>JAUIMM010000375.1:7515750-8160000 GCA_031769625.1 Taudactylus pleione | reverse complement strand
AGATTTTAAGGTGACCGTGATCCTGTGGTCGAATCATTATGGTAAAAGGGATACTGCACCCCTGGCATTAGCTGTCACCAAGTCCTAACATTTGGTAACCAAGAGAAACCCCTATCGGGCAATATAACAGAGCGCTAAACTTGGATTTGCAGAGGAGAAAGCTATTTATGTAATATATGTTCTGTCACACTAAGGGGGGAAAAGCTGATCAAGCATCCAGGACTGCTGCAAACATGCAGTGTGCACCGTATTACCAGACAGTGATAAGACCACTGCGGTTACTGCAATATGGACAATGTATATGAAGTGGGTCTATTTGTATTGAGATTTCACACACTGACCTTATTTACAATTCCCCTGCTTTGTTAAGTCTTTAATCACGAGAGTACAAGACATTGTGCGATGCATATGGTAACAATGTATTCTCGTTATGCCTAGGCATAGGTACATAGTGCTGGCGGCAGCTCCCGGGGTCAGTGCGCCCTGTTGAGGATGCTCAGTTACCACTGGAGACTGACCTGGATGAAATAGCAGGGCACTCAGCAGATCGACGCGCTGCACTGGCGGGCTGAGAGAGGGAGGGAGACACTGCAGGCTTCGACTGGCTGAAGAAATTAAGGCAGTGGGCACGATTCAATTCAGCGCAATGTAAATAGCGCCGGGAGATAGCTCCCGGAGCTATTCAATTCTTTGCGCTGTTAGGTCGGGGAAGGCTCGTTATCGGGCCTTAAACAGGGTGTTTAGGTGCGATAACGGGCATTCCCCGACCTAACTTCCCGGCGCGAGGCTGTTTTCCCGGCGCTAAGGGCAGAAAACAGCCTCGCGCCTGGACTTTTGAGGGATGAGAGAAGAAATCATTAGTCGGACTTGTCAGCGCAGTGTACTGAATAGCTCCGGGAGCTCACTCCCGGAGCTATTTACATCGCGCTGAATAGAATCGAGCCCAGTGATTGGTTGGGGAAACAGACAGCGAGCGATTGGCTGGGGGACTGGTGTACAAAGCCTGATCATAGCGCGTCCTGTAAGACCCAATCATCTTTTAAAAGTGGGTCCTAATTAGCCGTTCTAGGGTAAAATACGCGCTATAGCGCAAATTTGCGATCACTGATGTATAGTGTTCAGTGTGTGATATCACTGTGACCTGTGTATAGTGATCAGTGTGTATCAAGTGTGTGATATGAGTTGTGTATAGTGTTTAGTGTGTATCAGGTGTGTGATATCAGTGAACTGTGTGTAATCATCAGCGTATACAAGGTGTATATCAGTGTGACCTATGTATAGTGATCAGTGTACACAAGGTGTGTGATATCAGTGTGACCTGTGTATAGTGATCAGTGTACACAAGGTGTGTGATATCAGTGTGACCTATGTGTAGTACTCATTGTGTACTAGGTGTGATAATGTTTCCCCAAGCGACATCACATCACACACATTATTATTATTATTTATAATATCTATTCCTAGACACGTGAAGAACCAGAGAGTCTATACTAGAAGTCAAGTGACAGTGAGACGTGTCCTGTATAAATCACTGATTACTGAGGATGGACAAGGACAGGAGTCACATGCCTGAGAGGATTCTAAATCTCACCCTGGAGATCATCTACCTGCTGACTGGGAAGGTGAAGGGGTCTGGGAGTGTCACTGTAACATCACTTATATCTATAACAATAATACAGGGACATGACTGGAGAGGTGAGGGGATCTGGGAGTGTCACAGTGACATCACTTATATCTATAGTAATAATACAGGGACATGACTGGGGAGGTGAGGGGATCTGGGAGTGTCAGTGACATCACTTATATCTATAGTAATAATACAGGGACATGACTGGGTAGGTGAGGGGATCTGGGAGTGTCACAGGGACATCACTTATATCTATAGTAATAATACAGGGACATGACTGGGGAGGTGAGGGGATCTGGGAGTGTCACAGTGACATCACTTATATCTATAGTAATAATACAGGGACATGACTGGGGAGGTGAGAGGGTCTGGGAGTGTCACAGTGACATCAGTATTGCACAATTAACTCTTAAAAACAATTCCATATAGGTGAATTTATTATTTCAGTCTTTTATTGATGTCTCACCGAATACACAGGCTTACACAGTAGTGAAGAAGACATCCGGTGAGCGTGAGACACCCTGCAGCCGTCCCCGTGTGTCAGGAGGACTGAGCAGGACCCAGAGCCCCATCACGGTGCCTCCACCTCACTCACTGATACATGAGAGAGACAATGACCAGAAGATCCTGGAACTCGCCAGCAAGATCATTCAGCAGCTGACAGGAGAGGTGACTGCTGGGAATGGGACATTATACAGTAACACCAGGGGATGTGTCTGGGTGATGACTGTATTATTGTGTGTGTGTGTGTGTGTGTCAGGTTCCTATAAGGTGTTAGGATGTCACTGTCTATTTCTCCACGCAGGAGGGCATGTATATAGAACACAGGGGTCTGTACAAGGACGGGCTGATGGAGAATCACCGGCCCCTGACATCACTGGGTAAGAGGAGACTGTTGTTATTTATTGTACAGGGGAGAACAGGTATGGGGGCTGCCTATATACACACATCATCTGATAATCACATATATACATTGTTACAGTTACTGTGTGTCTCCTACAGATGGACCCAGTAACAGAAATACCCCAGAGAGATGTCCCCGTCCTCTGTATTCACATGAATGTACAGAGGAGAATCACAAGACTCCACAGGAGCATCAGGTAGATGGGATTTAGGGTCTCACCAATATACCAAAGTGACTGTCACTATGTGATCTGTAGATAAGCTGTGTGTGTCTTATACACTGATATTCTTTTGAGTTATTTCATGTAATTAGATCAGACTTAAATAATTTGATTGTGTTGTTGGTTATTTAGGATGAAGGTCTGGCATTTATAAAGGTTGAAGTTATAGAAGAAGACACGTATGTGACTCGTATAAAGGCAGAAGATGTAGAGCGAGAAGAAGAGAAGTATGTGAGTGATAATAAGACCGAAGGTATGGAGGATGAAGAAGAGACGTATGTGAGTGATATGAAGGCAGAAGATATAGAGGGAGAAGAAGAGATGTATGTGACTGATAAGGTAGAAAATACAGAGGGAGAAGAAGAGACGTATGTGAGGGGTGATCAGCAGTGTAAGGAGGAAGAAATCCCTACAGATATCAGCACAGGTGAGTAATAATCACTTATTACAGAAAAGAGTCACAAATTTTCCTTGCTCCGTCACTACAACAATCTCTTATCCTACATTCTCTTCTTTCAGTACAGACTGAGGAGTTAAATGAATCTGCCAAGTGGAGGAGTCAGGACACAGCGCCTATTATACTCCTGCTCTCCACCTCACATAATGTCACTGTGTGTTACCAGTCCAGAGATCTGACCAGTCTCCTCCCCACACTCTCTGGTGTATCTCATACATCAGGGGCCATCAGCCCATATTATGCTCCTGCTCTCCCCCTCACATCATGTCACTGTGTTACCAGTCCAGAGATCTGACCAGTCTCCTCCCCACACTCTCTGGTGTATCTCATACATCAGGTGCCATCAGCCCCTATTATACTCCTGCTCTCCCTCTCACATCATGTCACTGTGTGTTACCAGCCTAGAGATCTGACCAGTCTCCTCCCCACACTCTCTGCTGTATCTCATACATCAGGAGCCATCAGCCCATATTATACTCCTGCTCTCCTCCTCACATCATGTCACTGTGTGTTACCAGCCCAGAGATCTGACCAGTCTCCTCCCCACACTCTCTGGTGTGTCTCATACATCAGGAGCCATCAGCCCCTATTATACTCCTGCTCTCCAGCATTTAAACATTTTTGAAGTCAACACTGGTAGAACCATATTAGGGTGTCAGTGATTCCTAAATCTCTGTGTCTGGACAACTTGGACCCTTTCTTCTTCCTCCATTAGGGGGCACAGGGAGGACGAAGGGTGCTGCCTGTAGAGGAGAGTCTTGGCACTAAATAGTTAATTTTAATTACCCAGCAGTCCAGGGCTCCCTCCTGTACCCCGCCCCCAGCCGTCTGCCAGCCAGTTTTCAGATTGTTGGTGGCAGGAGCTGCACCGTTTGCTATGTGGACTGCGTAAGTTGTCCCCCGTTCTTTATTTTGTTTTTGTTTTTTTATTGTTTAGAGAGCAGGCAGTGAAAGGCTTCCTATGCTCGCTCTCACTGCCTCTCCAGCAACCCAGGTGCCGAGCTTTCAACATCGGCAACTGGGTTGGAGACTATTCCGCTGGCTCCATAGAGTTTTGTACTCTCCTTCCGGAGCCCGCAGCCACAGCCGGTCACAAGGGGAGGCAGGTAAGCGCGGCTCCCTGCTTACACGGAGCCACATACTTGCGGCTGTACACCACCGGTGTGGAGATCACCAGTGGTGCTCATATAGTGTCGGTCCAGGGTACCTGCTCTGTACACCAGACCACCAGGGCCTTTAGAATAGGAGCACTGCTTGAAGGAGTGGCGGCCATTCCCTTGGGGACCATAGGAGACAGTCTCCTCTGGTTAACACCTCCCATCATATCTGAGCGCACTCCCTCAGTGCAGACAGCCTGTGTCAGGTGATTCAAGTCTCCCCCCTCCACCTCCTAATTACAGCTGGGCAGCCAGTATAATCACATTGCCTGCCTCGGCACATGCAGGGAGAGAAGCTTTGGCTCCTGTCTCCACTATACCTTGCTCCTAGTAGCCTGGATATTTCTTCTTCGGGGTCCATAGAAATTACCTTGGTAATGTAGCTGGAGTGATCTAGGCACCAAACAGGCAGTCAGTTTTTTGCTGTTTGGTGCTGGAGCATCATACGGTCAGTGGGGCTGCGGTAGCAGTCCCAAACAAGGTTTTATTCTTTTCTCTGAGTGGCGGCGCGTGCTGACGGAAGGGAGACCTGAAGCAGCATAGCGTCCGGATAGACTCTCGTGTCGCTGCTCCGCCTTCCCCCACCGGGCCGCAACGCTGGTGTGGGTACTGGCGCTTTCGGCGGGCTTAACCAGCCCAGGACTGCAACTGGGAACATCGGGAATGCAGGTAAGGGTTCCCCGCTGCCGCTCACGTGGGGGACCATGTATGGCAGTCCGTGCCTCCAGCGGTGGAGACCCGCCGGGTGACGCTGTAGTGCAGAGCCATGTGTAAACTATTTCCAGCACTAGACCACCGGGACATGAGGGATCCTGACAGCCAGGGGCTTGATGGCGGCAGCCATGTCAGTGTGCCAGGTGGATCCATACAGCATAAGGGGAGGTACGCTATCCCCTGGCGGCCCCTTCCCCGACCTGGATACTGGTTCAGTTGCAAAACTTCCCACGTCCTGGTTGCTCCTCCCAGCCTCCTTCTATATGAGTCGGCCAGAGACCACTCTCATGTGCTCTCGGTGGCTAGGTTCTCAGGAGGTTGGGTCAGTCTCCCTGTATGCCTCTCTCTATGGTGATCAGGTCATACAGAGCTCAATATACTACCTGGCCTGTGCTGGTGTCATGTATGGCTATATAGTAGTTGCTAAAAGAGCTTGGTGCATATAGTTATAGTATATACTAACTATGTATCTATGTGCATTGTATGTGACTTTTTGAAATCTACTATGTGTGATGCTGCCTTTTCTGAATAACTGTCAGTCATCATTTATCACTGTTGTTTCTCCTCATTTACCCTCTGCTACAGGTGTGGGCTATATTGGGTGTGAAACATTGTCACATTTGTACTCAGACTTTGCATATCAATAGAGATATTATGTCCAAAGAAGCTAAAAGACAGGTGGCTGAGGGGAATTGGTATGAAATACCGCCGGCAGCGCCTGGCCGACAGATGCAGAGTTCCCGGCTGCGGAAGCCCGACAGCGCTGGAAATCCCGATCATCCTAAGGTAAGTATCTACTAACCTAACCTAACCCCCTAACCCTAACTTGGCAAAACAAAAAAACGAGTTTACACGACCCACACAACAGCTATCAGTATGTGTGTTGCCACACATACTGATAGCTCCCGAATGCCAGCTGACGGAACATGCACGGAGCTTGCACGTCCCGAGAGCCAATCAGCGGCCGCGCTGACTGTAGAGCGGCCGCTGATTGGCCCCGGCTACTGACACTTCCCACGTGGTGTGACTCGCCCACATGGGAACTGTCAGCAGCCCCTATATTTAAAACTAGAACTGGTCCCTGCAGCCTTGGGTTGGTTTCTGATATTTTTTTTTATACCTCTTTTTTTTACAGGTACACCACAATGGGAATTTTCGACAAATATTCCAGGGAACCCCTAAACATGTGTAGACATGGGGGATCACTATGGGTACCCCCATTTTTAACTCCTGAAGGAAGTCGGGGTTTCAAATAGCCGTGGTAGGTGCATTTTTTTCAGAATTTTGAAAAAATTTGTTTTGGGACTTAAAAATATGCTAATAGCCATTTTCATGTACCCCAAATTTGATGGGACCATTTTTAAAAACGAAAAAAATAAAGCTAAGTGCTCTTCTGCATCACTTCTTCAAAGTCATGAAAAAAAAACACCTGCCGCGGCTATTTAAAAACCCGACTTTCTTTTGCAGCCAAAAACGGGGGTACCCATAGTAATCCCCCATGTCTGGACATCTTTAGGGGGGAAAACTAAAAAATAATGAATAGATTATAGTTCTCAATAAGCACAAAATGCAGCCAATGCAGAAGATAAATGATACTGGCACAAGTGTGTCCTTCTGAGTTTAACTCTAGAACATATGATCATAAGAAATGTACTATATACGAAAACACTTATCGTCACAGTGCCAATTTATTTACTTAATTCTCATATCACGTTCCAAGACTTAGATTATATAAAAAAAAAGTATATATATATATTTATTTATTATATTCAATCACCTAGATTATACACATAAAAATACCGTATATTTCATCTCATAATAATAATGGTTATAGATACTCATAACCTCCCCAAACCTAATTATAACCATCCACTCAAAATAATTACAGTATATCTTTATTTGAGTTGGAGTGGCTTATCTGTATAGCAACCTTATTAATTATACCCTGTTTTAGAAGGGTGTTTTATCAGACTTTTTTGAACCGCATTGGAGCTGAGACTTTCTCACAATAACCTTAAACTAGAGCTGTGTTATACCAACCCTCTGTTGAGGAATTACGGAGCTCTGGCAATATTGTTTCTTCTAAAGCAACATACATTGTTTCTTATTGCTGCAACAGATACGGAGTATCCATATTCAAGTGTGGTTTATGGCTTATGGAAACAAACCATTACTGAAATATTAAGAGTTGATTAATTGTGTTTATTTCTTATGATCATATGTTCTAGAGTCAAACTCAGAAGGGCACACTTGTGCCAGTATCATTTATCTTCTGCATTGGTTGCTATTTTGTGCTTATTGAGCACTCTAATCTATTCATTATTTTTTATTTTTCATGTGTCTTTTTATAATTTTGTTTGCCTTCATGCCATTTTAATATGTTTTGATTTTATTCTTTTTTCTGTCCATTAAATTTTATGGTGACTAGCGCCTGTCAGTGTGTGTGTTTTTTGTTTTTTTTCTATTAATGGAGGGTCCAGTTCCTCCAGTCTGGCGGCTGCTGCCAGTTTAACATTAACATTTATTAGTTACCACTTCTTGATCTCCCATATTGTATGTATATCATATAACCTTTTTGGTATCAATTTAACCCAGGGGAGCCCAGCGCCTGTTTGTTGTGTTTTTTTTATCTTTAGGGGGGTCCTAGGATTATTTCCCGAAAAATCAAGTTTTTTTAACGCCGATCCAAGTATCGCCGGGTCCCGTTTTTGCCTACTTTCAAATTGAATACAGAGATACGCGGGCACGCGCGCGATACTTTAACGCCTACAAAACAGGCGAAGGCTGCGTTAAGTCCGGGCCGCATTAAATTTATCGCGGCTTGGCTCAAATTGAATAAGGCCCTAAGCCCGGTACTGCCAAAGTCCAGAAGGTGATCGGTCTCACACCGTCCAGCCTTCAGATTCTGGTACATCTTCTGATGAGGGGGGTTGGTACACAGGGTTCCTCTCAGGAATCCCCCTCAGACGAGGAAAACCGTTTTCTATTTGCAGATGTTCCTTATCTGATTATGGCGGTCACGTCTGTGCTAAACATTGGTGAGGAGGAGCCAGTGCAAAGAAAGGCTCCAGGATTCAAATGTTAGAGGGTTATAAAACCTGAGTTTCCCAGATCTGAGCACCTTTTGGATCTAAATCGGAGGTTCCTCCGTCAGTGGATGCACATGGGGCACATCTAGTTAGGAGCGCCACATTGCCTATACCTTCTGCATCTTCTCTTAGTTGTCCCACAGATAGGAAACTCAAAGCCTATCTTAGGGCAATATTTTCTCTGTCGGGTGCTGTTACTCGCCCAGCCATGGCTACAGCTTGGGTCTCCAAGCCCATTGAGGAATGGATGAAGACACTGGAAAATGCTCTTCCAGAAGTTTCCAGGGAACAGCTAACAATTATCTCTTATGTTAAGGAGGCAGCGTCCTACTTGGGAGAGGCAGCTTTGGATGCTGGTATGTTATCCTCAAAAGCATCAGCAGTCTCAGTTATGGCTCGAAGAGCCCTTTGGCTGAGGGACTGGAAAGCAGACGCAGGGTCTAAGAAAGCCCTGGAATCCCTTCCGGCCTCGGGGGGGCATTTTGTTTGGCGCAGAATTAGACAAGATTGTTGCTATGGTGGCAGGATCTAAAATGGCTGGTCTACCTTCGGCAATCACTGCTAGACCTCAGCGGTCAGCCTTTCGGCCGCAAGGAAAAGCAAGAGGTCAGTCTTCCGCTAGAGTCAGTTCTCATAGGAAGCCAGAGTCTAAAAAGTCCTGGCCAAACAGACGTCCGACTGTCAGGTTTGACGTTAAGCCTGCAGCTTGATGGGACGGGCCTCCCCCTGGGGGATCCCAGGGTAGGAGGCCGACCTCTTCAGTATTCAGATGCCTGGCATCTTACAACAGATGCCTGGGTTCGGGAGGTAGTCTCCCAAGGGTATGCCCTTACTTTCTGGAGAAGTCCCACACAAAGGTTTTTCAGCACAACTTTGGCAGCAGATTCTGCGGAAGCCTTGGCCCTCCAGCAGGCTATACACTCCCTGCTGGTGTCAGGGGTAATAATCCCCAGTTCCAGTGAATCAATTAGGAAAGGCGTATTATTCCAACCTCTTCTTGATTCAATAACCCAATGGGTCTCACCGGCCTATTCTAAACCTAAAGGGACTCAACACGTTTAACAAGGAGCCCAGGTTTCGCATGGAAACTCTGCGGTCGATTGTGTTGGCTATGGAACCAGGGGATTTCATGGTGTCCTTGGATATTCAAGACTCATATCTTCATGTACCAATTACACCGTCCCACCAACAATTCCTGCGATTTGCAGTCATGCAGGAGCATTTCCAATTTCAGGCACTGCCTTTTGGTTTGTCAACGGCCCCTCGGGTGTTTACCAAAATCATGGCAGTAATGACGGCCTGCCTCAGACGCCAGGGAGTCAGGATTATCTGGACAACCTCCTGATATTGGCTCAATCATCACAAGAATTGCAACATCATCTCAGACTGACAGTAGCATGTCTACACAGACATGGGTGTATTGTAAATTGGAAAAAGTCATCGCTTCTTCCAGTACAGCTGATGATACATTTAGGGGCAAGGTTGGATTCTCTGGCACAAAGGATAGCAGTGTACCTGAACACAGGCAGCTAGGCTGAATAGGCGCGGACGCCAGAAGATCCACAGGACAGCGGGCACCGGACCACAGGACCAGAAGGATGACGCAGCACACCAGGAGGTGTGCACAGAGGATGTGGACGGTAAGTCAGTGCAACTGGGGGTCTCGCGACACCGCCCCACCAGAATACGACTTATATACCTTTCGAACAGGACAGTTATACCTGCAACTAATGTAAAGACACTCGACCCTTAAGAAGTTAGATTGCCACATGCCCACTCTCAATATACCATTCATATTCTGCATTCACTTTTCCCCTACTGACTTTACTAATACGCTTAACGCAGGAGATTCACTGCTACAGCACAACATTACTGTCCCCCGGGACTTGCATTAACGCACACCAGTGTGCACATATAGATTCAGTACTATATGACTGACACTAATGCTGTCAGTGTATACAGTCCCCACTGGAGCACTGTGACTCAGTTCTTAAACAAACAAGTTTATCTTTATAACAGACATCTCCTCTCAGTGCATCATTTTGTCACTAATTAGGTCACTTATCTCACTGTTTTAATTTTAAATTTTAACAATAACAAGCAGTGAAGCGCTTAGCAAACCACCATATTGCTACCACGAGGGAAGTGTCAAACATTTTGGTCTGGGCAGAATGTCACCTTCCGGCAATATCGGTGGTGTTCATACCAGGAGTCCTAAATTGGTAAGCGGACTTCCTAAGTCGGCAAGATATACATGGCAGAGAGTGGGCTCTTCATCCACAGGTTTTTCAGAACCTGGTGGACAGATGGGGTGTTCCAGAGGTTGACCTCATGGCCTCAAGGCACAACCACAGGGTTCCCAGGTACGGGTTCAGAACCAGAGATCCTGCAGCCGAATTTGTGGATGCTCTGGCAGTGAGGTGGAATTTCAGACTGGCGTATGTGTTTCCTCCGTTTTCCCTTCCCAGGGTCTTCAGGAAGGTCAAGCAGGAAAGCGATACAGTAATACTGATAGCTCCTGCTTGGCCCAGACGCCATTGGTTCACCGGAAAAAACACAGGTCTAGCGCTGCTAGGAATAGTATCAATCTTTTAATAAAATATCAAAATAATTTAAATATATATGGCACGTAGATATAGAAACTAAAAAAGAATAAATAGTTAGGATGCATCATACCATAAATAAAATGATTTAACTACACCAAGAATCTAAAAATAACAGTTGTAGCAAACAAACAATGTATCTCTTATAGAAACATAGTATCATATATATAACTCAAAATCAACAAAAAATATAAACCCAGCGCAAAATCAATTAGGGTACTGTATAATGTCCACTTATGTATAATGATCAAAAGTCAATAGTCCATTTATATAACAAATCTTCTTTCAGCATGTATCTTCTACCAAATTCATATAACTTTGGAATAAACGTCTTTCTCCCGTCTCTGCGTTTGGAAACAAATCTCTTGACTGAAAATTCATATGTAGATAATGATGTCCGTCAAAGAGAATTATAGAAACGGGGACAGACCATAGTGTATTACTGACACCAACAATTTTATTAATACACACAAACAATAAAATGTCTGCGTACCGTAGGGAGCCTTCAGACCAAGGCAAGTGATAATCGCATATAACAGAGGACTTTAACTCCGGAAAAAAGTCCACGTCAATAGGCTGCTTTCACAATCCCCTCAGGTTCCCAAACAGGCCACAGTACTTGTAGTCCCACTCCTGTAGTCACACTAGAGTGGGACTACAAGTCTCTTTGAGGGACATCATTATCTACATATGAATTTTCAGACCTGTGTTTTTTCTTGTCTATCTATTTCGGAACTCTCACAGTTATTTCCTCTTGGCGTTGCAGCGCTAGGAATATTTATTATAATAATAATATATAAATTATTTGGTTTGTGTCCACAGCGCTCTGTTTAAATATTTAAATTTTTTTGTTCTAATATATTTCTGTGTTAACAAAGCTGCAGTTGACACATCCATAATATTATTGTAGATTGATTATGGCAGATCTCACATGTTTCTCTGAAAGAGTTAGAAGGAGACAAAAATACTTGATAGAGCTTAATGATGAAATTGATTTCAGTATTGATCCCAATGATGAGATCAGTAGTAAAAAAGAATGTGATATTTTATTTCTTAAATTAGAGGATCTCCTTAAAGCTGAGACACGCCATTGGTGGGATATGACAACATTGCAAAAATATGTTAAAGCTAAAAAGATCCCCAGAGGACTTAGGATTTTTAAAGCATTATCTTTTATTGATAATATAGAATTGAAAGATAAATTGGAAAGTCTTCTAGATAATTGCTCCTTTTCACTCATGGAGCTTTTAATTTCCTATAGAAAAGAAAAAATAGATCTTCTGATTATAGAAATTGAGAATACTAAAAAAGCTCTAGATATCTTTTCTGAACATCCAAACTTCAATAAAAGAGATATAGAAATCAATTTGAAGCTGGAAGCATATGAAAAAGAAATTATTGAAGGGAAAAATAAAAAATTTAATCGGGATTTAGATGATTATCGAAGAAATAAAGTAAGAACTTATAATAAAAAGCGCCCTCATTCTGAAAGGTCACGTAGTAGATCAGAGTGGAGAAAGAAAAATTATAATTATTTGCATCATAAGCAAGGATCTCAGATCCAGTACTCTGGAAATATACGGCCTGATAGAAGAGAAAGGTCTTCTCCTAAATATAATAACAGAAAAGATTTATATAATAAGGATGAAATGAGATCAAGAATACCAACTGATAAATTATCCCCCAAAAAATCAGAAACAACCTATACTAGGTTTAATGAGGATTCCTATAAAAGAGTGGCAACACAACAGGACACTAGACCTAAAATATTCTCTAGAGGGGGACAGTCTAATCATTTGAACACACAAAGACAGACTTCCTCCTCTTTTTTAGAGGAAAGATCGGTGAGAACAAATCACCCATACCAACCGCTAAGGAATCGTTACGAGACTCTGAGGGTAGAAACCAGAGAGCCAAAGTCCAGAGGTTGTAGAGGAGGTATTGGGATACAGAAAAAGAGAAGATCCAAGGATTTAAATGGAAAAAATATACATAATTTATCTTCAAAAAAAACCAAGCCCTCATGATATCAGCCTACTGGAGAAAGGCTTAAAATTTGCCCCAACACAACCTCCAGATTTCTTTCATTTATTTGTGGAACTCAATAGGTACATAAGAAGCTTAACTAGAAAAAGCTATTTTGCCACTAAGAATATAAAAAATAAAGGACTTACGGGAGATAGTATAATCTTAGATGATACAGGTAAGGAAACACTTGAAATTCTGGAATCTCTACAATTGGAGGGTAATCATACAGAAAATGATGTTAACATTTATGATATAGATAGATATGGGGATGGTAGAAATAAGTTTAAGGTGAAATCCAATGTCTTTCCATTGCAATTTAGAAGTAATCAGATTAACATTTTTTATAAGAAGACTCTAGATGAGTTTAACTCTCTTTGTAAAAAAGAACAAAAACGTTTTAAGTATAGAAATAATTTCTCCCACAGTGAAAGACAGGCATTAAAAAAGTTGGCACTTGACCCCTCCCTTGTCATTAAGCCTGCTGACAAGGGAGGGGGTATTGTGCTACAAGATACAGAAGATTGTGGCAGAGGCTATGAGACAGCTAAATGATTCCACTATATACCACCCCCTAAAAACAGATCCAACAAGGGATTATACTTTTGAGCTAAAACGTCTAATAGAGAAGGCTAGAGACGATGGTGTAATTACTTCTGATGAATTTCACTATTTAGTACCAAAATACCCTATTATCCCCACTTATTATCACCTCCCGAAAATTCACAAATCACAAAGTGCACCTCCCGGGCGTCCAATAATTTCTGGTGTTGGGTCCCTCACTGCTAATTTATCACATTTTGTAGATTATTTTTTACAACCTTATGCAGCCTCTCAACGCTCACATATTAAGGATACTACTACTTTTTTAAATCTTATTTCTAAGATTAAATGGAGAAAATCATATTTTTTTGTCACAAGCGATGTGCAAGCACTCCATTGTAAAGGATTTGAGGCTTTGAGAAATCGCTTGATGAACTCAGATAAAGTGACAGAGGGACTGCATAAATTCATTTTGGATGCCATCACGTTTATTTTATCACATAATTATTTTATTTTTAATCACGTTTATTATTTACAGACACTTGGGACGGCGATGGGGACGAGGTTCGCGCAGAGCTTCGCCAACATATATATGGGTGCGTTTGAGGACGCATGCATTTGGGGGAGGAGCTTGGGCGCGGACCTCGTCCTTTACGGCCGTTATATAGATGATTTGTTTTTTATTTTTGATGGGGATACACATGATTTTGCATCATTATTCACTAACACACTTAATAATAATGATTTCAATTTAAAATTCACTACTTATGTGCACAAGGAACACATATCGTTTCTTGATATTTCACTATCGATAGTAAATGACACCATCGTCTCTAGAACCTTCAGGAAAGAGGTAGATAATTTTAATTTTCTACGTTTTGAAAGTTCGCATTATAAGCCATGGCTTAATAATATACCCCGTGGTCAATTAAGGCATATCTGTAGAAATTGTACCGATAATGACTCCTTTGAAGAACAAGCAGGTGAACTTGTTGATAGTTTTAGATCTAAAGGATATCCTGAACATCTATTAGAAACAGCACTAGAAGAAACTAGGAATCTGAATAGAGAAGATCTATTAATTTATCGGGACAAGACACCTTCTTTAAGTGTAGATCAGCCGATGTTTATTTCTAAATATAACGTTGCGTCTAATAAGATAAAAAATATTCTAGTGAAGAACCATAGCATCCTTCAAACTGATAGTTTGCTAAATACTTGTATTACAAATAAACCGCGAATAGTATTTAGAAAATCAGAAAATCTTAGGGACCGATTAACACAAAGTCTATTTATTGACAAAAGGAAGCCCACAATATCGAATTCGACCTCTCAGTTATCTTGGCTACCAAGTAAAGTTAAGGGATGTTATAAATGCGGGTCCACAAAGTGCATTACTTGTTCTTTTATTATGAATAATACACATTTCTTTAGTACATCTAAATATGATGAATCATTTGAGATACGGTCACATATAAACTGTAATTCTATCTTTGTTATATATGTGTTAATATGCAAGTGCAAACTAATGTATGTAGGCAGAACTTCACGTTGTTTGAAAGTAAGATTTCTTGAACATAGGAGGAATATTATTAGGGGCCATTGTGCACATGGTTTTTCTAGGCATTTTGTAGAATCTCACGGGAGAATTCCAAATGGATTATTTTTGATAGGAATAGAATGGATTAAACCCACGCTTCGTGGAGGTGATAGATTTAAAAAATTATGTATCAGGGAGAACTTTTGGATACACAAGCTTAGGACTCTCGTTCCCGAGGGACTGAATGAATGTATAGAATTTGACCCCTGAACCTAATATAGAGTCGTCCCTATATCCCCCTCCCCCCCCCCCCTTTTTTTTATTGGAATATCTCTTATTATTAGATGTATTAGATAGATATATGTCTGCCTTTTCTGTCCTTATATTTTTATATTATGGTTTATATATATATATATTAGGGTCCTCTTTCCCTTTTTTATTTATTTATTTATTTTTATTATTTATTCATTGTTTATTTTTTATTTTCTAAATTAAACCAGATAGCAAGTGATTTTGGGCTATGATATGATATCCGTTTGGCTGATATACATATTTTTAACATATTGAAAGTATTTATTTGGTATTTTTTACCTATGTTAAATTATATAGATTTAGTTATGGCACTGTATATATTTTTTATTTATTATAATAATGTGGTTAATAAATATTAATGGTCAGTATCTGTTATTTAAGTCCTCCTCTAATTAGTGAGGAATTTTCATCTAGCCGATTATTCAGCAGTCAGATCTAGTAATTCCTGTGTGGTTAATTTTACACCTGTCAGCACTCATTTGAGGATGTATATAAGGCAAATGTGAGGTCTGAAACCACACCTTTTGAGAAAGTCACGTGTCAGTGACGAAACGCGTTAAGGTTATTCATTGCTTTGAACTCTCATTGTGCTGATAGCACCTGACTGCTCTCGCTACCTCCGTCAACTGTTTCTGTCGCCACTGGTGATTTATACGATCGGCCCAAGTGGAGATTTTGTCCCTTATCCAAGGGCCTATCCTACCTATTGTTTATTTTCAAGCTGAACACCCGGCTGATCTGTACTACTGGTGTACATTTTGACATCGCTGCAACAGGTGTTGAAAGCGCTGAGCTGATCCTGTTGCCCCTGTTTACAGAGTCTATTATTATTGGTGACTCGTACGGCTACATATGGATTGTATGGACCTAAGTTAAGCGGAGCCTTGCCATCTATTATAGGGCGAATTGTTCCTGGTATTTAATTGGGCTGAACCTTTGGCTGATCCGGACAGCCACCGCATACTTGGACACTGCCGCCAGTGGATATCTGGTCCCCGCATCACTCTGAGGACGCTCGGACGGACCAGGTACCTAATACTGTCCAATCAATTGGAAATATAGTGTATACACTCACTAATATAGTGCGAAGGTTGTCTTTTATTACTTCCAACCCAGGTTTTTATGGCTATTATCAGGATCCATATATATACTTAAACTGAGAATGCTCTATATCAGCTGTTAATAACAGGATTCAACAGTACGTTAATTGAACCCATCTGTTTTATTCAAAGGAACTATTCAAATCACAAATAGATCTATTTGGTCTCCCCCACAAGGGATACACGATTGCGTTATATATATGATACTATGTTTCTATAAGAGATACATTGTTTGCTTCAACTGTTATTTTTAGATTCTTGGTGTAGTTAAATCATTTTATTTATGGTATGATGCATCATAACTATTTATTCTTTTTTTAGTTTCTATATCTATGTGCTATATATATATATATATATATAATATATATATATATTTGAAATTATTTTGATATTTTATTAAAAGATTGATACTATTCCTAGCAGCGCTAGACCTGTCTTTTTCTTGTCTATCTATTTCGGAACTCTCACAGTTAGTTCCTCTTGGCCTTGCAGCGCTAGAAATATTTATTCTAATAATAATATATAAATTATTTGGTTTGTGTCCACAGCGCTCTGTTTAAATATTTACATTTTTTTGGCCATTGGTTCACCGACCTACAGAGTCTCTCCATAGACACTCCGTGGCCTCTTCCTCTAAGGCCGGACCTGTTACTACAGGGTCTCTGCCTGTATCCGGACCTTCCTCGTCTGTCTTTGACGGCATGGCTCTTGAGGCCTCGGTCTAAAGAGGCAAAGGGGCTCTCCGATTCAGTAATTCAGACAATGTTGAGGGCACAGAAACCTTCCTCTGCCCGCTTTTATTACAGAATTTGGCACTCGTTTTTTCAGTGGTGAACTGAGGAAATATGACCCTAAGGTGTTTTAGGGTCTCTTGAGTGCTTTCTTTTCTTCGGCTGGTTTAGACCGAGGTCTCCGTCTGGTCAACCCGAAGGTTCAGGCTTCTGCACTTTCAGTTTGGTTTCAGAGACGGATTGCCCCATTGCCTGACATGAGAATATTTTTTCAGGGTGTTATGAGAGCTCAGCCTCCCTTTGCCACCCCGGTAGCTCCGTGGGATTTAACATTGGTGCTCAGGGCTTTACAGGCTCCCCCATTCGAACCCCTGAAATCAGTAGACCTAAAGTGGTTGACAGACAGCGAAGATGGTTTTTCTCTTGGCTATCGCTTCGGCCCGCAGGGTCTCTGATTTTGCAGCCTTGTCTTTTCGCTCATTTTGATATTCCATCAGGAAAGAGCTGTTCTTTGTACTAGGGCAGGGTACCTTCCTAAAGTGGTATCCCGGTTTCATATGAATGAAGAGATTGTGGTTCTGGCTTTGCAAGCTTCTGGCCTTTCGGCTGGTGAAGCATCACTGGATGTTGTGCGGGCTCTATGTATCTATGTAGACCGCACCAACTCCATTAGAAAGTCAGATTCTTTATTTGTGTTGTGTGGCTGTCATAAGCGAGGCTGGCCAGCTAACAAACAGACTTTGGTCAGATGGTTGCATATGACAATTTCTCAAGCTTACACACAAGCTGATCTTGTTGTTCCGGACACGGTTACAGCACATTCCACAAGATCTGTGGGACCATCGTGGGCGGTGTGAAGCGGTGCCTCTGCTGAACAGATTTGCAAGGCAGCCACGTGGTCTTCCGTCCACACCTTTGTCAAATTTTATGTGTTTGACAGGTTTGCCTCTCAGGATGCTACCTTTGGGCATAGGATTCTCCTTTCTACTGAGACACAGGAGCGTCCCCACCCCTAGGAGGAACTGCTTTGGGACATCCCAAGGTAATTTCTGTGGACCCTATGGACCCCGAAGAAGAAAATAATGGTTATGGTATAACATACCTTTTGTTAACTTTTTCTTCGAGGTCCATAAGGTCCACACAGCACCCACCCTGATGCACCTGTTGTTGTTAGGAAATTCTTTTCTATTGTATTTTCTATGATTCCCTCTTCTTACAGAGTGTGTGTCTGGAATGCAAGGGTCCTTCCTTCCTTTACAATTTTTCTTTCCTGCTCCTGCTTGGGCTTGATAACAAACTGACTGCCTGTAGCCAGGGGCGGGGTATGTATGGAGGAGGACCCAGGGCATCCTGGGAGCTAGCTTGTTGACTGGTGCCTGGATCACTCCAGGACACCCCATAGGTCAGTGCTGTGGGCCTGTGTGTGTACTGCTGCTGTATACAAGGTAATTTCTGTTGACCCTATGGACCTCGAAGAAAAAGAGTTAACAAAGGTATGTTATAACATAACTCTTATTATTATTATTATTATTATTATTGTTAAGCTCCTTCCTGCTGTTGCTGGATTGTTCAGCACTATTTGTCCAGTATTCTAATGCATTGAGTGGTTATGTGTGCATGTGAGAGTTCGTTGCTGTGGGCCTGTGTGCACTGCTGCTGTATACGGGTCACACTGAGACACCATATAGGTCAGTGCTGTGGGCCTGTGTGAGCGCTGCTGCTGTATACGGGTCACACTGAGACACCGTATAGGTTAGTGCTGTGGGCCTGTGTATGTGCTGCTGCTGTATACGGGTCACACTGAGGCACCCTGAAGGTCATTGCTTTGGAGCTGTGTGTGCGCTGCTGCTGTATACGGGTCATAAAAGAAAAATATGGAGAGCGCTAGACAGAGGTAAATATTTTAGTAATCACTGACAATAAACATAGCATTGCAAAAAACTATCAAATATAGAGCCGTATTCAATTTGAGCCGAGCCGCGTTAAGTTAACTTAACGCCGACTTCGCCTGTTTTGGATGCGCAAAAGTATCGCTCACGTGCACGCTTTACCCCGTATTCCATTTGAAAGTACGCGTAAACGGGACCCGGCGATACTTTAACAAGCGGAAAGTACTGTCAGTTTTGGGGAAATGGTACTGGGGGCCTGTGTGCGCTGCTGCTATATACGGGTCACGTTGAGACACCCCATAGGTCATTGCTGTGGGCCTGTGTGTGCACTGCTGCTGTATACGGGTCACACTGAGACACCCTATAGGTCAGTGCTTTTTCTCTTATTTGTGCAGAGGTGGATACTCCTGTGCTACGCACCTGTCGGACCTGTAGTAAAATACTTTTTCCACAGAATATTACAGCAGAATTAAAGCAATAAAATAGCAATTGAATTGTGCTTTGTTGCTTTAATTATGCTGTAATATCAAACCAACGGACATCGCTACATTCGGGCACCTTCCGCTACACGTACCCATAACCAGGGGTTATCTGGTGGAGGAAATAAGCTGATTCCTGTGTGGCCCGACGTCTGATATACAGTTGTGATTGAATCACCGGAGCTTTCGTGGCAGGTAGCAAGACAAATCCGTCGGTCCCTGAAATATTGGGACTGAGGGCCTAATTCAGCGCAGATCACAAGTACTAATGCGTACACACCTGGCTTCTGTGAAATTATGCAAATGAATGGTCGCAAAGCCACCGCAGCATAATATGCAGACCTCCAGCAGTACATAAAGCCGCCCACTTCCCTTTACTCACATCTGCAATACCTTGCAAGTCTGCGAAAACATTGATACAATCGAGAAACATCGGACCCATACATACAGTTATGGTTGACGCTCATAAACTGCTTAACTTCATGTGTGCACCTAGATCTCCTGCTGCGTATACCCTCACAGTGGGCAATTTATGCACGCCCCTGCAATGCCGTTCCAACGCACTGGCACACCTGCGATTGCTTGACCACCCCCCGTCACCACCCACAAATGGCACTTTCTGTCAATTAATGGTTGATGGGTCTGCGTATACCCTATCGCTTCCTCGAACGCAGTGGTTAGTTCGCGCACTTCGATGCATACACGTGCAGAACACAAACATCGTCCGACTGCATACGAATTCTCATCTGAGTTCCTTGCTGAATCAGGCCCAGAGTGCAGGATATTATAGTGAAGAGTAATGCCCACCGCACCGCTCTGGAGCTTAAACGTTTGGCTGATTCAATATATAACAAGTTTTTGTGATGGGTAAAAACCGTGATGGCATGATTAGCCCCTTCCAGCCAATGTCTCCATTCTTCAATACTCATGTGACAGCGAGCAGCTCTCCATTACCAACATCATCATTAGTCTCTGCCGAATACATTTTTTGAGATAAAAAAAGCAGAAGGATGGAGTTTGTTAGAGAGAATTGCTCCCACTCCAACTCTGGAGGCATCGACCTCAATTATAAAGGGCAAATCTGTATTTGGATGGAGAAGAACTGGTGTTGAGATGAAGGCCTGTTTTAAGACTTCAAAGGCTTGAAGTGCTTGTGGGGACCAATTGCAAGCGTCAGCTTCTTTTTATGTCAATGCCGTGATGGGAGCAGCCAAGACAGAACATGCATGAATAAACCACTTACAATAATTAGCAAACCCCAAAAATTCTGGATAGCTTTCAGATTGGGCTGTTCCTAGTTGAGTATTGATTGAAGTTTTCCAGGGCCCATGGAGAACCCTTAAGGCATGATGACATAGCCCAGGTGTCACAACACCGTGCCCAGCCTATGCTCAGATACGCCAACCTGACATAGCTAAGTGGTTGTGACGTGGGTTTTACCCAAGCTGCCACCACGAAGAGTATTAAAATAGCGCTCTTACGTTCGCCGGACACTTAAATCTCACTTACACTCACAGTGATTACACAAATATAGCATTGGCCTCTACAGGCTTGTGAATTCATTAGAGCACAGAGATAACGCTGATAAAGTTTTAGGATTTATTGAGAAATATCTCCAGGGTTAAATTACAGGAAAAATAGGTAAATAAACAAGATATACAACTATAAGTAAATGCACAAAATGATTACAGATAAAAGGATAGAGTATCAGAATCCTAAGGTATCTTACGCTGAGATCTTAGAGAATCTGGACCTCATTCAGACCCGCTCGCAAGCTGGTCGATGTTTAGGTCCTGCGCATCCGTAGTGGCCGCACTGCGCGTGCGCAGGACCCCGGAGCGAGAGAAATTCTCTCGCTCAGGGGCTCACTACCAACGGGGCTGCTGTCGATGTTGATCGACAGCTCGCCCCGTTTAGTAGGTGGGGAGGGGGGGTGGTTTCACAAACAGAGGTGTATCCTCAGCCAAGGATGACTGAGAATCAGAGGAACCATAGGACACTGTACCAAATAGAAGCTCAAAGTCCCAGTGTGAAGTGCATCAATAGCTAAATGAACTGGGACTGTCTGCAAATAAATCTTGCCATCCAAAAGTGGGTTACCATCAAGGCCAGAGTTAAATTCAGAGTGGGAATACCAATAACTTGAGCAAAACTGTCTAAAAATGCAGAAATCTCAGTCCTCCACTAGTTGATAGAGATCGGTGCAGGAAATAATAGTTTTTGGAACAGACAGAGCTTATACCTAAAATAAATCCCTTCCATTTCATTTAGGCCTTGTGTTTTCCCAACTTTGTAGGATAATTTTGAACATGAACTTTGCAACTACAATAGAGGTATAATCCTGGAATCCGGCTCCTGTTTTTCTTTTCTGCAGAAATCAGGAATGCTCCAATCTGCATACGTTCTACAGAATCCTCCTGAGTAGTAGATACAGAGGCACAAGACGACCACTGAGGCAAATCTCTTTCCGTCTTTCGTTCTCTAATTCGCCTGTCAATTTTAATTGCTAACTTCATGAGACTGGCCAGGGACTCAGGAATCGGGCATTGGATTAGGAGGTCCTTAATTTGTTCCGATAGGCCAAGGTGGAACTGGCTACGCAAAGCTAGGTCATTCCATCCACTGTTCGTGGCCCAGCGTCTGATTTCCATGCTGTAAGTCTCAGCAGAATTTTGTCCTTGCTTAAGGGCACAAAGATTGATTCAGCAGACTCGACACGGTCGGGGTCATCATACAAGACACCAAGCACTTTAAAGAATGCTTCCAAGGCTAACAGAGCTGGGTGTTCCAGGGTTAATCCAAAAGCTCATGTTTGTGGATCCTCTTTTAATAAAGGGATTATGATACCAACTCTTTGTGCTTTAGAGCCAGAGGTATATGGCCTTAATTAAAAATAAAGTTTGCCGCTTTCTCTGAAATTAAAGAATCTTTTATGGTCACCAGAGAAGCGATCAGGCAGATTGATTTTAGGTTTGTTTATGGCAGCCTGGGCAATTGGAGCCAATCTACGATTTTCTTCCTGTGAAGTTACCCTTAAGGTTAACTCTTGAACCATCTGGGTTAAATTCTTGATTTGATTTGAGCAGGATTTTGTGGAGTCAGCTCCATAATTCTCTGTATTACTACCAGCTATTTGTTGGCTGGTGAAAATTTTATGAAACACCCCTGCATATGTATAAGATCCTTATAGCCTCCTACTGAGATTTTGTGCCTATAACTACAACCCGTTGTTCCCAGAGAGTTGAATACACTCACCGGTACTTAGGCGGACACTAGGTATTATGCTCAGGCAGTATAGGCTTATACAAGGGTGATCGCAAGATATGGGCTGGAGTAGATACAGATACAATACAGGGTCAGGGTAATTGCAGAACAAGAACCAGCATTAACAGGGTTAATTGCAGGACAAATTGTCTGGATAGCAACTAGGTGAATTTAGCAGACCGGAACAATTGTCCACAACAGCAAGACTTGCAGATGTAACAGCAACATAGAATCCACCACAATATATAAACTGAATGGCTAGCAGATATAGCAACAGAATACAACACAGCATATATTGAATGGCAGAGGTACGATAGCTCAAAGTTGATAATTAGAATAGCATTCACTGAGCTTTGTACTTGCAGAGATAAACCACGTGCATATATATATGCACTTGTGCAAGGCAGATATTTGTATTTGCAGACACACAACAACAGAGATGATAGTCACTGTGTGAGCATAGATACATATAACTTGCAGTTGGAAAACAGCAGCGATAGAGTTCACTGTGTAGATTTGGAAGTACTTGCAGTTGGTAGAAACAATAATTAATGTTCCACAAGAACGTAGTAAACTGGAAACAGACACTTCTAGGCACATGCAGAGCAGGAGACCAGAACTATACACATGGAACGGACCAGGCAGGTATAAGCTATCACGGGCGTGGAAGTGTGCACTGCCTGGGTAATAACAAGAGTATGAACCAATCTCCAGCTGAGGAGAGGACCAGCCCCTCTAATGATGATCAATAGCATCTGCGCAAAGGCAAGGACAGCCAGGCCCTGGTTGTCAAGTTAATTCAGGCCCAGAGTGCCCTGCAGCCACTCGGTGCCTCTTTCGCTCAGCAACTGGCGAGACCAGCGGCCCATGCGGCAGTGTGATGCAGCGTTCCAGTTTCCCAGAAACAAGTGATGATCCTCGCTGGCAACTCATAACACCATGATAGTCTACCCATATTGCTGAAGGCAGTTGACTACACCAATTGTTTTCCCACATGGGGAGTTTTCAAAGCTGTCATTGATTGTTACAATACGTCATCCTATCCATGTCAATGACAGGCATTTACTTTTTCCACCACTTGATACATGTGTAAGCTGTCCTTTGGAGGGAAAGTGGCTGCTTGCAATTTAATTTTAGATACTCTGTCCGTTCTGGGGAAAGAAATGGAGCAGGTCTTTGGTATCTGAAAGAGAACTTTCAAATGAGTTAGAAAAAAGATCATCATCATACTGGATAAGGGCCAGCCTGTGCCATGGGAGGAAGGCAGAAAGGTAATTTGCCAGAGCTGGAGGAAAATAATTCGGAGTAACCATTGGAGATATTTCCTGTGTAGGGTGTAGATGTTCCTAATTTGTGTAATAAATTCTCTCATTCCTTCTACAGTTTGTTCGGTCTTTGCACTTTTCTCTCTGAGAGCAATAGTGGACTAAGGACTGTACATTATGCATAGTGTACGCTGCTACTAGAGGATGACCAGTCTTGTTATTATTGTTACATTCCTTAGACAGACATTTTAAGGTCCGAATTTTGAGAATGGTCTGGGACATTTTTCGTTGAATTTATGCAATCTAACATCTTGCTGTTTTCTCACCATAAAAACTCATCTTTACATTGTCCGGTGTCCATTGGGGGAAATCCAACTAAGAAGAACCCTACACCATCGTGGTATAGCTAATCACAGTAGTATAGAGAGGTGGTGACACCTATGCAGTGCTGCAGGTACAGTTCTCCTGGATATTGCCCAACTTACCTACAAGCCTGGCGGCAGCCGTATTACTCTCGAACATTTCTTTTATAATTTTATATAAACACCAGTCTAATATATTACAGCACATGTTATAGCTGTATTATAACCACACGTTGCTTTCATGTTACAGAGTAATTCCAGCACAAATGATTATAATAAAGCTGTAATCCCTGCTCTATACATAAGAGCATAAAGTGTCAGGTGATGAGTTTTACATTGTACCTTAGAGCATCGTGAGTTTATCCATTTGGTGGTGATATAAGAATCTTTGATAACAGTCTTTATTGAAAAATGAAAATGATGGGGCATAATTCATATATTTATTTTATTCCCAGCAGATGGATGTAACAGCAGGAATATCTCAAAGGAAAGTCTAGTTTTATCTCCAGATTGTGAAATAGAAGATAATGACATCAAAGAGGATTCTCCAAGAGAAAACTCCATTACCCCAATTATACATCCAGTACCTCACAGTACAGATGAATCACCTGATCCTCCTTATAATGAGGAATGTTCTCCTGGTACATCTATTACAGCTCTTAGAGTAGATACAATATTTCCCTTTTCTATAGATGACAAATCTTTTACACAGAATAAAAAGCCTATTACCCAGCAGCCAGCTAAGACAGGTGAGAGGCCAGTTCCATGTTCTGAGTGTGGCAAATGTTTTACATACAAATCACAGCTTGTCAGACATCAGAGATGTCATACTGGTGAGAAGCCATTTCCATGTTCTGAGTGTGGCAAATGTTTTTTACACAAATCGGCTCTTGTTATACATCAGAGACATCACACAGGTGAGAGACCATATCCATGTTCTGAGTGTGGGAAATGTTTTATACACAAATCAGCTCTTGTTACACATCAGATAAGTCACATAAGTGAGAAACCATTTTCATGCTCTGAGTGTGGGAAATGTTTTAAACAGAAATCAGATCTTTTTTCACATCAGAGACATCACACAGCTGACAAACCATTTCCATGCTCTGAGTGTGGGAAATCTTTTTTAAAGAAATCATATCTTGTTATACATCAGAGAAGTCATACAGGTGTGAAACCATTCCCATGCTCTGAGTGTGATAAATGTTTTACACAGAAATCACATCTTATTATCCATCAGAGAAGTCACACAGTTGACAAACAATTTGTATGTTCTGAGTGTGGGAAATGTTTTAAACAGAAATCAGATCTTGTTAGACATCAGAGAAGTCACACAGGTGAGAAACCATTTCCATGCTCTGAGTGTGGGAAATGTTTTACACAGAAATCATATCTTGTTATACATCAGAGAAATCACACAGGTGAGAAACCATTTCCATGCTCTGACTGTGGGAAATGTTTTACACAGAAATCAGATCTTGTTTCGCATCAGCGACATCACACAACTGAGAAACCATTTCCATGCTCTGACTGTGGGAAATGTTTTACATGGAAATCAGTTCTTGTTAGACATCAGAAAACTCACACAGGTGAGAAACCATATTTATGCTCTGAGTGTGGGAAATATTTTACACAGAAATCATATCTTGTTATACATAATAGAATTCACACAGGGGATAAACCATTTCCATGCTCTGAATGTGGAAAATGTTTTACACATAAATCAACTCTTTATAGGCATCAGAGACATCACACAGATTAGCTCTTCTCATATTCTGATTGTCAGAAATTACAGAAATTAGATCTTGTTAAATCATCCTTTATTTACACGAGAAATTTAACATGTGTACAAGTGGAAATAATTTCTGGGGGAAAAAAATGAAATATACGTAAGAATAGTATTTCTCCTGACACGGGTTCTTCATTGGTCTCTTCTGTTGTGTAATCCAGAAGGATGAATAGTAATTTCTTGCATTACTGTCCACATTGTATTCTTGTTATATTTAGTCTATTTTGTATGGAGAGTTACCCTGCAGTGTGTATAGCAGTATATGTATGGAGAGTTACCCTGCAGCGTGTATAGCAGTATATGTATGGAGAGTTACTCTGCAGTGTGTATAGCAGTATTTGGATTTGGATCACCTGAATGGTATAAAAGTGTGTAAGGAAGACACAAGGAACAGTGACCAAGGTGGTAGCAAAGTGCCAGCATCCAATAATAGAAGTTCCTGCCAACCACCTCCTCCCCTCTATGTAATACCTATTATATGCAGCAAGGAGGCCAGTTGCCCAAAGCAATGGGAGGATATAAACACTTAGTTATATCAGAGAATGATTTGCTAGAGATGGAGATAACAGCTGTCACACCATGAGGACCCAACAACAAGAGTAAGGACTCCTGTCAGCAGCACGGTTGGTGTAATGGTTAGCATTACTGCCTCACAGCACTGAGGTTGTGGGTTTGATTCCTACCATGGCCCTAACTGTTTGGAGTTTGTATATTCTCCCTGTGCTTGTGCGGGTTTCCCTTCAGGTACTCTGGTTTCCTCCCACACCATAAATATACTGGTAGGTTAATTGGCTCCTGACTAAATATTAATCCTATAGTGTTCTATAAATAATTGGTAATAAATAAAATTAAACAGTTTTGGCGTGTCCCTGGTGCTCCAGGTGGTGTCCCCACTATGTATATTTCTGTGGATTTAAATACACTTTTCTCTCTGTATGTCTCTTTCCTGAGCTTAGAGGATGATGCTATAAAGCATATATAAGAAAATATAATGTGCAGTATGTACTTATATATTTATACCTGTTACTTTGTGATATTGTGCAGTATGTACTAATATATATATACCTGATACATTGTGATATTGTGCAGTATATACTATTATATTAATACTTGATATTATGTGTACATTTATTTCTCTGGTTTGCTATGTACAAAGATACAGATAAGCATCTACTTTCCAATGTTGGGATTTAATGTTCGTCATGTGCTCAGTAATTAAGCAAGGTATCATTAAAAACATTTTTTTTTTTATCTCAATATCTCTGAGTTTTAATGAATAGACCGATATACCTAACACATAAATTGTGCACCCAACCGGTTTCAAATGTCCATTCTTTTTACTGGTTATATTGTTTTATGTGTCATGTACTTAAAACCCCCCACAAATGAATGGGTCCACTAATATCATGTGTGCACTAATACACAATTTATCACTCCTTCACATGTTAGCACAGGTGCTAAGCAAACATTGCATGTAGTGTCTGGAGTCCGGTCACTCCCATATGTTAGCGCTTTTCCCATCCGCTCCAATATGTTAGCATGGAGCAGTGTGTGCAGTCAGTGTGATGATTTTTTAGCAGGGAAAGTACCAGCGGTCACAGTCCCTGTATGACACATGTGACCTCAGTACAGAGTGCCTGTGGGTGTATAGGTGTCCTGCTCTGGTCCATCCCACAGGGTTATGTAGTCATAGGGAGCCCAGGCCCAGCCTTGTATCATGTAGTAATACATGTAACCTCATTACAGAGTGCCTGTGGGTATATAGATATCATGCTATGCTCCATTCCACAGGGTGATGTACTAGGGAGCCCAGGCCCGGCCTTGTATCATGTAGTAATACACATGAGACCTCATTACAGAGTGTCTGTGCATGTATAGGTGTCCTGCTCTGCTCCATCCCACAGGGTGATGTAGTAATAGGGAGCCCAGGCCTGGCCTTGTATCATGTAGTAATACACATGAGACCTCATTACAGAGTGCCTGTGGGTATATAGGTGTCCTGCTCTGCTCCATCCCACAGGGTGATGTAATAATAGGGAGCCCAGGCCTGGCCTTGTATCATGTAGTAATACACATGAGACCTCATTACAGAGTGCCTGTGGGTATATAGGTGTCCTGCTCTGCTTCATCCCACAGGGTGATGTAATAATAGGGAGCCCAGGCCTGGCCTTGTATCATGTAGTAATACACATGAGACCTCATTACAGAGTGCCTGTGGGTATATAGGTGTCCTGCTCTGCTCCATCCCACAGGGTGATGTAATAATAGGGAGCCCAGGCCTGGCCTTGTATCATGTAGTAATACACATGAGACCTCATTACAGAGTGCCTGTGGGTATATAGGTGTCCTGCTCTGCTCCATCTCACAGGGTGATGTAATAATAGGGAGCCCAGGCCTGGCCGTGTATCATGTAGTAATACACATGAGACCTCATTACAGAGTGCCTGTGGGTATATAGGTGTCCTGCTCTGCTCCATCCCACAGGGTGATGTAGTAATAGGGAGCCCAGGCCTGGCCGTGTATCATGTAGTAATACACATGAGACCTCATTACACAGAGCCTGTGGGTATATAGGTGTCCTGCTCTGCTCCATCCCACAGGGTGATGTAGTAATAGGGAGCCCAGGCCTGGCCTTGTATCATGTAGTAATACACATGAGACCTCATTACACAGAGCCTGTGGGTATATAGGTGTCCTGCTCTGCTCCATCCCACAGGATGATGTAGTAATAGGGAGCCCAGGCCTGGCCTTGTATAATGTAGTAATACACATGAGACCTCATTACAGAGTGCCTGTGTGTGCATAGGTGTCCTGCTCTGCTTCATCCCACAGGATGATATAGTAATAGGGAGCCCAGGCCCGGCCTTGTATCATGTAGTAATACACATGAGACCTCATTACAGAGTGCCTGTGTATATAGGTGTCCTGCTCTGCTCCATTCCACAGGGTGATGTAGTAATAGAGTGCCCAGGCCCATCCTTGTATCATGTAGTAATACACATGAGACCTCATTACAGAGTGCCTGTGGGTGTATACTGTAGCTGTGCTGCTCTGTTCTATCCTACAGTGTGATGTAGTAATAGGGAGCCCAGGCCTGGCCTTGTATCATGTAGTAATACACATGAGACCTCATTTCAGAGTGCCTGTGGGTGTATACTGTAGGTGTGCTGCTCTGTTTTATCCTACAGTGTGATGTAGTAATAGGGAGCCCAGGACCAACCTTGTATCATGTAGTAATACACAGGAGACTTCATTACAGAGTGCCTGTGTCATGGCCAGTGTTTCTCGGCATGGTGGTCACCGGGTATTACCTGTGAGGTCATTGTGGCGAGGGGTCTCTGGCAGCGGTACTGGTGTTTGGCGAGGGGCATTGGCTGCTCGTGGTTCTGTGCGGGCACATTGTCACTGAGGCCTGGTGGTGTTTCCGTTCCGTTTGGCATGGGCGCCGCCATCTTACCTCAGGTCATGTGATAAAGCTGTCCAATCCTGGTGGGTCATGTGCTCTTTTCAGCTAGTCACAGCGCAGCACCTGGTATTTAGGAAGGTCCAGAGCCTTCATTCATTGCCAGTGCAACGCCTTTCTCAGCCTGTGCCTTACCTATCTGCCTGGAAGCGCTACTAGCCTGTTACCTAGCCTGTTCCAAACCTGCTGTACTCACCCTGCACCCTCCATCTACCTTTCCCCTGCCTGACTACCTGAACCTGCTGTTTCCCTGCACCTTGCCTCACACTCTAACTCCCAGCTGGACTTCATTACCTCTGCCTGCACTTTGTTACAGCTCACCAAACCTGCATACTGGACATTTCCTGCCTGTCACTATCTGGACATTCTCCCATTTGCTTCACCGTAGTTATGAACTGCACTTTAGTGCTAAACCTGGACTTTTTCTTTTGCCATTCCCATGTCTGCTAAATCACTAATTAAAAACTCCACCTTTTTATTTAAATCTGCTTCTGTGTCTGCTCCTGTCACCACCCCGGGTCCAATACAACAACCCAGACCTTCACAGTTTGCACTGGCCACATGGATTCCGGCCACGGAACAGGAGTCTGGAGTGGATTTATTTCGCTGTATTGCTGGTTGTTTAGAAAACCTGGAAACTATGCAGCATCAAATGGATCAGTTTTTACAAGAGATGTCTAAGCGACAAGATAATCTGCAAAACTTGTTAACCACCCCTGGGGTTATCAGCAACTACACCTCCTCCTGTGCCTGGTAATACAGGGACCAGGGAATCCCCTCATTTACACCTACCTATGCCAAGCAAATTTGACGGCAATCCTAAGTTCAGTCGTGGTTTCTTAAATCATTGTGACATACACTTTACCTTACAGCCTGATAACTTTCCCATTGCTAGAACTAAAGTGGCATACATCGTGTCTTTGTTGACCGGCTCGGCTTTGGATTGGGCCTCCCAACTCTGGGAGCGTTCAGACTCGCTGCTGGATAACTATACAGACTTTGTATCTTCATTCAGGAGGATTTTCGATGAACCTGGACGCACAGTGTCAGCATCGTCCAGCATCATGATCCTGAGACGAGGAACCCGTTCTGTCAGCCAATATGAGAAGAGAAAGGAGAGGCCAGGAGATGCTGGGGATGAAATAAGAGGAAAATACAAGCAAGAATGATAATAAACAGAAATTTGACAGGCCCAAACAGCGCCCCCTGACCTGTGGTGCCCTGTGCGATGGCACCGGCCGCACTACCCTAGCTACGGCCCTGGTCTCGTCGCAAGCCCGATGGTCTTGACCATCGCGACCATCTTTTTGGCCGCTCGCATAAGCTGTGGGTGGTCACCCACAGCTATGTGAGCGGCCAGGAGGCCGCTCCAATTTTAGGTAGGAGGGCCCTGATTCAGAGCGAGCGCTCTTGTCAGAGCGTCCGGCTCTGAATCAGGCCCTCTGTGCGCTCGCGAACGGGTCTGAATCAGGCCCACTGTGTGATCAGCGGTTATACATGTATATAGTATACACTGCTATGTGGTATTTGTATCCCTGCACTGTGTACTGATGACTTTGGCTGGGTCAGTGAAGGGTGCTGGTACCAGGGCTGTAAGTCAGTGTGAGGTATACAGCCTGTACACTGTGTGATCAGCGGTTATACAGGTATATAGTATATACTATACTGCTATGTGGTATTGGTATCCCTGCACAGTGACTTGGGCTGGATCAGAGAAGGGTGCTGGTACCAGGGCTGTAGGTCAGTGTGAGGTATATAGTCTATGCTCTGTGTGATCAGTGGTTATACAGGTATATACTGCTATGTGGTATTGGTATCCCTGCACTGTGTACTGGTGACTTGGGCTGGGTCAGAGAAGGGTGCTGGTACCAGAGCTGTAGGTCAGTGTGAGGTATACAGCCTGTGCACTGTGTTATCAGCGGTTATACAAGTATATAGTATATACTATACTATACTGATGTCTGGTATTGGTATCCCTGCACTGTGTTCTGGTGACTTGGGCTGGGTGGGAGAAGGGTGCTGGTACCAGGGCTGTATGTCAATCAGAGGTATACAGGATCTCGTTCAAAGTCGATCGAATCGGCCGCACGGTCGTAAGGGAAAAGGGGCCGGATATGCAAATGATGCACTCGCAAGTTGCATCCTTTAGATCGGATCGTTAGCTGGCCGACCAAGGGGAGGATGCGGCCGTAAGAAAAAAGAAACACCCCCTTCTCGTACGCATTACACGTCATGTCCGGGCATATAAGGATTAATCGAGACCATCGGAACTGGTCGTAGAGCTTAAGGTTGACCATACCCTCTCTTAAGCACTACGATCAGGTCAGTGTACAAACCACCCATGTCACGTGTGCCATGACACTACTTTGTTAATTATGCACTCCCATTAAACGCTGTTCGCATAATTAGGCACGCCTGCGTTCGGATATCCACTCCCCCGTTTTCAAGCACCTTCCCCTGTTACCACCCACAAACGCCTCAATCTGTCACTCAAACTACCGACCTGGCTGTGTTCAAGGAGAGAGAAATTTCTGATCGTAGCAGCTAGTTTGCGCACGCGCATTGCGAACTTTACGCATGTGCAGTTTAGCGAACATTGGTGGCGTACGACCATGCGGCCGCTTCGACCGACTCTGAATGAGGTCCTCAGTCTCTGCACTGTGTGATCAGTGGTTATACAGGTATATAGTATATACTATACTGCTATGTGGTATTGGTATCCCTGCACTGTGTACTGGTGACTTGGGATGGGTCAGAGAAGGGTGCTGGTACCAGGGCTGTAGGTCAGTGTGAGGTATACAATCTGTGCACTGTGTGATCAGTGATTATACAGGTATAGAGTATATACTATAAGGCGTCCATAAATAACAACTTACAACTAACTTACACTAAAATAAAGACACGGACACAGACTGCTTTGGTTAAATGGTCATAACTTGCTTTTATTGAAGGTATAACCCTGAGCTTTTAATGTACTTTTGGGAGGCAAAGAGGGATGCTACAAACACTCAGCTCCAGCCATATGTTACATAACCAATATTAGGGAGCGACTGAAACCCCCCCCCAAGGTCATTGTAAGCTAAGCGTTACTTCACCAATATTAGGGAGCGACTGAAACGCCCCCCCTGTGGTCATTGTAAGCTGAGTGTTATTTAACCAATATTAGGGAGCGACTGAAATGCCCCCCTGTGGTCATTGTAAGCTGAGTGTTATTTAACCAATATTAGGGAGCGACTGAAATGCCCCCCTGTGGTCTTTGTAAGCTGAGCTGTGAAGACTCACAACCCCTATAATAGTACATAGTATGAGCGTGTCCACAGAGACGGACACCCAAAGTACTCCTGCAGAGGTAGGCCATACTATGACCGTTCAAAGGAAATGTGCTCCACAGCTTTTTCTTAAACATTACATGGCCGCTGGTTTGTAGCACCTTCCCGCCAATGCCAGGTTCAACCGCAACCTGCCACCCAAACCAAAACACTAGCCCGCATCCAAAAGAAAAAACAGCACACAAAAACACACCTACCATAACTCTGACAAATGCACCCCATCAGAGTGGAAACCTTGAGCCTGTTCCAGCCGCAAACTTGGGTGCCACACCAACAAAACACCAGACCCGGAGACAAAATGAGAAACAGCCCTAGTAATCTTCCAGTGAGCCGTATCCAAGGAAAAAAGGTCTCTAGAAACCATTCATACATGGTGAGGGACAATATCCGACCACACCAAGCACACCTCAGGCCACCATGACCGTAGGGCGGCCAAGTCAGCCTTGATCCACAAGTTCAGCTCCGACTGTCCAATACATTGCCTCCAAAGTGAATCGCTAACTATGATAGGCGCCTGAAGGGCTTCCATGATAAAACAGAAGGTACAAGAAAAAAGTCAACCGATGCATAACTAGGACCCTAAGACCACTGGACATGACGGCCACCTGAGAGGGCCGCCCTTCTTGCCATCCCATGCTCCTCAGCCCAATAAATAACTGAATGGCCCACAAGCCACACTTGCTCATAAGACAACGCTGTAAAAGAACGAACAGAACTAAAACGCTGCAGTAATATAACATATATAAGAAAAAAGGATAGAGTGGTAATATAGAAGGAGAATATTAGTAGCAATACCCAAGCGAATGAGAAAATCCCAAAAACCTCCCGTGAGCCGTGCATAATAAGCCAATTGAATTGCGGCCCTTTTGGAGGAAAAATTTAAAAATCCCTTCACACCCTCAATTTTTGAATGCTAGCCATTCAAAAACTGGCAGGTAAACAACGTTTCTGGGTAGGAAAAACACAACTTAAAGCTTATCACATCTAACATATGACTTAAATACGGATGACCTCCAGCTACCAATATCTTGAATGGCAGATCGAGGCAACCCGCTGGCTGCTGCGCAAGCAGCTGCACCAATATGGAAAAAGTACCACATTGTGCAACATTCACACCCAACTGTCCCAAATAGGGCTTACACACAGCAACAAACTAGAACTTAATCAAAGGGAAGGAGTCAGCATACAATAACCATTGCGAGCTGGCTGACGGGTGCAGACCCGCATATAAACCAGCCATGTGCAAATCTTGGTAATAGGATGAGGCCTGAGTGTAACCCAATGCCCGCACCCCAACTAATCAGTTTCAGACCGGGTTATTTTGCACAGGACAGCCCCGATCTGAGGTACCACATGCGTAAATAATAGCCCAGACAGCAAATTACTTATAAATGCATAAAGCTCCTAATCTGCAATGTGCCAAAGATACCAGCACAAATGCTTAATAGAACAAAACAGAATCAAAGTTAGAAAAAGTACTCAACGAAATCACCCCTACCAGATGCTGCAGCGGTGCCGCATCAATTGGCCAGCGAGAATCACCCACCATGGGGCTTTCCATTAGCCCAACCCTTAAGGGCCTTAGACAGCACAACAGCTGTGGGGTTGTGACCGCCATGAAAGTGAGAGAAAAAGCAATACCCACTAGCGTGGGAGCCATGGATGTCTCAGATCGTCCCCTCTAATAATGACCTCACACAAACCCAACCAAGTACTGATCTAAAGACTTACCAGCAAAAGAATATCTACCAGATAAGTATCCCAGTCACGCCATGCTGCCACACTAAGTAGACGGAGCCAGGGACCTCCGAGCCAGGCCGACTAACCCGGTTAGACAATCAACCAGGCAGAAGACGGTCAAGTCTTCCCAATCGGATTAGCCTCAGGGGCCAACATCCGAAACCAATCAAAGTGAAGCTGGGGCAGGAAATCCCTATCCCATTCTCAATGACCGGCTTGTATCGTGCCCTAAAACAGTAATCGCCTGCAAACACTTAAAAACCAGGAACCTCAACAGACGCAGCGCCATAGGAGAAGAAGAATTATGAATATTAATAGCCTGTACCACTCTCAGCTTGCCACACCAAAATTATATTCTGGATAGACATTTTATCATCCCACAAATCCACAGCCACTATAAATGGAAAAACTCCAATAACAGCAGATTGGACCAAAACCATGTGATAATCACGACACAGGCCATGGAGCAGCGCACCAGTCCCCTTGAAAGAACGCCCCGAAGTCAGGAGACCCAACAACCTCGGTGAACAACTGTAACTCAGCATTGTCAACTGACTGGAAGGGCCAAATCTACTCCAAAATTGAAATCCCCCAAACCGAAGCCCACACCCTGAGGTCAGTCAGGATTTCCCTGTAAAGGCAGACACAGAAATGCAGGTAGGAGACCCCCGCAATAGCACACTCTAGCCTACTGTAAATACCCACCCCATCGGTATAATCCGGCAAGCAAAACTAAATTAACTGAGGACCGGCTGCACCTGACGCAATTTAACCCGCCGAGGAGTCAAACAACACAATCTGCACAAGCAACCTCTGCACCTTATTGGCCAGGAACCGGCAGCCCAGCAAATGTATCCACTCTAATTTCAAGGTAAGACGAGCAGGAAATCGGGCCTTCCACCTAGTTCAAGGCCACTGCAACGCCAAACACCCGTAAGAAGGGCCTGCACAGAAAACAAAACCTCTCCACAAACTGCACTATCTGATGGGCCAGCGAACAAAAATCATGCAAATAATGCGCCATTCCTGCATGGTCTGTACTAAACTATTAAATATGTGCACACGAGATAGCGCAGCCCATGGGAAGGCGCCTGTCAACAAAAGTGGACCGTCCAATTCAAAACCCATAAAACTTAGGGACTGAGGGCCTGATTCAGAGGCGCTCACAAAAAGCGAGCGCTCGCTCTCAATCAGGGCTTGTTTTTTTAGTTGCGGCCTCCTGGCCACTCGCATAGCTGTGGGTTACCACCCACAGATTATGCGACGTGGCCAGGTGATGGTCCCATCGTGACCATCGGGCTTGCGACGAGACCCTTGTGGTAGGGTCTCATTGCCGCAAGCCCCAGTGGACTTCCTGCTCTAATAGAGCAGGAAGTCCACCTACTGACATCACGAGTGATGTCAGTAGGGACGCCCACAAACGGCAGACATTCCTGCAGGAACGCCTTAGTTTGCCCAGCCACCCCCCCGCCCCGCCTTCCAAACAGGGCGAGCTGTCGATCAACATCGACAGCCGCCCCTTTTGGATGCAAGCGCCGGAGCAAGTGCTTTTTGCGCTCGTTCTGGGGCTCGCGCACACGCAATGTGCACACCGCGCGTGTGCACTGCCTAACAATCGACCCGCTTGCGAGCGCATAGCGCTTGCGAGTGGGTCTGAATCAGGCCCTGAGGGTGCAATGGCAGCAGGCAAGAAACGGGTTCAGCATCCCATTTTGCCATCAAAGCCCCAGGACCAAATCCCTATATCAGTAGCTCTCAAACTCGGCCCCCCAGGACCCCACGCAGGTCATCCCGAAGGTACACAGCTGTACACATCACTCACTGACACGTTTTAAAAATTTCCACAGGTGGAGCTAATTATTACCACTGCAATTCTGTGAGGAGACCTGGAAAACATGCACTGCCCGGGATCCTGAGGGCCAAGCCCGAGAACTTGTGCCCTATATCAATGCGAGTATCACATAGATTAACTAGTAGTGAACCTGGCAAAGCAAGTGAAGGATTGCCTCATTCACAGAGCCCCTATGAGGACACGACAAATGCTGAATCAAATGATATCTACCCTGGACTTGCTTCAGCATGACACAGAGAGGGGAAATGCACAGGTCCGGCAAAGGGGGGAACGGTAAATGGCCTGGATATATGGTCCAAAGCCACTTCAGCAAACACTTTTTGTTGTGCCACATGGGGAAGATCTCTGGCCAAACATAAATTCCAGGGGAGGGATGACCACTTGCAATGCGCTAGCTACAGGCAACCGTAAACCCACACTAAAAACCCTTCAGCAAATTTGGTGATCTTCCCGCAAAGGATACCAGCCCAAACACTTACAACTCATCTAGTGCCACAAGGAGAATAAACCTCATGTGTCAACTCTGCCCTTGGAAACTCTGCCTCCTGGGTAAGTGCTAACCTACCTCAACAGCTCTACGGTGAAAACTGCGGCAAGAATCTTCACCCGCCCCCCCGATTTCTTGACCTCTTCAAAGACTATCCACATGTCATCCGTAAGGGGAAAAAACATCCACAAACTACCCTTGCGATTCTTGTCCCTAACTCACTTATGCAAACCCCTGTACAATGTTGTATTAGCACAGTGCACCACAATCCTGAACCGGTGCCACCATAGCAACGGGAGCTGACTTTGACGCTTAGCTGCCTTCATAACTAAAGGCCGCGCAACCATGTTCAACAACTTACGCGGGTGTGCCGGCGACCCTGACGAAGAGCTACGAGCTACTATTGCTAGATATAAATATATATATAGATATAAACAGCAAAGGAGGGACAGCAGACTCACCACCAGCCAACCCCCGAGTTCCATCACCATCAGCCACAGGCACCACAACAGCAGGGGCAACAAGCACTTCACACGTGGCAGGATCCGTCACCGTGCGGCTGCTCGAGATCTCCATCACCACCAGAATTCATCGTGGGAACACTAAGCGAAAAACTACAGCGAGATACAGACAATGTTACAACACCGGTACACCAGCAGGTGTACCTGAAACAGGAGCCAGGAGAAGGGCAGATAAAGGAGGAGAAGGTGCAGCGAGAGAAGCAAGGTAAGGGGGGGGGGGAGGTGGTGAAAGCTACATTTTTGTGGGTAAGATAAAGGTGGGAGGGGGGCTGTAACCTGTTGTAAAGCAAAATGCAGCGGCGAGGGCAAGAAAGACAAATGGATCAGCACGGAATAACAGGAAAAAGGATAATGGAGAGAAAGGGGGGGGTTGCCAATAAGGGGAATAATGGTGAAGGGGACATAGGCCAGGGTAATGTGGGAAAAAAGGGGGATACTAGGAAGGAACCAGGGGGAGAAAAAAAAAGGGGGGGGGGCAGCTGAAGGCAGCATCTCACATCCATAGCGGGGGAGCAGCACGGCACTTTCTCCAGCTCGGCTATTACTGTGCTTTTTACACAAGACCCCGCAGGCATACAAAGCGGGTGCTTCTATTACCACAGGACAAGCACAGTGTGAGCGGCCTCAGTATCAGCTGAAGGCAGCATCTCACATCCATAGCGGGGGAGCAGCACTGACACTTCTCCAGCCCGGCTATTACTGTGCATATTACATGAGACCCCGCAGGCATACAAAGCGGGTGCTTCTTTTACTGCAGGACAAGCACAGTGTGAGTGGCCTCAGTATCAGATGAAGGCAGCATCTCACATCCATAGCGGGGGAGCAGCACTGACACTTTCTCCAGCCCGGCTATTACTGTGCATATTACATGAGACCCCTGCAGGCATACAAAGCGGGTGCTTGTATTACCACAGGACAAGCACAGTGTGAGCGGCATCAATTTCAGCTGAAGGCAACATCTTAGATCCATAGCGGGGGATCAGCACTGACACTTTCTCCAGCCCGGCTATTACTGTGCTTATTACACAAGACCCCGCAGGCATACAAAGCGGGTGCATCTATTACCACAGGACAAGCACAGTGTGAACGGCCTCAGTATCAGCTGAAGGCAGCATCTCACATCTATAGCGGGGGAGCAGCACTGACACTTTCTCCAGCCCGGCTATTACTGTGGATATTACATGAGACCCCGCAGGCATACAAAGCGGGTGCTTCTATTACCACAGGACAAGCACAGTGTGAGCGGCCTCAATTTCAGATGAAGGCAGCATCTCACATCCATAGCGGGGGAGCAGCACTGACACTTTCTCCAGTCCGGCTATTACTGTGCATATTACATGAGACCCCGCAGGCATACAAAGCGGGTGCTTCTATTACCACAGGACAAGCACAGTGTGAGCAGCCTCAGTATCAGCTGAAGGCAGCATCTCACATCCAAAGCGGGGGAGCAGCACTGACACTTTCTCCAGCCCGGCTATTACTGTGCTTATAACACAAGACCCCGCAGGCATACAAAGCGGGTGCTTCTATTACCACAGGACAAGCACAGTGTGAGCGGCCTCAATTTCAGCTGAAGGCAGCATCTCACATCCATAGCGGGGGAGCAGCACTGACACTTTCTCCAGCCCGGCTATTACTGTGCATATTACATGAGACCCCGCAGGCATACAAAGCGGGTGCTTCTATTACCACAGGACAAGCATAGTGTGAGCGGCCTCAATTTCAGCTGAAGGCAGCATCTCACATCCATAGCGGGGGAGGAGCACTGACACTTTCTCCAGCCCGGCTATTACTGTGCATATTACATGAGACCCCCAGGCATACAAAGCGGGTGCTTCTATTACCACAGGACAAGCACAGTGTGAGCGGCCTCAATTTCAGCTGAAGGCAGCATCTCACAACCATAGCGGGGGAGCAACACTGACACTTTCTCCAGCCCGGCTATTACTGTGCATATTACATGAGACCCCGCAGGCATGCAAAGCGGATGCTTCTATTACCACAGGACAAGCACAGTGTGAGCGGCCTCAGTATCAGCTGAAGGCAGCATCTCACATCCATAGCGGGGGAGCAGCACTGACACTTTCTCCAGCCCGGCTATTACTGTGCTTATTACATGAGACCCCTGCAGGCATACAAAGCGGGTGCTTCTATTACCACAGGACAAGCACACTGTGAGCGGCCTCAGTATCAGCTGAAGGCAGCATCTCACATCCATAGAGGGGGAGCAGTACTGACACTTTCTCCAGCCCGGCTATTTCTGTGCTTATTACGAGACCCCGCAGGCATCCAAAGCGGGTGCTTCTATTACCACAGGACAAGCATAGTGTGAGCGGCCTCAATTTCAGCTGAAGGCAGCATCTCACATCCATAGCGGGGGAGCAGCACGGCACTTTCTCTAGCCCGGCTATTACTGTGCTCATTACATGAGACCCCGCAGGCATCCAAAGCGGGTGCTTCTATTACCGCAGGACAAGCACAGTGTGAGCGGCCTCAATTTCAGCTGAAGGCAGCATCTCACATCCATAGCGGGGGGTCAGCACTGACACTTTCTCCAGCCCGGCAAGTACTGTGCTTATTACATGAGACCCCTGCAGACATACAAAGCGGGGGCTTCTATTACCGCAGGACAACCACAGTGTGAGCGGCCTCAGTATCAGTTGAAGGCAGCATCTCACATCCATAGCGGGGGAGCAGCACTGACACTTTCTCCAGCCCGGCTATTACTGTGCATATTACATGAGACCCCGCAGGCATACAAAGCGGGTGCTTCTATTACCACAGGACAAGCACAGTGTGAGCAGCCTCAGTATCAGCTGAAGGCAGCATCTCACATCCATAGCGGGGGAGCAGCACTGACACTTTCTCCAGCCCGGCTATTACTGTGCATATTACATGAGACCCCGCAGGCATACAAAGCGGGTGCTTCTATTACCACAGGACAAGCACAGTGTGAGCGGCCTCAATTTCAGCTGAAGGCACCATCTCACATCCATAGCGGGGGAGCAGCACTGACACTTTCTCCAGCCCGGCTATTACTGTGCTTATTACATGAGACCCCGCAGGCATACAAAGCGGGTGCTTCTATTACCACAGGACAAGCACAGTGTGAGCGGCCTCAATTTCAGCTGAAGGCAGCATCTCACATCCATAGCGGGGGAGCAGCACTGACACTTTCTCCAGCCCGGCTATTACTGTGCATATTACATGAGACCCCGCAGGCATACAAAGCGGGTGCTTCTATTACCACAGGACAAGTACAGTGTGAGCGGCCTCAATTTCAGCTGAAGGCAGCATCTCACAACCATAGCGGGGGAGCAACACTGACACTTTCTCCAGCCCGGCTATTACTGTGCATATTACATGAGACCCCGCAGGCATGCAAAGCGGGTGCTTCTATTACCACAGGACAAGCACAGTGTGAGCGGCCTCAGTATCAGCTGAAGGCAGCATCTCACATCCATAGCGGGGGAGCAGCACTGACACTTTCTCCAGCCCGGCTATTACTGTGCTTATTACATGAGACCCCGCAGGCATACAAAGCGGGTGCTTCTATTACCACAGGACAAGCACAGTGTGAGCGGCCTCAGTATCAGCTGAAGGCAGCATCTCACATCCATAGTGGGGGAGCAGCACTGACACTTTCTCCAGCCCGGCTATTTCTGTGCTTATTACGAGACCCCGCAGGCATCCAAAGCGGGTGCTTCTATTACCACAGGACAAGCATAGTGTGAGCGGCCTCAATTTCAGCTGAAGGCAGCATCTCACATCCATAGCGGGGGAGCAGCACGGCACTTTCTCCAGCCCAGCTATTACTGTGCTTATTACATGAGACCCCGCAGGCATACAAAGCGGGTGCTTCTATTACCACAGGACAAGCATAGTGTGAGCGGCCTCAATTTCAGCTGAAGGCAGCATCTCACATCCATAGCGGGGGAGCAGCACTGACACTTTCTCCAGCCCGGCTATTACTGTGCATATTACATGAGACCCCTGCTGGCATCCAAAGCGGGTGCTTCTATTACCACAGGACAAGCACAGTGTGAGCGGCCTCAATTTCAGCTCAAGGCAGCATCTCACATCCATAGCGGGGGAGCAGCACTGACACTTTCTCCAGCCCGGCTATTACTGTGCTCATTACATGAGACCCCGCAGGCATCCAAAGCGGGTGCTTCTATTACCATAGGACAAGCACAGTGTGAGCGGCCTCAATTTCACCTGAAGGCAGCATCTCACATCCATAGCGGGGGGTCAGCACTGACACTTTCTCCAGCCCGGCAAGTACTGTGCTTATTACATGAGACCCCTGCAGGCATACAAAGCGGGTGCTTCTATTACCGCAGGACAACCACAGTGTGAGCGGCCTCAGTATCAGCTGAAGGCAGCATCTCATATACATAGCGGGGGGGTCAGCACTGACACTTTCTCCAGCCGGCAAGAACTGTGCTTATTACATGAGACCCCTGCAGGCATACAAAGCGGGTGCTTCTATTACTGCAGCACAAGCACAGTGTGAGCGGCCTCCGTATCAGCTGAAGGCAGCATCTCACATCCATAGCGGGGGGTCAGCACTGACACTTTCTCCATCCCGGCAAGTACTGTGCTTTTTACACGGGACCCCGCAGGCATACAAATCGGGTGCTTCTATTACCGAAGGACAAGCACAGTGTGAGCGTCCTCAATTTCAGCTGAAGGCAGCATCTCACATCCATAGCGGGGGAGCAGCACGGCACTTTCTCCAGCCCGGCAAGTACTGTGCTTTTTACACGAGACCCCACAGGCATACAAAGCGGGTGCTTCTATTACCACAGGACAAGCACAGTGTGAGCGGCCTCAGTATCAGCTGAAGGCAGCATCTTAGATCCATAGCGGGGGAGCAGCACTGACACTTTCTTCAGCCCGGCTATTACTGTGCTCATTACATGAGACCCCGCAGGCATCCAAAGCAGGTGCTTCTATTACCACAGGACAACCACAGTGTGAGCGGCCTCAGTATCAGCTGAAGGCAGCATCTCACATCCATAGCGGGGAGCAGCACTGACACTTTCTCCAGCCCAGCAAGTACGGTGCATATTACATGAGACCCCGCAGGCATACAAAGCGGGTGCTTCTATTACTGCAGCAAAAGCACAGTGTGAGAGGCCTCAGTATCAGCTGAAGGCAGCATCTCACATCCATAGCGGGGGAGCAGCACTGACACTTTCTCCAGCCCGGCTATTACTGTGGTTATTACATGAGAACCCGCAGGCATACAAAGCGGGTGCTTCTATTACCACAGGAGAAGCATAGTGTGAGCGGCCTCAATTTCAGCAGAAGGCAGCATCTCACATCCATAGCGGGGGAGCAGCACGGCACTTTCTCCAGCCCGGCTATTACTGTGCTTATTACATGAGACCCCGCAGGCATACAAAGCGGGTGCTTCTATTACCACAGGACAAGCACAGTGTGAGCGGCCTCAGTATCAGCTGAAGGCAGCATCTCACATCCATAGCGGGGGAGCAGCACTGACACTTTCTCCTGCCCGACTATTACTGTGCTTATTACATGAGACCCCGCAGGCATAGAAAGCGGGTTCATCTATTACCACAGGACAACCACAGTGTGAGCAGCCTCAATTTCAGCTCAAGGCAGCATCTCACATCCATAGCGGGGGAGCAGCACTGACACTTTCTAAAGCCCGGCAAGTACTGTGCTTTTACACGAGACCCCGCAGGCATACAAAGCGGGTGCTTCTATTACCACAGGACAAGCACAGTGTGAGCGGCCTCAGTATCAGCTGAAGGCAGCATCTCACATCCATAGCGGGGGAGCAGCACTGACTCTTTCTCCAGCCCGGCTATTCCTGTGCTTGTTTCATGAGACCCCGCAGGCATACAAAGCGGGTGCTTCTATTACCACAGGACAAGCACAGTCTGAGCAGCCTCAGTATCAGCTGAAGGCAGCATCTCACATCCATAGCGGGGGAGCAGCACTGACACTTTCTCCAGCCCGTCAAGTACTGTGCTTTTTACACGAGACCCCGCAGGCATACAAAGCGGGTGCTTCTATTACCACAGGACAAGAACAGTGTGAGCGGCCTCAGTATCAGCTGAAGGCAGCATCTCACATCCATAGCGGGGGAGCAGCACTGACACTTTCTCCAGCCCGCCTATTACTGTGCTTATTACATGAGACCCCGCAGGCATACAAAGCGGGTGCTTCTATTACCACAGGACAAGCATAGTGTGAGCGGCCTCAATTTCAGCTGAAGGCAGCATCTCACATCCATAGCGGGGGAGCAGCACGGCACTTTCTCCAGCCCGGCTATTACTGTGCTTATTACATGAGACCCCGCAGGCATACAAAGCGGGTGCTTCTATTACCGTAGGACAAGCATAGTGTGAGCGGCCTCAATTTCAGCTGAAGGCAGCATCTCACATCCATAGCGGGGGAGCAGCACGGCACTTTCTCCAGCCCGGCTATTACTGTGCTTATTACATGAGACCCCGCAGGCATACAAAGCGGGTGCTTCTATTACCACAGGACAAGCACAGTGTGAGCGGCCTCAGTATCAGCTGAAGGCAGCATCTCACATCCATAGCGGGGGAGCAGCACTGACACTTTCTCCTGCCCGGCTATTACTGTGCTTATTACATGAGACCCCGCAGGCATACAAAGCGGGTGCTTCTATTACCACAGGACAAGCATAGTGTGAGCGGCCTCAAATTCAGCTTAAGGCAGCATCTCACATCCATAGCGGGGGAGCAGCACGGCACTTTCTCCAGCCCAGCAAGTACTGTGCTTATTACATGAGACCCCGCAGGCATACAAAGCGGGTGCTTCTTTTACCACAGGACAAGCACAGTGTGAGCGGCCTCAATTTCAGCTGAAGGCAGCATCGCACATCCATAGCGGGGGAGCAGCACTGACACTTTCTCCAGCCCAGCTATTACTGTGCATATTACATGAGACCCCGCAGGCATACAAAGCGGATGCTTCTATTACCACAGGACAAGCACAGAGTGAGCGGCCTCAGTATAAGCTGAAGGCAGCATCTCACATCCATAGCGGGGGAGCAGCACTGACACTTTCTCCAGCCCAGCAAGTACTGTGCTTATTACATGAGACCCCGCAGGCATAGAAAGCGGGTGCTTCTTTTACCACAGGACAAGCACAGTGTGAGCGGCCTCAATTTCAGCTGAAGGCAGCATCTCACATCCATAGCGGGGGAGCAGCACGGCACTTTCTCCAGCCCGGCAAGTACTGTGCTTTTTACACGAGACCCCACAGGCATACAAAGCGGGTGCTTCTATTACCACAGGACAAGCACAGTGTGAGCGGCCTCAGTATCAGCTGAAGGCAGCATCTTAGATCCATAGCGGGGGAGCAGCACTGACACTTTCTCCAGCCCGGCTATTACTGTGCTCATTACATGAGACCCCGCAGGCATCCAAAGCAGGTGCTTCTATTACCACAGGACAACCACAGTGTGAGCGGCCTCAGTATCAGCTGAAGGCAGCATCTCACATCCATAGCGGGGAGCAGCACTGACACTTTCTCCAGCCCAGCAAGTACGGTGCATATTACATGAGACCCCGCAGGCATACAAAGCGGGTGCTTCTATTACTGCAGCAAAAGCACAGTGTGAGAGGCCTCAGTATCAGCTGAAGGCAGCATCTCACATCCATAGCGGGGGAGCAGCACTGACACTTTCTCCAGCCCGGCTATTACTGTGGTTATTACATGAGAACCCGCAGGCATACAAAGCGGGTGCTTCTATTACCACAGGAGAAGCATAGTGTGAGCGGCCTCAATTTCAGCAGAAGGCAGCATCTCACATCCATAGCGGGGGAGCAGCACGGCACTTTCTCCAGCCCGGCTATTACTGTGCTTATTACATGAGACCCCGCAGGCATACAAAGCGGGTGCTTCTATTACCACAGGACAAGCACAGTGTGAGCGGCCTCAGTATCAGCTGAAGGCAGCATCTCACATCCATAGCGGGGGGAGCAGCACTGACACTTTCTCCTGCCCGACTATTACTGTGCTTATTACATGAGACCCCGCAGGCATAGAAAGCGGGTTCATCTATTACCACAGGACAACCACAGTGTGAGCAGCCTCAATTTCAGCTCAAGGCAGCATCTCACATCCATAGCGGGGGAGCAGCACTGACACTTTCTAAAGCCCGGCAAGTACTGTGCTTTTACACGAGACCCCGCAGGCATACAAAGCGGGTGCTTCTATTACCACAGGACAAGCACAGTGTGAGCGGCCTCAGTATCAGCTGAAGGCAGCATCTCACATCCATAGCGGGGGAGCAGCACTGACTCTTTCTCCAGCCCGGCTATTCCTGTGCTTGTTTCATGAGACCCCGCAGGCATACAAAGCGGGTGCTTCTATTACCACAGGACAAGCACAGTGTGAGCGGCCTCAGTATCAGCTGAAGGCAGCATCTTACATCCATAGCGGGGGGTCAGCACTGACACTTTCTCCAGCCCGGCAAGTACTGTGCTTATTACATGAGACCCCTGCAGGCATACAAAGCGGGTGCTTCTATTACTGCAGCACAAGCACAGTGTGAGCGGCCTCCGTATAAGCTGAAGGCAGCATCTCACATCCATAGCGGGGGGTCAGCACTGACACTTTCTCCAGCCCGGCAAGTACTGTGCTTTTTACACGGGACCCCGCAGGCATACAAAGCGGGTGCTTCTATTACCGCAGGACAAGCACAGTGTGAGCGGCCTCAATTTCAGCTGAAGGCAGCATCTCACATCCATAGCGGGGGAGCAGCACGGCACTTTCTCCAGCCCGGCAAGTACTGTGCTTTTACACGAGACCCCACAGGCATACAAAGCGGGTGCTTCTATTACCACAGGACAAGCACAGTGTGAGCGGCCTCAGTATCAGCTGAAGGCAGCATCTTAGATCCATAGCGGGGGGTCAGCACTGACACTTTCTCCAGCCCGGCAAGTACTGTGCTTTTTACACGGGACCCCGCAGGCATACAAAGCGGGTGCTTCTATTACCGCAGGACAAGCACAGTGTGAGCGGCCTCAATTTCAGCTGAAGGCAGCATCTCACATCCATAGCGGGGGAGCAGCACGGCACTTTCTCCAGCCCGGCAAGTACTGTGCTTTTTACACGAGACCCCACAGGCATACAAAGCGGGTGCTTCTATTACCATAGGACAAGCACAGTGTGAGCGGCCTCAGTATCAGCTGAAGGCGGCATCTTAGATCCATAGCGGGGGAGCAGCACTGACACTTTCTCCAGGCCGGCTATTACTGTGCTCATTACATGAGACCCTGCAGGCATCCAAAGCAGGTGCTTCTATTACCACAGGACAAGCACAGTGTGAGCGGCCTCAGTATCAGCTGAAGGCAGCATCTCACATCCATAGCGGGGGAGCAGCACTGACACTTTCTCCAGCCCAGCTATTACTGTGCATATTACATGAGACCCCGCAGGCATACAAAGCGGGTGCTTCTATTACCGCAGGACAAGCACAGTGTGAGCGGCCTCAATTTCAGCTCAAGGCAGCATCTCACATCCATAGCGGGGGAGCAGCACTGACACTTTCTCCAGCCCGGCTATTACTGTGCATATTACATGAGACCCCGGCAGGCATATAAAGCGGGTGCTTCTATTACCAGAGGACAAGCACAGTGTGAGCGGCCTCAATTTCAGCTGAAGGCAGCATCTCACATCCATAGCGGAGGAGAAGCACTGACACTTTCTCCAGCCCGGCTATTACTGTGCTCATTACATGAGACCCCACAGGCATACAAAGCGGGTGCTTCTATTACCACAGGACAAGCACAGTGTGAGCGGCCTCAATTTCAGCTGAAGGCAGCATCTCACATCCATAGCGGGGGAGCAGCACTGACACTTTCTCCAGCCCGGCAAGTACTGTGCTTATTACATGAGACCCCGCAGGCATACAAAGCGGGTGCTTCTATTACCACAGGACAAGCACAGTGTGAGCGGCCTCAGTATCAGCTGAAGGCAGCATCTCACATCCATAGCGGGGGAGCAGCACTGACACTTTCTCCAGCCCGCTATTACTGTGCTTATTACATGAGACCCCGCAGGCATACAAAGCGGGTGCTTCTATTACCACAGGACAAGCATAGTGTGAGCGGCCTCAATTTCAGCTGAAGGCAGCATCTCACATCCATAGTGGGGGAGCAGCACTGACACTTTCTCCAGCCCGGCTATTACTGTGCATATTACATGAGACCCCTGCTGGCATCCAAAGCGGGTGCATCTATTACCACAGGACAAGCACAGTGTGAGCGGCCTCAATTTCAGCTCAAGGCAGCATCTCACATCCATAGCGGGGGAGCAGCACTGACACTTTCTCCAGCCCGGCAAGTACTGTGCTTTTTACACGAGACCCCGCAGGCATACAAAGCGGGTGCTTCTATTACCACAGGACAAGAACAATGTGAGCGGCCTCAGTATCAGCTGAAGGCAGCATCTCACATCCATAGTGGGGGAGCAGCACTGACACTTTCTCCAGCCCGGCTATTACTGTGCTTATTACATGAGACCCCGCAGGCATACAAAGCGGGTGCTTCTATTACCGCAGGACAAGCATAGTGTGAGCGGCCTCAATTTCAGCTGAAGGCAGCATCTCACATCCATAGCGGGGGAGCAGCACGGCACTTTCTCCAGCCCGGCTATTACTGTGCTTATTACATGAGACCCCGCAGGCATTCAAAGCGGGTGCTTCTATTACCACAGGACAAGCACAGTGTGAGCGGCCTCAGTATCAGCTGAAGGCAGCATCTCACATCCATAGCGGGGGAGCAGCACTGACACTTTCTCCTGCCCGGCAATTACTGTGCTTATTACATGAGACCCCGCAGGCATACAAAGCGGGTGCTTCTATTACCACAGGACAAGCATAGTGTGAGCGGCCTCAAATTCAGCTCAAGGCAGCATCTCACATCCATAGCGGGGGAGCAGCACGGCACTTTCTCCAGCCCGGCTATTACTGTGCTCATTACATGAGACCCCGCAGGCATCCAAAACGGGTGCTTCTATTACCACAGGACAAGCACAGTGTGAGCGGCCTCAATTTCAGCTGAAGGCAGCATCTCACATCCATAGCGGGGGAGCAGCACTGACACTTTCTCCAGCCCGGCACGTACTGTGCTTTTTACACGAGACCCCGCAGGCATACAAAGCGGGTGCTTCTATTACCGCAGGACAACCACAGTGTGAGCAGCCAAAGTATCAGCTGAAGGCAGCATCTCACATCCATAGCGGGGGGTCAGCACTGACACTTTCTCCAGCCCGGCAAGTACTGTGCTTATTACATGAGACCCCACAGGCATACAAAGCGGGTGCTTCTATTACCACAGGACAAGCACAGTGTGAGCGGCCTCAGTATCAGCTGAAGGCAGCATCTTAGATCCATAGCGGTGGAGCAGCACTGACACTTTCTCCAGCCCGGCTATTACTGTGCTCATTACATGAGACCCCGCAGGCATCCAAAGCAGGTGCTTCTATTACCACAGGACAAGTACAGTGTGAGCGGCCTCAGTATCAGCTGAAGGCAGCATCTCACATCCATAGCGGGGAGCAGCACTGACACTTTCTCCAGCCCAGCAAGTACTGTGCATATTACATGAGACCCCGCAGGCATACAAAGCGGGAGCTTCTTTTACCACAGGACAAGCACAGTGTGAGCGGCCTCAATTTCAGCTGAATGCAGCATCTCACATCCATAGCGGGGGAGCAGCACTGACACTTTCTCCAGCCCAGCTATTACTGTGCTCATTACATGAGATCCCGCAGGCATCCAAAGCAGGTGCTTCTATTACCGCAGGACAACCACAGTGTGAGCGGCCTCAGTATCAGCTGAAGGCAGCATCTCACATCCATAGCGGGGGGTCAGCACTGATACTTTCTCCAGCCCGGCAAGTACTGTGCTTATTACATGAGACCCCTGCAGGCATACAAAGCGGGTGCTTCTATTACTGCAGCACAAGCACAGTGTGAGCGGCCTCAGTATAAGCTGAAGGCAGCATCTCACATCCATAGCGGGGGAGCAGCACTGACACTTTCTCCAGCCCAGCAAGTACTGTGCTTATTACATGAGACCCCGCAGGCATAGAAAGCGGGTGCTTCTTTTACCACAGGACAAGCACAGTGTGGGCGGCCTCAATTTCAGCTGAAGGCAGCATCGCACATCCATAGCGGGGGAGCAACACTGACACTTTCTCCAGCCCGGCTATTACTGTGCATATTACATGAGACCCCGCAGGCATGCAAAGCGGGTGCTTCTATTACCACAGGACAAGCACAGTGTGAGCGGCCTCAGTATCAGCTGAAGGCAGCATCTCACATCCATAGCGGGGGAGCAGCACTGACACTTTCTCCAGCCCGGCTATTACTGTGCTTATTACATGAGACCCCGCAGGCATACAAAGCGGGTGCTTCTATTACCACAGGACAAGCACAGTGTGAGCGGCCTCAGTATCAGCTGAAGGCAGCATCTCACATCCATAGTGGGGGAGCAGCACTGACACTTTCTCCAGCCCGGCTATTTCTGTGCTTATTACGAGACCCCGCAGGCATCCAAAGCGGGTGCTTCTATTACCACAGGACAAGCATAGTGTGAGCGGCCTCAATTTCAGCTGAAGGCAGCATCTCACATCCATAGCGGGGGAGCAGCACTGACACTTTCTCCAGCCCGGCTATTACTGTGCATATTACATGAGACCCCTGCTGGCATCCAAAGCGGGTGCATCTATTACCACAGGACAAGCACAGTGTGAGCGGCCTCAATTTCAGCTCAAGGCAGCATCTCACATCCATAGCGGGGGAGCAGCACTGACACTTTCTCCAGCCCGGCTATTACTGTGCTCATTACATGAGACCCCGCAGGCATCCAAAGCGGGTGCTTCTATTACCATAGGACAAGCACAGTGTGAGCGGCCTCAATTTCACCTGAAGGCAGCATCTCACATCCATAGCGGGGGGTCAGCACTGACACTTTCTCCAGCCCGGCAAGTACTGTGCTTATTACATGAGACCCCTGCAGGCATACAAAGCGGGTGCTTCTATTACCGCAGGACAACCACAGTGTGAGCGGCCTCAGTATCAGCTGAAGGCAGCATCTCATATACATAGCGGGGGGGTCAGCACTGACACTTTCTCCAGCCGGCAAGAACTGTGCTTATTACATGAGACCCCTGCAGGCATACAAAGCGGGTGCTTCTATTACTGCAGCACAAGCACAGTGTGAGCGGCCTCCGTATCAGCTGAAGGCAGCATCTCACATCCATAGCGGGGGGTCAGCACTGACACTTTCTCCATCCCGGCAAGTACTGTGCTTTTTACACGGGACCCCGCAGGCATACAAATCGGGTGCTTCTATTACCGAAGGACAAGCACAGTGTGAGCGTCCTCAATTTCAGCTGAAGGCAGCATCTCACATCCATAGCGGGGGAGCAGCACGGCACTTTCTCCAGCCCGGCAAGTACTGTGCTTTTTACACGAGACCCCACAGGCATACAAAGCGGGTGCTTCTATTACCACAGGACAAGCACAGTGTGAGCGGCCTCAGTATCAGCTGAAGGCAGCATCTTAGATCCATAGCGGGGGAGCAGCACTGACACTTTCTTCAGCCCGGCTATTACTGTGCTCATTACATGAGACCCCGCAGGCATCCAAAGCAGGTGCTTCTATTACCACAGGACAACCACAGTGTGAGCGGCCTCAGTATCAGCTGAAGGCAGCATCTCACATCCATAGCGGGGAGCAGCACTGACACTTTCTCCAGCCCAGCAAGTACGGTGCATATTACATGAGACCCCGCAGGCATACAAAGCGGGTGCTTCTATTACTGCAGCAAAAGCACAGTGTGAGAGGCCTCAGTATCAGCTGAAGGCAGCATCTCACATCCATAGCGGGGGAGCAGCACTGACACTTTCTCCAGCCCGGCTATTACTGTGGTTATTACATGAGAACCCGCAGGCATACAAAGCGGGTGCTTCTATTACCACAGGAGAAGCATAGTGTGAGCGGCCTCAATTTCAGCAGAAGGCAGCATCTCACATCCATAGCGGGGGAGCAGCACGGCACTTTCTCCAGCCCGGCTATTACTGTGCTTATTACATGAGACCCCGCAGGCATACAAAGCGGGTGCTTCTATTACCACAGGACAAGCACAGTGTGAGCGGCCTCAGTATCAGCTGAAGGCAGCATCTCACATCCATAGCGGGGGAGCAGCACTGACACTTTCTCCTGCCCGACTATTACTGTGCTTATTACATGAGACCCCGCAGGCATAGAAAGCGGGTTCATCTATTACCACAGGACAACCACAGTGTGAGCAGCCTCAATTTCAGCTCAAGGCAGCATCTCACATCCATAGCGGGGGAGCAGCACTGACACTTTCTAAAGCCCGGCAAGTACTGTGCTTTTACACGAGACCCCGCAGGCATACAAAGCGGGTGCTTCTATTACCACAGGACAAGCACAGTGTGAGCGGCCTCAGTATCAGCTGAAGGCAGCATCTCACATCCATAGCGGGGGAGCAGCACTGACTCTTTCTCCAGCCCGGCTATTCCTGTGCTTGTTTCATGAGACCCCGCAGGCATACAAAGCGGGTGCTTCTATTACCACAGGACAAGCACAGTCTGAGCAGCCTCAGTATCAGCTGAAGGCAGCATCTCACATCCATAGCGGGGGAGCAGCACTGACACTTTCTCCAGCCCGTCAAGTACTGTGCTTTTTACACGAGACCCCGCAGGCATACAAAGCGGGTGCTTCTATTACCACAGGACAAGAACAGTGTGAGCGGCCTCAGTATCAGCTGAAGGCAGCATCTCACATCCATAGCGGGGGAGCAGCACTGACACTTTCTCCAGCCCGCCTATTACTGTGCTTATTACATGAGACCCCGCAGGCATACAAAGCGGGTGCTTCTATTACCACAGGACAAGCATAGTGTGAGCGGCCTCAATTTCAGCTGAAGGCAGCATCTCACATCCATAGCGGGGGAGCAGCACGGCACTTTCTCCAGCCCGGCTATTACTGTGCTTATTACATGAGACCCCGCAGGCATACAAAGCGGGTGCTTCTATTACCGTAGGACATGCATAGTGTGAGCGGCCTCAATTTCAGCTGAAGGCAGCATCTCACATCCATAGCGGGGGAGCAGCACGGCACTTTCTCCAGCCCGGCTATTACTGTGCTTATTACATGAGACCCCGCAGGCATACAAAGCGGGTGCTTCTATTACCACAGGACAAGCACAGTGTGAGCGGCCTCAGTATCAGCTGAAGGCAGCATCTCACATCCATAGCGGGGGAGCAGCACTGACACTTTCTCCTGCCCGGCTATTACTGTGCTTATTACATGAGACCCCGCAGGCATACAAAGCGGGTGCTTCTATTACCACAGGACAAGCATAGTGTGAGCGGCCTCAAATTCAGCTCAAGGCAGCATCTCACATCCATAGCGGGGGAGCAGCACGGCACTTTCTCCAGCCCAGCAAGTACTGTGCTTATTACATGAGACCCCGCAGGCATACAAAGCGGGTGCTTCTTTTACCACAGGACAAGCACAGTGTGAGCGGCCTCAATTTCAGCTGAAGGCAGCATCGCACATCCATAGCGGGGGAGCAGCACTGACACTTTCTCCAGCCCAGCTATTACTGTGCATATTACATGAGACCCCGCAGGCATACAAAGCGGGTGCTTCTATTACCACAGGACAAGCACAGAGTGAGCGGCCTCAGTATAAGCTGAAGGCAGCATCTCACATCCATAGCGGGGGAGCAGCACTGACACTTTCTCCAGCCCAGCAAGTACTGTGCTTATTACATGAGACCCCGCAGGCATAGAAAGCGGGTGCTTCTTTTACCACAGGACAAGCACAGTGTGAGCGGCCTCAATTTCAGCTGAAGGCAGCATCTCACATCCATAGCGGGGGAGCAGCACGGCACTTTCTCCAGCCCGGCAAGTACTGTGCTTTTTACACGAGACCCCACAGGCATACAAAGCGGGTGCTTCTATTACCACAGGACAAGCACAGTGTGAGCGGCCTCAGTATCAGCTGAAGGCAGCATCTTAGATCCATAGCGGGGGAGCAGCACTGACACTTTCTCCAGCCCGGCTATTACTGTGCTCATTACATGAGACCCCGCAGGCATCCAAAGCAGGTGCTTCTATTACCACAGGACAACCACAGTGTGAGCGGCCTCAGTATCAGCTGAAGGCAGCATCTCACATCCATAGCGGGGAGCAGCACTGACACTTTCTCCAGCCCAGCAAGTACGGTGCATATTACATGAGACCCCGCAGGCATACAAAGCGGGTGCTTCTATTACTGCAGCAAAAGCACAGTGTGAGAGGCCTCAGTATCAGCTGAAGGCAGCATCTCACATCCATAGCGGGGGAGCAGCACTGACACTTTCTCCAGCCCGGCTATTACTGTGCTTATTACATGAGAACCCGCAGGCATACAAAGCGGGTGCTTCTATTACCACAGGAGAAGCATAGTGTGAGCGGCCTCAATTTCAGCAGAAGGCAGCATCTCACATCCATAGCGGGGGAGCAGCACGGCACTTTCTCCAGCCCGGCTATTACTGTGCTTATTACATGAGACCCCGCAGGCATACAAAGCGGGTGCTTCTATTACCACAGGACAAGCACAGTGTGAGCGGCCTCAGTATCAGCTGAAGGCAGCATCTCACATCCATAGCGGGGGGAGCAGCACTGACACTTTCTCCTGCCCGACTATTACTGTGCTTATTACATGAGACCCCGCAGGCATAGAAAGCGGGTTCATCTATTACCACAGGACAACCACAGTGTGAGCAGCCTCAATTTCAGCTCAAGGCAGCATCTCACATCCATAGCGGGGGAGCAGCACTGACACTTTCTAAAGCCCGGCAAGTACTGTGCTTTTACACGAGACCCCGCAGGCATACAAAGCGGGTGCTTCTATTACCACAGGACAAGCACAGTGTGAGCGGCCTCAGTATCAGCTGAAGGCAGCATCTCACATCCATAGCGGGGGAGCAGCACTGACTCTTTCTCCAGCCCGGCTATTCCTGTGCTTGTTTCATGAGACCCCGCAGGCATACAAAGCGGGTGCTTCTATTACCACAGGACAAGCACAGTGTGAGCGGCCTCAGTATCAGCTGAAGGCAGCATCTTACATCCATAGCGGGGGGTCAGCACTGACACTTTCTCCAGCCCGGCAAGTACTGTGCTTATTACATGAGACCCCTGCAGGCATACAAAGCGGGTGCTTCTATTACTGCAGCACAAGCACAGTGTGAGCGGCCTCCGTATAAGCTGAAGGCAGCATCTCACATCCATAGCGGGGGGTCAGCACTGACACTTTCTCCAGCCCGGCAAGTACTGTGCTTTTTACACGGGACCCCGCAGGCATACAAAGCGGGTGCTTCTATTACCGCAGGACAAGCACAGTGTGAGCGGCCTCAATTTCAGCTGAAGGCAGCATCTCACATCCATAGCGGGGGAGCAGCACGGCACTTTCTCCAGCCCGGCAAGTACTGTGCTTTTTACACGAGACCCCACAGGCATACAAAGCGGGTGCTTCTATTACCACAGGACAAGCACAGTGTGAGCGGCCTCAGTATCAGCTGAAGGCAGCATCTTAGATCCATAGCGGGGGGTCAGCACTGACACTTTCTCCAGCCCGGCAAGTACTGTGCTTTTTACACGGGACCCCGCAGGCATACAAAGCGGGTGCTTCTATTACCGCAGGACAAGCACATTGTGAGCGGCCTCAATTTCAGCTGAAGGCAGCATCTCACATCCATAGCGGGGGAGCAGCACGGCACTTTCTCCAGCCCGGCAAGTACTGTGCTTTTTACACGAGACCCCACAGGCATACAAAGCGGGTGCTTCTATTACCATAGGACAAGCACAGTGTGAGCGGCCTCAGTATCAGCTGAAGGCGGCATCTTAGATCCATAGCGGGGGAGCAGCACTGACACTTTCTCCAGGCCGGCTATTACTGTGCTCATTACATGAGACCCCGCAGGCATCCAAAGCAGGTGCTTCTATTACCACAGGACAAGCACAGTGTGAGCGGCCTCAGTATCAGCTGAAGGCAGCATCTCACATCCATAGCGGGGGAGCAGCACTGACACTTTCTCCAGCCCAGCTATTACTGTGCATATTACATGAGACCCCGCAGGCATACAAAGCGGGTGCTTCTATTACCGCAGGACAAGCACAGTGTGAGCGGCCTCAATTTCAGCTCAAGGCAGCATCTCACATCCATAGCGGGGGAGCAGCACTGACACTTTCTCCAGCCCGGCTATTACTGTGCATATTACATGAGACCCCGGCAGGCATATAAAGCGGGTGCTTCTATTACCAGAGGACAAGCACAGTGTGAGCGGCCTCAATTTCAGCTGAAGGCAGCATCTCACATCCATAGCGGAGGAGCAGCACTGACACTTTCTCCAGCCCGGCTATTACTGTGCTCATTACATGAGACCCCACAGGCATACAAAGCGGGTGCTTCTATTACCACAGGACAAGCACAGTGTGAGCGGCCTCAATTTCAGCTGAAGGCAGCATCTCACATCCATAGCGGGGGAGCAGCACTGACACTTTCTCCAGCCCGGCAAGTACTGTGCTTATTACATGAGACCCCGCAGGCATACAAAGCGGGTGCTTCTATTACCACAGGACAAGCACAGTGTGAGCGGCCTCAGTATCAGCTGAAGGCAGCATCTCACATCCATAGCGGGGGAGCAGCACTGACACTTTCTCCAGCCCGCTATTACTGTGCTTATTACATGAGACCCCGCAGGCATACAAAGCGGGTGCTTCTATTACCACAGGACAAGCATAGTGTGAGCGGCCTCAATTTCAGCTGAAGGCAGCATCTCACATCCATAGTGGGGGAGCAGCACTGACACTTTCTCCAGCCCGGCTATTACTGTGCATATTACATGAGACCCCTGCTGGCATCCAAAGCGGGTGCATCTATTACCACAGGACAAGCACAGTGTGAGCGGCCTCAATTTCAGCTCAAGGCAGCATCTCACATCCATAGCGGGGGAGCAGCACTGACACTTTCTCCAGCCCGGCAAGTACTGTGCTTTTTACACGAGACCCCGCAGGCATACAAAGCGGGTGCTTCTATTACCACAGGACAAGAACAATGTGAGCGGCCTCAGTATCAGCTGAAGGCAGCATCTCACATCCATAGCGGGGGAGCAGCACTGACACTTTCTCCAGCCCGGCTATTACTGTGCTTATTACATGAGACCCCGCAGGCATACAAAGCGGGTGCTTCTATTACCGCAGGACAAGCATAGTGTGAGCGGCCTCAATTTCAGCTGAAGGCAGCATCTCACATCCATAGCGGGGGAGCAGCACGGCACTTTCTCCAGCCCGGCTATTACTGTGCTTATTACATGAGACCCCGCAGGCATTCAAAGCGGGTGCTTCTATTACCACAGGACAAGCACAGTGTGAGCGGCCTCAGTATCAGCTGAAGGCAGCATCTCACATCCATAGCGGGGGAGCAGCACTGACACTTTCTCCTGCCCGGCAATTACTGTGCTTATTACATGAGACCCCGGCAGGCATACAAAGCGGGTGCTTCTATTACCACAGGACAAGCATAGTGTGAGCGGCCTCAAATTCAGCTCAAGGCAGCATCTCACATCCATAGCGGGGGAGCAGCACGGCACTTTCTCCAGCCCGGCTATTACTGTGCTCATTACATGAGACCCCGCAGGCATCCAAAACGGGTGCTTCTATTACCACAGGACAAGCACAGTGTGAGCGGCCTCAATTTCAGCTGAAGGCAGCATCTCACATCCATAGCGGGGGAGCAGCACTGACACTTTCTCCAGCCCGGCACGTACTGTGCTTTTTACACGAGACCCCGCAGGCATACAAAGCGGGTGCTTCTATTACCGCAGGACAACCACAGTGTGAGCAGCCAAAGTATCAGCTGAAGGCAGCATCTCACATCCATAGCGGGGGGTCAGCACTGACACTTTCTCCAGCCCGGCAAGTACTGTGCTTATTACATGAGACCCCACAGGCATACAAAGCGGGTGCTTCTATTACCACAGGACAAGCACAGTGTGAGCGGCCTCAGTATCAGCTGAAGGCAGCATCTTAGATCCATAGCGGTGGAGCAGCACTGACACTTTCTCCAGCCCGGCTATTACTGTGCTCATTACATGAGACCCCGCAGGCATCCAAAGCAGGTGCTTCTATTACCACAGGACAAGTACAGTGTGAGCGGCCTCAGTATCAGCTGAAGGCAGCATCTCACATCCATAGCGGGGAGCAGCACTGACACTTTCTCCAGCCCAGCAAGTACTGTGCATATTACATGAGACCCCGCAGGCATACAAAGCGGGAGCTTCTTTTACCACAGGACAAGCACAGTGTGAGCGGCCTCAATTTCAGCTGAATGCAGCATCTCACATCCATAGCGGGGGAGCAGCACTGACACTTTCTCCAGCCCAGCTATTACTGTGCTCATTACATGAGATCCCGCAGGCATCCAAAGCAGGTGCTTCTATTACCGCAGGACAACCACAGTGTGAGCGGCCTCAGTATCAGCTGAAGGCAGCATCTCACATCCATAGCGGGGGGTCAGCACTGATACTTTCTCCAGCCCGGCAAGTACTGTGCTTATTACATGAGACCCCTGCAGGCATACAAAGCGGGTGCTTCTATTACTGCAGCACAAGCACAGTGTGAGCGGCCTCAGTATAAGCTGAAGGCAGCATCTCACATCCATAGCGGGGGAGCAGCACTGACACTTTCTCCAGCCCAGCAAGTACTGTGCTTATTACATGAGACCCCGCAGGCATAGAAAGCGGGTGCTTCTTTTACCACAGGACAAGCACAGTGTGGGCGGCCTCAATTTCAGCTGAAGGCAGCATCGCACATCCATAGCGGGGGAGCAGCACTGACAGTTTCTCCAGCCCAGCTATTACTGTGCATATTACATGAGACCCCGCAGGCATACAAAGCGGGTGCTTCTATTACCACAGGACAAGCACAGTGTGAGCGGCCTCAGTATAAGCTGAAGGCAGCATCTCACATCCATAGCGGGGGAGCAGCACTGACACTTTCTCCAGCCCAGCTATTACTGTGCTTATTACAAGAGACCCCGCAGGCATACAAAGCGGGTGCTTCTATTACCACAGGACAAGCATAGTGTGAGCGGCCTCAGTATCAGCTGAAGGCAGCATCTTACATCCATAGCGGGGGAGCAGCACTGACACTTTCTCCAGCCCGGCTATTACTGTGCTTATTACATGAGACCCCGCAGGCATACAAAGCGGGTGCTTCTATTACCACAGGACAAGCACAGTGTGAGCGGCCTCAGTATCAGCTGAAGGCAGCATCTCACATCCATAGCGGGGGGTCAGCACTGACACTTTCTCCAGCCCGGCAAGTACTGTGCTTATTACATGAGACCCCTGCAGGCATACAAAGCGGGTGCTTCTATTACTGCAGCACAAGCACAGTGTGAGCGGCCTCCGTATAAGCTGAAGGCAGCATCTCACATCCATAGCGGGGGGTCAGCACTGACACTTTCTCCAGCCCGGCAAGTACTGTGCTTTTTACACGGGAACCCGCAGGCATACAAAGCGGGTGCTTCTATTACCGCAGGACAAGCACAGTGTGAGCGGCCTCAATTTCAGCTGAAGGCAGCATCTCACATCCATAGCGGGGGAGCAGCACGGCACTTTCTCCAGCCTGGCAAGTACTGTGCTTTTTACACGAGACCCCACAGGCATACAAAGCGGGTGCTTCTATTACCACAGGACAAGCACAGTGTGAGCGGCCTCAGTATCAGCTGAAGGCAGCATCTTAGATCCATAGCGGGGGGTCAGCACTGACACTTTCTCCAGCCCGGCAAGTACTGTGCTTTTTACACGGGACCCCGCAGGCATACAAAGCGGGTGCTTCTATTACCGCAGGACAAGCACAGTGTGAGCGGCCTCAATTTCAGCTGAAGGCAGCATCTCACATCCATAGCGGGGGAGCAGCACGGCACTTTCTCCAGCCCGGCAAGTACTGTGCTTTTTACACGAGACCCCGCAGGCATCCAAAGCGGGTGCTTCTATTACCATAGGACAAGCACAGTGTGAGCGGCCTCAGTATCAGCTGAAGGCAGCATCGCACATCCATAGCGGGGGAGCAGCACTGACACTTTCTCCAGCCCAGCAAGTACTGTGCTTATTACATGAGACCCCTGCAGGCATACAAAGCGGGTGCTTCTATTACCACAGGACAACCACAGTGTGAGCGGCCTCAGTATCAGCTGAAGGCAGCATCTCACATCCATAGCTGGGGAGCAGCACTGACACTTTCTCCAGCCCGGCTATTACTGTGCATATTACATGAGACCCCGCAGGCATACAAAGCGGGTGCTTCTATTACTGCAGGACAAGCACAGTGTGAGCGGCCTCAGTATCAGATGAAGGCAGCATCTCACATCCATAGCGGGGGAGCAGCACTGACACTTTCTCCAGCCCGGCTATTACTGTGCTTATTACATGAGACCCCGCAGGCATACAAAGCGGGTGCTTCTATTACCACAGACCAAGCACAGTGTGAGCGGCCTCAGTATCAGCTGAAGGCAGCATCTCACATCCATAGCGGGGGGTCAGCATAGACACTTTCTCCAGCCCGGCTATTACTGTGCTTTTTACACAAGACCCCCGCAGGCATACAAAGCGGGTGCCTCTATTACCACAGGACAAGCATAGTGTGAGCGGCCTCAATTTCAGCTGAAGGCAGCATCTCACATCCATAGCGGGGGAGCAGCACGGCTCTTTCTCCAGCCCGGCTATTACTGTGCTTATTACATGAGACCCCGCAGGCATACAAAGCGGGTGCTTCTATTACCACAGGACAAGCACAGTGTGAGCGGCCTCAGTATCAGCTGAAGGCAGCATCTCACATCCATAGCGGGGGAGCAGCACTGACACTTTCTCCAGCCCGGCTATTACTGTGCATATTACATGAGACCCCTGCAGGCATCCAAAGCGGGTGCATCTATTACCACAGGACAAGCACAGTGTGAGCGGCCTCAATTTCAGCTGAAGGCAGCATCTCACATCCATAGCGGGTGAGCAGCACTGACACTTTCTCCAGCCCGGCTATTACTGTGCTCATTACATGAGACCCCGCAGGCATCCAAAGCGGGTGCTTCTATTACCGCAGGACAAGCACAGTGTGAGCGGCCTCAGTATCAGCTGAAGGCAGCATCTCACATCCATAGCGGGGGAGCAGCAATGACACTTTCTCCAGCCCGGCAAGTACTGTGCTTTTTACACGAGACCCCGCAGGCATACAAAGCGGGTGCTTCTATTACCGCAGGACAACCACAGTGTGAGTGGCCTCAGTGTCAGCTGAAGGCAGCATCTCACATCCATAGCGGGGGGTCAGCACAGACACTTTCTCCAGTCCGGCTATTACTGTGCTTTTTACACAAGACCCCCACAGGCATACAAAGCGGGTGCTTCTATTACCACAGGACAAGCATAGTGTGAGCGGCCTCAGTATCAGCTGAAGGCAGCATCTCACATCCATAGCGGTGGAGCAGCACTGACACTTTCTCCAGCCCGGCTATTACTGTGCATATTACATGAGACCCCTGCAGGCATCCAAAGCGGGTGCATCTATTACCACAGGACAAGCACAGTGTGAGCGGCCTCAATTTCAGCTGAAGGTAGCATCTCACATCCATAGCGGGGGAGCAGCACTGACACTTTCTCCAGCCCGGCTATTACTGTGCTCATTACATGAGACCCCGCAGGCATCCAAAGCGGGTGCTTCTATTACCGCAGGACAAGCACAGTGTGAGCGGCCTCAATTTCAGCTGAAGGCAGCATCTTACATCCATAGCGGGGGAGCAGCACTGACACTTTCTCCAGCCCGGCAAGTACTGTGCTTATTACATGAGACCCCTGCAGCCATACAAAGCGGGTGCTTCTATTACCGCAGGACAACCACAGTCTGAGCGGCGTCAGTATCAGCTGAAGGCAGCATCTCATATACATAGCGGGGGGTCAGCACTGACACTTTCTCCAGCCCGGCAAGTACTGTGCTTATTACATGAGACCCCTGCAGGCATACAAAGCGGGTGCTTCTATTACTGCAGCACAAGCACAGTGTGAGCGGCCTCAGTATCAGCTGAAGGCAGCATCGCACATCCATAGCGGGGGAGCAGCACTGACACTTTCTCCAGCCCAGCAAGTACTGTGCTTATTACATGAGACCCCGCAGGCATACAAAGCGGGTGCTTCTATTACCACAGGACAAGAACAGTGTGAGCGGCCTCAGTATCAGCTGAAGGCAGCATCTCACATCTATAGCTGGGGAGCAGCACTGACACTTTCTCCAGCCCGGCTATTACTGTGCATATTACATGAGACCCCGCAGGCATACAAAGCGGGTGCTTCTATTACTGCAGGACAAGCACAGTGTGAGCGGCCTCAGTGTCAGATGAAGGCAGCATCTCACATCCATAGCGGGGGAGCAGTACTGACACTTTCTCCAGCCCGGCTATTACTGTGCTTATTACATGAGACCCCGCAGGCATACAAAGCGGGTGCTTCTATTACCACAGACCAAGCACAGTGTGAGCGGCCTCAGTATCAGCTGAAGGCAGCATCTCACATCCATAGCGGGGGGTCAGCACAGACACTTTCTCCAGCCCGGCTATTACTGTGCTTTTTACACAAGACCCCCGCAGGCATACAAAGCGGGTGCTTCTATTACCACAAGACAAGCATAGTGTGAGCGGCCTCAATTTCAGCTGAAGGCAGCATCTCACATCCATAGCGGGGGAGCAGCACGGCTCTTTCTCCAGCCCGGCTATTACTGTGCTTATTACATGAGACCCCGCAGGCATACAAAGCGGGTGCTTCTATTACCACAGGACAAGCACAGTGTGAGCGGCCTCAGTATCAGCTGAAGGCAGCATCTCACATCCATAGCGGGGGAGCAGCACTGACACTTTTTCCAGCCCGGCTATTACTGTGCATATTACATGAGACCCCTGCAGGCATACAAAGCGGGTGCTTCTATTACTGCAGCACAAGCACAGTGTGAGCGGCCTCAGTATCAGCTGAAGGCAGCATCTCACATCCATAGCGGGAGGTCAGCACTGACACTTTCTCCAGCCCGGCAAGTACTGTGCTTTATACACGAGACCCCACAGGCATACAAAGCGGGTGCTTCTATTACCACAGGACAAGCACAGTGTGAGCGGCCTCAGTATCAGCTGAAGGCAGCATCTTAGATCCATAGCGGGGGAGCAGCACTGCACTTTCTCCAGCCCGCCTATTACTGTGCTCATTACATGAGATCCCGCAGGCATCCAAAGCAGGTGCTTCTATTACCACAGGACAAGCACAGTGTGAGCGGCCTCAGTATCTGCTGAAGGCAGCATCTCACATCCATAGCGGAGAGCAGCACTGACACTTTCTCCAGCCCGGCTATTACTGTGCTTATTACAGGAGACCCCGCAGGCCTAGAAAACGGGTGCTTCTATTACCACAGGACAAGCACAGTGTGAGTGGCCTCAGTATCAGCTGAAGGCAGCATCTCACATCCATAGCGGGGGGTCAGCACTGACACTTTCTCCAGCCCGGCTATTACTGTGCATATTACATGAGACCCCTGCAGGCATACAAAGCGGGTGCTTCTATTACCACAGGACAAGCACAGTGTGAGCGGCCTCAATTTCAGCTGAAGGCAGCATCTCACAACCATAGCGGGGGAGCAGCACTGACACTTTCTCCAGCCCGGCTATTACTGTGCTTATTACACAAGACCCCGCAGGCATACAAAGCGGGTGCATCTATTACCACAGGACAAGCACAGTGTGAGCGGCCTCAGTATCAGCTGAAGGCAGCATCTCACATCCATAGCGGGGGAGCAGCACTGACACTTTCTCCAGCCCAGCTATTACTGTGCTTATTACACAAGACCCCGCAGGCATAGACAGCGGGTGCGTCTATTACCACAGGACAAGCACAGTGTGACCGGCCTCAATTTCAGCTGAAGGCAGCATCTCACATCCATAGCGGGGGAGCAGCACTGACACTTTCTCCAGCCCGGCTATTACTGTGGATATTACATGAGACCCCGCAGGCATACAAAGCGGGTGCTTCTATTACCACAGGACAAGCACAGTGTGAGCGGCCTCAATTTCAGCTGAAGGCAGCATCTCACATCCATAGCGGGGGAGCAGCACTGACACTTTCTCCAGCCCGGCTATTACTGTGCATATTACATGAGACCCCGCAGGCCTAGAAAGCGGGTGCTTCTATTACCACAGGACAAGCACAGTGTGAGCGGCCTCAATTTCAGCTGAAGGCAGCATCTCACAACCATAGCGCGGGAGCAGCACTGACACTTTCTCCAGCCCGGCTATTACTGTGCATATTAAATGAGACCCCGCAGGCATGCAAAGCGGGTGCTTCTATTACCACAGGACAAGCACAGTGTGAGCGGCCTCAGTATCAGCTGAAGGCAGCATCTCACATCCATAGCGGGGGAGCAGCACTGACACTTTCTCCAGCCCGGCTATTTCTGTGCTTATTACGAGACCCCGCAGGCATCCAAAGCGGGTGCTTCTATTACCACAGGACAAGCACAGTGTGAGCGGCCTCAGTATCAGCTGAAGGCAGCATCGCACATCCATAGCGGGGGAGCAGCACTGACACTTTCTCCAGCCCGGCTATTACTGTGCTTATTACACGAGACCCCGCAGGCATACAAAGCGGGTGCTTCTATTACCACAGGACAAGCACAGTGTGAGTGGCCTCAGTATCAGCTGAAGGCAGCATCTCACATCCATAGCTGGGGAGCAGCACTGACACTTTCTCCAGCCCGGCTATTACTGTGCATATTACATGAGACCCCGCAGGCATACAAAGCGGGTGCTTCTATTACTGCAGGACAAGCACAGTGTGAGCGGCCTCAGTATCAGATGAAGGCAGCATCTCACATCCATAGCGGGGGAGCAGCACTGACACTTTCTCCAGCCCGGCTATTACTGTGCTTATTACACGAGACCCCGCAGGCATACAAAGCGGGTGCTTCTATTACCACAGGACAAGCACAGTGTGAGTGGCCTCAGTATCAGCTGAAGGCAGCATCTCACATCCATAGCTGGGGAGCAGCACTGACACTTTCTCCAGCCCGGCTATTACTGTGCATATTACATGAGACCCCGCAGGCATACAAAGCGGGTGCTTCTATTACCACAGGACAAGCATAGTGTGAGCGGCCTCAATTTCAGCGGAAGGCAGCATCTCACATCCATAGCGGGGGAGCAGCACGGCTCTTTCTCCAGCCCGGCTATTACTGTGCTTATTACATGAGACCCCGCAGGCATACAAAGCGGGTGCTTCTATTACCACAGGACAAGCACAGTGTGAGCGGCCTCAGTATAAGCTGAAGGCAGCATCTCACATCCATAGCGGGGGAGCAGCACTGACATTTTCTCCAGCCCGGCTATTACTGTGCTTATTACACAAGACCCCGCAGGCATACACAGCGGGTGCTTCTATTACCACAGGACAAGCACAGTGTGAGCGGCCTCAATTTCAGCTGAAGGCAGCATCTCACATCCATAGCGGGGGAGCAGCACTGACACTTTCTCCAGCCCGGTTATTACTGTGCATATTACATGAGACCCCGCTGGCATACAATGCGGGTGCTTCTATTACCACAGGACAAGCACAGTGTGAGCGGCCTCAATTTCAGCTGAAGGCAGCATCTCACAACCATAGCGGGGGAGCAGCACTGACACTTTCTCCAGCCCGGCTATTACTGTGCATATTAAATGAGACCCCGCAGGCATGCAAAGCGGGTGCTTCTATTACCACAGGACAAGCACAGTGTGAGCGGCCTCAGTATCAGCTGAAGGCAGCATCTCACATCCATAGCGGGGGAGCAGCACTGACACTTTCTCCATCCCGGCTATTACTGTGCTTATTACATGAGACCCCGCAGGCATACAAAGCGGGTGCTTCTATTACCACAGGACAAGCACAGTGTGAGCGGCCTCAGTATCAGCTGAAGGCAGCATCTCACATCCATAGCGGGGGAGCAGCACTGACACTTTCTCCAGCCCGGCAAGTACTGTGCTTATTACGAGACCCCGCAGGCATCCAAAGCGGGTGCTTCTATTACCACAGGACCAGCACAGTGTGAGCGGCCTCAGTATCAGCTGAAGGCAGCATCGCACATCCATAGCGGGGGAGCAGCACTGACACTTTCTCCAGCCCGGCTATTACTGTGCTTATTACACGAGACCCCGCAGGCATACAAAGCGGGTGCTTCTATTACCACAGGACAAGCACAGTGTGAGTGGCCTCAGTATCAGCTGAAGGCAGCATCTCACATCCATAGCTGGGGAGCAGCACTGACACTTTCTCCAGCCCGGCTATTATTGTGCATATTACATGAGACCCCGCAGGCATACAAAGCGGGTGCTTCTATTACTGCAGGACAAGCACAGTGTGAGCGGCCTCAGTATCAGCTGAAGGCAGCATCTCACATCCATAGCGGGGGAGCAGCACTGACACTTTCTCCAGCCCGGCTATTACTGTGCTTTTTACACAAGACCCCCGCAGGCATACAAAGCGGGTGCTTCTATTACCACAGGACAAGCATAGAGTGAGCGAACTCAATATCAGCTGAAGGCAGCATCTCACATCCATAGCGGGGGAGCAGCACTGACACTTTCTCCAGCCCGGCTATTACTGTGCATATTACATGAGACCCCTGCAGGCATCCAAAGCGGGTGCATCTATTACCACAGGACAAGCACAGTGTGAGCGGCCTCAATTTCAGCTGAAGGCAGCATCTCACATCCATAGCGGGTGAGCAGCACTGACACTTTCTCCAGCCCGGCTATTACTGTGCTCATTACATGAGACCCCGCAGGCATCCAAAGCGGGTGCTTCTATTACCGCAGGACAAGCACAGTGTGAGCGGCCTCAATTTCAGCTGAAGGCAGCATCTCACATCCATAGCGGGGGAGCAGCAATGACACTTTCTCCAGCCCGGCAAGTACTGTGCTTTTTACACGAGACCCCGCAGGCATACAAAGCGGGTGCTTCTATTACCGCAGGACAACCACAGTGTGAGTGGCCTCAGTGTCAGCTGAAGGCAGCATCTCACATCCATAGCGGGGGGTCAGCACAGACACTTTCTCCAGTCCGGCTATTACTGTGCTTTTTACACAAGACCCCCGCAGGCATACAAAGCGGGTGCTTCTATTACCACAGGACAAGCATAGTGTGAGCGACCTCAATTTCAGCTGAAGGCAGCATCTCACATCCATAGCGGGGGAGCAGCACGGCACTTTCTCCAGCCCGGCTATTACTGTGCTTATTACATGAGACCCCGCAGGCATACAAAGCGGTTGCTTCTATTACCACAGGACAAGCACAGTGTGAGCGGCCTCAGTATCAGCTGAAGGCAGCATCTCACATCCATAGCGGTGGAGCAGCACTGACACTTTCTCCAGCCCAGCTATTACTGTGCATATTACATGAGACCCCTGCAGGCATCCAAAGCGGGTGCATCTATTACCACAGGACAAGCACAGTGTGAGCGGCCTCAATTTCAGCTGAAGGCAGCATCTCACATCCATAGCGGGGGAGCAGCACTGACACTTTTTCCAGCCCGGCTATTACTGTGCTCATTACATGAGACCCCGCAGGCATCCAAAGCGGGTGCTTCTATTACCGCAGGACAAGCACAGTGTGAGCGGCCTCAATTTCAGCTGAAGGCAGCATCTTACATCCATAGCGGGGGAGCAGCACTGACACTTTCTCCAGCCCGGCAAGTACTGTGCTTATTACATGAGACCCCTGCAGGCATACAAAGCGGGTGCTTCTATTACCGCAGGACAACCACAGTGTGAGCGGCCTCAGTATCAGCTGAAGGCAGCATCTCATATACATAGCGGGGGGTCAGCACTGACACTTTCTCCAGCCCGGCAAGTACTGTGCTTATTACATGAGACCCCTGCAGGCATACAAAGCGGGTGCTTCTATTACTGCAGCACAAGCACAGTGTGAGCGGCCTCCGTATCAGCTGAAGGCAGCATTTCACATCCATAGCGGGGGGTCAGCACTGACACTTTCTCCAGCTCGGCAAGTACTGTGCTTTTTACACGAGACCCCGCAGGCATACAAAGCGAGTGCTTCTATTACCGCAGGACAACCACAGTGTGAGCGGCCTCAGTATCAGCTGAAGGCAGCATCTCACATCCATAGCGGGGGGTCAGCACTGACACTTTCTCCAGCCCGGCAAGTACTGTGCTTATTACATGAGACCCCTGCAAGCATACAAAGCGGGTGCTTCTATTACCGCAGGACAACCACAGTGTGAGCGGCCTCAGTATCAGCTGAAGGCAGCATCTCATATACATAGAGGGGGTCAGCACTGACACTTTCTCCAGCCCGGCAAGTACTGTGCTTATTACATGAGACCCCTGCAGGCATACAAAGCGGGTGCTTCTATTACTGCAGCACAAGCACAGTGTGAGCGGCCTCAGTATCAGCTGAAGGCAGCATCTCACATCCATAGCGGGGGGTCAGCACTGACACTTTCTCCAGCCCGGCAAGTACTGTGCTTTATACACGAGACACCACAGGCATACAAAGCGGGTGCTTCTATTACCACAGGACAAGCACAGTGTGAGCGGCCTCAGTATCAGCTGAAGGCAGCATCTTAGATCCATAGCGGGGGAGCAGCACTGACACTTTCTCCAGCCCGCCTATTACTGTGCTCATTACATGAGATCCCGCAGGCATCCAAAGCAGGTGCTTCTATTACCACAGGACAAGCACAGTGTGAGCGGCCTCAGTATCAGCTGAAGGCAGCATCTCACACCCATAGCGGGGGAGCAGCACTGACACTTTCTCCAGCCCGGCTATTACTGTGCTTTTTACACAAGACCCCCGCAGGCATACATAGCGGGTGCTTCTATTACCACAGGACAAGCACAGTGTGAGCGGCCTCAGTATCAGCTGAAGGCAGCATCTCACATCCATAGCGGGGGAGCAGCACTGACACTTTCTCCAGCCCGGCTATTACGGTGCTTATTACATGAGACCCCTGCAGGTATACAAAGCGGGTGCTTCTATTACCACAGGACAACCACAGTGTGAGCGGCCTCAGTATCAGCTGAAGGCAGCATCTCACATCCATAGCGGGGGAGCAGCACTGACACTTTCTCCAGCCCGGCTATTACTGTGCTTATTACATGAGACCCCCGCAGGTATACAAACCGTGTGCTTCTATTACCACAGGACAAGCACAGTGTGAGCGGCCTCAGTATCAGCTGAAGGCAGCATCTCACATCCATAGCGGGGGAGCAGCACTGACACTTTCTCCAGCCCGGCTATTACTGTGCTTATCACATGAGGCCCCCGCAGGTATACAAACCGTGTGCTTCTATTACCACAGGACAAGCACAGTGTGAGCGGCCTCAGTATCAGCTGAAGGCAGCATCTCACATCCATAGCGGGGGGTCAGCACTGACACTTTCTCCAGCCCGGCTATTACTGTGCTTTTTACACGAGACCCCGCAGGCATACAAAGCGGGTGCTTCTATTACCACTGGACAAGAACAGAGTGAGCGGCCTCAGTATCAGCTGAAGGCAGCATCTCACATCCATAGCGGGGGAGCAGCATTGACACTTTCTCCAGCCCGGCTATTACTGTGCTTATTACATGAGACCCCTGCAGGTATACAAAGCGGGTGCTTCTATTACCACAGCACAAGCACAGTGTGAGCGGCCTCAGTATCAGCTGAAGGCAGCATCTCACATCCATAGCGGGGGGTCAGCACTGACACTTTCTCCAGCCCGGCTATTACTGTGCTTTTTACACGAGACCCCACAGACATACAAAGCGGGTGCTTCTATTACCACAGGACAAGCACAGTGTGAGCGGCCTCAGTATCAGCTGAAGGCAGCATCTCACATCCATAGCGGGGGAGCAGCACTGACACTTTCTCCAGCTCGGCTATTACTGTGCATATTACATGAGACCCCGCAGGCATACAAAGCGGGTGCTTCTATTACTGCAGCACAAGCACAGTGTGAGCGGCCTCAGTATCAGCTGAAGGCAGAATCTCACATCCATAGCGGGGGAGCAGCACTGACACTTTCTCCAGCCCGGCTATTACTGTGCTTATTACATGAGACCCCGCAGGCATACAAAGCGGGTGCTTCTATTACCACAGGACAACCACAGTGTGAACAGCCTCAGTATCAGCTGAAGGCAGCATCTCACATCCATAGCGGGGGAGCAGCACGGCACATTCTCCAGCCCGGCTATTACTGTGCTTATTACATGAGACCCCGCAGGCATACAAAGCGGGTGCTTCTATTGCCATAGGACAAGCACAGTGTGAGCGGCCTCAGTATCAGCTGAAGGCAGTATCTCACATCCATAGCGGGGGAGCAGCACTGACACTTTCTCCAGCCCGGCTATTACTGTGCTTATTACATGAGACCCCGCAGGCATACAAAGCGGGTGCTTCTATTACCGCAGGACAAGCACAGTGTGAGCGGCCTCAATTTCAGCTGAAGGCAGCATCTCGCATCCATAGTGGGGGAGCAGCACTGACACTTTCTCCAGCCCGTCTATTACTGTGGTGATTACATGAGACCCCGCAGGCATACAAAGCGGGTGCTTCTATTACCACAGGACAAGCACAGTGTGAGCGGCCTCAATTTCAGCTGAAGGCAGCATCTCACAACCATAGCGGGGGAGCAGCACTGACACTTTCTCCAGCCCGGCTATTACTGTGCATATTACATGAGACCCCACAGGCATGCAAAGTGGGTGCTTCTATTACCACAGGACAAGCACAGTGTGAGAGGCCTCAGTATCAGCTGAAGGCAGCATCTCACATCCATAGCGAGGGAGCAGCACTGACACTTTCTCCAGCCCGGCTATTACTGTGCTTATTACATGAGACCCCGCAGGCATACAAAGCGGGTGCTTCTATTACCACAGGACAAGCACAGTGTGAGCGGCCTCAGTATCAGCAGAAGGCAGCATCTCACATCCATAGCGGGGGAGCAGCACTGACACTTTCTCCAGCCCGGCTATTTCTGTGCTTATTACGAGACCCCGCAGGCATCCAAAGCGGGTGCTTCTATTACCACAGGACAAGCATAGTGTGAGCGGCCTCAATTTCAGCTGAAGGCAGCATCTCACATCCATAGCGGGGGAGCAGCACTGACACTTTCTCCAGCCCGGCTATTACTGTGCATATTACATGAGACCCCTGCAGGCATCCAAAGCGGGTGCATCTATTACCACAGGACAAGCACAGTGTGAGCGGCCTCAATTTCAGCTGAAGGCAGCATCTCACATCCATAGCGGGGGACCAGCACTGACACTTTCTCCAGCCCGGCAAGTACTGTGCTTTTTACACGAGACCCCGCAGGCATACAAAGCGGGTGCTTCTATTACCGCAGGACAACCACAGTGTGAGCGGCCTCAGTATCAGCTGAAGGCAGCATCTCACATCCATAGCGGGGGAGAAGCACTGACACTTTCTCCAGCCCGGCAAGTACTGTGCTTATTACATGAGACCCCTGCAGGCATACAAAGCGGGTGCTTCTATTACCGCAGGACAACCACAGTGTGAGCGGCCTCAGTATCAGCTGAAGGCAGCATCTCATATACATAGCGGGGGGTCAGCACTGACACTTTCTCCAGCCCGGCAAGTACTGTGCTTTTTACACGGGACCCCGCAGGCATACAAAGCGGGTGCTTCTATTACCGCAGGACAAGCACAGTGTGAGCGGCCTCAATTTCAGCTGAAGGCAGCATCTCACATCCATAGCGGGGGAGCAGCACTGACACTTTCTCCAGCCCGGCTATTACTGTGCTCATTACATGAGACCCCGCAGGCATCCAAAGCAGGTGCTTCTATTACCACAGGACAAGCACAGTGTGAGCGGCCTCAGTATCAGCTGAAGGCAGCATCTCACATCCATAGCGGGGAGCAGCACTGACACTTTCTCCAGCCCAGCAAGTACTGTGCATATTACACAAGACCCCGCAGGCATACAAAGCGGGTGCTTCTATTACCACAGGACAAGAACAGTGTGAGCGGCCTCAGTATCAGCTGAAGGCAGCATCTCACATCCATAGCGGGGGAGCAGCACTGACACTTTCTCCAGCCCGGCTATTACTGTGCTTATTACATGAGACCCCGCAGGCACACAAAGCGGGTGCTTCTATTACCACAGACCAAGCACAGTGTGAGCGGCCTCAGTATCAGCTGAAGGCAGCATCTCACATCCATAGCGGGGGGTCGGCACAGACACTTTCTCCAGCCCAGCAAGTACTGTGCATATTACACAAGACCCCGCAGGCATACAAAGCGGGTGCTTCTATTACCACAGGACAAGAACAGTGTGAGCGGCCTCAGTATCAGATGAAGGCAGCATCTCACATCCATAGCGGGGGAGCAGCACTGACACTTTCTCCAGCCCGACTATTACTGTGGTGATTACATGAGACCCCGCAGGCATACAAAGCGGGTGCATCTATTACCACAGGACAAGCACAGTGTGAGCGGCCTCAATTTCAGCTGAAGGCAGCATCTCACATCCATAGCGGGGGAGCAGCACGGCACTTTCTCCAGCCCGGCTATTACTGTGCTTATTACAGGAGACCCCGCAGGCATACAAAGCGGGTGCTTCTATTACCACAGGACAAGCACAGTGTGAGCGGCCTCAGTATCAGCTGAAGGCAGCATCTCACATCCATAGCGGGGGAGCAGCACTGACACTTTCTCCAGCCCGGCTATTACTGTGCTTATTACATGAGACCCCGCAGGCATACAAAGCGGGTGCTTCTATTACCACAGGACAAGCATAGTGTGAGCGGCCTCAATTTCAGCTGAAGGCAGCATCTCACATCCATAGCGGGGGAGCAGCACTGACACTTTCTCCAGCCCGGCTATTACTGTGCATATTACATGAGACCCCTGCAGGCATCCAAAGCGGGTGCTTCTATTTCTGCAGGACAAGCACAGTGTGAGCGGTCTCAATTTCAGCTGAAGGCAGCATCTCACATCCATAGCGGGGGAGCAGCACTGACACTTTCTCCAGCCCGGCAAGTACTGTGCTTTTTACACGAGACCCCGTAGGCATACAAAGTGGGTGCTTCTATTACCGCAGGACAACCACAGTGTGAGCGGCCTCAGTATCAGCTGAAGGCAGCATCTCACATCCATAGCGGGGGAGAAGCACTGACACTTTCTCCAGCCCGGCAAGTACTGTGCTTATTACATGAGACCCCTGCAGGCATACAAAGCGGGTGCTTCTATTACCGCAGGACAACCACAGTGTGAGCGGCCTCAGTATCAGCTGAAGGTAGCATCTCATATACATAGCGGGGGGTCAGCACTGACACTTTCTCCAGCCCAGCAAGTACTGTGCTTTTTACACGGGACCCCGCAGGCATACAAAGCGGGTGCTTCTATTACCGCAGGACAAGCACAGTGTGAGCGGCCTCAATTTCAGCTGAAGGCAGCATCTCACATCCATAGCGGGGGAGCAGCACTGACACTTTCTCCAGCCCGGCTATTACTGTGCTCATTACATGAGACCCCGCAGGCATCCAAAGCAGGTGCTTCTATTACCACAGGACAAGCACAGTGTGAGCGGCCTCAGTATCAGCTGAAGGCAGCATCTCACATCCTTAGCGGGGAACAGCACTGACACTTTCTCCAGCCCAGCAAGTACTGTGCATATTACACAAGACCCCGCAGGCATACAAAGCGGGTGCTTCTATTACCACAGGACAAGCATAGTGTGAGCAGCCTCAGTATCAGCTGAAGGCAGCATCTCACATCCATAGCGGGGGAGCAGCACTGACACTTTCTCCTGCCCGGCTATTACTGTGCTTATTACATGAGACCCCCGCAGGCATACAAAGCGGGTGCTTCTATTACCGCAGGACAAGCACAGTGTGAGCGGCCTCAATTTCAGCTGAAGGCAGCATCTCACATCCATAGCAGGGGAGCAGCACTGACACTTTCTCCAGCCCGGCAAGTACTGTGCTTTTTACACGAGACCCCGCAGGCATACAAAGCGGGTGCTTCTATTTCCGCAGGACAACCACAGTGTGAGCGGCCTCAGTATCAGCTGAAGGCAGCATCTCATATACATAGCGGGGGGTCAGCACTGACACTTTCTCCAGCCCGGCAAGTACTGTGCTTTTTACACGGGACCCCGCAGGCATACAAAGCGGGTGCTTCTATTACCGCAGGACAAGCACAGTGTGAGCGGCCTCAATTTCAGCTGAAGGCAGCATCTCACATCCATAGCGGGGGAGCAGCACTGACACTTTCTCCAGCCCGGCTATTACTGTGCTCATTACATGAGACCCCGCAGGCATCCAAAGCAGGTGCTTCTATTACCACAGGACAAGCACAGTGTGAGCGGCCTCAATTTCAGCTGAAGGCAGCATCTCACATCCATAGCGGGGGAGCAGCACTGACACTTTCTCCAGCCAGGCTATTACTGTGCTTATTACATGAGACCCCCGCAGGCATACAAAGCGGGTGCTTCTATTACCGCAGGACAAGCACAGTGTGAGCGTCCTCAATTTCAGCTGAAGGCAGCATCTCACATCCATAGCGGGGGAGCAGCACTGACACTTTCTCCAGCCCGGCTATTACTGTGCATATTACATGAGACCCCGCAGGCATCCAAAGCGGGTGCATCTATTACCACAGGACAAGCACAGTGTGAGCGGCCTCAATTTCAGCTGAAGGCAGCATCTCACATACATAGCGGGGGAGCAGCACTGACACTTTCTCCAGCCCGGCTATTACTGTGCTCATTACATGAGACCCCACAGGCATCCAAAGCGGGTGCTTCTATTACCGCAGGACAACCACAGTGTGAGCGGCCTCAGTATCAGCTGAAGGCAGCATCTCACATCCATAGCGGGGGGTCAGCATTGACACTTTCTCCAGCCCGGCAAGTACTGTGCTTATTACATGAGACCCCTGCAGGCATACAAAGCGGGTGCTTCTATTACCGCAGGACAACCACAGTGTGAGCGGCCTCAGTATCAGCTGAAGGCAGCATCTCATATACATAGCGGGAGGTCAGCACTGGCACTTTCTCCAGCCCGGCAAGTACTGTGCTTTTTACACGGGACCCCGCAGGCATACAAAGCGGGTGCTTCTATTACCACAGGACAAGCACAGTGTGAGCAGCCTCAGTAACAGCTGAAGGCAGCATCTCACATCTATAGCGGGGGGTCAGCACTGACACTTTCTCCAGCCCAGCTATTACTGTGCATATTACATGAGACCCCGCAGGCATACAAAGCGGGTGCTTCTATTACCGCAGGACAAGCACAGTGTGAGCGGCCTCAATTTCAGCTCAAGGCAGCATCTTAGATCCATAGCGGGGGAGCAGCACTGACACTTTCTCCAGCCCGCCTATTACTGTGCTCATTACATGAGATCCCGCAGGCATCCAAAGCAGGTGCTTCTATTACCACAGGACAAGCACAGTGTGAGCGGCCTCAGTATCAGCTGAAGGCAGCATCTTAGATCCATAGCGGGGGAGCAGCACTGACACTTTCTCCAGCCCGGCTATTACTGTGCTTATTACATGAGACCCCTGCAGGCATACAAAGCGGGTGCTTCTATTACCACAGGACAAGCACAGTGTGAGCGGCCTCAGTATCAGCTGATGGCAGCATCTCACATCCATAGCGGGGGAGCAGCACTGACACTTTCTCCAGCCCGGCAAGTACTGTGCTTTTTACACGAGACCCCGCAGGCATACAAAGCGGGTGCTTCTATTACCACAGGACAAGCACAGTGTGAGCGGCCTCAGTATCAGCTGAAGGCAGCATCTTAGATCCATAGCGGGGGAGCAGCACTGACACTTTCTCCAGCCCGGCTATTACTGTGCTTATTACATGAGACCCCGCAGGCATACAAAGCGGGTGCTTCTATTACCACAGGACAAGCACAGTGTGAGCGGCCTCAGTATCAGCTGAAGGCAGCATCTCACATCCATAGCGGGGGGCAGCACTGACACTTTCTCCAGCCCGGCTATTACTGTGCATATTACATGAGACCCCGCAGGCATACAAAGCGGGTGCTTCTATTACCACAGGACAAGCACAGTGTGAGCGGCCTCAGTATCAGCTGAAGGCAGCATCTCACATCCATAGCGGGGGGCAGCACTGACACTTTCTCCAGCCCGGCTATTACTGTGCATATTACATGAGACCCCGCAGGCATACAAAGCGGGTGCTTCTATTACCACAGGACAAGCACAGTGTGAGCGGCCTCAGTATCAGCTGAAGGCAGCATCTCACATCCATAGCGGGGGGCAGCACTGACACTTTCTCCAGCCCGGCTATTACTGTGCTTATTACATGAGACCCCTGCAGGCATACAAAGCGGGTGCTTCTATTACCACAGGACAAGCACAGTGTGAGCGGCCTCAGTATCAGCTGAAGGCAGCATCTCACATCCATAGCAGGGGGAGCAGCACTGACACTTTCTCCAGCCCGGCTATTACTGTGCTTATTACATGAGACCCCCGCAGGTATACAAAGCGGGTGCTTCTATTACCACAGGACAAGTACAGTGTGAGCGGCCTCAGTATCAGCTGAAGGCAGCATCTCACATCCATAGCGGGGGAGCAGCACGGCACTTTGGAGCGGCTGAGGTCCTGTATCTGAGTGCTGATATGATATCACCCATAAGCACCCGCTGTTAGTGAATTTATCAGGGAGCCTGTTTGAACAACAAATAAGGAATATTCTCCTCCTACACATTATATTGGAGTAGAGATAATTTCTGCTTAGCCGGACGCGGCTGTAGGTACTTTATGCTCCATAGACTAACCACTCTCTATCACCGGACAGTGTTTAAGTGGATAACAAGTGCCACATCCATCAATTTTATATGTTTATTTCATTTTTCTCCTAATTGTCCTGGAAGATTTATTTCTATTTCTCATAAATGTGGACAAATGTTGACTGGAATTACTAACGGAAACGTTATTGCGGCTGCAACCAAGAACTGCCAGCTGTAACTTACATACGTTACATAATCACCGACACTCAGTCAGACTTATTTAGTGATTGGGGTCACAGCTTCTGAGATATTCTCTGCATACTGTGCAATGTGTATTGGACCTACATTGTGTATGAGTATGTATAAATCTTTAATATTTTTTTTTTACTTTATTGTATATATTCATTATTTTGTAATGATTGGTTTATTAAATTATTAACAGCACATTTGCCTTTTTATATTTATTTTTACTGATTTTACTTATTAATTTATTGTAGTGATGTGCACATTGGATTAGTTCCACACCCATTAATAAGGGATTAAGAGATTCTCCCCAGCGCTGTGTCTTTTGGATACTGATTTGGGTCTTTTGCTGGTAATTTTTATCACAGCAGCTTTGTGTATCTGTCCCTCTATTTTGTATTTGGTACTTAAACCTCATTATTGTTACATATTGGTTTCCATAGCGCCATAGATTATTTTCTTTCTTTTGCTGTTTGATGCTCTCTAAAGAATAGATACATTATCGTATCAACTGATCTGTTTCTTAAATACTCTATGAAGTGATTTCATAGACTCATAGCCTGATAATAATATAAGGGACTAGTTTCTTCTGTATGAATAATGAATACAGGGTGTGTAAGTGAGTGTATAGTAACATAAATCACTCAGGATGACATTGGATTCCAGTCATTTTATTGGGTATTGTACATATCGGGATTACAACAAAGAGCTCAACCCTATTTATAGTGGAACAATCCCATGAACTAACCAGAATACATGAGAATACGACTGTGAAATATAAGAGATGACAAGCGGGATCATTTTATATAATAAGATATACACATATCATTATTCACATAATTATTGCTTTTAATATTTCACTTAAGAGGCATAATATTATTAAATGCATAAAATGTATATTTTAATATTATTTTTCCTAGTGCGCCAACAAATAGACATTCTCTCCTCTCTGTTCCTATTGAGCTGTACTTATTGTCTCTGGCAGCCCCAGAACCATATGACAGAAACTAGATCTTAACTGGGGTCATTTGATTTATGATATCCATTACCCACTGGTGCAGAAGTATTCCCATCATCCCCCACCCTCAATAGGAATAAGGTAGAGTCTGTACACTGCTAAAGTCTCTGCATTCACATATGCCCCTCACCCCTGTGATAGCAAAGAGGGGATCCCCCAATAAATTACATTATTTCATGTCTGCAGCAATTTATTTTTATAACAAGACAAAAAGCCATCAGTGTCCTGTGTCATCTAATCCCCATTTTATATATCCAAATGTAATGACGAGAGATGTCTTCTATTATACAGATATCCTTCACTTTCTGCATCAGGTCCAAATAGAAGGTGAGAGAGGTTCTTACTATGTACTAACCAGGGGAAATAATCTGAGAGGACTGAAGAATTACAGAAAAGAGCATAAACTATGTCTGACAGTCCTGCTTATTATAGTGCCTCACAGTCCTGCTCATTATAGTGCCTCACAGTCCTGCTCATTATAGGGCCTCACACACAGTGCTGCTCATTATAGTGCCTCGCAGTCCTGCTCATTATAGGGCCTCACAGTCCTGCTCATTAAAGGACCTGAGACTGGAACTCACAGCCCTGCTTATTATAGGACATCACAGTCCTCCTTATTATAGGGCCTCATAGTCCTGCTTATTATAAGGCTTTGCAATCTTCATTATAGTGCCTTGCAGTCCTGCTTATGATAGGGCCTCACAGTCCTGCTCATTATAAAGCCTCACAGTCCTGCTCATTATAGAGCCTCACAGTCCTGCTCATTATAGGACCTCAGTCCTGCTTATTATAGGACCTAACAGTCCTCCTTATTATAGGGTCTCACAGTCCTGCTTATTATAGGACCTCACAGCCCTGCTCATACAAGACTTCACAGCCCTGCTCATTATAGGATCTCAGTCCAGCTCATTATAGGACCTCACAGCCCTGCTCATTATAGGACCTCAGCCCTGCCTATTATAGGACCTCACAGTCCTGCTTATTATAGGACCACACTGTCCTGATTATAGGACTTCACAGTCCAGCATATTATAGGACTTAGTCCTTATTATAGGACCTCACAGTCCTGCTTATTATAGGACCTCAGCCCTGCCTATTATAGGACCTCACAGCCCTGCTCATTATAGGACCTCAGCCCTGCCTATTATAGGACCTCACAGTCCTGCTTATTATAGAACCTCACTGTCCTGATTATAGGACTTCACAGTCCAGCATATTATAGGACTTAGCCCTTATTATAGGACCTCACAGTCCTGCTTATTATAGGAACACCTCCTCATTACTGTCATCTCTTCCTTTATCGCTCTAATGATACTGCTCAAGCCCCATTTATATCTTATATCATGGGTGAGGAGACCCCAGCACTGTAGTCCTTATGTGTCACATCTGTGTGCTCAGTTTTATTTCATGTGTATTCATGTCTCCATGCATCTGCTTTTCTGTATTAAGCCAGCCTGAAAGGTAGAAAAAAATCCTAATTACAATATAGGCTAAGGCTTAACCTATGGCTGGTGTTACCCATATTATACATGGTACTGGCGGTGTGACAATATTAATGCCATTAATGAATAGAAGCCTCTGTATCTGGAAGGTGAGTACATCTTACCTGCATATTAATGGGGTATAAAGCAGATTTCATAGAGTAGGAATTTACAGAAAAAGAGGAACCCTGGATGTTGGGCTACAAGCTTAGATGTTATGATAAAAATATGATCACAGTGTTATTTGCTAGATAATAAATTTGCAGTGGTGATGACAATAGTTGTCTTTCTGTTTTGTATTATTTATGCAGTGCCCACACAATACATGCCTTATTTTTTTTTCAAGAAAATACCATAAATTTCCTTATTTCTCCTAAAAAGAAAAATGATTTCCTCAAAATATTTCCTGAAATTGCAAGAAAGTAAGAAGGCAATTGTTTTTATTTTATTTTTTTTCTAACCACCTTCAATAAATACTTTGTGGTTCATGTGTCACCATTATTCCACCATTCCAAAACAGCAAAAAGCTCAATTCTACCCATAAGGTTTCATAATAAAATCTGACCCTATATAACACTGATGTGGGCTGTTATTACTGCAGAGTGGTGCCGATATCTAATAGAAGAAAGACAATACTATAAATGTCACCCGAGTGGTCTATGCCAGTCTTATATTAATGGCACACATCCCAATTATCGGCAGATGGATAGCCTAAATTATATAATACTGTGTGACTGGAGTGATGCTACAACCCTGTTTTGTATCAGCTCATAGAAATGCTTTTCTTCTGTGTGACAGCTGATGTCTAACAAGATATTATTTCTGTGTAAAAGATTTCCCACACTCAGAGCATGGAAATGGTTTCTCACCTGTGTGACATCTCTGATGTGTAACAAGATCTGATTTCTGTGTAAAACATTTCCCACACTAAGAGCATGGAAATTGTTTCTCTCCTGTGTGACTTCTCTGATGTGTAACAAGATGTGATTTCCGTGTAAAAGATTTCCCACACTCAGAGCATGGAAATGGTTTCTCACCTGTGTGACATCTCTGATGTGTAACAAGATCTGATTTCTGTGTAAAACATTTCCCACACTCAGAGCATGGAAATGGCCTCTCACCTGTGTGCTGTCTCTCATGAATAACAAGAACTGATTTGTGTGTAAAACATTTCCCACACTCAGAGCATGAATATGGCTTCTCACCTGTGTGACATCTCTGATGTCTAACAAGAGCGGATTTATATGTAAAACATTTCCCACACTCAGAGCATGGAAATGGCCTCTCACCTGTGTGACTTCTCTGATGTATAACAAGAACTGATTTGTGTGTAAAACATTTCCCGCACTCAGAGCATGGAAATGGAATCTTAACTGTGTGACTTCTTTGATGTGTAACAAGAGCTGATTTCTGCATAAAACATTTTCCACACTCAGAGCATGGAAATGGTTTCTCACTTATGTGACATCTCTGTTGTGCAACAAGAGCCAATTGCTCTGTGAAACATTTCCCAAATTCAAAGCATGAAAATGGCTTCTCACCTGTGTGAGTTCTCTCGTGTATAACAAGAGCAGATTTATATGTAAAACATTTCCCACACTCTGAGCATGGAAATGGCCTCTCACCTATATGACGTCTCTGATGTGTAACAAGAACGGATTTGTATATAAAAGATTTCCCACAATCAGGACATGGAAATGGCTTTGCATGTATATTAGCAGGCTGATAGGCAATACGCTTTGATTTCTTTGTAGAACATGTGGCATCTATATTATTAGGAAATGTATTATCTACTCTAAGAGCTGTAATAGATGTACCGATATGTGAGTTATCAGGAGAACCTGACACATCAGTAGGGAGAGAAGACATATCTGTACTCGGGGGAACTGGAGAATAACATCTGATGTCATCTTTTATTTCAGAATCTGGAGATATAATTAGCTGGTCCTGTGATATATTCCATCTGTTACATCCACCTGTAGGGAATATAATAAATGTACAGTAATATGAATATTTTAACGAGATAAGATTAATTTAGCAAAAAAAAAATTAATAAATAAAATTTAATACGTTTAAAAAAAAATACAATTTGTAACTGACATTTTATACTGTGCTAATTGGTGCAGCGGTGTCCGAATGCATAACCGGACAAACAGACCAATTAAATGTATATAATATTTATATATATTTCTGCTACAAAATATGCAGAGTACATGCAAGCCTTAATGTGACTATTACACAAGCATGGTAAGCATTTGCAATTACAGCTTTTCTTTCATGACATCTTTTCTGCCAGTCTGGAGTGGAGGCAGCAGAATATAACAATGCAGATCAGCGGCACTGGATGGACTTATAACAAGCAGCAAAAGGAACTGTTCACCGCAACAGCTCAGGGTCAACGTTTCAGAATGTAATCTTTTGTCAGGATACTAATAACTAAATGCCCCATGTTATAGATTAGGGATAGCTAGTACTCTGTTCCATACACGGATTGCACTTTTTATACTTTATTATATAGGCTGTATATAACAGTTTTTTCATTGTTTATACAGCCCCATGGTAACACTCTGGGGCGGGGACCACGTGGTGACTGAGGCGCAGTCCAGTGACGTCAATGGTGGTGACCCAACCCGGAAGTATGCCACGGCATGCTGTGCACTCTTCACTGGTCGTATTTAAAGGTAGGATGTTTTATTTATTATTTGTATCCTGACGAAAGATTAAATTCTGAAACATTGACCCTGAGCTGTTCAGGTGAACAGTTCCTTTTGCTGCTTGTTACAAGTCCATCCAGTGCCGTTGATCTGCATTGCTACATTCCCTTCTCTCTGATTGCACCGTGGCAGATTACACTTTCAAATTAAGCAAGAGTGCTGGATAAAAAAAGACTTCTATATATATTTCTATGTCTCACAGGATCGTAGAGCTGGGCGCTGGATTTATTAGTGTCGCAGTAACTGTATTTAAGTGTTTGTTAAAGTGAGACATATTTTACTGGTAATAAGATGTTGATATTTACATGTTGCATTATATTGTGTCATTGTAGGTAAAGATTTTATGTCCTCTAAATAAATGTGCTAATCAACTTATTACATTTAATAATATCTTGTGCTAATGAAAGTCCCCTTTTGTTAGGGCACACCCAGGGATCCACATAAACTCCTAGAATCTGTCCAGAGAGGTTGTCACCTATAGCAAATGCCTTTCCCGTCGAGATTTATATTCTCACAGGTACTTGGATGTCCCCAGGTCTTATACCCAAGATGGTAGGAGCTTATGATGGAAACCAGGTGGCAGTAGAGAGTAAGCTGGAGTGGGAAACCAAGGTGCAATGAAACCGGAGCCAGGTGACTGATGCTGAAAACCAGGAGGCAGTAACTGAGACCAGGGTCAGCAAACAGGCAGAGAATGAACCAGCTACTGAGCTGGAGGCACACAAAGACAGGAACAGGTGCAGAGGAGTCAGGATTCCAGTAACAGGCAGAGAGAATGATACTGGGCTGGGAAGTCAGGAGCCAGGGACAGGGTGCTGGAAGATCCAGATGTTTAGGAACAAGCAGGAGGCACACATGCAGGGGAGTAAGGATTCCAGTAACAGGCAGGAGGTTACAGGGAGCAGGTCAGCATCAATGGCAGACAGGACGCTATAACCATCAGTGAGGTTATGTCCTCACTGCCTTTTACCTAAGCAGACACCCAATCAGCATGCCCGCTGGGACAAGCCCCCTAATCTGCGTTAACACACTGCAGCTGCCGGGCTGTAAAGGGAAACAACCAGGCAACAAGCCGGGACCAGAAGGCAGTGCAGCCAGCGTGATGACATCATGCAGAGTCCTGGTAGCCTAGCAACGGCTGGGACGAGGCAAGGTTGTGTGAGCCGTCGCGGTGAATGCGGCAAATCATAACACTTAAAAGATAACATTGCATAATGGTAATCAGAGGTTATATGATGAAAATATATGTGCAGATACCAGTTTCACCCTAAACTACATGCACACGTTCTCACTAGGAGACCCTGTAAAAAGGAGAGTTATGGTAAAACTTACCTTTGTTAACTCTCTTTCTTCGAAGTCCATAGGGTCCACAGGGAGACAATGGGATGTAGGTGGGAGGAGCGTACACCAACAGCAAAGTTTCAATCCCAGGATGCTCCGGTCCTTCCCCCTATTCTATGAACCGCCCTGTCCCGATGAAAGATTAAAAAGGGGGAGCGACATGAAAGCGCCCCTAAATCTGATACCCTATGGGCAGATGCGATAGCTAGAAGAAACAGTCTTCGCAGTGAGCCAGTTGACATCCACTGATTCCAGGGGTTCGAAGGTCATAGTTTCTTGGAGCACACCATTGGAAATATGTATGCCATATTCTGTGATAAATCCTGGCTGTGGCCGGTTTATGGGCCCTAAGCATGGTCTGGACCACAGAGCTGGAAAATTCTTTAGCCATTAGGAGGGATGTTAAAGACAGACGGGCCAGTTAAAGACAGACGGGCCAGGTCCAGATGTAGACATGGACCCTGAGACAACAGGCCCACCCGTAGAGAAAGATGAAGAGGAACATCTATGGAGAGACTCTGAAGAGTACAAATGGCGTCTGGGCCAAGCCAGAGCTATCAACAGGACTGTGCCCCCTTCCTGCTTGAACTTCCAAAGAACTTGAGGAAGCAGAGATATTAGGGGAAAGAGGTATGTCAATTGGAACGTCCATTTCACTGACAAGGCATCCACAAAAGCTGTATCGGGGTCCCTTGTCCTGGTTCCGTATACTGGAAGTTTGTTGGCGTGTCTTGAGGCCATGAGATCCACATCAGGCACTCTCCTGCATGCATTTCGTCACGGCTGAGGAAATCGGCTTCCCAATTGAGAACTCCCGTGATGATGGCTGGCAGATTGCGTTCGGTCCATGTAAGAATGTAAGAATGTTGGACACTTCTGCCATTGCTTCCTGACTCAGAGTGCCTCCTTGGTGATTGAGGTAGGCCACTGCCGTGGTGTTGTCGGACTGTACTTGTATTGGCCTGCCCTGAAGAATATACTGAGCCAGAGTGAGAGCTCTGTAGATGGCATGAAGTTCCAAGACATTGATTGGTAACTTTACCTCGACTGGGGTCAAGCGGCCCTGGAAGGAGTGCTGGCCGGTCACTGCACCCCACCCTTGGAGGCTTGTGTCCGTAGTTAGGAGAACCTAATCCTGGATACAAAAAGGGCGACACCTGTCTAAATGCAATGTCTGTAGGCACCAGGCTAGGGACAGGCGAACCTCTGGGAGGAGGCCCATCATCTGTGATCCAAGTAAATGGGTAGGCCATTCCACCTGGAGAAGATCAGGTGTTGTAGGGGCCTGGAGTGAAACTGAGCGAACTCCACCATGTCGAAGGTGGACACTATTGTTCCCAATGTCTGCATTGCAGCATGAATTGACACTCGGTGACTGCAGAGCAGTCTGCACACTTGGTGTTGTATTAAGGAGATCCTGTTTGTTGTTAGAAAGATTCTCTGTACCAGAGAGTCCAAGAGGCCTCCTAAATGTACCATTCTTTGAGAACATGTCACGGAAGACTTTTTCCAGTTGATCAGCCACCCGTGCGTTTATAGGAAGGCAATTGTTACCTGTAGATGGTGGTGAAGAATCTCTGGGGAGCTGGCCAACAGCAAGAGGTCGTCTTAAGTATGGTCTGATCCCTTGAGGATGAATGGAGGCCGCCATAACTGCCATGATTTTGGTAAAGACCCGAGGGGCCGTTGAGAGACAAAACGGTTGGGCCTGAAATTGGTAATGCTGCTGTAGGATAGTAAACCGGAGATATTGTTGATAAGAAGGCGCTATAGGAATGTCCAGAGACACCATAAAATTCCCAGGCTCCATAGCCAGGATAATAAAGTGAAGGGTTTTCATACGAAACCTGGGCACCCTGATAAACTTGTTCAGAGATTTGAGGTTGAGTATAGGCCGATGAGACCCGTTAGGCTTCTGAACCATGAAAAGGGTAGAATAATAGCCCTTGCCTCGTTGTGAGGAGAGGACTGGAATTATTACTGCTGAATTCAGTAAGGACTGAATGGCTTTTTGGAGCAGCAGGGCCTTGCTTGGGTCCGATGGAGGCCCTGTGCAAAAGAACAGTTGGGGGATCGCCTTAGGAAGAATAGAGCATATCCGTGGGAGACCACTTCTCTTACCCAGGCGTCTGATATGGTCTGACGCCAAAACTGGCATTACATGTTGTTATATCAGAATCAGATAACTGGGTGGACTGGGAAGATAACACAGCAAGTTTAGTAGGTTTAGTAGGTAAAGGCTTTTCCTTTTGCAGCATTTGCTAAAAAACTGTAGAAGTATTAGTCAACCTCTGTACTGAGGTAGAGAGTACGTCTACCCATGGGGGAGGCAAAGGATTTTCAGGGAGAAGACCTGCTGTGGCCATCCCACAGGGGGGCTACCACGGGGACTGCTATGTGGTCCGCAATCTTTGTCAGTACCTGAGAAAAGGCAGCCCAGGATGGGTCCTGAGGAGGAGACATCGGGGCTGAGGGGCCTGAGTTTGTGCAACAATTTGTACAAAGACCACCCTGAATGAGGTCCTCTGGGGCTAAGCCCCCTGAGCAGGACTTACTAGACACCAGAGTAGGAGCAGCAGCATCAGGCTGCTTGCTATCCTTTCCTCTGCCAGTCATAGCCACTAGAATAATAAAACACACAGTATGATACAGTGCAGTGAGCACCCAACAGATGGTGTAATATGGCACAGTGTAGTGTGCAACCGCGCTATATAGTTACAGCCCTCACAAATGTATAGATGTGAGGTACAATGAACCCCCTATAGCTTTGTAGGTCAGGGTAAATTAGAATAAAGGGAAAGATATAAGCTGACAGTATTAGCCGATTTGGTGCTGGGCTGATGTCTCCTGATGTATGAGATACACCACAGAGTGTTGGGAGGAGAATTGTCAGATCTCTGGGCTAGTAGCACACAGTGACATGATGTGAGGGGAAGAGCAGGAGTATAATATGGGCTGATGGTTCCTGATGTATGAGATACACCAGAGAGTGTGGGGAGGAGACTGGTCAGATCTCTGGGCTGGTAATACACAGTGACATGATGTGAGGAGGAGAGAAGGAGTATAATAAATGGCAGATGGCTCCTGACTCCTCCACTGAGCAGATACATCTCTCTCATTAGTTTGTACTGACAGAGGAGGGTGTAGGATAAGAGATTGCTGTAGTGACAGAACAAGGAGAATATGTATATTTTTTCTGTAGTAAGTCTTTATTACTCACCTGTGCTATCTGTAGGGATTTCCTCCTCCTTACACTGCTGATCACCCCTCATATACGTCTCTTCTCCCTCTATATATCTCTTCTGAGCCTTATTATCAGTCACATACCACTCTTCTTTTCCCTCTGTATCTTCTGCCTTCATATCAGTCACATACGTCTCTTCTTTTCCCTCTGTATCTTCTGGCTTCATATCAGTTACATACGTCTCTTCTTCTCCCTCTGTATCTTCTACCTTCATATCAGTCACATACGTCTCTTCTTCTCTATGTATATCTTCTGCCTTCATATCAGCCACATACGTCTCTTCTTCTCCCTCTATATCTTCTATCTTAATATTAGTCAGAGCTGCACACTAAACAGAAATTGTTTTTTAATAATGTTTGATTTTGCTAATAGACATTACACAGTAGAATATCATTGCATAAGACACACACAGCTTCTCTACAAATCATATAGTGGCAGTCACTGTGGTATATTGGTGAGCCCCTAAATCCCATCTACCTGATGCCCCTGCGGGGTCCTCTGATTCTCCTCTGTACAATCCTGTGAATAAAGAGGATGGGGACATCTCTCTGGGGTATTTCTGTTACTGGGTCCATCTGTAGGAGACACACAGTGACTGAGTACATTGTATATATGTGATTATCAGGTGATGTGTGTATATAGGGGGGCCCATATCTGCTTTCCCTTGTACAATACATTACAGTCTCCTCTTACCCCGTGATATGAGGGGCCGGTGATTCTCCATCATCACGTCCTTGTACAGACCCCTGTGTTCCTCTATATACTCCCCCTCCTGCATGGAGACATAGACAGTGACATCCTGACAACTTATAGGAACCTGACACACACAATGATACAGTCATCACCCAGACACATCCCCTGGTGTTACTGTATAATGTCCCATACCCAGCAGTCACCTCTCCAGTCAGCAGCTGATTGATCTTGTTTGCGAGTTCCAGGACTGTCTGCTCATTGCGAATCTCATGTATCAGTGAGTGAGGTGGAGGCACTGTGATGGGGCTCTGGGCCCTGCTCAGTCCTCCTGACAAACAGGGACAGCTGCTGGGTATCTCACACTCACCGGATTGGGTGAGACACAAAATATCACTGCATACACTTAAAGATTCCCTCACCTCCCCAGTCATGTCAACGCACAATGGGGAGTGTAACAGCTGTACAGAGGTGTCAGTAAAACAGGGGAGGGGGAAGGGAACCAAAGAGGTTAATAACACAGGGATAGGATAGCAGGCAGCCCAGGAAACAAACAAAGGGTTAAGCAATACAGAATTCCATCAGTCACTCTGCACAAATGATGAAATCACAAATGACCGCACCTCAGATGTATGTTACATGTGTGACCAGCCTGCCGGCCGTGTGTGTGCAGAGTAGGGTGGGGTGAGACATGTACTGGGGGATAATCAGCGGCACTCTGAGGATCTGGGGATTGTCACAGCCACTGGCTGTCTTGGAAAGAGTCTCTATTGCTCAGGATAACAAGACGTCTTGACAGGCAGTTTCAGTTCAGCGAGTGCACGTATAATCAATAGTATGGCCTTGGTATAGATTATTTATCCACATAGACTCCATACTTGTTTAAGCATTTGTTCAAAGCCTGAAGCCAGAATATGACGTCTTGCTGAATTTCACCATTGGCTGTGAATTACCTTCCATCCAGGTGCTTCTTCAATGGTCCAAATAGATGGAAAGGACTTAGTGCCAGGTCAGGGCTGTTGTCACAAGCCGCTGAACTGCGTCCTCAGGACGAGGTGAACGCCGGATAAATGTTCACTGAAACTCCTCCTACCTCCTGTCCATCATGCTGGGATTGACATTGATTGGTTCCTGTCTCTATTTCCTCCCTGTGTGAATGCTGCTCCGATGCCGGTGATAGCGTTTCATGGGTATCCGGTTCTGGCATTGTCTCCTGTATTCAGTCGAGTTCCCAGTATCCAGTCAGCTTTATTGTTCCTGCCATTTGTGTCATCTAGGCGGCACGGTCTGCGTTTATACTACCTGACGCTCGTGTCATCTTGGCGGTACGGTCTGCATTACTACCCTCTGCCCTTTGTGTCATCCAGGCAGCACAGACTGCACTCAGTGTCCAGAGTGCGCAACCCAGCGTCTAGCGGCTTGTTTCAACCCGGCGGCACAGATCGCACACCAGTGTACGCGATTGTGTGTACTGCCGCTAGGGTCATCCCGGCGGCACTTAGCACACCTCAGCGTCCTGTGTACGCAATCTTGTTTACTGCCACTAGTGTCATTCAGGCGGCACTTTGTGCACCTCAGCGTCATCTTGCCAAGTCTATCAGCCCTCAAGGCTGCTCCTTGGCCCAAAAGCCGCATCAAGACAAGGTTACCAGACCCCAAGGCTACTGCACAGCCTTAAGGCTGCTACTCATCCCAAAAACTGCATCTCAGCTCAAAGACCGCTTCTCAGTCCAAAGGCCGCATCAAGCCAAGGTTACCAGCCCTAAAGTTGCTACTCAGCCCAAAGGACGCATCTCAGCCCAAATGCTGCATCAAGCCAAGGTTACCAACCTTCAAGGCTGCTACTCAGCCCAAAGGCTGCATCAAGCCAAGGTTACCAACCCTCAAGGCTGCTACTCAGCCCAAAGGCTGCAGCAAGCCAAGGTTACCAGCCCCCAAGGCTGCTACACAGCCCAAAGGCTGCTACTCAGCCCAAAGGATGCATCCAGCCAAGGTTACCAGCTCCCAAGGCTGCTACTCGGCCCAGAGGCTGCCACACAGCTCTTAGACTGTTACGCAGCCCAAAGACTGCATCTCGTCTTTTGGCCCTCAGGCCTTCTTGTAATAACATCTCAGCCCTCAAGACTGTGCTGGACTAGGCTCTTGGGTTATTATCCCTACAAACCCTAACAGCTGTAGAGAGGTTGGTCCAGTACCTCCCAATGGTAGTACCGTAAGAACTCACGCATGTGGTTGGCTAAGTGGACGTGCTTGGCTGCTCATCTAGAATGTATGTCCTGCTGTTATCAAAGGCCCCAAACCTGTTACCATGACATTATCACCGTACACCTCAATAAGCTGGTGATGACTTTCAGCTGCTGATGTGCCCTTTATACACAGAAATCTGATCACACTATGCACCTTAATGTGTGACCATGTTACCGCCAGCCTCGCCATCTTACAATTGATGTTGGGACAGTATAACTGATATGAGGCGCAGTCTAATGGGCGTGAGGGGAAACAGTGGTCTACCTGCTCTGGCCTGGTGGGAAATTAGAATGATATAGAGAACATTATACACATGCGATGTCTTGATACCTTACTCATTGAACAACCCTTGTACATATGGAGTTGGGTACAACATCCTGATAGTAAAAATCCAAATGGTCGGAATGCCAGCATCGGAATCCCGACAGTGAAAATGTCGGGATTTTGAGTAAGTATCCTTAGGTTAACCCTAACCCCAACCCATCCTCCCGCAGCCTATCTCTAACCACCCCCCGCCTAAGCACCTCCCCACCCCCTGCAGCCTTACCATAAACCTCCCCTCGGGTACCCTAACCCTCCACCCCTGCAGCCTAACCCTCACAGTTTGAAGTTGTCAGCATTTTGACCCGTCCGGATCCTGCAGACGTTATAGGGCGCATCAGGGTTCTGACTGTCGGGATACATACTATTTCCCATATTTACATTTTATACCTATTATGTGTTATTTCTTTCTCTGACAACTCATTAGAGTTACTATTACTCTGTATCTGCTGCTATATAATAACAGGATACCACAGGCTGCTCCACCCGTACAATAATTGTAGCAGGACACCACAGGCTCCTCCTCTGTATATAATAATAGTAAAATTAATAACAGGACACCACCTGCTGCTCCCCCTGTATAATGATAATAAAAGGAAATCACAGGCTAATCCTCCTGTATATTAACAACAACAACAGGACACCACAGGCTTCTCCTCCCTATATATTTATAACAGAACACCACAGGCTGCTTCCCCTGTATAATAATAATAATAATAATAATAATAATAATAATAATAACAACAACAACAACAACAACAGGACACCATAGGCTGCTCCACCTGTATAATAATAACAGGACACCACCTGCTGCTCCCTGTATAATAATAACTAGACATCACAGGCTGCTCCCCCTGTACAATAATAATAAGACACCACAGGCTGCTCCACCTGTATAATAATAATAATAATAACAGGATACCACAGGCTGCTCCTCCTGTATAATAATAATAAGACACCGCATGCTGCTCCTTCTGTATAATAATAGTAACAGGAGACCACAGGATGCTTCCCCTGTACAATAACAGGGCACCACAGGCTGCTTCACCTGTACAATAATAATATCAGGACACCACAGGCTGCCTCACCTGTAATAATAATAATAACAATAATAACAACAACAACAAGACACCACAGGCTTCTCCCCCCTATATATTAATAACAGAACACCACAGGCTGCTTCCCCTGTATAATAATAATAATAGGATACCACAGGCTGCTCCTCCTGTATAATAATAATAAGACACTGCATGCTGCTCCTTCTGTATAATAATAGTAACAGGAGACCACAGGATGCTTCCCCTGTACAATAACAGGGCACCACAGGCTGCTCCCCCTGTACAATAATATCAGGACACCACAGGCTGCTTCACCTGTATTATAATAATAATAACAACAACAACAACAGGAAACCACAGGCTTCTCCCACCTATATAATAATAACAGAACACCACAGGCTGCTTCCCCTGTATAATAATAATAATAATAAATATAATAATAATAATAGGACACCACAGAATGTTTCTAATGTATGATAATAATAATAATAATAATAGGACACCACAGAATGTTTCTAAAGTATGATGATGATGATAATAATAATAATAATAATAAGGCACCACAGAATGTTTCTAATGTATGATGATAATAATAACAGGACACTACAGGCTGCTCCCTCTGTAGAATAATAATAGGCCACTACAGGCTGCTCCCTCTGTAGAATAATAATTGGACTCTACCAATAATAACAGTAACAGGACACCACAGGCTGCTGCCCCTGAATAATAATAATAATAATAATAACAGGGCACCACAGGCTGCTCACCCTGGATAATAATAGTAATAACAGGACACCACAGGCTGCTCCCCCTGTGTAACAACAGGACACCACAGGCTGCTCCCCCTGTATAATAGTAGTAATAACAGGACACCACCAGCTGCTTCCCCTGTATAATAATAGAAATAACAGGTCACCACAGGCTGCTCCCCTTGTATAATAATAATAGGACACCACAGCCTGCTCCCCCTGTATAATAATAGAAATAACAGGACACCACAGGCTGCTCCCCCTATATAATATAATAGTAACAGGACACCACAGGCTGCTCCCCCTGTATAATAATAGTATATGGCATTACCAGGGATTCAGTAAAAGCCGCCGCTAGAACAGGATCACACGGCAGCCGGTCATGTGACGCTGCTGCTAGAGGCAGGGGGAGGAGCTCCGGGCACTAGAGCAGGAACTTTATGTAAATCTACAGCAAGTGTCCCCAGTGTGCAAAAGAGACGGAAGCGGCGGCCATTTTCCCGAGTCCTAAGGCACTTCAAGAAGAACAACGGTTGACTAATAATCCCCTTCAGTATTTGTTCCCTGGAAGTGACGTGAAGTGAGGGCGGAAGTAAAGTTTCACGCCCATAAAGTCGCTCTTTCTATCATTACGAACGAATGCAGATACAGGAAGCAGCAATTGTTTATTTGGCAGGAGGTAATTATGTTATTATTCTATAGGCTGAGCAGACTCTTGGTGTCACTTTGGTGTAGTACAGATGGAGCTGACTGGTGCTGCATTGTCATTGTGCCGGAGGGTTGCACTCAAGTCTCCTATTTGTATGATACAGGTGGTGCAGACTCTTGTACTATAATACAGGTGACGCAGACCCCGTTGTTACTATAATACAGGGGGTGCAGACTCCATTGTTACTATAATTCAGGTGATGCAGACCCCGTTGTTACTATAATACAGGTGGCGTAGATTCCATTGTTACTATAATACAGGTGGTGCAGACAATGTTACTATAATACAGATGGTGCAGACCCAGTTGTTGCTATAATACAGGTGGTGCAGACCCGTTGTTACTATAATACAGGTGGTGCAGACCCCGTTGTTACTATAATACAGGTGGTGCAGACCCCGTTGTTACTATTATTCAGGTGGTGCAGACCCCGTTGTTACTATTATTCAGGTGGTGCAGACCCCGTTGTTACTATTATTCAGGTGGTGCAGACCCCGTTGTTACTATAATACAGGTGGTGCAGACCCCGTTGTTACTATAATACAGGTGGTGCAGACCCCGTTGTTACTATAATACAGGTGGTGTAGACCCCGTTGTTACTATAATACAGGTGGTGCAGACCCCGTTGTTACTATAATACAGGTGGTGCAGACCCCGTTGTTACTATTATTCAGGTGGCTCAGACTTCGTTGTTACTATAATACAGGTGGCGCATACTCTACTGTTAGTATAATACAGGTAGTGCAGACTCAGTTGTTGCTATAATACAGGTGGTGCCGACTTTATTGTTACTATAATACAGGTGGTGCCGACCCCGTTGTTACTATAATACAGGTGGCGCAGACCCCGTTGTTACTATAATACAGGTGGTGCAGACTCAGTTGTTATAATAAAGCTGGCGCAGACTGTTACTATAATACAGGTGGTGCAGACTCAGTTGTTGTTATAATACAGGTGGCGCAGACCCCGTTGTTACTATAATACAGGTAGTGCAGACCCCGTTGTTACTATAATACAGGTGGCGCAAACCCCGTTACTATAATACAGGTGGCGCAAACCCCGTTGTTACTATAATACAGGTGGCGCAGACCCCGTTGTTACTATAATTCAGGAGGCGCAGACTCAGTTGTTGTTATAATACAAGTGGCGCAGACCCCATTGTTACTATAATACAGGTGGCGCAGACCCCGTTGTTACTATATTACAGGTGGCGCAGAACTTGCTTGCCCGGTAACTGATTGCTCTGATGCCTAGGGATTATAAAATGGGTCAGCAGGATTTGGTAAATATATGGAATTCTTCTGAACGGCTCAGCTCACTGCGGTGCCCCCTGCCTCTGTACAACTCTCAGTGCACATCCTCATTTGGGGATGCGTTACTTAGGGATGGACATCGGAAGCCAACCATCAAATGTTTGAAACTTTCTATGTGATGGTAACTAACAATCGCATCAAAAGAATTTGATGGTCAAACTATTTATATGATATGCACATACGCAAAAATAACTGCAGCTTGGTAGGCAGGGGGTGGGATTGGGGACGGGGTCTGAAGCAACACCATAATACTGTGTACTCTCTAATGTGCGGATTCAATCTTTGTATATAAATGAAGGTACATAAATAAGTGAACAAGAAACCAGTGACTTACTGTAGAATACAAAGCAGGACAAGGTTTATACACATTGCTGCATTAGTGATCAGAACACGCGAATAAGCAACAAGGCATGTTAGGTGCTCTAGTGGGGAGTGAGACGTAGATGAAAGTATAAGTAAGGAGAAGCACAAGAGAGATGAGGGACCTGCTTGTCAGAGCTTACATTCCAATGGCTGTCCCCGCGTTATGCTGCGGGGACTGTAGGGTACAAGACATACCCAGGATGAACCCATGAAGATTCCCTGATGCAGGCAGCAGCCAAGGAGCCAGGGGAGGCATAGCTATTAGCAATAAAAAAAAACAACCCACCACCGGAACACCATTGAATGATTATCACCCGATGGTGACAAACAATTGAAAGTCGCCATCGAATGGTAAAAAACACTACCATAAATACAAACATTGATGGTGAGTAAGCATCAGATTTCAGTGTCCTTCCCTAGTGTGACAAAAGGCAGAATTTACAGCCTTCTCGTATGAAGCTGCTGCTGCTCAGGGCAGAGTGGAGCCCAGCACGGAGCCAGCTCTGCTCCTTGGCATGATCTGCATACACGGTGGGGATACATGCACCCTCACCACTATTGTGCCTTCTCTATCACTGCACATTGTGACCAGATCTGTGGGTTGGGTTACCACCTTATAATTTTATGGGCAAAACCAGCACTTTATATGCTATAAAGGCCCCTCGTGCTCTTTTATATGACTTCGAACTCCCTTGTGCCCCTTTATAAGTCTCAGCGGACAATCGCACCCATTCATATGCCTCAAAGCCCCCTTATGCCGCTATATGCCAGCCGAGAGGCCACATGTGCCTTTATATACCTCAGAGCGCTCTCACACCCCTTTTTATGCACCCACTTGCACCGTTTTATATTGGTGGCCTGCAAGTGTGACTAAGTGATATGCAGCAGACATCGATAAACAGAAAGAGGTGCCAGTATGGAGCTACAGTATGTTAGCCTGCCGTTCTGGGTGCTCAAACAGAGCTAGAGATGTTTGCCATCTATTCTGGATGCCAGAATGGAGTTTTAAGTGTATTAGCAATCCGTTCCCGGTGCTGGATTAGAGCTCTGACACCCTTAACCAACCGTGGCGGAATGAGCTTTGAGTATGTTAGCCAGGTGTTTGGGCTGCCAGATTGGAGGTCTGAGTACGTTAGCCAGCAATTCTAGATACCAGAATAGGGCTACAAGAACCTTGGCCATCCCTTCAAGCTGCCTCAATTAGGTCTCCCAGTGCCTCAGCCTTCCATTCTGGGTGCCAGAATAGGGCTCTAAGTTTCCGAGCCTTTCATTCCAGAATAGGTGTTGCAGCAGTAGTTCTATCTGTTTGAGAACAGATGTTAGGTTACTGATTCCATCTCTTCCAGCTCCCGGAATATGTGTCTCAGTACCATGGGTGTAACTAGAGCTTTGTGGCCCCGCAGCAACAATTTAAAGGAGCCCCTGCAAAATACACACCCAGTGGGAGGGCATCTGCATACAAGGCGTCCACAATAACAAGTCACCCATTTCTCGGCCCCCAATACTGGAACACTGTGGGCAACATCATCATATCTAGGGAAGGAGCTATTAACCCTCTCACCAACGAAAGCTCATGCCAACCATGGTTACCCAGTCACTAATAGAAGGGGGCACCTGGGAGTGTCGGTGTAACCCCCTTTACATGGATCAGGTCTGCTTCCTCAGGCAAATTTGTATCAAGTATGTGTCGTGGAGGTCCAGGACTCGGCCACGAGAGGACCATTGGTGTAACCTCCAGCAATGCCGTGTGGTGGTCACTGAGCAGCCCTATGAAGCTGGGTCAGAGGAGCTTCTGAGAAACACTGACCTAGACTCTATGGCTCTAGGAATGAGGGGACTTCGTGGTCATTCAGTGTAGTCAATTCCCAACCAAGGTCCTGTCGGTGTGGATTGTGTATGTTCTTCCCGTGTTTGCATTGGTTTCTTCCAGGTGATCTGGTTACCTCCTACTCTCCAAAGTCACCCTGGTAGGTTAATTGGTTTCTTTCCTAAATACACCTAGGGGTAAATTTACTAACATGTGAGTTTTTTTTTTTCTATGTATTTTGTTTTTATTGAATTTTAGCAAAAACAAAAAAAAACAGGCATTACAAGTAAATTGATATAATATTGAATCTGTTAGAATGTATAAACATATACTTATCAGATAGAATTGTAATTGAAAACAAACTAAACAATTTAATGAAAGGAGAAAAAACCAAAGGGGAAAGAGAGGCAAAAAAAAGGGGTAAATGGAAGGATGAGTTAGCAGGAATCCTTCAATAGCAAAAGGGAATAGTGAGCCCTGTCTGAAGGTTGCAGATTAGATAGTATGTTGTGATGATGTCATATAAAGTCAATAGAAGATTATTAGACTATTCTAACAAAGGTAACCAGATATTAGTAAAATCTGGAAATTTGTCTAGCGCAGAACTTAAGATATCTTCCGTAGACATAAAATAATCAATCCTATGGAACCAATCTTTACGAGAAGGGGATTTATCAGAATTCCATAAAATTGGAATGACAGAGTGCGCCGCCTTACTTAGGTGGCGAAGCAAAGATTTTTTGTATTCGGAGTCAGGGGAATGATTTAATAGCCAAAAAGCAAGGTCTGTAGGCACAGGACAGCCTATGATAAGTTGAGAAATAGAAATCACCTCAGACCAAAAAACAGATAGGCGAGAACAATCCCACCAGATATTTTTCAAAGAACCTAAGGCTGAGGAACATCTCCAGCATGTATTAGGAATGGAAGGAAACATGGCATGGAGTAGGGAGGGGTGTCTGTACCATCGCATTAGAATCTTATATTGTGCTTCCTTTACAGTAACACAGATAGAGCTAGAATGGGGTTTAATAAAAATATTCTGCCAGTCTTGTTCAGAAAGAGTGAGGCCTGATTCCTTTTCCCATGTTTTAGTCCAGGGAGAGAGGGAGGGAGGACGCTTGTTCTCTGAAAATAATATTTGGTAAAGAATAGATATTGTGTGGGAGAGGGGATGGGGGGGGAGACACAGAGTTTCTCATAAGAGGTAAGTTCCCTTTTAGCTATAACTACATTATTGTAAGAAGTGGCAAACTTGAAGGAACTTCCAAAATCAGATTGAGGAATGTCTAATTTTTCACGAATCTCTGAAATTGTTTAATGCCTGAAGTGGATACCAGTTGGCCTACTCTGAAGATGCCCGCTGAGGTCCAGGTGGGGAAGTGTGAGGGAATAAGACCTGGCGGGGATTTGGGAATAGCTAGAAATGAGGTGAGAGGACCAAAGTCTGAAGAAATAGAAGGAAGTCTTCTCAAAGGCTTCCAAATAGAAAGCGTTGAAGAGATTATTGGGTGAGGCGGAGAAAATTTGGGAAGGGAGGGTAACCACGGCACGATTTCAGAACGTTGTTTCATAAAGCAGCCTTCTAGAGTGACCCATTGCTTAATGTCTCTATTCCTAGTCCACTCCAGAACTCTATTCAGGTGAATGGCATGATAAGAAGACTTTAATATCTGGAAATTGGAGGCCTCCTGAATATATTGAATGTGATAATAGATCCTGTCGAATTCTGGGACATTTTCAGGACCAAATAAACTGTCAAATCAGAGAATTGAGAGAACGGAACCAATACTCTGGCACCGTTATTGGAATATTCTGGAGGACGTAAAGCAATTTGGGGAGTGTGTTAATTTTAACCACATTAATTTTCCCCAGCCAAGAAAGCTGCTTCAGATGCCAGTGGGTATAGTCCAAACTAATTGACGATACGAGAGGGGAGAAATTAGCGTGAAATAGTTGTGACATATCTTTAGTGAGTTTCATCCCTAGGTATGTAATGTGGGAGTTGTGCCATAAGAATGGGAAGGCAGTTTGCAAGCCGGCGATTGTAGAGGAGGGAGAGAAGATGTTGAGGGCCCTGGACTTAGAGAAATTTAATCTTAAAATTGGATAACTCCCCAAATTGTGCAAATTCAACCATTAGATGGGGCAATGATAAAGTTGGATGGGAAATGGTGGCTAGGAGATCATCTGCAAATAAAGCAAGTTTATGCTCCACTCCACTTGCGTGTATACCTGAAATATTAGGATTGGCCCGTATAGATCTTGCTAGAGCTTCCATACAAAGTATAAAGATTAATGGGGATAATGGGCAACCCTGTCGGGTGCCATTCATGATAGAAAAGACCTCCGACAGGGTACCATTAACTCTGGCTCGTGCCGAGGGGGTCGCATATAAGGCTAAAATCCAGTGTAGCGCGAGAGGACCCAATCCCATATGACCAAGCACAGACCTCATAAATGTCCAACTGATCCTGTCAAACACTTTTTCAGCGTCAGTGGATAGAAGAATGACAGGAGTATTCATCTGGGATGTTAGATGCATAAGATTGAGTACCTTTGTAGTGTTATCACGTGCTTCTCTGCCTCTAACGAAGCCGACCTGATCGCTATGAATCGGTTGTGGAAGTAGGGGATGGATCCTATTGGCTATAAGTTTAGCTTTTAACTATATCAACATTAAGGAGCGAGATGGGTCTGTAGCTTGGGCACAGGGAGGGGTCCTTACCTGGTTTAGGGATGACTGAAATATGAGCTTCCAAAGATTGATTGGAAAACATGGAATCTGCAGAAACTGAGTTGAAAGCACGAAGCAGCATGGGTACCAGTGTTTCTTTAAAAGTTTTGTAATAGGCTATGGTCAGACCATCGGGGCCATGGCTTTTGCCCGAGGGGGAGGATGAAATTGCTAATTCAACCTCTTTTAATGTAAGAGGCAGAGGGTAGGAAAAGACACAGAAGAGAGTCTAAAACATTTTAAGAGGAAGGGAGGGGTGATGACAGCGTAGAGGAGTCTGCTAGATTGTAAAGCGTAGAGTAGTATTGTTGAAAGCAAGGAGCAATTTTAGAGGTCTGTGAGTGAGATGAACAAGAACTATCTTTAATGGTATGAATAAACCCAGATGCTCGCTGAACTCTCAAGGCCGGGCTAAAAGCTTCCCTGGTTTGTTCCCCCCCATTGGTAGAAACGACTCTTGCATTTCCGTAACAGTAATTTAATCTTGTCAGAAAGTAAATTATTAAGTGTAGATAGATCGTGCTTTCGACAACTCAAAATAAGTATCACCCGAAAGTGAAGACTTATGAGAAGTCTCAAGTAGTTTAATATGCTGAAGTAAGGCTGAGATCTGCGTAGATTTCTGTTTTTTAATATTGGAACCCAATTGAATAAATTTGCCTCTGAGTACACATTTATGAGCCTCCCACATAGAAATCTGAGAGACATCGGGAGTATCATTGTGGGTGAGATACTCAGTAAGGTTCGCAGCGATCTCAGCCCTACAATGAGCGTCTTGGAGCGTGATCTGACCATGTGATTAGGCCAATAGAGGTGTTAGCGAGCAACTGGAGATGCCTATGACTCAAAAACAGGTAATCCAAACAGGAGTATGTTTTGTGAGGATGAGAGTAGAAATAATAGTCACGATTTGAGGGCTGTAAGAGTCGGCCAACTTGTAATAATGAAATGCCCTTCTAACTTGGCGGTATTTAGCATTTGAAAAACTAGGGGAGCTATTGGATGTATTTAGAGTAGGATCTTGAGTCCAATTGAGATCACCTCCTACAACTACAATACCCTTTACCAAGGGGTCAATCTGGTCTAAAGTTGATTTGAGAAAAGTGTGTTGGGCGTGATTGGGAGTGTAATTGTAAATAAACAAGAAAGCTTGATTAAAAAGTTGACAATTTATCAAGAGGACCCTATCTGGGATTAAACTGTGGACAGTTACATCGGTAATATGGAGTTTCTGAGAAAAAAGGATGGCTACTCCCTTAGATTTCCCCTCAGGGCTATTGCTAAAAAAAAGAAGTAGGGAACCGGCGGTCTTGGAGAGAAGGGGTTTGAGGACCCGATTTAAAATGGGTTTCCCGGATCATTGCTACATCTACTCTACCGGCCCATAAAGAACGCAAAAGTTTGGATCTTTTTTCAGGGATGTTTAGGCCTCGGGCATTAATTGAGGAGATATGGAGATTATTATCTGCAATCATTGGGAGAAAATAGATATTGAGAGTAAAAAGGATCCCAAAGAAAAAGGAGATAGGGGATAATTAGAGGGGGGAGAAAAAAGAGAAGAAAACAAAAATAGTAGACAATACAACACTAATAGCAACAATGAAATTCCCACGACTGAGACCATGGAACATAACACATATTCCAAAATCTCAGAGAGTGAGAACATAGAATGCGGCGTGAGGGGGCACAGGGGGTCCATGTTTATGCGACCCCATAAACTGAATAAACATTATGACAGAACAATTGACATCTCACCTATATGAGAACAAAGATAAATAATGGAAACACTATTGGAGCAAATGTAGTGCTACAAACCAGAAAGAAACAATAGCAAAATGAATAATAGAAACTGTATCAGAACATATAGAAACAACATCAGTAATTTGTATTCCCAAATGAGAAGGAAATCCACCAAAAAAACGAAAAACGTGGAGAAAGAAAGCACCTGAAAAATAATGTGCGAGGAAGAACCTCAGGCAATGGAAGATTGAAATAACTTTAAATGCAACGTTCACTTTACTCAGTCAGGTTGAGACTCTAGAAAAAAGAAAAAGTGAACAGGAACAATAGTAGCAGGTAATCATCCAGATTTCAGGTGTCTCCCATCTCCTGACGATCAGAAGTATTTCTCGATCTGCGCTGTGAATATTGGACCGTATGCCATGAGGTGTGTTTCACTGGGCGGGAAGGCAAATCCAGTTGGGTCAAAGGGTCTTTCCATTCAGGTGTCTCGATTGAAGGAAGGCCCAGGGTGGTGCAGAATGAGGGGAGGTCAGACGGGGTGTGAAGCAAATGGGTTCTACCGGAGAACGTCACCTGAAGGTGAAATGGGAAGCCCCAGCAGTTTTTGAGTTGGCGTTTGCGGAGTTCATCTGTCAAAGGTCGCAGTGCTCTCCGAAGTTCCAAGGTGTGCCAGGATAGATCCTGGTAAATGTGGATAGTGTCGCCATTGAAGACAACCACATCTAATTGCCTGACCTTACGCATAATTTCTTATTTTTGGGAAAATTAGTGAAGTCGACAAAGAACATCTCTCGGCCTGTCCGAGGGAGGAGCCCTGAGGGCGCAACGCTCAATGAGCCCTGTCAAAGATGACTTTATCATTCGGGTCGTTACCAAGGACCTCATTAAAAATCTTCATCAAGGCATCAATCAGGTTAGAGGGCTGGACTTCTTCAGGTAAACCCCTGATGCGGACATTGTTCCGTTACCTCTGTTGTCCAAATCATCTATCCTGGACTTTAAAGCGTGGAGTTCAGCGGACTGAAAGGAAATCACATCCTTAAATTTGGATAGAGTAGTATCTGTAGATTCCTGGCACTCTTCTAAGGAAGTAAGGTAGTCTGAAAGTACAGACAGGTCACGTGTAACCGATGCCATTTCTTGCCTCATGGTAGTTTGAAGATCTTGCTTAGTCGGTAGAGTTTTAATGTAAGCCAGAATTTCTTTGATCTCATTTGCAACTTTAGATGAGGATAGAAGAGATGGGTTTTCAATTGAGGAGGGAATCTGAGGGCTGGACGGGGCCGAAGAAGAGTCAGAGATATCGAGGGTAGAACCTGGTTGGGAAGGTGTTGGTAGAAGGAAAGACCGCAAGTCTGGTTGAGAAGACTCATTTCTGGGACGAGAGTCGTCTCTTTTATTGGTAGATTTCCTGTCTTTGCCCATTTTGAGAGAGCGTGAAATTACATAAGCAATATATGAGCTGGGCAAAGAGGTATATATTAGCGTAAAGATGTCATGTAAAGGACCACAGCTGAGCATAGACCCCCTAAAGGCCAATAATTAGGCAGCCATCAAGGAAACGACCGACCCATCTAAAAAGGAGGAGTATCGGGTATCTCCCAGTGTTTAAAAATGACTGAAATTTCGTGAAGGGTTAATGAACGGAGAGGATAGTAAGCACTGCAATGATACAGAATTAAAGGACACTATATTTATAGCAGATTTATATCCAGTGTTTTATGGAGACTATGTTTCAGCCACAAGGTGGAGACATAATGCCTATATTATGGTCTTGGAGAAATATAACTCTTAGAAAGTCATATAATAACTGCAACTCTGTATAGAAGAACTATGGGGAACTCAATGGGCTAAACCCTTTAATTTGTATAAGGGTAAGTAGAGTAGCAGGGCCAGATAGGGGAGGCCACTCACCAACTCCCCGGGGCACTCATGCAGGGATCCAATCTGCGGCGCAGCTTCAGCTGAAACCTAATATGGAGACAGCCAGGTAACTGTCCAGGAGCAACAGGAGTAAGCCAGTCCACCCCTCCAGCAGTCCAAGGCAGCAGCTCTGGTGAGCAGGGTCTTCAACCTGCTTAAATGAGGGAGAGGGGACCTCTGAATGTGCCACGGCTGTAGTCAGAGCCACCGCAAGGAGAGGGGAGCCACAGGCCAAAGGGCGCCCCCAGCAATCACCGCATCCAAGGATATAAAGGGAATCGCCGCACAGGAGGGGGTGTAGGTCAGCAGTTTCCGGTGTGGGAAGGGTCCGGGGAGCCAGCGGTGGCCACTGTGGACAAGGCAGGGCTTCTGGGGTGGAGATCATGCCGCGTATCTCCGCTGGATCAGTGCACTAATCCAGCCCGAGGATCCCGGAGGGTGGACAGGCCCCAATCCGCAGAGACAGGAGCTGTCTTCCGATTCCGCGGCCGTGTCCCCCGAAAGCAGCAGATAAGGAGGAGCAGGCAGAGATCTCTAGTGTGGTCCAGTCAGGTCGGGAACCGAAATAAAACGAGTCACAAGCTTAGAGACCAGGGCAAACACGTCTGGTCTCAATGGCTGCCAGGCCACGCCCCCCCCGTGAGTTCTATTAAGAAGTGATGTTGCCCATAGCAACCAATCAGATTCCAGGTATTCTCTTCTAGAAGGTGCTAGATAAATGAAAAGTAGAATCTGATTGGTTGCTATGGGCAACATAACTTCTTAAATAGAACTCCCATCTTAGTAAATTTACCCCTAATGTGTATGGGCTGTCCATGTGGTAGGCAATGTAGATTGTAAGCTGGGGCAGGGACAGATGTGACTAAATATTCCCTGTAAAACGCTGTGTAATATGTGCGCACTACATAAATAACTGGTAAGAAAGAGCTTATAAGATCCTTGTTACTAGATGTCACATGAGGGTGAGCACTGAACACTGAGGATGCACAAAGACAGGAGTCACATGACTGAAAAGATACTAAATCTCACCCTGGAGATCATCTACCTGCTGACTGGGGAAGTGAGAGGGTCTGGGAGTGTCACAGTGACATCACTTATATCTATAGTAATAATACAGGGACATGACTGGGGATGTGAGAGGATCCAGATGTTTTCCCATTTTGAAAATACAACTCGACCCAACTAATAGTGTGAGAATTTACTGCTAAACTCTCACATTTTCTAAGGTCTAACCCTATTACATTTGGCCCATAGTATCAGTGCCTCAGTCCTCACAGGAGCTGGGATATATCACATTACTCACAGTATCTTGTTTTGTTTCTTTTCTATCACTGAAATGAAGATGGCATGAGATGTGCTATATTCTGTCCACTTTTATATATAAGGTAAACCGTTAGTTAGGATAGAGGTTTTATTTGTAAGACAGATCCATTTTGCATATTATGCGCTGATGACCCCTCAATAAACTGCTCCATGAGTATAATTTTACCCTTTTATTGATGTCTTCCCCAATACACAGGATTACACAGTAGTGAAGAAGACATCCGGTGAGTGTGAGGCACCCAGCAGCCGTCCCTGTATGTCAAAAGGACTAAGCAGGACTCAGAACCCCATCACTGTGCCTCCACCTCACTCACTGATACATGAGACAACCAATGACCAGAAGATCCTGGAACTCGCACACAAGATTACTCAGCTGCTGACTGGAGAGGTGACTGCTGGGAATGGTACACTGTACAGTAACACCAGGGCATGTGTCTGGGTGATGACTTTATCATTGTGTGTGTCAGGTTCCTGTAAGGTGTCAGGATGTCACTGTCTATGTCTCCATGCAGGAGGGGGAATATATAGAGGAACACAGGGGTCCGTACAAGGACGTGATGATGGAGAATCACCGGCCCCTCACATCACTGGGTAAGAGGAGACATTCATTATACAGGGGAGAGCAGGTATGGGGGCCCCCTATATACACACATCACCTGATAATCACATATATACAATGTACTCAGTCACTGTATGTCTCCTACAGATGGACCCAGTAATAGAAATACCCCAGAGAGATGTCCCCATCCTCTTTATTCACATGATTGTACAGAGGAGAATCGCAGGACCCCCCAGGAGCATCAGGTAGGTGGCATTTAGGGTTTCACCAATATACCACAGTGACTTTATATGATCTGTAGGTAAGCTGTGGGTGCCTTAATAACCAGAAGTCTTCTAATGTGATTTAATTAAATCTGACATTTTTTAAAAATGTTATATTGTTTTGTGGCTTACTTAGGGTGATAGTCTGGCTGAAATAAAGGCAGAAAATACAGAGGGAAAAGAAGAGACGTTTGTGACTGATACAAAGACAGAAGCTATAGACGGAGAAGAGACGTATGTGACTGATATAAAGGAAGAAGATCTAGAGGGAGAAGAAAAGACGTATGTGAGTGATGTGAAGACAGAAGATATAGAGGGAGAAGAGACTTCTGTGACTGATATGAAGGCAGAAGATATAGAGGGAGAAGAAGAGACATATGTGACTGATGTGAAGACAGAAGATATAGAGGGAAAAGAGACTTATGTGACTGATATGAAGGCAGAAGAGATAGAGAGAGGAGAGTCGTATGTGATGGGTGATCAGCAGTGTAAGGAGGAGGAAATCCCTACAGATATCAGCACAGGTGAGTAATAAACACTTATTAGAGCAAAGAGTCACATATCTATTTTGTCAGTCACTACAACAATCTCTTATCGTACACCCTCCTCTGTCAGTACAAAGTAATGAGGGAAATGTATCTGCACAGGGGCGGAGTCAGGAGCCATCAGCCCCTATTATACTCCTGCTCTCCCCCTCACATCATGTCACTGTGTGTTACCAGCCCAGAGATCTGACCAGTCTCCTCCCTACACTCTCTGTTGTATCTCATACATCAGGAGCCATCAGCCCCTATTATACTCCTGCTCTCCTCCTCACATCATGTCACTGTGTGTTACCAGCCCAGAGATCTGACCAGTCTCCTCCCTACACTCTCTGGTGTATCTCATACATCAGGAGCCATCAGCCCCTATTATACTCCTGCTCTCCTCCTCACATCATGTCACTGTGTGTTACCAGCCCAGAGATCTGACCAGTCTCCTCCCTACACTCTCTGGTGTATCTCATACATCAGGAGCCATCAGCCCCTATTATACTCCTGCTCTCCTCACATCATGTCACTGTGTGTTACAAGCCCAGAGATCTGACCAGTCTCCTCCACACTCTGGTGTATCTCATACATCAGGAGCCATCAGCCCCTATTATACTCCTGCTCTCCTCCTCACATCATGTCACTGTGTGTTACAAGCCCAGAGATCTGACCAGTCTCCTCCACACTCTGGTGTATCTCATACATCAGGAGCCATCAGCCCCTATTATACTCCTGCTCTCCTCCTCACATTATGTCACTGTGTGTTACCAGCCCAGAGATCTGACCAATAGAACAGCAAATATGAGCCTATTACCCATTCTAAAAAGAGTGTCACCAAACTCCAATACATACAATATACAAAAAAAGATTTTAGAACAAGTATTCAGCGCTGGTTGTCAAAAAAAAAATGTATGGAATAAATGATACTTAAACTTCCTATACGGTCCAGGTCTGGATGTCTTTGATGTAACCACTTCAAGTTTCAACTCATGTGGAATATGATTCACAATATGAAAAAAATAAATAAATAGATAACAATCAGTCTAATACACACAAATATTTTGATACAGTGTGCAAATCACAAAGTCTATTGTAGTATTCGACAGAGGGCGTACCCCACTCACATGTGGCAAGTGATTGAAATGACGTGTAAAGGTATCTTTCTCGGTGCAATAATTCACCCGGTGTGTATTTCAAGTTTGAATAGTATGAGGATGTGTACCTCAACTTACAATTCAGCAAGACTTTGTATGCCTGTAAAGGTTTCTTTATTCATCATAAATTCTGTCCTTCTTTTTTATGTTCCTTATCCCCTCGTGTACAAAAATTAATGTAGAGAGAGAGGGAACGGACCATGTATCAAAATAAAGAATGGTTTATTGAAATAACATATAACAAAATAAAAAAAAAATGGATAATCGATCTTGCACTGATTATACTGGACAAGAGATGGTCAAAAAGTATTGAAACATATTATTATGTAATATCCGATCTCTCCACAACACTAGCCCCAGTTAGATTGTTCCAGAAAAAAGTGACAAAACAAAATCAATCCATACCGTAACAAAAAGGTCCTTCCACCAACGTGTTTCGATCAGCAAATGTTCTTTTTCAAGTTGCATGGGACCTTACTCTCACATGGGGCTTTAAATACCCTCCCCCAATCCTGCTAATCAACTGCGACTGTAGGTCAAACAGACCTAAACATGTGTAAGCATTCCTCCGCAATCAATCCCATTCCCTGGACATATGTTCTATCCATGCCGCGGCCGCCTTATTCCTTGTGGTTCCGGTATCCTCCGAACTTCCGTTCCAGCGTCCGGAACTGACGTCATCTGAATACGCGTCCCTCCGTTCCTTCCGCTAGGTATTGTCCAGCCCCTCCTGATCACATGCAACATCATGTGACAATCACTGGTGGAAAAGCGGTCTCTACTTCACTACATCACATGAGTCCTCAATGTGACTTGTAGTTATTCCGTATATTGCTATGGATACCATAGCATCTCCAATGTTTTAAATAAGTCAAACCTAATGTAAGTTAGAGAATAGGTCACCACACATGAATATGAGTCCATGGAAAACTTATGATGCCCTTGGCGGACTCAATTAAAAATATTACTCATTAGGTTTTAAAGACAACATGGTATATAATAAGTAAAATCAACATAAAATAATAATACATATAAAATACACAATAATGTATAAAAATCTGTTGCAACCATCATTACATTAATTTGTGATAAAAGGATTTATTGTAAAAACAGCAATAAAATTGGTATATTTAAAGGAACCAGTTGACCTCAAAATCTTCATTAAGTCTGGAAGGTGACAATGTTTTAAAGTTAAAAATGCATTTCATTTCCTCTTTCGCCAAGAGCGACTGGGTATCTTTATGCCTTATTGAACTTTTAACTGTTTTCACCCCATAAAAGTTTTGAATCCCTTCCGTGGAACAAAGGAGGGTTTTATGTCAAGCGTTACACCTTGGTGGACAATATATATCAGATTCTATGTTGTACACTATGAATAATGTCAATGATTATGTATAGTGGTGTTGTTTAAGAAAAAAAGAGAAGTGTTTTTTTTCACCTCCTACTAATTAAACTGTTGAACATATGTATTGACAATTCTATCAGGCACACATGTGGTTAATAAGATAATTTAGTCTTTACTCTTTCTAATCATAAAACATGCAAAAATAAGCAATCAGGTAATATTTATGGCGACACTATATGGCAGCTGCGTGCATGACAATGTAAGTACAAATGGAGATGTTATAATGATGGTTAAGGAATTGTGCTCTGTAATGACGCTCTCTATATCCACTGAGTCTGTGACCTTTTGTATTGTTATTGATTGTACCTGCAGAGATCACCGTGTCCCATGATCTCCATGGGGTCAGATGATGTAAGTAGCCAATAGTCCATTGTGAGTAAAGTCTTAATCCTGTATGAATAACATTGCCCGGGATGTCTTCAGACTGGAAGGGGGACGAGTGTGCGTCTGACTGGTGTGTCCCTGGACCGTGCTGTCCACAATGATGATCAAACCGGCGGTGCGCTTTTGAGAGAAGTCACATGCCGCTCGATCCAACTCTGTGGATGTGCACTAGTCTGGGGAGGAAGCGACTGACAGCTCAGGTGTATAGACCGTGTGCCGGGTGCTCCCTCCACTCCCTGGGGAAACTCACCTGATCTGTCCGCTGTGTGCATCGTACTCCCACCTCCTTGGATGCCCTTACGATCCAGTCCTGTGCTCCGGTTTCTGTCCCCATGGAAATCCTGGTGTTCATGTAACTGCTCTGTTCTCCGTCTGAGTCCTCAGTCATGTGATCGGGATCCTGAGTAGTTGAATGCTAGGGGGAAATGCTGCCAATAGTTGCCTGTAGGAAAATTGTCTCCAACACGTTTCAAGAATGACACTGTGTGTTGGAGGCTAATCTTCCATGGAACACTGATGTACGTTTCAAAAATGAGCTGATAAGGAGTGGGATTCTAGTCCCTTACGTATATTACGCAAATGTTCCCCAATTCTTATTTTTAGCTGCCTATAAGTACGTCCAATATAACATTTATTACACTTGCATTGAATTGCGTATATTAAATTTTTTGTATTGCAAGTGATAAAATCTATCACCTTATGTTTCATATTGTTTATCTCTATTTCTGAAACTTTTTTGCTTTCATATGATTTTTTTATGTTTCTACGTCCTATACACAAACCACACCTATAAAACCCTGTGGATTTAATATGTGTGTTAGTGTTACTACCTAGATGTGCACTATTCACCAGTTTATTTTTTAATTTAGACGCTTTTCTGTAGATATGTACCGGTCTAGATGGAATAAGTTCACCTATAATGGGATCCTTTTTTATGATTGGTCCAAAAATTAAAGATTCTTTCAGAAAGAGTTCATATAAGGATAACACAATTCTGAAAGGCTTTAAAGCTGCGGAGGATATAGACAGGAATGACTTGCTGGCCTCGAAACCAGAGCCCCAGAAAGACAGCTAGTATCAATGGGCCTTTATCACAAATTATACCTCCCAACACAAAGAAATTGAAAATATTTGGGAGAGACACTGGTCGATCATAAAAAAGGATCCCATTATAGGTGAACTTATTCCATCTAGACCGTTATCTACAGAAAAGAGTCTAATTTAAAAAATAAACTGGCGAATAGTGCACATCTAGGTGGTAACACTAACACACATATTAAATCCACAGGGTTTTATAAGTGTGGTTTGTGTATAGGATGTAGAAACATAAAAAAATCATATGAAAGCAAAACAGTTTCAGAAATAGAGATAAACAATATGTGATAGATTTTATCACTTGCAATACAAAAAATGCAATATACGCAATTCAATGCAAGTGTAATAAATTTAATATTGGACGTACTTCTAGGCAGCTAAAATAAGAATTGGGGAACATTTGCGTAATATACGTAAGGGACTAGAATCCCACTCCCTTTTTAAAGGTCATTTTAAAAACGTACATCAGTGTTCCATGGAAGGGATTCAAAACTTATGGGGTGCAAACAGTTAAAAGTTCAATAAGGCATAAAGATACCCAGTCGCTCTTGGCGAAAGAGGAAATGAAATGCATTTTTTACTTTAAAACATTGTCACCTTCCGGACTTACTGATGATTTTGAGGTCAAATGGTTCCCTCAAATATACCCATTTTATTGCTGTTTTTACATTAAATCCTTTTAGCACAAATTAATGTAATGATGGTTGCAACAGATTTTTATACATTTATTATTGTGTATTTTATATGTATTATTATTTTATGATGATTTTACTTATTATATACCATGTTGTCTTTAAAACCTAATGAGTAATATCTTTAATTGAGTCCGCCAAGGGCATCATCACTTTTCCATGGACTCATATTCATGTGTAGTGACCTATTCTCTAATTTATATTAGGTTTGAGTTATTTAAAACATTGGAGATGCTATGGTATCCATAGCAATGTACGGAATAAGTACAGGTCACATTTGAGGACTCGTGTGATGTAGTGAAGAAGAGACCGCTTTCCCACCAGTGATTGTCACATGATGTTGCATGTGATCAGGACGGGCTGGACAAACCCTAGCGGAAGGAACGGCGGGACGCGTATTCCAATGATATCACATTCCCGGGAGCTGGACCGGAGGTTCGGAGGATACCGGAACCACGAGGAATAAAGCGGCCGTGACATGGATAGAACCTATGTCCAGGGAATGGGATTGATTGCGGAGGAATGCTTACACATGTGTAGGTATGTTTGACCTACAGTTGCAGTTGATTAGCAGGATTGGGGGAGGGTATCTAAAGCCCCATGTGAGAGTAAGGTCCCATGCACCTTGAAAAAGAACATTTACTGATCGAAACGCGTTGGTGGAAGAACCTTTTTGTTACGGTATGGATTGATTTTGTTTTGTCACTTTTTTTCTGGAACAATCTAACTGGGGCTAGTGTTGTGGAGAGTTTGGATATTCCATAATAATGTTTCAGTGCTTTTTGACCATCTCTTGTCCAGTATAATCAGTGCAACATCGATTTATACATTTTTTTTTTTTAGAATTATTTTATATGTTATTTCAATAAACCATTCTTTATTCTCATACATGGTCCGTTCCCCCCCCTCTCTACATGAATTTTTGTACATGAGGGGATAAGGAACATAAAAAGGACAGAATTTATGATGAGTAAAGAAACCTTTACAGGCATACAAAGTCTTGCTGAATTCTAAGTTGAGGTACACATCCTCATACTATTCAAGCTTGAAATACACACCGGGTGAATTATGGCACCGAGATAGAAAGATACCTTCACACGTTATTTCAATCACTTGCCACATGTGAGTGGGGTACGCTCTCTGTCGAATACTACAATAGACTTTGTGATTTGCACACTGTATCAAAATATTTGTGTCTATTAGACTGATTATCTATTTATGTATTTTTACTTTTTTTCATATTGTGAATCATATTCCACATGGGTTGAAACTTGAAATGGTTACAGCAGACATCCAGATGTACACCATATAGGAAGTCTAAGCATCATTTATTCCATAGATTTTTTTTGACAACCAGCGCCAAATACTTGTTCTAAAATCTTTTTTTTTTGTACAGAGATCTGACCAGTCTCCTCCCCACACTCTCCGGTGTATCTCCTACATCAGGAGCCATCAGCCCCTATTATACTTCTGCTATCTATCATTTAAACATTTTAGAAATCAATGCTTCATGGATTGCACAGACAAGACAACTGGGAAGTTACATCTGTATCTTATTGTGTGTTATGGTAGTAATACAATACAGTACATCACGCTAAGTGGTACCTAAAGCAGTCGCCATGTTAATCGCCAGTTCCCTAGGTCAGATGTAACCCACACAGTGTACCTGGGATGGGGCAGCAGCCCACACCCCAAGTACTGACGCATGTTAGTGAGACCATTCACCTTCTGTATGCCCATCCAGTGATACAACTCTCAGGTGTAATGTTCTGCAGAAGTGTGAGGGGATACCTAGTACAGCAGCCTAACACCGCCAAGGCCAGAAGCTCTTCCCATTGTACCATCCTGTAATACCGTCCTGCTGGCAGGAGACAAAGCTCCGTTCTCCAGTATCTCCTTGTAGGAGCCTAAACTCCACACCCCAGCGGACGTTACACAGTACTGAGCCCCAACCCCCTCCTGTCCTGTCCTTGTAATACCGCTAAGTGCCCACAATGTAGGTGTACACCCCTGTGCAGGTAACGCATTAGTGTGTCCCCTGGTATTGGGTATCCCTGCAGGGGGGCTGGGTGTGATGTACACTCTCCCTGATTACTAGTTACCCCCTGTGGTATGAGTGCCTTAGTGTCTGAGAGTTACCAGGATAGAACAATGGTACTCAGGATTGGTGATGAGGAGGGGGATCTATGATAATGAAGGGTCCCTCCTCTAGTTATCTCCTCGTATTCATGTGTGACATCCCGCACCCTCCAGCTGTTCTGTGCTTCCTGCCTCAGAGACAGACAGAGGACACGGCCACAGATAGAACTTCCTCTAATACCTTTCATATGTCACCTGGTAATGTTACATATACACAACATGACAGCCTAACTGTACACATTACTACTATACACCCCTTATGTTCTGCCTATACCCCTCACCTACAGTATATGCTGCACATTACTACTATATACCCCCTTCTGTGCTGTCTATACCCCTCACCCACAGTATATGCTGCACATTACTACTATATACCCCCTTCTGTGCTGTCTATACCCCTCACCCACAGTATATGCTGCACATTACTACTATATACCCCTTATGTACTGTCTATACCCCTCACCCACAGTATATGCTGCACAGTACTACTATACACCACCTTATGTGCTGTCTATACCCCTCACCCACAGTATATGCTGCACATTACCAATATACACCCTATTATATGCTGTCTATAACCCTCACCCATAGTATATTCTGCACAGTAGTACTATACACCACCTTATGTGCTGTCTATACCCCTCACCCACAGTATATGCTGCACATTACCAATATACACCCTATTATATGCTGTCTATACCCCTCACCCACAGTATATGCTGCACAGTACTACTATACACCACCTTATGTGCTGTCTATACCCCTCACCCACAGTATATGCTGCACATTACCAATATACACCCTATTATATGCTGTCTATAACCCTCACCCATAGTATATTCTGCACAGTAGTACTATACACTCCCTTATGTGCTGCCTATACCCCTCACCCACAATGTATGCTGTAGAAACGTAGAGCCCATGAAATATCCAATGCTAACTGACTAGGGCTGTAGACGAGTCTTGTTAATTACACTAAGTTTACAAAATAAACTGTTATCCATACATTTTATATTACTTCTAACAGATGGACGCACAATTAAGAATACCTCGGAGGAAGATCCCATTTTGTGTCCACATTTTAAAATACAAGATATCATCTCACAGAATTCTCCAGGAGACATCCCCATTACTCTAAATTTGCATCCAGTATCTCACAGTGCAGATATATCATCTGATACCTCTAATCATGAGGAATGTTCCCCTGATAACACCAGTATTGCTAGACACAGTACAGCTCATAGAGGTGAGAAAAACTTCACCTGCTCTGAGTGTGGGAAATGTTTCCCAATGAAATCACGTCTTGTTACACATCAGAGAACTCACACAGGTGAGAAACCATTTCCATGCCCTGAGTGTGGGAAATGTTTTAAAAGGAAATCGTATCTTGTTACACATCAGAGATATCACACAGGGGAGAAACCGTTTCCATGTTCTGAGTGTGATAAATGTTTCACTGAGAAATCACAGCTTGTTAGACATCAGAGATATCACACAGGTGAGAATCAATTACAATGTTCTGAATGTGGGAAATGTTTTACAGCAAAATCAAATCTTGTTATACATCAGAGAAGTCACACAGGTGAGAAACCATTTCCATGCCCTGAGTGTGGGAAATGTTTTATGCAGAAAGCAATACTTGTTACACATCAGAGAACTCACACAGGAGAGAAACCATTTCCATGCCCTGAGTGTGGGAAATGTTTTATACAGAAATCAAATCTTGTTATACATCATAGAAGTCACACAGGTGAGAAACCATTTCCATGCCCTGAGTGTGGAAAATGTTTTATGCAGAAATCTAATCTTGTTAGACATCAGAGATATCACACAGGGGTAAAACCATTTCCCTGCCCTGATTGTGGGAAATGTTTTAAACAGAAATCAGAACTTGTTACACATCAGAGATGTCACACAGATGAGAGGCCATTTCCATGCCCTGAGTGCGGGAAATGTTTTAAACAGAAATCAGATTTTGTTAAACATCAGAGAAGTCACACAGGTGAGAAGCCGTTTCAATGCCCTGAGTGTGGGAGATGTTTCCCATTGAAATCACGTCTTGTTACACATCAGAGAACTCATACAGGGGAAAAGCCATTTACATGCTCTGAGTGTGGGAAATGTTTTAAAAGGAAAACATGTCTTGTTACACATCAGAGATATCACACAGGGGAGAAACCGTTTCCATGTTCTGAGTGTGATAAATGTTTCAGTGCGAAATCACAGCTTGTTATACATCAGAGATATCACACAGGTGAGAAGCAATTTCAATGTTCTGAATGTGGGAAATGTTTTACAGCAAAATCAAATCTTGTTATACATCAGAGAAGTCACACAGGTGAGAAACCATTTCCATGCCCTGAGTGTGGGAAATGTTTTATGCAGAAAGTAATACTTGTTAGACATCAGAGAACTCACACAGGGGAGAAACCATTTCCATGCCCTGAGTGTGGGAAATGTTTTATACAGAAATCAAATCTTGTTATACATCAGAGGCGTCACACAGGGGAGAAACCATTTCCGTGCCCTGAATGTGGGAAATGTTTTATACAGAATTCAGATCTTGTTATACATCAGAGACGTCACACAGGTGAGAAGCTGTTTCCATGCCCTTAGTGTGGGAAATATTGTACATATAAATTAAATCTTGTTACACATTAAATAATACATAAAAACATGAGCTGGTAAACATGAAACAATACTTTTAAATAGTTCAAATCTTTTGGCTAATCTATTGTGTTTTGAGTATCAGCAATAGCAGACTGGACAATACATCAATACATAGTACCATCAGTAGACTAAACATTGGTACAATTTCCACACAACAATCAACCTTTATTAAAGGGATGTATATATTGCACAGTCATGGACAACAGAAGGGAACAGACAAAGGAAAGAACGGAGGGAAATATGTATTTTTTGTTGCTAATCAAAAGCAAGTAGCCCTCAGTCTCCTTGAGCCAATAGGTCCATGTGACAAATTCCCAATGTTTGTCCATCGTGGAGAACATCAAATCTTCCAACTGATTTTTATACGTATGTCATTTTAATGAGTTGCTTGTAATTGTCATTACCTGTGTGTGATGGGGATCAGTGAAGCATAGATTATAGTAGCGCACTGCCCGTTATATACTCACACACACAGTCCTATGTATGTCCTCTCATCACTCTGCATTTCATTCTGTTGACCAGTTGGCTCAGATGTAGGCTTGTATCTTATCAGCCATACTATATCTTACCATTCAGTCTTAGGGGGCAGCTAGCTGAGGGGGGCAACTAACTGTGCAATAACTAAGTGGGTTTTATAAACCTTGAACACCATCTGTGACCAGGTAATTTCATAATCAAACTTGATATTTCTTTATTTAGTATCCTGCAAATTTCAACTTTTTTTCCCAAATCAACATGTTTTAAATATTGCTTTTTCTTATATCACTCCATGGTATCTTCTCTAAGGCTATTACATCCATCACTCTCCCTGTATCTCACCCCTCTGTACACATTGCCTCCTCATTACTCTACTCCCCTCTTATATATACACATGAGCTTTTTTTGTTATCTATATACACTGACAAACATCCTTATCCTATCACATAATCTTTCATACACCTCCTACAACTATAATTCTCTCTTCTGCTTCTATTAGCTGGTGACATCTCCAAACCCAGGCCCCACTCATAACGGAATATACATCCAGTAAACCTCACATCTCTCCCATCGCCCTCCAAGTTACTATAATGTGCCTTATGGAATGCACGCTCAATCTGCAACAACTTTACATCCATCCATGACTCTTTATCTCAGAAAAGCCATGTGTGAGCCATGTTTCTGTATCAACCTTCTCGCGATAACAGAAACATTGCTCACGCAATCAGACACTCCCTCCCCTGCAGCACTGTCACACGGTGACCTACACGTCACACACACCTCCAGGCCTGGTAACAGTAAAGGAGGAGGGGTAGGAATATTACTGTCCCAATCTATCACAAACACAGTTCTCCCCCAGGTACCATCACTCACATTTACATCATTTGTATATTCTATCAGGACTGTCACCACTTTCTCTGTGCTTGTTGCTGTCTGTCGCCCACCTGGGCCACCCCAACAATTTCTGGAACATATTTCTGCCTGGCTCCCTCACTTCCTATCCTCAAACATCTCCACCATCATCATGGGTGATATCAGTATCGCTACTGACAGTCCCCAATCTCCTCATGTCTCCAAACTACTCTCTGTAACCTCCTCTGAGCCTCTCCCAATGGTCTCCTCTACTCATCAGGAGGGTCACTGCCTTGTTCTGCTAACTCCAAGGAAGAACTAGAAGAGGTTGTCTGTCATTGATGCACATGTATAATATATAACTTTTATTGTTAGCTGTAACATGTATACTTTATATGCAGTCAGTGATATATTAAAGGAAAGAGAATTAGAAATGTGAATATAGAATGAAGCGTGTGTAATATGGAAATTCGGAGCCGTACGGCCCTGCCATTAATTGCTCATATTTATGTTTATATATGCTTGTCTTTCTCACTAGTTGTATATCATTATATACTGAGATAATAAATTGTTTATTCCAAATCCCTCAATATTGATCAGCGTTTTATTCTCTGTACACTTATGTCTATTTATTTCAGTTATTGGTGATCCCAACACAGATCTTTCACAGAGAATATCGTCTGATTCTATTTACAGTACAAAAAAATTAGAGTATAACGTTTTGTACAATGTATCTCTAATTATAATCCTCATATAGTTCCTGTATCTATTCTGCAGCTCATATACGGTACACTCTGTGGTGTCTACATGTATATAATTTATTATAATCCTCATATGTATACTGTATCTATTCTGCAGCTCATATACACTCCGTGGTGTCTACAATGTATCATTTATTATATTCCTAATATGTATACTGTATCTATTCTGCAGCTCATATACACTCTGTGGATTCTTCAATGTATCATTTATTATACTCATGAATACTGTATCTATTCTGCAGCTCATATACACTCCGTGGTTACTACATTGTATCTTTTACATTTGACATAAGAACTATCATGCAAGATTTAAAGATAGCTGACTGCATGCACAGGTCAGTGTGATCCATGTTGCTGGCATCTGTGTTAAAAAATTGATTCAGAGATGCACACATGGATCAGTACGAACGGTGTGTGCGTGCATCTGAGGAAAAAAAAAACAATAAGACATATATGCATGGACGGATCATTGAGATCGATCCATGGATCTGTGTTAAAAAAAAAAAAAATTGAAAACAAGTGTAACTTTTTTTTAAATGGTGTGTGTGTGTCCCCTTTCCCCTGAAGCACAACTAGACCCAGAATTTTCACAGCCGGTCCTGGTTGTGAAAATACAGGTGACTATCAACATAGGGGTCACCTATATTTAGCACAACCAGCACTGGGCTTGTCAGCCAGTCCTGGTTGCCAAAATACAGGGGACAGAAGACGTAGGGGTCCCCTGTATTTAGTGCAACCAGCACTGGGCTCAGTTGGTCCTGGTTTTGGAGATGCAGGGGACAAAAAGTGTAGAGATTCCCTGTATTAACCAAAACCAAACAAAAATCCGTGCTGTGTTTATTTATACACAGATACAGGCATCACGGATCTCCCTGATCCGAGCCTGCATCTGTCTGTGCACAATAGATATTGTGTGAATTTCAAAATGGTGCTGTGGATCCAGGCCTGCTGCCAACACAGCACCACCACCGATGGGTCCCACAGCGCCATCAGGTTCCACCGATAACACCCGCACCGCTGCCACTATTGCTTGCTACCTCCCCAGGTCCCAAATGCAGCTAACACCCGCTTCCTACCCATGAACCCACTGCCTTTGTGCTCCCAAGTGCTACACACATGTCTTTGTGCTCCCAAGTGAAGCCACAGTGAGTACACCCCCAGGATGAAGGCACCTACTGAGGCTGTGCAGCAAGTTGAAGTTCCCCATATCTATAATGTGGCATTTTTGAGGTAATAGTTTAAAAACTGTAACTTTCTTAATTACCCTACCCTACCCTGGAACAATAGCTACCTACTAAAGCAAACCCCAAGTCTAAATTTGTCTCACACCCTGACTTATACCTTCCCAAAAATCCCCCATAGACTATAGCACAAAAGTGGTCCTGAGAGTGTAGGAAAAAACTGACATTGGAACTTTAGATTACTCCCAAATTCTCATGTTTTTGCCCTAAGCGACAGACCTATCCACCGAAGCCCCAAATTTCAGCTCGGTACGTCCAATAGCTTTTGAGATGTAGCCCTGCCCCCTCCCCTTTCCTCAGAAATTCTCTATGGGAGAATTCAGTTTTTTTTTTATTCAGCCTTAATATAATATAAGGGCACGATCGTATCATACCCTTATATCTATGATATAAAGCATGGCCATTCCTTTCTGTGCACAGCAGATGTTTCATTATATTTATTATTACGTTCAGTTCTGTCATAACGCTAGGAGTCTATGCATTGTATTAGATTTTATTCATATATTCAGCTGCGCAATCACTCATTCCGATTGTGTGCATTGTATTATGTGTAAGATACGTATAACTAGTGATAAGAAGCTTACCGAATACGGCTGTTGTATGTGTGCATATATCTTCAATGATAAACTCTTATCTGCACATTCCAGCCTGAGCCCGCGCTTACACGTCCTAACAAAGGCATCTGTGAGAACAATCGGATGGTGGCAGGCCGGGGATGTGTACACATAGATACTACCAACGTACACAAGAGGTCCTCTGACCTATAGAACATTGCGTTATTGAGATGTACTAACTCGTGGCCAATAGTGTGAGGACTTGTGGATATAACCTGTAGCTTGTATGAAACGCTTTGTTGTTATCTGTATAAATTACCCTGCACTAACCTTAGTGTGCTCTTATTGAAGCCTGATGCTAAATACTTAGCCACATATTGATTCATTGTATTTGGTGGTAGTTTTGCATTTATTTGGACTTTGGAAATCCATGCAAGCTGATCAGACATTTACTTTTAAAGACATTTTATATATGTGTGTATATATTTATATATTTATATATATATATATATATATATATATATGTGTTTGTGTATATTATATATATATATGTATTTTTATATTGTGGCAAAGAGGGTACTTTGCCACATTCTGATGTACACAACAGGACTCGCTCCCTAGGACAAGGGGCAGACAGGGTTAGGGATACAGATGCCTCCTACAGGAAAGGTTTTACACACAGCTGCACTACATGGATGTGACTGCTGTAGAGTGTGTGAAGCATAAAAGGATTGTGGGATCCAGTTGCCAGGGCTTCCGCTGCTGACCAGCTGCCGGATGATAGAAAGGGCCTGTGGGGCATAGCTAGTGTCAGGAAGCCATCTAATGTATACAAGTGTCCTATATTAATGTTTGTGATCAGTAAAGAAGCCATCTGACATAGCCAACTGGTGTGAAGAGTCGTTCTTTATAAGCAGATTCTTACAAAGCGGTTTCATTCGTGGGATCCTTCTGCCAGCCGCGTTCCGTGTGGCAGAGACCAGGCGCTGTCTTGCAGTGAGGGTAACTGGCTTGTAAAAATCAGTTTATATGCACATGTGGAGAAATTATGGAAAGCGCATATGTGTAAGGTCTATGCTGTGTCCTTGAAGAGAAATAAGGGCCTGATTAAGAGCCGGATGCAATGGAGATTTTTACACAGATCGATATAATATAATATATACAGGATCCATCACCTGACTCCGGCTGTGTCAGGAATGTCTATGACAAAATGGCAGCTAAAGCCCCTGTCGCCCCGCCCCCTCTGCTCTGTGAATGGGAGACTATAAGAATATGGCCGCCGGTCACCGTACATGAGGACACCATTAGACTATATTTCTGTTACTCTAGTGATGAAGCTGTGAGCCGCAGGTTCAGGTGGACTCTAGTAAACAGGACGGCCTTCCTACTTTATGCCGCCTGATTGGCAGAAGCGAGTAGTCAATCAGAAGCGAGTAGCCAAGGAAGGCGGTCACTTTTAGAAGAGGGGTGGGGCAGACAGTAGTCATAGCTACACGGAGGAGAGGGGCATGGCTATCTAGAGGGGCGTTCTTTTTTGTATAACTGCAGCTTCCAGGTGACGGTCCCAGCAGGTATAAGTAGCAGGTGATGGTATTTATTATTATACAGGGGGAGCAGAATATAGTGCCTCATTATTATCATACAGGTATAGCAGACACCAGTGTTCTATATAATACAGGTGTAACAGACTCTGGTGTTACTAAAATACAGCTGGAGCAGCCTTTAGTGCTGCAGTATGTATACACAGGTAGAGGAGACGCCAGTGTTGGTATAAAACAGGTGGAGCACAACCTTTTGTTTCTATAATACAGCTGGAGCAGACTCTGGTGCTGCATCACCATTATACAGGTGGAGCAGATCCCAGTATTGGCATAATACAGGTGGAGCAGATCCTTTTGTTACTATAATACTGCTGGCGTAGACTCTGGTGCTTCATAATCATTATACAGGTGGAGCAGACACCGGTGCTGATATGATACAGGTGGAGCAGAACTTTTTGCTACTATAATACAGCTGGAGCAGACTCTGGTGCTGCATTATCATTACACATGTAGCTACAACAGAAGCAGGAAGTTCTCTCTTTTTTTGGGGGGGGGGCACACAACCTACTAATTAATAAAATGTAACCTGTAATAGTGTCAGTAAGAAATGACCGAGGTGTTAAACGTATAGCGCAATAAGTCAGGAAATACACAGAACGTAACAGAAAGATGATATAAAGCCTGGTGTAAAAAGGGCCAATAACCCCTCAGTACTGACCAGCTGTGTGATGGGAGACGTATATAGTGATTATCTGTATCATTTATGGTCAGACATATACATCATGGCCCAGTGCTCTGAGGTAAGGGGAATATGTATATATACAGGTAATCACACTAAGTGTAAGGTGGAAGATTCCCTCTGTATAATAATGCGTCGGCCTTCGCCTGATTATATGCTATTGTCTGACATGTCCAAGTGCTCATATCTGACATGGTGCATTCACATGAAAGACACATAGAATAATCCCATCTATCTGACATGCAGGGCCGGCCCTAGCCCAAATTGTTTGGTAAGCGAGTATATTTTTTGGCGCCCCCCCTATGCAGTGCCCCCGGTAGTGGTCCCCCCTGTGCAGTTCCCCCAGTAGTAGTACCCCCTGTGCATGGCCCCTTATATAGTGCCCCCCCAGTAGTGGTCCCCCCCTGTGCAGTGCCCCTTATATAGTGCCCCCAGTAGTAGTCCCCCCATGCAGTGGCCCCAATAGTGGTACCCTTTATGCAGTGCCCTTTAAACAGTGGCCCCAGTTGTAGTTCCCCCCCTATGCAGTACCCCCAGTATTGCCCTTTATATAGTGCCCCCAGTAGTGGTCCCCCCTCTTGTAGTGCCCCTAGTAGTAGTCCCCCCCATGTAGTAGACCCCCAGTGGAGGTTCCCCCCCTATGCTGTGCCCCCAGTAGTAGGCCCCCCCTTGTATTGCCCCCAGTAGTAGGCCCCCCCTTGTAGTGCCCCCAGTAGTAGCCTCCCCCCCTTGTATTGCCCCCCTTGTAGTGCTCCCAGTAGTACCCCCCTTGTAGTGCCCGCAGTAGTAGCCCACCCCTTGTAGTGCCCCCAGTAGTAATCCCCCCCCGCAGTAGAGACATAATAAAAAAAAAAACACTTACCTTATACCCCGCTCCTGCTCCTGGTCCCGCCGCCACTATCAGTTCCTCCGTCAGTCCTCCGGGCCACTTTGCAGCATGGGAGAGACGTCATGACGTCTCTCCCATTACCCACTGCGGGAGCCGGAAGATGCCCGGCTCCGGCAGTGGGAGCAGCAGCTGATGAGAGTCTGTCTGACTCTCATCAGCTGCTAAAGCAAGCACACAGCTGACGGCGCCGGCGGCTGTGTGTTTGGCACTGTGTAGTGCTGACCGAACTCCGTCCGGTCACAGAGACACAGACTGCCCGCGGCCCGCATGGTACGCAGCTGAGGCGCCCTCCACTATGTGGCGCCCTACGCAGCTGCTTACCATGCGTAATGGGAGAACTGGCCCTGCTGACATGGTACATTCACATGTAACATACCTAGAATAATCTCATATATCTGACATGGTGCATTCACATGCAACATACATAGAATAATCCCATCTATCTGACATGGTGCATTCGCATGTAACATACATAGCGTAATCTCATATATCTGACATGGTGCATTCGCATGTAACATACATGGAATAATCCCATATATCTGACATGGTGCATTCGCATGTAACATACATGGAATAATCCCATCTATCTGACATGGTGCATTCGCATGTAACATACATAGCGTAATCTCATATATCTGACATGGTGCATTCGCATGTAACATACATGGAATAATCCCATATATCTGACATGGTGCATTCGCATTAACATACATAGCGTAATCTCATATATCTGACATGGTACATTCACATGTAACATACATAGAGTAATCCCATGTATCTGATATGGTGCCATATGTAACATACATAGAATAATCCCATCTATCTGTCATGGTGCATTCACATGTAACATACATAGTGATCCCATATATCTGACATGATGCATTCACATGTAACATTCATAGAATAATCACATATCTGACATGGTGCATTCACATGTAACATACATAGAATAACCCCATCTATCTGACATGGTGCAGTCACATGTAACATACATAGAATAATCCCATCTATCTGACATTATGCATTCACATGTAACCTACATAGAATAATCCCATATATCTGACATGGTGCATTTTCATGTAACATACATGGAATAATCCCATATATCTGACATTGTGTCACATGTAACATACATAGAATAATCCAACCTATCTGACATGGGGCATTTACATGTAGCATACCTAGAATAATCCCATATATCTGACATGGTGCATTCACATGTATCATACATAGAGTAATCCCATATATCTGACATGGTGCCATATGTAACATACATGGAATAATCCCATCTATCTGACATGGTGCATTCACATGTAACATTCATAGAATAATCACATATCTGACATGGTGCATTCACAAGTAACAAACATAGAGTAATCCCATCTATCTGACATGGTGCAATCACATGTAACATACATAGAATAATCACATATCTGACATGGTGTCACAAGTAACATACATAGTATAATCCCATATATATGATGTGGTTTATTCACATGTAACATACATAGAACAATCCCATCTATATGACATGGTGCATTCACATGTAACATACATAGAATAACCCCATATATCTGACATAGTGCTGTCACATGTAACATACATAGAGCAGACGGTGTAATGGTTAGCATTACTGCCTCACAGCACTGAGGTTGTGGGTTCGATTCCCTCTACGGCCCTAAACTGTGTGGAGTTTGTATATTCTCCCTGTGCTTGCGTGGGTTTCCTCCGGGTGCTCCGGTTTCCTCCCACACTCCAAAAATATTCTGGTAGGTTAATTGGCTCCCAACAAAAATTAACCCTAGTGTGTATGTATGTGTGTCTACAAGTGGTAGGGAATATAGATTGTAAACTCCACTGGGGGAGGGACTGATGTGAATCGCCAAATATTCTCTGTAAAGCGCTGCGGAATATGTGTGCACTATATAAATAACTGGTAATAAAAAAAATAATAATGTCATATATCTGACATGGTGCATTCACATGTAACATACATAGAATAATCCCATCTATCTGACATGGTGCATTCGCATGTAACATACATAGCGTAATCCCATATATCTGACATGGTGCATTCGCATGTAACATACATCAATAATCCCATATATTTTAGATGGTGCATTCACATGTAACATACATAGAATAATCCCATATATCTGACAAGGTGCCATATGTAACATACCTATAATAATCCCATATAGCTGAGTGGGCAGCAATATAATGATATATTACTTACCAATACAATACAACGTATATGAGCTTTCCCAGGTATCCATCAATATCAATATAATACAATGTTTATGGACTTTCCCAGGTATCCTTGTGGGACAATGTACATATAGCTGCATAGAGTATAGGACACATGGGTTAGATCCCAAATGTAAGTATAAGCAATCTGCAAAGAGACCCAGATATTACTACAGCATAACATCTAGTTGTATAGCATTGCAGGTTACTACGGTGACATATTGCATCTAGCATTACCGGTTACCACGGTGACACATAGCATCTAGTTAATATAAAGCATTGCAGGTTACCACAGTAAAACATAGCATCTAGTTATACAGCATTGCAGGTTTTCACGGTGACATATAGCATCTAGATATACAGCATTGCAGGTTACCACATTGACATATAGCATCTAGTTATACAGCATCGCAGGTTACTACAGTGACATATAGCATCTAGTTATACAGCATCGCAGGTTACTACAGTGACATATAGCATCTAGTTATACAGCATCGCCGGTTACCACGGTGACATATAGCATCTAGGTATACAGCAATTGCAGGTTACCACGGTGACATGTAGCCTCTAGTTATACAGCATTGCAGGTTACCACGGTGACATGTAGCCTCTAGTTATACAGCATTGCAGGTTACCACGGTGACATATAGCAGCCAATTGTTACTAAAGTAAAAGTAATAAGACTTTCCTGCGCTTGTGATGTACTAAGCAGCTCAGTAGTGTACGGATAGGATAAAATATGATTATACTGAGTGCTGATATTTATGTGGAGGCTATCCTTATTTATAAAGAAGAAATACACATACATACACCAGCACAAGCACTGAGATTATGTGTATAGCTCTTATGAGAATATGTGGAAGGGTGGGTCCATGTGAAGGTAATGTGGAATGGCAATCACAAGGTGACCTGTCCCTACCGTACCCTAAGATGGTTGTCTTCTTCCTGGATGCGGTCCGGTACATACCCGGCAGGTACGCCTGTAACGCCCGATCTGTGCTTAATCTGAATCCTGATAAGATGGGGCCAGGTTACCGATGATGGTTTTCACTGTACTCACAGCGTATGCGGTGTGCTGACTCGCATCCCGCTGGATGACATCATCGGCCGGCCGATGTTAGAGAGGGAAGTTTCCAGTTAATCTCTGTCCGTTTCCCACTAATAACCAATGCGTTTCACACAGTTTGGTATTTTCTCGGGGTAAGGCTGATCTTCCATGTGTCCATATTTATACTAAATCCTTTAGGGGTCAGTACCCTCAGTAGGTGGTTATTAGTATAACATAATACAGATGGAGCTGACCCAGTGTTACATGTAATACATCTGGAGCAGATCCCGGTGTTACATATAATACAGGTGGAGCAGACCCATGTGTCACATATAATACAGGTGACATATAGCATCTAGTTGTACAGCATTGCAGGTTACCACGATGAACTATAGCATCTAGTTATACAGCATTGCAGGTTACCACGGTGACCTATAGCATCTAGTTATACAGCATTGCAGGTTACCACGGTGACCTATAGCATCTAGTTATACAGCATTGCAGGTTACCATGGTGACATATAGCATTGCAGGTTAACATGGTGACATATAGCATCTAGTTATACAGCATTGCAGGTTACCACGGTGACTTATAGCATCTAGTTATACAGCATTGCAGGTTACCATGGTGACTTATAGCATCTAGTTATACAGCATTGCAGGTTACCATGGTGACATATAGCATCTAGTTATACAGCATTGCAGGTTATAACGGTGACATATAGCATCTAGTTATACAGCATTGCAGGTTATAACGGTGACATATAGCATCTAGTTATACAGCATTGCAGGTTAACATGGTGACATATAGTATCTAGTTATACAGCATTGCAGGTTAACATGGTGACATATAGCATCTAGTTATACAGCATTGCAGGTTACCACGGTGACTTATAGCATCTAGTTATACAGCATTGCAGGTTACCATGGTGACATATAGCATCTAGTTATACAGCATTGCAGGTTATAACGGTGACCTATAGCATCTAGTTATACAGCATTGCAGGTTACCACGGTGACCTAGAACATCTAGTTACACAGCATACCACGGTGACATATAGCATACCTCCCAACATGACCCTCTCCAGCAGAGACACACTGCTCTGGTCCTGGGGCTGCAGCGCAGTTCAAAATTCAAATAGGGGAGCCACACCAACTGTCATTTCACACACTGCCAAACATCACTGGCTGGGGCTCACTGGCAGTTGGTGAGACTCCCCTATTTGAATTTTGGACTGTACTGCAGCCCCATCTCTGGAGCCACCACCAATCATAAATTCCAGGGAAGTCCAGGACCAGAGCATTGTGTCCCTCGAGAAGGTCATGTTGGGAGGTATGATATAGCATCTAGTTATACAGCATTGCAGGTTACCACAGTGACATATAGCATCTAGTTATACAGCATTGCAGGTTAACATGGTGACATATAGCATCTAGTTATACAGCATTGCAGGTTACCATGGTGACATATAGCATCTAGTTATACAGCATTGCAGGTTACCACGGTGACCTATAGCATCTAGTTATACAGCATTGCAGGTTACCAGGGTGACCTATAGCATCTAGTTATACAGCATTGCAGGCTACCAAGTGACCTTTAGCATCTAGTTAGTTATACAGCATTGCAAGTTACCACGGTGACCTATAGCATCTAGTTATACAGCATTGCAGGTTAACATGGTGACATATAGCATCTAGTTATACAGCATTGCAGGTTACCATGGTGACCTATAGCATCTAGTTATACAGCATTGCAGGTTACCACTGTGACATATAGCATCTAGTTATACAGCATTGCAGGTTACCTTTGTACATTGTACATGGGACTGTTACCCAGTGAAATATTTTTGGAGAGGTTTTCAGTTGTATTCCTCTACTCACTTAATTGCACCCCCCCTTTCCCCCTCCCGCCCCGGTGTGTGCAGTGTTGGGTATCCGCAACTCCTCCTTGGAATGGATCAAAAGGAGCACAAAGGGTGTAGCTCATAAATATGTCCTCCAAACCATGATACGGACATACCTTGCTTGCATAGTTTTATTCAAGAATAATCTCTTTTTCGTTCATGTATCAAATGAATTTGGTGGTATCCTCTTTGGACACTTGTGTGAGGAGACTCTAAGACTTTTTGAAAAGTTTTATTGATCTCCATACATTTGTCATTGATAATAGTATGTACAAATAATGGTGTAGGAAGTGTCCAGGACATGTTTTACCAAGTTTGTGGGTTTCCTTTCTAGACAGATGTATTTTATTTTTTTGTGTTTTGCATTCTTTTTTAGGTATTTTTTAGGTTGATGTTGTGACTAATATTAAGGTTGAAAATATAGATGGAGAAGAAGAGACCTGTGTGACTGATATGAAGACAGAAGATATAGCGGAAGAAGAGACGTATGTGTCTGATATGAAGGCAGAAGAGCTAGAGGGAGAAGAAGAGACGCGTGTGACTGATATTAAGGCAGAAGATATAGATGGAGAAGAAGAGACGTATGTGACTGATAATGAGGCAGAAGATACAGTATAGAGGGAGAAGAAGAGACGTATGTGACTGATCTGAAGGCAGAAGATATAGCTGGAGAAGAAGAGACGTATGTGACTGATATGAAGGCAGAAGATATAGCAGGAGAAGAAGAGACGTATGTGACTGATATGAAGGCAGAAGATATAGATGGAGAAGAGACGTATGTGAGTGGTGATCAGCAGTGTAAGGCGGAGGAAATCCCTACAGATCTCACCACAGGTTAGTAATAAAGACTTATTACAGAAAGGGTCACATACTCCTTACAGTACAACACAGTGCCGTAACTAGCTATGGGTGACTGGCCAGTATATGAAACCAATCGGGTGTCCTTAGGACAGTTATCGTTACTTACTGAAGCAGCATCATACCCCTTCCGCATGATGTAATGGCATTGCGCGCTCAGTGGACGGGGCCAGCACAGGGTGCAACCGTGCCCAGTTAAAACAATCCTTTATTCTACACGTTCAGCCAAAGGGCTTGGCCTGGCCTTCTTATACTACATAGGATAATATGCTGAATATTTCTGCTCACTTCCTAGTAAGAAGAACTAGTAGACATTTCTGTACATTGAAGGGATCACCATGAGGGTGGGGAACATGTCTTTTGGGATTAAATAATTTCCACCCACTCTACCCTCCTGCTTTGTCATAATGAGAAATTGCAATAAAAAAATAAATATTCATGTAAATATTCCCCAAAATGTCGACCTCTGCACATTTCCAGCTTCTCTTTTCGTACATCCCATGGATACTGCGCATCTTTCCTGCAAGCCTGGAGGCAGCAGTGTCTTGTTCACGTGCCTTCAGCTTTCATGGTCTAGTACAGGCCTGGCCAAACTGTGACCCTCCAGCTGTTGTGTAACTACACATCCCAGCATGCCCTGCCACAGTTTTAGCAGTTCCTAATAGCCAAACTTTGGTAGGGCATGCTGGGACTTGTAGTTTCACAGCAGATGGGGAGCCACAGGTTGGCCAGTATTATAATTCCTATTGAACTTACTGTATATATATGTACAGATATAAAGCTATTTATACCTATCATATGGGTTACCCTGGAGCCTCAGGGCAACTAAGTTCCCGGTCTGTAGGACTGCTCTTATACAGCGCTAAGCGCAGGGCACAGAGTATCTAATAATGTTACATGTACTAACTGGGCACTTTTATATAATAGCAATTTCCCCATAGTGTCTGTGTGACCAATGGCAAATGCACTAAGCGGCCAGGTTACCCGATAAGGAAAGGTTATTGTGTCATCCAGACACAGGCAGTGACATGTTAGTGAAGCCTGTGATTAACCATTTGCCCTAGTGACACCTTTGCCTTTTGGTCTTCCTGCATATTGGAGTTTCCTGTTCATGCCTTCCGTACTAAGGAGACCAGTCATGTAACACGTCGTGTTTAGGTCACAGTAATTTAGTTTTCTTTATGATGACTAAATATTCTGTGTAATAAGTGGCAGGTTTATCACAGGAGGAATGCAATTAACCTGTTACTGTGAAATTTAAATTATATTTAATTTTGGTTTCCTGATGTGATAACTTATGTAGAGAGGTTTGGACTGGACCCCAGCTGTATTATATACATTTTCTGTATGTAAAGAACTGATGTGGCTCTGTAAGGTGTATACCCTCTGACTATCTGAGAGGAGAGAACCTGTGTAACACCTTGTATGCTTTGGAATAACTGTCTTTGTAAAGACAAATCCTATGGGCAATAAATATCCAATTGCCTTAGACACCTGCATCTGCTCGTATCCTGTGACTACCAGAGTGGCACCAAACACTACTTCCAGCTGTTCTGGTTTGAACCTGAGCCCAGTGTTTCCAAGCTCAGTCCTTCTTCCAGATACCCTGTGCAGACTGGTCCACAGTGAGAGATAAGTGGAAATTAGCCAGCACCACCCAGGAGGCATTGGGAGGAGTCAGTAACATGTGGTTGCTGATGGTAAGAATCCCTAGGAGTGTTGAAGCCCTAAAAAATTCTACGATAACTTGGAGGAACAAGGACACCGCTGACAATCTTTGCTGGATACAAGTGTGTATCCAGCAAAGGTCAGTATAAGGCTTTGTTCATATTTTGCTCAAAACATTTAAGTTTGCAGCCCAGCGTCAGGAGTTCCTAATTTTCTGCAAGTTCCTAATCTATGAATGATCCTTCATAGACCACTAACTTGTAGTTACATCTTCCTCGCCTCCCAGCTACAGAAGCTCATTGTGAAACAAAAACCTATTGCCACGCGGCTGCTACCATGTAACGTATGGGTAACATCCAGTGCTGCTCTATTTTATTTTGTTTCTAAATTGTGCCTAAAGTTCTGAATGCTGTCAATCAAGCCGATATGAGGCCGTTTTGAATATGGCTCAGTAGCCTATGCTTGTTTAGACGTTAGCCTCTGGATCTGGGAGGTGAGCACATGTTACCAGCAGTTTAATGGTGTTTCATGCATATACATTATAAATACTTTCAAGAATCTTGATACTTTGCTGTAGGCTTAAATGTTTTGCTTAAGTCCTTGTGCTTGGATTGCTAGATGCACCCAGGTTTGTACTGAAGTCGCCAATGCCGACAACAATTGTCTTTATGTTTTGTATTACAATAAACATGTAACCCTGTGATAACTATAGCATAGCATAATATGTGACCGTTATACATTGTACCATGACACAACGGAACTTCCCCATTTGTTGCTAATTTGGGGACCTATCATCGTAGTCTCTATTGGAAAACTCCCTGTTACAGGGAAACAATACTTTTATCATATATTTATTTTATTCCCAGCAGATGGATGTAACAGAAGGAAGGTCTCAGAGGGACATCCCATCTTATCTACAGATGGTGACATAGAAGATCACATCACCCGAGATTCTCTAGGACAAAACCCTAACACCACAATTATACATCCAGCACCTCACAGTGCACATGTGTCATCTAATCCCTCTGATTATGGGGAATGTTCTCCTGATACCTCAGATAGTGGTACACGTATTACAGCTCCTGCAGTAGATAAACTATTTTCCTGTTTTATAGATGCCCTACAGAATACAAAAGTCATTAATGACCAACCAAGACCAGTGCAAAGCCCCATACATGCTCTGAGTGTGGGAAATGTTTCACCTATAAATCAGTTCTTGTTACACATCAAAGATTTCACACAGGTGAGAAACCATTTTCATGCCCTGAGTGTGGGAAATGTTTTACACAGAATCACAGCTTGTTATACATCAGAGAAGTCATACAGGTGAAGACCAGTTTCTATGCTCTGAGTGTGGGAAAAGTTTAATCTATAAATCAGCTCTTGTTACACATCAGAGACATCACACAAGTGAGAAACCGTTTCCATGCTCTGATTTTTGATAAATGTTTCAGAGACAATATACATCTTGTTAGACATCTAAGATGTCACACAGGTGAGGAGCAGTTTTCATGCTGAGTGTGGGAAATGTTTTACACAGAAATCAGATCTTGTTAAACATCAGAGAACTCACACAGGTGAGAAACCATTTCCATGCTCTAATTATGGGAAATATTTTGCAGAAGAATAGACTAATTAGACACCAGAGACATCACACAAGTGAGAAACCATTTCCTTGCTCTGACTAGGAAATGTTTCAGAGACAAAACCTATCTTTTTAGACATCAAAGATGTCACATGTGAGGAACAGATTCCATGCTCTGAGTGTGGAAAATGTTTTACATAGAAATCAGATCTTGTTACACAACAAATAATACATTAAAAAACATGAGCTGATAGACATGAAACCCAATACTTATAATAATTCAAATGCTTCAAATCTTTTGGCTAATCTATTGTGTTTTGAGTACCAGCAATAGCAGAATAGACAATACACAGCGCCATCAGTAGACAAAATTGGTAAATTTTCCACACAATAATTAACCTATAATAAAGACAAGTACTGTATATATTACACAGTCATGGACAACAGAAGGGAACAGATGAAAGAACAGGGAGGGAAAGATGTATTTTGTGTTGCTAACCAAAAACAAGTAGTCCTCAGTCTCCTTGAACTCTATCCAAGAAAACAATGTGGAGACAAATTCCGAATGTCAGTCCATCGTGGAGAACATCACATCCTCCATCTGATTTTAGACGTATGTGATTTAATGAGTTGTCATTACCTGTGTGTGATGGGGATAAGAGCAGCATAAATTATAGTAGCACACTGCCTGTTGTATAGTCACACACAGTGCAATATATGTCCTTTCATCAATCTGCATTTCATTCCACTGACCAATTGGCTCAGTTGTAGGCCTGTGTCTTATCAGCCATACTATATCATACCATTCAGTCTTAGGGGGTAGCTAGCTGAGGGGGGCAACTAATTGTGGTAATACACAAAGTGTGGAATAACTGAGTGGGTTTTCTAAACAGTTAAAAAAAAAAGTGTAACAGACATTGAACACCATCTGTGACGAGGTAATTTTGTAATCGAACTTGACATTTCTTTATGTACTGTCCTACAAATGTAAACTTTTAACCCAGAATCAACATGTATTAAAAATTGCTCTTTATATCACTCCATGGTATCTTCTCTAAGGTTATTACATCCATCTCTCTCCCTGTATCTCACCCCTCTGTACACATTGCCACCTCATTACTCTACTCCCTTATATATACACGAGCTTTTTCCTATATCACTCCATGGTATCTTCTTTAAGGCTATTACATACATCACTCTCCCTGTATGTCACCTGATAATGCAATGTGTTCTAGATTACTTATAAACCTTACCCGTCACAAAGAGAAATGAAATAATTCACACAAATACAGATTCTAAAATAAATGACAATGCTTTTACTTAAAGACAGCTTAATTATACATGTATTTTGCCAATGCAGAGTTACAACAAAAACACTTAAGTTATATCAGCAGCCGTAAGGAATGAGTGTAAAATAAATTTGTGACACCTAGTGCAGCAATACCAGTGAGCCAATTTCATACATATGTACGGCAACACCCAGACCCTCGTTGTGTGCTCTCTCTCCTTCATTCTCCAACTGCTCCCCCCTCCTTCCTTCTCTGGTGAGTTTTTATACTTAATTCTGGCTATACATCCAGTTAATCCAATGGGGAATATTAATGTATTTAATATTCATACGTACTAGGCCTTATTTGGTAATGGGTGTCTTAACCATAATATTGACACTATTCTGTGTTATCTTTCTGTTCCCATGTAAAATTCTAATATAATTGCCCCTTTAGCCTTCAGCTCCTGCTTATTGCAGACAAAGGCTATCTTGCTTTAACTCTTTGTTTATAAAATCTGAGACTTACTGTCAGTCTGCACACGCTAAAACTGACACATTTTAAACCCATGACTCTTATTGCTAGAACAAAATGGCTACAGCAGTTCTAACCTACACATATCTCTACAGTTAATCACACCTGCATAGAAATAAACACTAATCTCTATATACTGATTAATACATAATTTAATATACATTTAGCTAAAGTATTAAACAACATAGTTGCTGCATCAGAGACACACTTGTTTACTTTAGAAAGAAAAGGGTAGGCCTTATCCCTTCTAGGCCTGAGGCCATTCGACAAATGCGGTCTTCTGCAACTCACACTACTATAATGGTACTGATTATCATTTTAAACATTTCTATACACTTAATTGCAATAAAAGTAATAGTGAAATACATAAGCATGCATATATTCATGAATTGCTGACGGAACGAGTACATCCACATATTCCTGTGTTATTTGCTCCATCCTCTGAACTTCGTCAAAACTCTGAAGAAAGTTCATATTTCTCATAAATTGCATCATTTGATTTCTTCTTAATGCATTGGAAAATCTTCTTGAAGCATTTCACTAATATATAGAAACTCAACAACATTATCATGACAAAAAAATATTAACCTTCTCAATATATACATAATATTGCTTAACCAATTTCCAACCCATGCGAACCAGGTACAGGAGTTCAATCAGGTGAACGAGCTGTCGGGAATCCCACCATCATTTAACCTTTATTTTATTATTTCTTTTGCATCAGAATAATTTGTGATGTATGTACAATACTTTAACCCATATACTGTTTGTAATCTGTGCTGCATTTAATTCAGTGTTTTATTGCTTGAAACTGTCTTACCACAATGTCTGTGATATTGTTTATTAATTCCTGTATCATTCTTTGATCTGCAGTTATTCTCCATATACCAAATGTTATGTTACTAAATCCCAAACCAACCTTGTAACTTTTGGACAGTGTAAAGAGGTGTTTGTACTTTTTATAATATACCATTTGTATATTTATTTACATTCTTATACAATAATTATTTCATATGTTTCTTTTAGATTTTTCTGTTGTATTACCTTGGTATCAGGTAGCAATAGTCTTATAAGACCCATTTCAAAAGAATTCACTGGTAACCATTTATAAGCCCTATGCCCACACATATAATATAATATTACCCCTGTGGTAGTGTCATGGTTTATTAGATAATGTGTTTAGAAAAAAACATCATACAGAATATTACAACGGGCACCCTTTTCATCCACGCTTTCTTCTCACTTGTCACATTCTGCGATATGATGACTGTATGTTTTATTGTACCCCTACATTTTTTCTGTTATTAGTTTATTAATGCACTCAAGCATTCTTCATTATTAGGTTTTGTGCATTTAATAATTTCTAAAAGATCCCCAAGCAAATTTAATTCTAAAAGGTCCTCTTTGCAAAATTGTGTTACAAATACTGGTTCCCAAATAAGTACCTTTAACTCCTGTACCATTTTGTTAATACACATGATGTTGTCCTGATCATACCTTGTTAATTTTAAACGTAGGGAACCTGTGACATTATAAGGTTCAAGTGTGTGAGTTCCACATAGTGAGTGAAGTGTTGTTTGATTTGCGTGCAATGGGATAACCATTAACACAACATTCCATGAATGACATGGTGACTACATACCCAACAATCAACCTTATTGTTTTTTTTATGAGCTCATTATAAGTGTCCAGGGAAGACGTGTCAGTTTGTGTAGAGGTGCTGTCTTTGCACCATTGTATACACCTCTTCTCTGAATTTAAACCACAATATTCACATATACATTTTGGAATTGTGAGGCAAACCTCCACACCTTTTCCTCACTGTAATGGCTCTTCTTTTCCCGATACTTTACTAGATGTATGTTATACCCAGTACCAGTATGAGTCCTTAATTACCTATATTTTGTTACGTTTATAAATTTCTTTTTCAAACCTAGTTATTTCTATATATGGGCTATTAAGAATTTTTCACCTTCGTCTTCTGACCATCCTCTGATCCGTACCTATACCTGGGAGTATCAGTAGTAAACATGAGTGTGTGCATCTTTTATAGCTCTTAATGTGATTAATACCCTATCCCTTATGATCATGGCTTTCAAAACAGGAGTGGAGTCTACCAATAGGACCCCAGCAGTACCTCTAGGATAACTCTCCACACCGTCCTCCTCAGCCACCAGTCCTTGACAGCCCTCATTCAGTAGAGAAAAAAAAAAAAAGTAAAAATGCAACAAAAATAACTGCCTCAATTAATGGATACACAGAGACTTGATCACCAATAGCAATCTTTCCTTTTCTTTGTCCACAATCCGCAGAACACTACTATGAATGTCCCTGATTCTGTGGACCTTATCTTGGTCTGAACTGTGGCTCTGATCAGGCCCATCATCAAATAAGTTTGGTAAATTTAAATCACAGTCAATGTCTTTATCTGCATCTTCTCTTGCTTCAACTGACCTCACCACTGGGTCGGAAACCTTCTTGCAGTGAGATGCGTGGATCCAATTGTTCTTTTCAGCCACATCGAGGCTGTTAGCAGAACCTGGAACGGGCCTTGCCATTGATCTATGAGACAACCAGAACGTAAGAAATTTTTTAACATTACATAGTCTCCAGGCTGGACTCCATGACAAGGTCCCTCTAGGAGTCTCTTCATAAGCTTTCCTTGTAAAGTCTTCAGATGCTGTGAGAATTGTATAACATAGTCCGTAGTTAATTCATATGACAGTGACAAGTCTGTTGCTGGACTTTACAATGAGGATAGGCAGTTTTCCAAAAAGTAGCTCATGAGGGGACAGGTTGCTTTGGAGTGGTGCAAATGCTATACAAAACCAGAGATAAAGCTCCCAGCCAACTCATGGCAGTCCCCACACCCACCTTAGCTAACTTTGTACTTAATGTTAGTGTTTACACATTCAATTTTGCATGTTATACCCATATATTGACACATTGCTTCGAATACCTTCACTGTTAAATGTGTACTTCTGTCACCTTCAACAACACATGGGATACTATATCTGGACACAAATACCTGCACGGTGAATGATGCTGCACATGATGTAGGATTCCTGTGACAACATTCAGGTATCTTCCTCAGGAAACTGTGAAGTACTCACAAACAATACATGGTTAGACAAATGCAAGGTATCCAGGACACATAGAACTTGCTAATGATAGTGAGATTAGTTGCAGGAAGAACACCGACATTAATAATAATCATCAATTGAATCAGCCGAACCAGATTTAACAGTTCACTTATGGGGAATGGTCATAATCAAATTGTTGATGAGAATAAGCAGGCATATCTATAACAATAAGCTTAGACATTAAATCAGCGTCTTCAGAGACAATAGTCTGTGAGGTACAAATCTTGGTATTGTTGATTAGGAAAAACAAGCACAAATATAGCAGTAAACTTAGGCGTTACATCAGCATTGTCATCATCAGAGACATCAGTCTCTGAGGTGCAAATCTTGAATAAAACAGAATAAAGAGACAAAACAGGGAAACAACATTTCTATAGGAAGAAGGTAAGAGGGCATGGGGAGGAAGGAGGAGGAAAAAGCTGCTGTGAGGGCAGGGAGGTGCCGTTGGCCGACTGCCATCCTGCACTGTAAGTGTCATTGTGTAGCTTCTTGTTGCCACACTGAGAAATTACAATTGTTTGATGAATTTTGGCCAATTTGGATAAAATAGTTGTTGCTTTAAAAGCTTCTTAAACAGATTAAATGTGCCAGACATTGGTAAAGGTTCAGATGACCATTCTGGATATATTCACATAATTTAGAAACAAATTTCACACTCTCATCATCATACAAGTCTTTCATAATTGCATACATACTTGTCATTCCTACCCACATGTATTTTTTATTATCCCTAGATCCCACATTATGCTAACCTCATTCCCCATTCTCTGCTGCCAAGCTCTAAACATTTTTTTTTAAATGACTTGGCTAACTCTTAACTCTTGGCAACTCACTCAATGCCATACACAAGAAATTTTTTTTTTTTTCTGCTGCCAAATAAAACATTTTTTTTTTTTCAAACAGCCAATCTCCTGACCTTGAAATAGGAACACTTTCCAGTCTCCAAGAAGCTTTACACTTGCAATGAGAAACATTAATTATTTGTAAGCATAAGTTTGTTAGTGGGATACTATACAATTTGTGGTAACCTACCCTGGTATCATTAACCGTTTCACCAAACCAGTTCCTTCACCATCTTCAAACAACCATTACCATCCAGGTGCTTCACATGCCCTGCCCCTATACTCTGTAGCTTTATTGCAGGCTATAGTCAACTACCTCTGCACATTCAAATCACTTGCTCATACCTTCTATATCACTTACATAAACTCTCTTCAATCTCATACCAATACTTAAACAGTGTTGCCCATTAAAAAAACAAATGAGATTACTCTTTTTTTTTTTTACTTTAAAATTGTGACACATCTGTCAAAATAAAAAAAAACCAAAAAACCTACCCATGTCACCTGTCTTTCGTTATCAGATTAACACCTTTCCTGTGCTGTCGTTATCAGATCAGCACCTCTGTTACACCACATGTAACTACAAGTCTACCCTGTGCTATCTGTCCTTAGTTATCAGATTTAGCACCTTTACATCAAATATTATCTTGTTATCAGATATCTGCAGATCCTTTTCACACTATCTAGCCACATAGACTTCTCCCTTTGTCTATGATATTATCCCTGCAAATCACATTCACATCTCTCTCTACACACCTTTCATAAAAAAATAATAAAGAAAATCCAAAAACTCCTTTGTCACCAATGCCTATTACATCAACCCCTAAATAATTTCTTAATAACAACAACAAACTTAAACATTTATCTGACACAAAACAAATCTTAAACAATATTTAAAATTCAGGAATAAACACCAAGTTTACATATAGCAGAAACTGAGTTATGTTAATCAGTCTGCTAAATCTAACACAGCAAAATACAAAAAATTAAAACACATCTACCTTGACCACCCAATCGGGATTCTACCAAAGGAAAGGAAGGGGAAGGAGGAAAGGTTAGAGAAAGTATGCGCAATCCTATTTTGATGGATCACTCACACGTTACATACATTGCTATCTATGGCCTTATAGTGTGTTATTCACTAGTGACACAGGACCCTTATTTTAATTCTAACTCCAAGCAGCAGCCATAAGCGATACTTGGGAAGAATTCTGACCAAATTCTACTGCCATAAAGGTCAGCCAACCATACACATACACACAACTTTTTCCCGCAAAAAAGAGGGAAGGAAGGGGGAAAAAAAAAAACTGGTTTGCACAATTTTTTTTTTCCAGAATGAGCAGAAAGAGAAACAGAAGATATCAATGCAATTCCTTGATATTTACAAGTTCAAGACATTCTAAAGAAATTATTATAGCATATAAGTGTGTCCCATATCTGACAGATAATGCAATCCCTTAAAACTTACAATCCAGTAATAATTTCAGAAATCAACATACCAACAAAAAGAATAATGCAAAGACAATCACTCAATTTTCAAATTTAAAGAATACCAATATTTCAGTGGAAAGTGTTCCGCAGGACAAAATAACTTTTTCTTATCTACTGGCACACTGCCCAGACTGAGAAGGAGAAAGAAGAAGAAAAAACACACAGCTCACAGCACAAATCTTCTGACAGGCTGCAAAATTACACTTATTATAATCACACTATTAAAATAAGGGGAAAACCTAATCAAAATTCTAACAAGAATGAACAAATCGAGAACACTCATTTAATACAAGCAAAGTTTAACTTACCGCTCCATCAGAGACCGAGGGAGGAGGAGAAAAACAATACTGCACTTAAAAAATAAATTTATGAGCAAAACAACTTACTGCCCGTGCACTCTATCTCCTTCTCTCCCCGACACAGAGCGGGCATTGACCTCCCTGGATCTCGCTCAGGCCTCCATGATTGATAACGCGATGTGTTCTAGATTACTTACAAACCTTATTTGTTATAAAGCATAATGAATTATTCACACAAATACAGATTTTAAAATAAATGACAACGCTTTTACTTAAAGACAGCTTAATTATACATATATTTTGCCAATGCAGTTACAACAAAAAAACATAAGTTATACCAACAGCAGTAGGGAATACTTGTAAAATAAAATTGACACACACAGTGCAGAGTAGCAGCCAGTCAATACTTCATACAAACGTATGGCAACAGCACCCCCAGACCCTCGCTGTGTGCTCTCTCCTCTGTTCTCCGACTGCTCCCCCCCTCCTTTCTCTGGTTAACTTTATACTATAATGCTGTCTATAGCTCCAATTAATCCAATGGGTAATATTAATTTAATACGTGCTAGGCCCTGATTGGTTACCTGTGTCTTGGCCATAATATTGACACTATTCTGTTATCTTTTTGTTTCCATGTAGAATTCTAACATAATTGCTCATTTAGCCTTCATTTCTGACTATTGCAGACAAATGCTATCTTGAATTAGGTAATTTGTTTTTATAAAAACTGAGACTTGCTGTCAGCTGTTCTGCACATATCAAAACTGATACATTTTAAACCCATAATTCTTATTGCTAGAACAATGGATATATCAGTTTAACCTATACATATCTCTACAGTTAATCACACCTGCAGGGAAATAAAACACTAATCTCTACATACTTTTTAATACATCATTTAACATACTTTTAGCTACAATATCAAACAAAATGGCTGCTGCATCAGACACACACTTGCTTTAGAGAGGAAAGGGAAGAACTTATCCTCTCTAGGCCTGAGGCTATACTCTAAATTGCAGTGCAGGAAAATAAAGTTACATAAGCTTGCATATATTCGTGAATTGCTGAAGGAATATGAACGTCCCCATATTCCTGTTTTGTGCTTTTGCAGACAGACCCCTGTTCCATCTATTCAGCTAGGCTTTTCACAGAGGGCTCAAGAGGTGGGGGGAGATCTGCTTTTGTGTGTGTGAGTGAGCTGATGGCAAGGGGGGGGGTCAGGGGGACAACTGCAAACACCAGGTCTCACTCACCCTGGGAGGCTGCGTGACCTCAATGGCCACTGACACCTCCCCAGCATCACATCACCGAAGTCCTGGCTCATACTCTGACTGCCTGGCTCTAATACATTTTTACCAGCAAAAGCATTACTACCAATACCAAAGACATTAACAGATTATTTGCTGGATCCGGGGAAAGTTCAGTACAGCATAGAGGTTTTAAGAGGCCATTTCTCAACATAGACCCATTATCATCCCCATTAGTAAACTTACCCATACCTGGATGAGCGTCCAAGGGTACCTAAGGGGAAGTGGCATTAGCAGACTTCATGGCAAAAGAACATTCCTCTTGGACCTTCAAATACCTCCCCTGATCTGTCCCCGGCAAGCTCACCTCCCTACTGCCTTGCCCTGCTTCCAAGTCCAGATACTCTCCAACCAGGGGAAAAAGTTTCACTTTCTAACCCAGTAGCATGTGTGACAGTACTCTCTCTAAACATATCACTATTAGGAGTTTCTGCATCATTCCACACTATATTCTGGTTCCTAGCATATGTCCCCATAATTGTAAGAGTCACCTCTGGCACCTCTCCCCTCCACATATCCCTATTTCATTAGAATATGCACAATGGTCACTGGGCATTTCAGATGCTTTACACAGAGTCACGTCATTGCAAGATTTAAAACCATCATATAATACCTGAGATGAATCACATAGTTCAATAGACTTATAGATAGCAGGCACACAGTGTGACATCATTTGTCCAAAGTCAGTCTTCTGCTCTGCTTGAAAGGCTAGACTCTAGACTCGGCCTTTAAGTATGTGAAAGAGCCGAACCCTGAGCTGGTGCTGTAGCTTGTAAAGCAGTTCGATACCATGCAGACTGTTGGATACAGAGCAGCTATGGACTTGGAGGCTACAGAGCGTAAAGCTGCCATGGACCGGGAGGCTGCAGAGTGTAAAGCACACCTCTGAGGTATATCATTTTAAATAAACATTTGTTATACAATTACTATTGTATCTTGTGTTCTATATATATTCTAATCAATATGTGAAGTGCCAGGGGTGAACTTCTTTCTGTTTTTTAACATTGTATTAGGGGAGGTGAATCCCTATAAACCCCAAGGCTAGCATCCCTTATAGTATAGGTTTAGCGCAGCCTTCATTCTTTTGTCTTTTACTAATATAAACTTTGAGTTCTGGTATCTGGTGAACTTGGGTTCCTCTCTCAGAGTACTCCCTCCTTCACTTAAGTTTTTATAAAAATAAAACACTTATAATCCCGCCGCTGCAAACCAATTGTCACGGACCTGCCGGTCAATCCTCCAGATCCGCCAATCTGAGAATCGCCGCCCGAGACTTTTACCAGTTACCTCAGCATGTGTGGTTAAATAAACCACATATCTGCCACCAGCAAAAGGAAACTGTAATGCTAAAACATAAGGTGAGCTTTTGCTCTCACCTGCATACACACAATTATCAATACTTAGAAAAATAGGTACAGTAACATGGGCCAAATGAGGCCTTGGGTCATAAAAACACAGTTCCAGAACTAGAATTAATGTTTTAATTCAAGAATATCTTCAAAGCTTAGTTACAAAAAATTACACGATATATAATGTTAAAATAAAAGGGTTCACACAATTACTCACAATTTCCAAGAAATAAAAGAAAATAACAAATTTGGAGAAACGAACCACACCATTGACTTCAGTGGTCCAGATTTGAGGCAGTCCCAAAGTCGAGCTTCGGATCATCTGTACCTTTCAATAGCCTCTCAAGGAAATAGGGAAAGCAGAGATCGAAAGAAGAAAAACAGTCGCACAGGAGTACAGCGATTCCAGGTAGGTATGTAATAGGGATATAGTACAGTCAGGGGGTGCTCCCTGGAGTAATAACAGTATTGTAAAAAGAGGAAAGGAAAAAAGGACCCCAATAATGAGGCACACCCCAAACAGAGAATTACACAAAATTAAAGCATAAGGAAAAAAAGTATATACGTAATGAAAGACCATAAAAAGTTCAAATTTATTAGTATTATTAAAATCAGTGCTAAATCTATAGGCAAGAATCACGTAGTCAATATATAACATATAACAAAACAGTAAAGACAGTCACAAAACATAAATATCTCAAGATCGTGTTGCGCAACGGGATAGTCGAAATATAATAGCCAACTTACTAAATCCCAGTATTATATGGTCATAGAAACCATTCAGGAAAATATCTAATTGAAAATACTCCTCCTCAGAACTAGTGTGAGGGATTAATAATCACCAATTATATGGTTAATTATTACCAAAAATAGCTCTTGACCAAAATCTCGCAACATAAATAATGATCATTTACACTAGGAAATATATTCCTCATAGACATGGCGAAAATCTAACATGACATAACATAAATAACATACAATTATCAACAAAACATAACATAATTAAAAGGCTGTATACCACAATCAATAATTGACCCCATTTCATCAAAGATTAAGTATATAGTATATATAGAGGCGTCCCTCTATTAAATGTATGAGAGCATACCGTGTGTTTTATAGATTTGAAATGCAGAACGTATGCACTGAAGGAACAAAAAAACTGGAAGAGACTATATTAAGCCCTATAATCCGCAATATACCTCATCAGAGGCAGAGTCCTTGGGTACCGAAGACACTATAGACCCTAATAATGCGGCTGCCCCCAGACCTTCTTCCTCCTTGATATCTTTTTTAGAGAATCCTCAAGGACCCAGGTCCAGATTCAAAACACCAAGAGGAAACAGATGAGGAGGGGGAAGAGAAAGGGAAGACAGATCATGGGAGCGACCTCTGCCACAGCACCAGTCCCAGCGGATCAACAAACGACGCTAGTGGAATGTGATAGGTTACAAATTATTAACTTATCCGACATTGTACTAAATGAGAAACATATAGCGGTTTTACAAAGGGGATTATCGTTTTCCCCTACTGGAAAATTTGATCGCTTCAGTTGGGAGAAGGATCTACATCTCTTTTGTAGGAAACTGTCTTTAGCTAAATTCCATTCTAATAAGAGAAATGACAACGAGGAATATACCCAGGAGGAATATCCCACTGACCCTTTGAATACGCCCTGTAGGACAGACAAGGACTCATCGAAAAAGACATCAGTACTGGAACAGTGGCTAATTCCATCTGAGCACTCCATTGACTCCAGGGAGAAATCCTCCGTATTAAGTACTGTGGAAGAAATGGAGGCACTTGCGAACCTTGAAGAACTATGGGAATCTAATAGCATCCCTGACTCAGCACCATGTGGAAAGGCTAATAGACCACTATGTAAAAGGAAATCTTCATTTTTTCCTCAAAATATTAACTGTCCCGAAATCAAGATCTTCCAGGACCTTGTATCCAGGGATATGAATGATATGTTTCTCCAAACTATTAGAACCAAATCCACAAGGACAATGAATAATTTGGATAGAGATGAGATTTTAGCTCTAAAAGAAATTAAAACCTGGCAGAATGTGGTTATCAAACCCTCAGATAAAGGGGGAAATGTTGTCATCTGGCCCACTGACATGTACCTCAGAGAGGCACACCGCCAACTTGAAGGTCAAAACTGCTATCAGCATCTACTGTTTAACCCTCTGGAAAATTATACCAACATATACAATAGGATTATAGAACGGGCGAGATGTGACGGAATCATAACCAAACATGAGTTTGATTTTTTACGAGTTTTGTTCCCAAAAGTTCCTACCTTCTACCTGTTGCCTAAGGTACACAAAGGGCGAGCTGAACCACCAGGGTGACCTATTGTGTCTGGCATAGGGGGGTTAACGGAACAGGCTAGTATTTTTGTCGATACACACCTTAGACAGTATGTCACTACGCTACCTTCCTATGTCCAAGATACTCGTGATGTACTTAGGAAAATTCATGACATCAAATTGGAAACTAATCAGATACTGGCCAGTGTCCATGTTGAGTCATTGTATACGAGTATTCATCATAAGGGCATACAGGCAGTAAATTCTTCCTGAATATGACAGATACATCGGAGCTTAACAGGTTTCTGATTGAACTACTGGAATTTATTTTACGTAGGAATTTCTTTCTGTTCAATAGAAAGTATTATCTACAAATGAGGGGAACAGCAATGGGGTCTGCATGCGCTCCCACCCACGCCAATTTATTTTTGGGGTGGTGGGAGCGTACCCATGTTTTTAATGAGGAAAATGATGAATTTAACTCATCGATACTGCTCTGGGTCCGTTACATCGATGACATTTTGGTTATCTGGAACGGATCACAGTTAAAATTCCATGAATTCATGATTAAATTAAACATCAATGACCTCAATTTGAGATTCACGTATGAGATTAGTAGGGAGTCAATTACCTTTTTGGACCTCAAACTGCTCATAGACGATCAAGGTAATCTATCGTCGGATCTCTTCCACAAACCTACAGCTACAAACAGTCTGTTACACCATGACAGTAGTCATTTTCCTCCGACAATACACAATGTACCCAAAGGTGAATATCTTAGGCTGAGGAGAAACTGCTCTGATAACAGCACCTGTTCAGAGTAAGGAACTGGCAATTAGACTGAGAAATAGGGGATATAGCAATAGGCTGATCAAGAAAGCCTATCATTCTGTATCCAAGATTGATAGGGACACACTGCTTTCCCAGAAATAGAGAAATCACAGAAGTACCAGACAAGATCAGATTTATCGGCAATTTCTGTTCTGAGTGGCAATCTATTCAAGCCATTGTTCAGAAACATTGGAATATTCTGAGGTTGGACCCAGATTTACAAAGAGTTTTAGACCCACGGGTCCAATTCAGCTGGCGTAGAGCCAGAAGTCTGAAGGACATGTGTGTTCGGAGTTATTTTTCATTAGAATCCAAGAAAAAGCCTGTAATTACTGGTTCATTTGCTTGTGGACAATGCAAAGCCTGTCCTAACATGATCAGTAGCAAAATGGACATAACAGACAGATTTGGGAGGAAACACAAGTTCCAACATTACATCAATTGTAATACAACTGGTGTAATTTACTGTCTAGAATGCCCATGTGACAAGAGATATGTCGGTATGACGACCAGACCTCTGAAACAACGCATTCTTGAGCATATTGGAAGTATCAGGAATGCCAACGAGGACTTACGGAAGATGAAGATTACTTCCGTGGTGAGGCACTTCCTCTTCTGTCATCATGGATCTTGGAGGGACTTACGAGCCTTTGGCCTTGACAAAGTATCGACAGGCCCTAGACAAGGCGATCTTACTAAAGATCGCCTTGTGTAATTCTCTGTTTGGCGTGTTACATTTTTATGCCTGCTTTCCAAGATCCCCTTTCACCCCCCTCCCTGGGGTGATTTTAACCCTTGTCAGCTCAGAGGGTATTGCCCAGCTGGCTGAAGCTACAGGGTTTCTTGATCAGGTAAGCAGGGGTTAGGTAACTGCTCACTCCCTCCTGTTTGAAGCTTAAAGGTTAGGAGAGATTCGACACCTTGCTGGTCAGTCTGTCTCTCATTGGCCTGTAAGCCTAACCCCCTGTGGGGTTATAACCAGACCCACGTCTTTGATCTCTGACCCAACACAGAACACAGATCTCTTACAGACTGGCTATCAAGGAGCTGGCCAGCTGTCAGGTAAATTCCCTGGACATCCTAATGTGCCATATACAATTTGGAAATGTATGGCTCAGGCAGGAATACAGAACTTAATAAACCTTTTTGCTGCTCATCTTCAAAGGCTTGTAATTTCTATACATGAATAATATTCCATACCAAGTCAAAAAGGACAAGTTACATGTTTATACCAACATATCCTGTGCAGTTATGCCCATGTGGATGCAAAATCTACTTTTTTGCTACACTGACAGTAACTACAGGCCTATGGGGTTACACCAGAGGAATCTCAAGGTCTCCCCAAAGCTGGTTATAGGCAATTAGTGATGCTGATGACACACTAAACCGATGCACTGCTCCTGTGTTGAGAAACATTAAGGGGCTGATACTGGGGAGGGAGCAAAGCAAAAACGAGCAGTAACTTTGCACCATACTTGTCTTCTCTCCCAGAAGGTGCTGGTGACTCTGATTTTTTGGTAGTCCCCCGCACCCCCAAAAAGAGAGCATGGATCTCCTGTATCCTACCAGCATCCTAGTGTAATGATTAGGATGGGGAGATAATACAAAGAATCGCACATCAGTATGTAGGGGGCAGGGCTAAAATATAAAAAAATCACATTGTTTTTGTCCCCCCTGATATTACAGCATGGATTGCTAAGGTGCACAGCTACTTTCTGATTTTTATGGCTTTACTCCCAACCCAGAATCAGCCACTAAGTGTGGGGGGAATGTAGTGTTTGCATGAGAAGAGTGGTCAACAGTATCAAAAGTATCAAAGAGATCTAGAATAAGAAGCGAGTAATGGCATATAGCCTTGGCAGTGACCAGATCATTTACTACTTTATTCAGTGCCATCTCTGTGGATTGTTGGGAATGAAAGCCGGACTAACGTGGGTCCAATAATTTGTGTGAGTCAAGAAAGTGTGTGAGGCGAGTGTAGACAAGTCTCCCAAACAGCATGGAGGGGTATGGAAGCTGGAACGGTAATTTGAGAGATTTAGGGTTAGAAGTTTTATTTCAGAATGGGAGTAATCACTGCATGCCTATACAGTGATGGGAAGATACACATAGAGAAAGAACGATTACAGATGTCACGGCCAGGGTTTTTCGGCATGGTAGTCACCGGGTATTACCTGTGAGGTCGTTATGGCGGGGGGGGTCTCTGGCAGCGGTGCTGGTGTTTGGCGAGGGGCATTGGCTGCACGTGGTTCTGTGCGGGCACACTGCCACTAGGCCTGGTGAGGTCTGGCGGTGTTTCCGTTCCATTGGCATGGGCGCCGCCATCTTGCCTGCGTCCATGCGATTCCGGCTGTCCAATCCTGGTAGGTCATGTGCTCATTCCAGCCAGTCACAGCGCGGCACTGAGTATTTAGGAAGGTCCAGAGCCTTCCTTCCTTTGCCAGTGCAGCGTGTTTCTCAGCTGCGGCTGAGAGAGTGTACCTGTGCCTTACCTGCCTGTCTGTTACGCTACTAGCCTGAACCTTGACTCCAACCTGCTGGATTTACCCTGCACCCTCCACATACCTTTCACCTGCCTGAGTACCTGAACCTGCTGTTCCCTGCACCTTGCCTCCCTTCACTCCCAGCTGGACTCCATTACCTCTGCCTGCATTTGTTACAGCTCATCATTCCTGCATTCAGTTACAGCTCATCATATTTGTTTACTGGACTGTTCCTGCCTGTCACTATCTGGACATTTCCATTAACCCCCACTACAGTTATCAAGTGCACTTTAGTGCTATACCTGGACTTTATATTTGCCATTCCCATGTCTTCTAACTCACTTATTAAAAACTCCACTTTTTCATTTAAGTCTGCTTCTGTGTCTGCTCCTATCACCACCCCGGGTCCACAACAAATTCAGAACCTCACAACAGATTTTAGTTAAGCTTGGGATGAGCACAGGAATCAGATTTTTACTGATTTATAAGGGTATAGAATCAAGAGGAGAGGTAGTAGAGTAGGAGGCTAAGACGAGAGGTCTGTTTGAGATAAAGGGCAAAATTTACTAAGCGGCGGTTTGACGGTGGTTTCTATTCTATTCTAAACCCCGGCGGTTTAGTGGTGGTTTCTATTCTATTCCAAGCCCCGGGGGTTTGGTGGCGGTTTCTATTCTATTCTAAATCCCGGGGGTTTGGTGACGGTTTCTATTCTATTCTGAACCCTGGGGGTTTTGTTTTGCAGCAGTTTCTAAATGACAGCCCTGTTCTATCCTATAACGTGCTTTGATGGCAGTTTTGCAGGGGTTTTGGCCTTAGTAAATCTGCAGATAGCAAAACCGCCGCCAAACCACAATCAGAACACATTTTAGAATAGAATAGAACAGGGCTGTCATTTAGAAACTGATGCAAATCCAAACCCCTGGGATTTAGAATAGAATAGAAACCACCACCAAAGCCCCAGGGCTTAGCATACAATAGAAACCGCCACCAAACCACCGGGGTTTAGAATAAAATAGAAACCGCTGTCAAACCGCCACTTAGTAAATTTTGCTCAAAGAGTTATGGATGGATGTAACTTTGTTGCAGACAGAGCGTGCATTCCATAAGGCCATTATAGTGACTGGGAGGGTGATGGGAGAATCATGTTTATGAGGTTTGCTGGATTTATATTCCATTATGAGTGGGGCCTGGATTTGGAGATATGTCACCAGCTAATAAAAGCAGGAGAGATAATAGTTGTAAGAGGTGTATGAAAGATTTTTATGGTGACAGGTTAAGGATGTTTGTCAGTGTATATCAATGTTTCTTGTTATATAGAAAAAAGCTCATGTGTGTGTATATAAGAGGGGAGTAGAGTAATGAGGTGGCAATGTGTACTGAGGGGTGAGATACAGGGAGAGTGACGGATGTAATAGCCTTAGAGAAGATACCATGGAGTGATATATGTGTATAAGAGGGGAGTAGATGAATGAGGTGGCAATGTGTACAGAGGGGTGATATACAGGGAGAGTGACGGCTGTAATAGCCTTAGAGAAGAGATCATGAAGTGATATAGGAAAAGCTCATGTGTGTATTTAAGAGGGTAGAACAGTATTGAGGCAGCAATGTATACAGAGGGGCGAGATACAGGGAGAGTGACGGCTGTAATAGCCTTAGAGAAGATACCATGTAGTGATATATACGAAAAATCTCATGTCTGTATAAAAGAGGGGAGTAGAGTAATGAGACGACAATGTGTACAGAGGGTGACATACAGGGAGAGTGACGGATGTAATAGCCTTGCAGAAGATACCATGGAGTGATATAGAAAAAAGCTCATGTGTGTATATAAGAGTTTAGTAGAGTAATGAGGAGACAATGTGTACAGAGGGGTGAGATACAGGAAGACTGACGGATGTATATCGCCTTAGAGAAGATACCATGGAGTGATATAGGAAAAAGCTCATGTGTGAATATAAGAGAGGAGTAATGAGGTGGCAATGTGTACAGAGGGGTGAGAAACAGGGAGAGTGATGGATGTAATAGCCTTAGAGAAGATACCATGGAGTGATATAGAAAAAAGCCCATGTGTGTATATAAGAGGGGAGTTAAGGAAAAAGCTCATGTGTGTACATACAGTGGGGCAAAAAAGTATTTGGGCAGCCACCGATTGTGCAAGTTGTTGCACTTTAAAAGATGAGAGAGGTCTAATTTCCATCATAGGTACACTTTAACTGTGAGAAACAGAATCAGAACAAAAAATTCCGGAAATTACGTATGATTTTTAAACAATTTATTTGTATATTCTTGCGGAAAAAAAATATTTGGACAATCAAAAAGTTTAACTCAATACTTTGTAAAGTAACCTCGTTTGGCAATTACAGAGGTCAAACATTTCCTGTAGTTCTTGACCAGGTTTGCACACACTGCAGCAGGTATTTTGGCCCACTCTTCAATGCAGATCTTCTCTAGATGTGTCATGTTTTGGGGCTTTCACCGGGCAACACAGACTTTCAACTCCCTCCACAGATTTTCTATTGGGTTGAGGTCTGGAGACTGGCTAGGCCAATCCAGGACCTTGAAATGCTTCTTACAGAGCCACTCCTTAGTTGCCCGGGCAGTGTGTTTGGGGTCATTGTCATGCTGGAAGACCCAGCGACGTTGCATCTTCAATGCTCTGAGGGGAGGTTTTTCCCCAAAATGTCACGATACATGGCCCCAATCATCCTCTCCATAATACTGATCAGTCGTCCTGTCCCCTTTGCAGAAAAGCATCCCCAAAGCATGATGTTTCCACCCCCATGCTTCATAGTGGGTATGGTGTTTTTGGGATGCCACTCATCATTCTTCTCCCTCCAAACACGGCGTGTGGAGTTTATACCAAAAAGTTCTATTTCAAGCTCATCTGACCACATGACATTCTCCCAATCCTCCTCTGGATCATCCATATGGTCACGGGCAAACTTTAGACGGGCCAGAACATGTACTGGCTTAAGCAGGGGGACCTTTTTGGGTGCTGCAGGATTTGAATCCATGACGTAGTGTGTTACTAATGGTAACCTTTGTGACTGTGGTCCCAGCTCTCTTGAGGTCATTGACCAGGTCCCCCTGTGTAGTACTGCGCTGATCCCTCACCGTTCTCAAGATCATTGATACCCCACGAGGTGAGATCTTGAATGGAGCCCCTGGTCGAGGGAGATTGTCAGTGATTTTGTATTTCTTTAAATTAAATTTTTTAATAATTGTGCCAACAGTTTATCTCTTCTCACCAAGCTGCTTGCCTATTGTCGAGTAGCTCATCCCAGCCTTGTCCAGGTCTACAATTTTGTCACTGGTGTCCTTAGACAGCTCTCTGGTCTTGGCCATGGTGGAGAGGTTGCAGTCTGTTTGAGGGTGTGGACAGGTGTCTTTTATACAGTTAACCAGTTCAAACAGGTGCCATTAATAAAGGTAACAAGTGGAGGATAGATGAGCTTCCTAAAGAAGAAGTAACAGGTCTGTGAAAGACAGAATTCTTGCTGGTTGGTAGGTGTCCAAATATTTATTTCCCGCAAGAATATACAAATAAATTGTTTAAAAATCATACAATGTGATTTCCGGAATTTTTTGTTCTGATTCTGTCTCTCACAGTTAAAGTGTACCTATGATGGAAATTACAGACCTCTCTCATCTTTTAAAGTTCAACAACTTGCACAATTGGTGGCTGTCCAAATACTTTTTTGCCTCACTGTAAGAGGAGGGGAGTAGAGTATTGAGGAGGCAATGTGTACAGAGGAGTGAGATACAGGGAGAGTGACAGATGTAATAGCCTTAGAGAAGATATTATGGAGTGATATAGGAAAAAGCTCATGTGTGTACATGAGAGTAGAGTATTGAGGTGGCAATGTGTACAGAGGGGTTACATACAGGGAGAGTGACAGCTGTAATAGCCTCAGAGAAGATACCATGGAGTAATATAGGAAAAAGCTCATGTGTGTATATAAGAGGGGAGTAGAGTAATGAGGTGGCAATTTGTACTGAGGGTTGACATATAGGGAGAGAACCTTGAGGAAGGCCTATTGGCTGAAACGAGTTGCTCCACACGCGACCCACTATCAGCTGCAGTATCCAAGCAGCAGGAATCCACAGACAGCACCGCGCGGCAAGGGAGATCCGGTGGAGAAGGCACACATCACATGCCGACTAATACAAGCGGGAGACGGTACGCGGTGGTAGCCGGCTACATAGGACATCACCACTGGTAAGACCGGGTGTGCGGGACGCCGCCCCCAGTTACTTGCAGATACACTGCACTCATTTCCACTTACTGTACTTATTCAGTGAGGGTACGTATGATTTAGCTAATCATACAGAATGTTACCCCTTAGCAAGGGCAGACCAAGACACCTCAATGTACCTGGTCCACTGTACCTCCACAAAGTGTTACAGCTATACAGGAGGATACTGCAGGTGAACGGATCAGAGTACCCATGCCACTGCAGAGAACATAGGACCAATTGAGAGCAAAAGTGGGACAAATACACACCCATAGTGTTGTCACTTTTCAGTGTTAAAAGGGAGACATAGGCTATATTGCTATACGGAAAGTGACACCCTAAAGGGTGCAACAAGGACATTAGATTGAACTGAGCCATTGCTGCCAGCTCAATAATTTTAGAGCATTGGGCCAAAGGGATACGTAGGCATAGCTCTACCCTACGGAAAGAGGCACCCCAAAAGGAGCCATCTGACCTCACCTAATAAAAGCCCAACATTCAGGAACATTTGTTCATCAATACCGCAATTTTAATTTTTAATTTATTTCCAATCATATCTGCATTTACTCAGGACAAAACAACTATTAATAAATATGTTTTAAAATTCATCAATGCATTGAGTACATACCACATCATATTATATTTCATAAAGTATTTTAGTTTTCAGGTTAGCGCTGGACACCACCCTTTCGTCTAATATTCACAAGTTTGGACAACTTGTGTGTCCAGCGGCTCCCGACACACAAGTGGGAAACACTGTAGCGCTAGTGCCTAACACAACAAAGCTTCTGATACAGGGAGAGTGACTGATGTAATAGCCTTAGAGAAGATACCATGGAGTGATATAGGAAAAAGCTCATGTGTGTATATAACAGGGGAGTAGAGTAATGAGGAGGCAATGTGTACAGAGGGGTGAGATACAAGGAGAGTGACATATGTAATAACCTTAGAGAAGATACCATGGAATAATATAAGAAAAAGCTCTTTTTTAACACATGTTGATTTTGGATTAAAAAGTTGAAATTTGTAGGACAGTACATAAACAAATGTCATATGAAATTACCTGGTCACAGATTGTGATCACTGTTTGTTACACTGTTTTTTTTAACTGTTTAGAAAACCCACTTAGTTATTCTACACTTTGGACATCATTTAGAGCTGCTCGCTGCTGACAGGCGCTCGCTCTGAATGTTGGTGTATTTTTATTTTTTTTACTCTGACTGCTCGTAAAGCTGTGGGAGACCATCCACAGCTTTTCCAAGCGTCCAGGAAACCGTCGCGATAATCGCGACCATCGGCCTTGCGACGAGACCCTGGGGAAGGGTCTAGCTGTCGCAAGCCCGAGTGGATTTCCAGCTTTAATAGAGCAGGAAGTCCAATACTGACATCACTAGTGATGTCAGTGACCCCTCCCAACAAACGCCAGGCGTTCCTAAGGGAACGCCTGCGTTTGTCCGGCCACCCCCCCTATCCGCCCACAAAACGGGGCGAGCTGTAAATCAACATCGACAGCAGTCCGTCTTGTTGCGAGCCCATAGCGACTGAACTTCAGTCGCTCAGTAGGGCTCGCGCATGCCAGACGCGGCGCATGCACAGGGCATTAACATCGAGCCGCTTGCGAACGGCTCTGAATCAGGCCCTTTGTGTATTACCACAGTTAGCTGCCCCCCTTAGCTAGCTGCCCCCTAAGACTGATTAGTAAGATATAGTATGGCTGATAAGACACAGGCCTACATCTGAGTCAATTGGTCAATGGAATGAAATGCAGATTGATCAAAGGACATACATAGCACAGTGTGTGTGTGAGTATATAACAGGCAGTGTGTGCTACTATAATCTATGCTTCACTGATCCCAATCACACACAGGTAATGACAATTACAGCAACTCATTACATCACATACGTATAAAATCAGATGGAAGATGTGATGTTCTCCACGATGGACGGACATTGGGAATTTGTCTCCACATGGTTCTCTTGACTAGAGTTCAAGGAGACTAAGGACTAATTGCTTTTGGTTAGCAACACGAAATAAATCTTCCCTCCCTGTACTTTCCAATGTCTGTTCCCTTCTGTTGTCCATGACTGTGTAATATATACTTCCCTTTATTATAGTCTGATTGTTGTGTGGAAAATGTACCAATGTTTTGTATACTGATTGCACTATGTAATGCCCTAAATAATAACTTTCAAATATGACTCACTATCCCACATTACCGAGAGCTGTCAGCCTACTTGTGCTCCACACCAGTTGTTCACAAGAGATTTAACATATTATGTGTTTTGCATTTTACTTGGCTTACATATGCACAAGATCTACACCACAGCGCTCATCTATATTTTATTAACAATATGTATTTCTAATATTTTGATTTGAGCAGCTTATACTATATGTACAGATTAGCAATTTGTTTTCTACTGTGTATTGTCCATTCTGCTATTGCTGGTTCTCTAAACACAATAGAGTAATTCAAATGCTTAAAATATGTCGGCTAAAGTACTGTTTCATGTCTATCAGTTAATGTTTTATGTATTATTTGGTGTGTAACAAGATGTGATTTCTGTGTAAAACATTTCTCACACTCAGAGCATGGAAACGGTTTCTCTCCTGTATGAAGTCTCTGATGTCTAATAAGATCTGATTTCTGTGTAAAACATTTCCCACACTCAGAGCATGGAAATGGTTTCTCACCTGTGTGACATCTTTGATGTGCAATTAGACTTGATTTTGCTGTAAAACATTTCCCACACTCAGAGCATGGAAACGGTTTCTCACCTGTGTGACGTCTCTGATGTTTAACAAGATCTGATTTCTGTGTAAAACATTTCAAACATTCAGAGCATGGCAACTGTCCCTCACCTGTGTGAGTTCTTTGATGTTTAACAAGATGTGATTTCTGTGTAAAACATTTCCCACACTCAGAGCATGGCAAATGTTCAGCACCTGTGTGACATCTTTGATGTCGAATTAGACTTGATGTTGATGTAAAACATTTCCCACACTCAGAACATGAAAATGGTTTCTCACCTGTGTGACGTCTCTGATGTTTAAAAAGATCTATTTTCTGTGTAAAACATTTCCCACACTCAGAGCAAGGAAAGGGTTTCTCACCTGTGTGACTTCTCTGATGTCTAACAAGATGTGATTTCCCTGTAAAACATTTTCCACACTCACAACATGGAAATGGTTTCTTACCTGTGTGACGTCTCTGATGTGTAACAATATTTGATTTGTTTTTAAAACATTTCCCACACTCAGAACATGGAAATGGCCTCTCACCTGTGTGACTTCTCTGATGTGTAACAAGAACTGATTTATAGGTGAAACATTTCCCACACTCATAGCATGTATGGGGCTTTGCACTGGTCTTAGTTGGTTGATCATTAATGACTTTTGTGCTCTGTTGGGCATCTATAGAACAGGAAAATATTGTATCAACTGCAGGAGCTGTAATAGGTGTACCACTATCAGAGGTATCAGGAGAACATTCCCCAATATCAGAGGGATCAGATGACACATGTGCACTGTGAGGTGCTGGATGTATAATTGCAGTGTTAGGGTTTTGTCCTAGAGAATCTCGGGTGATGTTGTGATCTTCTATGTCACCATCTGTAGATAAGATGAGATGTCCCTCTGAGATCTTCCTTCTGTTATATCCATCTGCTGGGATAAAATAAATACATGATAAAAGTATTGTTTCCCTGTAACAGGGATAGTTTTCCAATAGAGACTATGGTGACAGGTCCCCAAATTAGCAACAAATGGGGAAGTTCCGTTGTGTCATGGTACAATGTATAATGGTCACATATTATGCTATGCTATAGTAATCACAGGGTTTATATGTTTATTGTAATACAAAACATAAAGACAATTGTTGTCGGCATTGGCGCCACCACTACAAACCTGGGTACATATAGCAATCCAAGCACAAGGACTTAAGCAAAACATTTAAGCTTACAGCAAAGTATCAAGGTTCTTGCAAGCAGTGTTCTCCCCAGGCTGTTTTTTTGCGGGTGCAACACCTGGCAAGAGACAGCCTACCACCCGGCACTTTGGGAGCCTGCAAGTGGGGACAGTATCTGGGAACTGTATAAAAAGTACCAGATCCTGCAGACTTTGCAGCTTTTTCATAATCAGATGACTGGGCCTCTAATAATAAGAGGAGAATTAATATATAAAATGTTATTTCAAGTTTAAATAATTTTATTATTGCGAAGGCCCTCAACCGGCTACTTCTTGATGTCACCCGGCTGGAAAAATTTTCTGGGGAGAACACTGGCAAGTATTTTTAATGTATATGCCTCAAACACCATTAAACTGCTGGAAACATGTGCTCACCTCCCAGATCCAGAGGCTAACACCTAAACAAGCATAGGCTACTGAGCCACACCCAAAACGGTCTCATATCGCCTTGATTGACTGCATTGAGGACTTTAGGCACAAATCTGACACAAAATAAATTAGGTCACTGTGGACTAGTCTAGAGTGTAGCTGGCAGAGGGACTGAGCTTGTGGACACTGGGCTCAAACCAGAATAGCTGGTACTAGTGTTTGGTGCTACTCTGGTAGTCACAGGATACGAGCAGATGCAGCTGTCTAAGGAAATTGGATATTTATTTCTCATAGGATATGTCTTTACAAAGACAGTTATTCCAAAGCATACAAGGTGTTACACAGGTTCTCTCCTCTCAGATAGTCAAGAGGGTATACACCTTACAAAGCCACATCAGTTCTTTACATACAGAAAATGTATGTAACACAGCGGGGGCCCAGCCCAAACCTCTCTACATAAATTATCACATCAGGAAACCAAAATTAAATAGAATATTAATTTCACAGTAACAGGTTAATTACATTCCTCCTGGGATAAGCCTGACACTTATTACACAGAATATTTACTCAACATGAAGAAAACTAAATTATTATGACTTAAACACGGCGTGTTACATGACTGGTCTCCTTAGTACAGAAGGCACGAACAGGAAACTCCAATATACAGGAAGACCAAAAGGCAAAGGTGTCACTAGGGCAAATGGTTAATCACAGGCTTCACTAACATGTCACTGCCTGTGTCTGGGTGACACAATAACCTCCCCTTATCGGGTCACCTGGCCGTTCAATGCACTTTCCAAGGGTCACACAGACACTATGGGGAAAGAGCTATTATATAACAGTGCCCAGTCAGTACATGTAACATTATTAGATACTCTGTGCCCTGCGCTTAGCTCTGTACAAGTGCTGCCCTACAGTCCGGAACTTAGCTGCCCTGAGGCCACAGGGTAACCCATATGATAGGTATATACAGTCAGGTGCATAAATATTGGGACATTAACAGAATTTTCATATTTTGTCCTCTATTCACCACCACAATGGCTTTGAAATGAAACAAACAAGATGTGCTTTAACAGCAGACTTTCAGATTTAATTTGAGGGTAATTACATCCAAATCAGGTGAACGGTGTAGGAATTACAACAGTTTCTATATTTGCGTCCCACTTTTTAAGGGGCCAAAAGTAATGGGACAAACTAAACAATCCTAAATCTAACTTTCACTTTTTAATACTTTGTTGCAAATCCTTTGCAGGCAATTACAGCCTGAAGTCTGGAACGCATAGACATCACCAGACGCTGGGTTTCATCCCTGGTGATGCTCTGCCAGGCCTCTACTGCAAATGTCTTCAGTTCCTGCTTGTTCTTGGGGCATTTTCCCTTCAGTTTTGTTTTCATCAAGTGAAATGCATGCTAAATCGGATTCAGGTCAGGGGATTGACTTGGCCATTGCATAACATTCCACTTTTTAGCCTTAAAAAACTCTTTGGTTGGTTTTGCAGTATGCTTCGGGTCATTGTCCATCTGCACTGTGAAGCGCCGTCGAATGAGTTCTGAAGCATTTGACTGAATATGAGCATATAATATTGCCCGAAACACTTCAGAATTCATTCTGCTGCTTTTGTCAGTCACATCATCAATAAATACAAGGGAACCAGTTCCATTGGCAGCCATACATGCCCACGCCACGACACTACCACCACCATGCTTCACTGATGAGGTGGTATGTTTTGGATCATGAGCAGTTCCTTTCCTTCTCTTCTCTTCCCATCACTCTGGTACAAGTTGATCTTTGTCTCATCTGTCCATAGGATGTTGTTCCAGAACTGTAATGGCTTTTTTAGATGTTGTTTGGAAAACTCTAATCTGGTCTTCCTGTTTTTGTAGCTCACCAATGGTTTGCATCTTGTGGTGAACCCTCTATATTCACTCTTGTGAAGTCTTCTCTTGATTGTTGACTTTGACACATATACACCTACCTCCTGGAGAGTGTTCTTGATTTGGCCAACTGTTGTGAAGGGGTTTTTCTTCACCAGGGAAAGAATTCTTCTGTCATCCACCACAGTTATTTTCCGTGGTCTGCCGGGTCTTTTGGTGTTGCTGAGCTCTCCAGTGCATTCTTTCTTTTTAAGAATGTTCCAAACAGTTGATTTGGCCACACCTAATGTTTTTGGTATCTCTCTGATGGGTTTGTTTTGATTTTTCAGCCTAATTATGACTTGCTTCACTGATAGTGACAGCTCTTTGGATCTCATATTGAGAGTTGACAGCAACTGATTCCAAATGCAAATGTCACACCTAGAATCAACTCCATTTTACCTGCTTAATTGATAATGAAATAACGAGGGAATAGCCCACACCTGTCCATGAAATAGCTTTTGAGTTGATAGTCCCATTACTTTTGGCCCCTTAAAAAGTGGGAGGCACATATTGAAACTGTTGTAATTCCTACACCGTTCACCCGATTTGGATGTAATTACCCTCAAATTAAATCTGAAAGTCTGCAGTTAAAGCACATCTTGTTTGTTTCATTTCAAAACCATTGTGGTGGTGAATAGAGGCCAAAATCTGAAAATTCTGTCAATGTCCCAATATTTATGGACCTGACTGTATATCTTTATATCTGTACATATATATACAGTACGTAGGAATTACAGCCTCTCGTACCCTGAACATTGCACATTACCTACACTGTGCCCAGCACTGGGAGGTAACAGCCTTTGTGGTGCAGCCACCAGGTGATGCTCAGATACCACAGCCAGCTGCACACCGTACATACTACATCATTACATATGCAGCCAGCATAAAGCCTATAATGCCAATATTTCCCTCTGATGTGCCAATATTTCCCTCTGTTATGCCGTGGTGACCATCTCAGCCGCGTGGCTTGGGTCCCCGACCACATCCCACAACAATTGTCTTTCTGTATTGCATTCATATATACGGCATTACTATCGCCACACAGCTTGTACCATGTACAATATGGCTAAGACCAGGCGCGAACATGTGTGTTTTATTCGTTTAGTATGCTTGTGCTGGAGTTTACTTTGTGACATCAAAGGAGAGTATCTCTCATATACTATAGATATAATGTGTTCTGACATACTAGACTAAGCCTGGTCAACCTGTGGCCCTCCAACTGTAAGTCCCAGCATGCCCAGGAAGTTTGGCTACTAGGAATTGCTGAAACTGTGGCAGGGCATGCTGTGATGTGTAGTTACACAACAGCTGGAAAGCCACAGGTTGGCCAGGCCTGTACTAAACCAAAAAACTGAAGACACGTGAACAAGACACTGCTGCCTCCAGGCTTACAGGAAAGATGCACAATATCCATGGGATGTACGGAACATGCGCAGAGGTCGGCATTTTGGGGAATATTAACATGAATATTTTTTTTTTATTGCAAATTCTCATTATGACAAATTATTTAATACTAAAAGACATGTTCCCCACCCTCATGGTGATCCCTTCAACGTACAGAGATGTCTACTAGTTCTTATTAGGAAGTGAGCAAAAATATTCAGCATATCATCCTATGTAGTATGAGAAGACCAGGCCAAGCCCTGGCTGAGCATATAGAATAAGACATTTTTTAACAGGGCACGGTTGCACCTTGTGCTGGCCCGTCCACTGAGCGTGCAAAGCCATTACATCACGCAGAAGGGGTGTGATGCTGCTTCGGTAAGTGCAACGATAAGTGTCCTAAGGACACACGATTGGCTTCATATACTGGCCAGTCACCCATAGCTAGTTACGGCACTGTGTTGTACTGTAAGGAGTATGTGACTCTTTTCTGTAATACGTCTTTATTACTAACCTGTGATATCTGTAGGGATTTCCTCCTCTTTACACTGCTGATCACAACTCACATACGTCTCTTCATCTCCGTCTATAGCTTCTGCCTTATTATCAGTCACATACGTCTCTTCTTCTCCCTCTATATCTTCTGCCTTCATATCAGTCACATACATCTCTTCTTCTCCTTCTATATCTTCTGCCTTCATATCAGTCACATATGTCTCTTCTTCGCCCTCTATAGCTTCTGCCTTCATATCAGTTACACAGGTCTCTTCTTCTCCCTCTATATTTTCAACCTTACTATTAGTCACAACATCAACCTAAAAAATAATACAAAACACAAAAAAATAAAATACATCTGTCTAGAAAGGAAACCCACTGAGGAAGCCAGAAACATGGTAAAACACGTCCTGGACACTTCCTACACCATTATTTGTACATACTATTATCAATGACAAATGTATGGAGATCAATAAAACTTTCCAAAGGTCTTACCATCTCCTCACACGTGTCCAAAGAGGATACCACCAAATTAATTTGATACATGCACGAAAAAGAGATTGTTCTTGAATAAAACTATGCAAGGAAGGTATGTCCGTATCATGGTTTGGAGGACATATTTACGAGCTACAGCCGATACTATCAGTAACCCTTTGAGCTCCTTATGCCAAGGAGGAGTCACAGATACCAACACTGCACACACCAGGGCAGGAGGTGGAAAGGTGCAATTAACTGAGTAGAGGAATACAACTGAAAACCTCTCCAAAAATATTTCACTGGGTGACAGTCCCATGTACAATGTACAAAGAAGGTGGACAAGTCCTCAAGTATGAAAGATATATTGAAAGTTTTTCTTGCAATATATCTTCTGGACTAACAATGTGCTGAGCTACAATTACTAACAAGGTGTTTTCCTGCTGCTGATTGAGGCGTGTGAGCAGAAGTAACATATTTTGTGCTACTGAATGATTGTCAGCATCGGCTAGAGATAATGAAGCCAATGTTGTGGCCAAATTTATGTTAGGTAATGCTATAGTGAACTGTATAATGTCCCATTCCCAACAGTCACCTCCCCAGTCATCACCCAGACACATCCCCTGGTGTTACTGTATAATGTCCCACTCCCAGCAGTCACCTCTCCAGTCATCACCCAGACACATCCCCTGGTGTTACTGTATAATGTCCCATTCCCAGGAGTCACCTCTCCAGTCACCACCCAGACACATCCCCTGGTGTTACTGTATAATGTCCCATTCCCAGCAGTCACCTCTCCAGTCATCACCCAGACACATCCCCTGGTGTTACTGTATAATGTCCCATTCCCAGCAGTCACCTCTCCAGTCATCACCCAGACACATCCCCTGGTGTTACTATATAATGTCCCATTCCCAGCAGTCACCTCTCCAGTCAGCAGCTGAATGATCCTGTTGGTGAGTTCCAGAATCCTCTGGTCATTGTGTCTCTCATGTATCAGTGAGTGAGGTGGAGGCACCGTGATGGGGCTCTGGGTCCTGCTCACTCCTCCTGACACACAGGGACAGCTGATGGGTGTAGCACAATCACTGGATGTCTTCTTCACTAATGTGTAATCCTGTGTATTGGGAAAGACACCAAATATCACTGAATACAGTCCCAGATACCCTCACCTCCACAGACATGTCCCTGTATTATTACTATAGATATAAGTGATGTCACTGTGACACTCCCAGATCCCTTCACCTCCCCAGTCATGTCCCTGTATTATTACTATAGATATAAATGAGGTCACTGTAACACTCCCAGACCCTCTCACCTCCCCAGTCAGCAGGTAGACGATCTCCAAGGTGAAATGTAGTATTCTCTCCGTCATGTGACTTCTATCCTTGTCCATCCTTAGTGATCAGTGATTTATGCAGGACACGTCTCACCCTCGTGTCGCTTCTAGTAAAGATTATCTGGTTCCTCACAGCTTACTTGTCTACTAAAAATATAATTATAATAAATATTACAGAGTACAGGTTACACTGATATCACACAACTGAAAACCGTGATCATTATACACAGGTCACACTGATATAAAACACCTGATACACAGTGATCACTAAGCACAGGTCACACTGATATCACACTCCTGAAACATAGTGATCACTACACACAGGTCACACTGGTATCACACACCTGATACACACTGATCACTATACACAGGTCACACTGATATCATACACCTGATACACGCTCAACACTATACACAGGTCACACTAATATCACACACCTGATACACACTGATCACTATACACAGGTCACACTGATATCACACACCTGATACACACTGATCACTATACACAGGTCACACTAATATCACACACCTGATACACACTGATCACTATGCACAGGTCACACTGATCTCTATACACAGATCACACACCTGATAACCAGTGATTACTACACACAGTATAATATACACAAGTATACAACACCATATGACAAGATATTTCCCCAGGCCAGATCCCTCACAGCCCACCCACCTTTTCCTCCTCATTCCCCCCTCAGGTCATTCTCCCCAGTAACCTAGGATACAGTCTCTGCCCCCATCATCTTACCCTACTTCTCTGCTCCCCTTCCCCCATTATACACCCTGCGATAGCGCACCACATCTCCCAGCCCAGCCTCTCTCTCCCACTACTGCCTTATTCCTCCGTCTCCTAATATCTGTGTGACTTGTGTACAATCACCCCTTTTATTTTCTCTGCTCCCACATCTGCAATAATTACTGAGCATCAGCAGTGTTGTACTATCTGTGACTCCACAGCTGTAGTGGGACCGTAAGTCCCAGCATGCCCTGTCATGCTGGAGTCCACAGTTAGCTTACCAGGATGTACGTTACATGTGTGACAATCCTGCCGGCCATGTTTATGTAGCATAGGGGAGAGGCTGAAGCATTTCTTGAAGGATAATCAGTTACGTGACAAAGTGAAGATCTAGAAAAGTGTTTCCTATCTCTGGTCAACAGGGATCCCTAACATGACATGTTTTCCATATCTCCTTGCTTGAGCAAAAGTGCCTTCGTAAGGCTGTGTACACACCTATAGATATATCTGTCCAATCTGTCTGGTGGGAAGGATAATCTGGTAATGTATGGGTGCAAATAACAATAGAAATTTGTTCCCAAACACTGGAAAACAGACCAGATTTTCCCTCCCACCAGACAGATTGGACAGATGTGTACACAGCCTTAAGCGGCCCAAACACCGTGCAATAGGCACCGTGCAACGCAACAGGGGATCCAACGTCCCACATATCGGGCAGTCCTCATACATAGTGCAATTGGGTGGCCGACCGCCCAATATGCCGGCTCCCCCACCCGCATAGCGCTGCATGGGATTGCATTCCCAGATCAACTCAACCTGCAGTAAGATCTGGGGGTGTGATGTACGACCCCACGGGTGCGCACACTGGCCGACATCCTGCCCATACACGGTGCAATATAGCAGCCAAAATGCACGAATCCATCAGAGCGGCTGATTTATCGCACCGTGTATAGGTCGCTTTACTGAGCGCAGATATCATGGGTACACACTAGACAATGACGCGATATGTTGCTCCGATCTGCTTCTAGTGCGTACTCAGCATAAGAAAACCTCAGACAGGTGAGTACTCAGCAAGGCCTATTACAGGGGACGTCTGTGCATCTTATACATCACCCGGTGTACACTATGGTGTCTCTCTGTTTATTCTGTCACTTCCACACTAATAACCACCTACTGAGGGTACTGACTGCCAGCTACAGCTGATATGTTCTGTATGGGGGGTCTGAGTGTGCCAGACACCTCCCTTTCTCTATAGTCTGTTACCCACCGAGCAGCAACTACTCCAGCTGTATTATATGTAACACCAGGGTCTGCTCCACCTGTATTATGTAACACTAATAACCACCTACTGAGGGTACTGACCGCCAGCTACAGCTGCTACATTCTGTATGGGGGGTCTGAGTGCACCGGACACCTCCCTTTCTCTGTAATCCGTTACCCACCGAGCAGTGACTACTCCAGCTGTATTATATGTAACACCAGGGTCTGCTCCACCTGTATTATGTAACACTAATAACCACCTACTGAGGGTACTGACCGCCAGCTACAGCTGCTACATTCTGTATGGGGGGTCTGAGTGCACCGGACACCTCCCTTTCTCTATAATCCGTTACCCACCGAGCAGTGACTACTCCAGCTGTATTATATGTAACACCAGGGTCTGCTCCACCTGTATTATGTAACACTAATAACCACCTACTGAGGGTACTGACCGCCAGCTACAGCTGCTACATTCTGTATGGGGGGTCTGAGTGCACCGGACACCTCCCTTTCTCTATAGTCTGTTACCCACCGAGCAGCAACTACTCCAGCTGTATTATATGTAACACCAGGGTCTGCTCGAGATGTATTATATGTAACACTGGGTCAGCTCCACCTGTATTATGTAATACTAATAACCACCTACTGAGGGTACTGACCCCTAAAGGATTTAGTATAAATATGGACACATGGAAGATCAGCCTTACCCCGAGAAAACACCAAACTGTGTGAAACGCATTGGTTATTAGTGGGAAACGGACAGAGATTAACTGGAAACTTCCCTCTCTAACATCGGCCGGCCGATGATGTCATCCAGTGGGATGCGACTTATCATTGGTAACCTGGCCCCATCTTATTAGGCGTCAGACTAAGCACAGAACGGGCATTGCAGGCGTACCTGCCGGGTATGTACCGGACCGCATCCAGGAAGAAGACAACCATCTTAGGGTACGGTAGGGACAGGTCACCTTGTGATTGCCATTCCACATTACCTTCACATGGACCCACCCTTCCACATATTCTCATAAGAGCTATACACATAATCTCAGTGCTTGTGCTGGTGTATGTATGTGTATTTCTTCTTTATAAATAAGGATAGCCTCCACATAAATATCAGCACTCAGTATAATCATATTTTATCCTATCCTTACACTACTGAGCTGCTTAGTACATCACAAGCGCAGGAAAGTCTTATTACTTTTACTTTAGTAACAATTGGCTGCTATATGTCACCGTGGTAACCGGCAATGCTGTATAACTAGATGCTATATGTCACCGTGGTAACCTGCAATGCTGTATAACTAGATGCTATATGTCACCGTGGTAACCTGCAATGCTGTATAACTAGATGCTATATGTCACCATGGTAACCTGCAATGCTGTATGACTAGATGCTATATGTCACCCTGGTAACCTGCAATGCTGTATAACTAGATGCTATATGTCACCGTGGTAACCTGCAATGCTGTATAACTAGATGCTATATGTCACCGTGGAAACCAGCAATGCTGTATAACTAGATGCTATATGTCATCATGGTAACCAGCAATGCTGTATAACTAGATGTAATATGTTACCGTGGTAACCTGCGAAGCTCAGTGATCGCAAATACGCGCTATTGTGCGTATTTTACCCAAAAATGAGGACTGGGGACCCACTTTTGAAGAATGGGTGGGTCCCTGGGGACACGCTCCGCTGCGGCCAAAACCAATCTCTGGCTCCTGATCATATGACTTAGCCAAGCCCGGGATGAATCTAAAAAGTGGACGTGAAGCAGCCGTCTTCAGCACCTTACCGGTACTGGTACCCGGCACTATGGGACAAGCAGCCCCGGCACTAGGACAGTCCCGGCGGAAAAGATGGCCTCAGCAACCGGCGGGAAGATGGCCCCAGCATCATGATGGCTGTGGCAGGAAGATGGCTGCGGCAAGATGGCGGCCCCTGTCACTTGCCAGGAGGACAGTTCCAGCACCCGGCAGCAGGACAGTTCCAGCACGATAACGGCCCCAGCACGATGACGGCCCCGGCAAGAAGATGGCTCTGGCACTCGGTGAGGGGACAGCCCCGGCACCCAGCTATAAGTGGGTGAGGGTTAGTTTGGTGCTGCGGGTTAATGGATGGCTTTGTTGTGGCAGGTGGGAGCCTGAGCATTACCTTTTGCTGTTGATGGCACTGCTGCTGCTAACAGTGATGAGTGGCTGGCAAGCAGCCAAAAGGGGGTTCGTTTTGCAAAACAATGTAGGGGGGGAGGTCAACTGCTGCTACTACTTTAAGCTACATTTCTATCTATCCTGACCCTTTCCAAGCACTGTCTGCTCCTAAACCCTCCTTGCACCTCTGTACTGCACCAGCTATCTACCCTTACCCCCTCCTTGCCCCAGCACTGTCTGCCCTAACCCCTCCTTGAACCCCAATTACTGCACAAGCTGCCATCTACTTTTACTCCCTTCCCACAGAACTGCCTGCCCCTAAGCACCTCCTTACCCCCCAGTACTGTCCCAGCTGCTGTCTACCCTTCACCCCTCCCTACCCCTAAAACCACCTGCCCATAGCCCCTCCTTGCTCCCCAGCGGTGTTGTAACTTCTGTATGCAGTTACCCCATCCCTACCCCCAGCACCATTTGCCCTTACCTATACCCCCAGCTCTACCCCAACTTCTCCCTGTCTTTGCCTTCAAGCTCTGCCCCAACTGCTACCTGGCCCCAGCACTGTCCCAACTGCTGCTTGCCCTCACACCCATATATGTAATGGGACCCAGATACTGTGGATTAGGACCACAATTTTTTAAAGAGAGGGGTCCCTGGGACTCACAAATTTTTTCGCTCTGCGCGATCACTGGATGCTGTATAACTAGATGCTATGTGTCACCATGGTAACCTACAATGCTGTATTAATAGATGCTATATGTCAACGTGGTAACCTGCAATGCTGTATAACCTGATGCTATATGTCACCATGGTAACCTGCAATGCTGTATAACTAGATGCTATATGTCACCGTGGTAACCTGCAATGCTGTATAAATAGGTGCTATGTGGAGACTTCCGGTTGTGGTGAGGATGTGGTGAGACGCTTCAGCGCTCAGCTCCGTTACCGCCCAGCTTCACACGGCGTGCACGGCTGTTTATCAGCCTCCATCGGAGAACAAACGCTTACCTCACTAAGCGGAGACACTCGTCCGGTGTATGGAAAAATATTTCCCCCCACAGATGCCCAGACGACACCAAACTCAGAAAGCTGAGAAGCTGCGCTCAGAATCCAAGATGGCGGCCGCGCCTGAATCGCTGGCGTCTCAGACGGAGTTAAGCAGTGTTATGTCTCAATCTGATACTCAGCCTCCCCCAGCACTACTGCTTAATACAGCCACAGTGAGTACTCCAATCACCTATGACACTATGGTGAAAGCCATACAAGACACTATGAAACCCTTAATGCAGGAGCAAACTGCACACTTTACACAGGCAATCAAAGATATTAAGAATCAAGTACAGCAGCTTTCCACCAGAGTGGAATCCTCTGAGTGTAGATTGGGGGAGATTTATCAAGATGTATATACTTTGAAAGGTTCTGTCTCTCAAACTACTAAAATACAAAACCAGATTATTAATAAAATTGATGATCTGGAAAACAGATCCAGGAGAAACAACTTGAGAATACTAGGCCTGCCAGAAACCCTTAAAGGGGCTGAGCTATATTCTTTTCTTCAATCAACACTCCCTGAGTTACTGAAAATCTCTGACTCCTACCCCAAGATCATTGTGGAACGTGCACATAGAGTTGGTCCAATCCGAGATCATTCAAATCCTAGGCCACGGGTAGTGATTTTTCGCTGCTTAAATTATGCACATAAAGATGCACTATGGCTAGCATCTAGGAAAACCAGAAATTTATTGTGGAATGATAGCAGACTCCTCATTTTCCAAGATTTTTCTATTGAAGTTACTAAGGCGCGTAAAGCCTTTTCCCCGGTGTGTACTCGACTTATCAAAATAAGCCGCAAGTTTGCGTTAATGTTCCCTGCACGTTTAAGAATCTACAGTGGTTCCTCGTTTATTGATTTTACAAGAGCTATGGATGCATAGGCATATTTGGATGAAGAACAGACCGCAGAAGAGGCAAATGAATCCCATAATGACTCTATTTCAGTCTACTCGTGATCTCCCTACAGTCTCGCATGTTATTTCATACCTCACCTCGCTTTTACTTGTGACGACGGTGGCGGATGTCACCTCCAATTTTCTCTCTGGGACTCTAGTCAATTCATGACATCAGATACCGGTTTAGATTATATTGTTATATGGTTATATTAGTATTCTATATTTCGTTCAAAGCATCTATGTCATATGACACAATTTAATAGAATACTTTCTTTATTATGCTCCTACATTTTCAGAACATAATTTGTATTGTTTCTGACATTACCGCTATTGATAATGCTATTTGTCTTCAATGTTCTCTCATAACACTTAATATTCTTATATATTGAGTTTAAAAATGAAGTTGGATGTGGTTTAGGAGCGGATGTCGCAGAGTTTGTTATAACTTAGTTTAATAACTTACTTATTTGCTCTTATACTGGAAGTTATATATATCTACATAATTTTAATGTGGTTTCCTCTGTTCGAGACCATATTCTTATCATTTTTCTTTTTCTTTCAAAATTTAAATTTTTTTTTTATTATTATGATCACCATTTTGGTGGTTCTGTGTGATAATGATTTTTCTTTTTTTTATAACAGTCATGTACTTCCATGGAAATTAATGTACGACCGTGAGTTCAATTTAACTATGCCTTGGTATTTTCAATGTCACAAATTAAAGTAGGAACTTTAAATGTAGGAGGCATCCACTCACCTATCAAGAGAAAAAGAATCTTGACATATCTAAATAAATTGAAAATAGATATTATATGCTTACAGGAGACCCATTTGTTAGATGTTGAGATTCGTAAACTCGGTATGCTGAGGTGGTCAGTGGTTGCCTCAGCTCCTTACTCGACAAAATCAAGAGGTGTGGTGATTTTAGCACAACGACACCTTAATGTTCAACTACAAAATTCGTACAGTGATCCGTCAGGTAGATTAGTAATTGCCAATATGAAAATAAATGATACCCCCATTGTTTTGTGTAATATCTATGCCCCGAATGTATATGATAAAACTTTTGTGATGTCCCTATTGACAAAACTGTTCCCTTATTCTTCCTCTTCTCTAATTATATGTGGAGATTTTAATGTAGTCTCCTCCGCAAAACTAGATAGAAAATCACAGTCCAGACGTTGCACACAGACACCAAAATTTGGTATTCCGTATATAAATGAACAACTTAACCTTATTGATATATGGCGCGCTAAGCACCCAATTGATAAAGAATACACATGTTTGTCTGCGGCACATGGATCCTTGTCCAGATTAGATTATATTTTAGTCTCAGATCATTTATTTACACGGATTAATACGACAGAGATAGAACCCATTTCTATATCGGACCATGCCTTGGTATGGTTTTCGTTGTCTATGGCTGCTGACTTGGGGTCGCATAGACAATGGAGATTTCCGTCATACTTAACACGATCTCTTAAATTTAGAAGTAAAATAGAAACTTTTTGGGAAGAATACAAGATTAATAACTCAACTCACGAATCAGAAGACCCACTTCTGTTCTGGCAGGCCTCCAAATCTGTACTACGAGGAAATATATTATCATACACTGCTTACACAAAAAAGGAATTCTCTAAATCTTACATGGCGGCTGAGAGACCTGACAGAGGCCTACCAAACATACAAAGACACCCCTTCTACCATTCATAAGGCTGATTACCTCCAGAGAAAAACACAGTTTGAAGAAATTCTTAATCAGTTAGGTGATCGATCCTCATTCAATAGAGACTTCCAATTTCACAAATTAGGTAACAAATCAGGACGATTGCTATCCAACTTAATACGGGGCTCGCTTCCTTCCACCACTATCAAACACATAACTAAGCCTAATGGTACTATCACTTCAGTTAGCTCACAAATTCTATCAGTCTTCTCCTCATTTTATGAATCCTTATATACCCAAAAATCTTATGATGATAAAAATCAAACTTCTTAATATACCAATATTAATATACCAAAACTACCTGATACTTTGGCAGAAAAATTGCTTTTACCAATCACAGCGGCAGAAATTCAGAATGCCATTAAAGCTTTAAAACCAGGGAAAGCACCTGGGCCTGATGGGCTTACAGGTGATTATTATAAAATTTTAGAACCAAAGATTATAAATATACTTGTTAGTGTGTTTAATGTTATATTGAACGATAAAATTATACCTAAATATTTTAATGCTGCTCTGATCAAATTACTTCCTAAACCGGGAAGAGACCCTACTTTACCAGGGTCATATAGACCGATTTCTCTGTTAAATACGGATTACAAAATATTCACTAAAATATTGACAGAGCGTATTAAAATTTTAATGCCACAACTAATTCATAAGGACCAATCTGGCTTTATTTGGCAACGTCATTCAGTGACTAATATTCGTAAAGTACTGTCTGCAATCCACTACATAAAACTTCATAATCCAGAGACTCCCAGTGTTCTTATTTCACTGGACGCCGAGAAGGCGTTCGACCTAGTATCATGGGTCCACCTATTTGACACAATGACAAGATTTGGCTTCCCTAATGAATTTGTTAATATTCTTAAATCCCTATACTCAAACTCATCTTCCCAAATTCTATGCAATGGATTTTTATCCTCCCCTTTCCCGATTCTTTGTGGAACACGTCAGGGATGTCCATTATCACCACTGCTATTTGCCTTAGCATTAGAACCCCTGGCGGTGGCCTTACGACAATCCAAATTATTCAGTGGTATCAAAATTGGACATTTAGAATTAAAAGTCAGTCTTTTTGCAGATGACATGATGTTACTTATTTCCAACCCATCACAATCCATTCCAAACATTTTAGATATCATTTCTGAGTTCGGGTCTTTCGCTGGTTATAAAATTAATGTTGATAAGTCGGAGATTCTTACGGTTTCGGGCTGCTCAACCCACAATCCCTTACCTTCACCCCTTTCTATATTCAAACGTGCTAACTCAAAACTGAAATATTTGGGTACCTTTATAACGTCAGACCTGAAATATCTATATACAAGCAATTTCACACCATTACTTAAAAAAATGTTCCATCTCTTAGACCTCTGGAAAAGCCTCCCCCTTTCCCTGTTGGGGCGAATTGCTTTAATAAAAAGTATAATTATCCCTAAAATAACATATATCATACAGATGTTACCCATATCACTTAACAAAACAGACCTTACATCCTGCACTCAAGCATTCTCCAAATTTATCTGGCAGGGAAAAAAGGCCAGAATAAATATGAATAAATTACACCTACCACGAGCAGACGGAGGGTTGGGTTTCCGAAATCTAAAAATTTTCTCGCAGACAATTTTTTTCAGATATATATCAGATTGGCTGCTTGATAGAGATCTATACACTGACATCTCTATAGACAAAGCTATATTAGCCCCTTTCTCACCAGCAGCATTGCTACACTCTCCCAGTTCATTAATTCCTCGAGATATACTCCACAATCCTTTGTTTTTTGATACATACAATGCCTGGTTATTTATTAACCGTAAACTTAATAGAAACTTCAGTAGCTCTCATTACACTACATTTTGGGGAAATCCGGCTTTCACACCTGCCTTGGAAAATATTAGATTTTTACAATGGAGAGACAAAGGAATAATGAAAATAAAAGATATTTTTGATCCTGGAGGAAATCTGAGATCTTTTGGTGATCTTCGAATAACTTTCGATTTACCTCACGCCCAATTTTTTATGTATTTACAGGCCCGACATTTTGCAAACTCCCTTCCTTCGGTAGGGTCTCTTGATGACTCCACAGACATCTTATCTGATTTACTTGTCTTTATTAAAAGTAACACATACCATACCAGATTTCTTTATGGAGACTTACTAGACAGAGACGTGAGGAAGATATGGAGGGTCACCAATGCTAGATGGGCATCAGATATGGCATGCAACCCAGAATCCTTGGATGTATTATCATGATTTGATTCCACCATGAAATACGCCCAATCGGCTCTTCTTCAGGAAGTCCACTTTAAATTTATAAATAGGGCATATATAACACAACAACAACGCAAACACATGGTTCAGGATGAATCTGGAGTCTGTCCTAAATGTCATCATTATCCAGCTACTTATTACCATAACTTTTGGGAATGTCCAAAGATTAGATGATTTTGGAATAAGATTGTGGCATATATTAACGTATTGTTTTCTATTAATGTTCATCCTGATCCTCTGGCACTCCTCTTTGTTATATTCTCGAATTGGGATCTAGGTCCCAATAAACGGGATATTATTCCCCTCCTTACAGTTATATTAACGGTAGCAAAAAAGATTATATTAAAAAAATGGATCTCTAAAAATTCTCCATTTCTTACTCAACTTAAGTCATGGCTATTAAAATTATTATATTTCGATAGGAGATCCACACTGCCTAATATAGAGAAAGGAGTTAAAACTTTCTATAAAAAATGGTCCTATTTTATAGACCTAGACAATCATACACAACATTCGATTTTAAAATTGTTTGAAGGTACCGAATGGTATGTAATAAGACAACTTATTGGCTCATCTTAGGGATTATTGTGGTAGTGTATGCCGCGGTGATGCATTTTCTGGTCACCTTAGCTTTTTTGATTTCTGGAATGGTGATATTTTGCCTACTTTATATATCTCTTGTGTTTTATGTTTTATATTTTATTTTATTTGTCAAGATAGGATGCCCATATGGATACATGTGACAATTCATACACTCTTGATAAAAATTAAATGTACAATAGATAATAGGAATATGTGACTGTTCTTCTTCTTCTTCTATTATTATTTTAATTCCTACTGTAGTGTTTAATGGTTTGACTGTATTAGAGGTTGGCTTTATCTCATTCTATAACAGTAGTCATGTTTTTTTTTTGTTTTGTTTTTCTTTCACCCTTTAATGCAAGGAAAAAAAGAAAATTATATATTATATTGTCTGTATAACTATGTCCTGTTCAACCATTAATAAAGAGATTTACAAAAAAAAAAAAAAGATAGGTGCTATGTGTCACCGTGGTAACCTGCAATGCTGTATAACTAGATGCTATATATCACCATGGCAACCTGCAATGCTGTATAACAAGATGCTATATGTCACCGTGGTAACCTGCAAAGCTGTATAACTAGATGCTATATGTCACCGTGGTAACCTGCGATGCTATATAACTAGATGCTATATTTCACCGTGGTAACCTGCGATGTTGTATAACTAGATGCTATATGTCACCGTGGCAACCTGCGATGCTGTATAACTAGATGCTACATGTCATTGTGGTTACCTGCGATGCTTTATAACTAGATGCTACATGTCACCGTGGTAACCCTACAATGCTGTATAACTAGATGGAACATGTCACCGTGGTAACCTGCAATGCTGTATAACTAGATGCTATATGTCACCCTGGTAACCTGCAATGCTGTATAACTAGATGCTATATGTCACCGTGGTAACCTGCAATGCTGTATTAGTGTTCCCTCTAGCTCCGGCGGCAGGCAGGGCGCCGGAGCTAGAGAGGGCAATGTTGTGCGCGCGCCATTGGCGCGCGCGCGTGTCCGAAAAGTAGCGTAGTTACGAAAAGGGGGCGTGTCTATAAGACGCGTCCCCCTTTTCGTCATACTTGGGGGCGTGCCCGGCGCTTACGGACATGCCGGGCAGCCCCCAAGCGCTGCAGAAAGGGAGAATAGACACCGGGCGCATGTTTGTCCACCCGCGGGACACTGCGTCCCGCAGGTGAGAACGGCTCCCGCAGGCTGTTAGGGCAGGGCGCTTTTTGCCATCCTCCTGGAGGACAGGGTGCTTTTTGCCCTCCAGAAGGAGGGCAGGGCGCCGCGCCCCGCTAAAACAGCCTAGCAGGAACACTATGTATAACGAGATGCTATATGTCACCGTGGTAACCTGCAATGCTGTATAACTAGATACTAGATGCTATATGTCACCGTGGTAACCTTCAATGCTGTATAAATAGATGCTATGTCACCGTGGTAACCTGCAATGCTGTATAACTAGATGCTATATGTCACCCTGGTAACCTGCAATGCTGTATAACTAGATGCTATATGTCACCGTGGTAACCTGCAATGCTGTATAACTAGCTGCTATATGTCGCCGTGGTAACCTGCAATGCTGTATAACTAGATGCTATATGTCACCCTGGTAACCTGCAATGCTGTATAACTAGATGCTATATGTCACCGTGGTAACATGCAATGCTGTATAACTAGGTGCTATATGTCACCGTGGTAACCTGCAATGCTGTATAACTAGATGCTATATGTCACCGTGGTAACCAGCAATGCTGTATAACTAGATGCTATATGACACCGTGGTAACCAGCAATGCTGTATAACTAGATGTAATATGTTACCGTGGTAACCTGCGATGCTCAGTGATCGCAAATACGCGCTATTGTGCGTATTTTACCCGAAAATGAGGACTGGGGACCTACTTTTGAAGAATGGGTGGGTCCCTGGGGACGCGCTCCGCTGCGGCCAAAACCAATCTCTGGCTCCTGATCATATGACTCAGCCAAGCCCGGGATGAATCTAAAAAGTGGACGTGAAGCAGCCGTCTTCAGCACCTTACCGATGCTGCAGTACCCGGCACTATGGGACAAGCAGCCCCGGCACTAGGACAGTCCCGGCGGAAAAGATGGCCTCAGCAACCGGCGGGAGGATGGCCCCAGCATCATGATGGCTGCGGCAGGAAGACGGCTCCGGCAAGATGGCGGCCCCTGTCACTTGCCAGGAGGACAGTTCCAGCACCCGGCAGCAGGACAGTTCCAGCACGATAACAGGCCAAGCACGATGACGGCCCAGGCAAGAAGATGGCTCTGGCACTCGGTGAGGGGACAGCCCCGGCACCCAGCAATAAGTGGGTGTGGGTTAGTTTGGTGCTGCGGGTTAATGGATGGCTGTGTTATGGCAGGTGGGAGCCTGAGCATTACCTTTTGCGGTTGATGGCACTGCTGCTGCTAACAGTGATGAGTGGCTGGCAAGCAGCCAAAAGGGGGTTCGTTTTGCAAAACAATGTAGGGGGGGAGGTCAACTGCTGCTACTACTTTAAGCTACATTTCTATCTATCCTGACCCTTTCCAAGCACTGTCTGCTCCTAAACCCTCCTTGCACCTCAGTACTGCACCAGCTACCTACCCTTACCCCCTCCTTGTCCCAGCACTGTCTGCCCTAACCCCTCCTTGAACCCCAATTACTGCACAAGCTGCCATCTACTTTTACTCCCTTCCCACAGAACTGCCTGCCCCTAAGCACCTCCTTACCCCCCAGTACTGACCCAGCTGCTGTCTACCCTTCACCCCTCCCTACCCCTAAAACCACCTGCCCATAGCCCCTCCTTGCTCCCCAGCGGTGTTGTAACTTCTGTATGCAGTTACCCCATCCCTACCCCCAGCACCATTTGCCCTTACCTATACCCCCAGCTCTACCCCAACTTCTCCCTGTCTTTGCCTTCAAGCTCTGCCCCAACTGCTACCTGGCCCCAGCACTGTCCCAACTGCTGCTTGCCCTCACACCCATATATGTAATGGGACCCAGATACTGTGGATTAGGACCACAATTTTTTAAAGAGAGGGGTCCTTGGGACTCACAAATGTTTTCGCTCTGCGCGATCACTGGATGCTGTATAACTAGATGCTATGTGTCACTATGGTAACTTACAATGCTGTATTAATAGATGCTATATGTCAACGTGGTAACCTGCAATGCTGTATAACCTGATGCTATATGTCACCATGGTAACCTGCAATGCTGTATAACTAGATGCTATATGTCACCGTGGTAACCTGCAATTTTGTATAAATAGGTGCTATGTGTCACCGTGGTAACCTAGCGTTCCCGCTAGGCTGTTTTAGCGGGGCGCGGCACCCTGCCCTCCTTCTGGAGGGCAAATAGCACCCTGCCCTCCAGGAGGAGGGCAAAAAGCGCCCTGCCCTAACAGCCTGCGGGAGCCGTTCTCACCCGCAGGACGCAGCGTCCCGCGGGTGGAGAAACATGCGGTGACCCGGTCACCGCCGGAGAATAGACGCCGGGCGCATGCGCCCGGCATCTATTCTCCCTGTCTGCAGGGCTTGGGGGCTGCCCGGCGTGTCCGTAAGTGCCGGGCACGCCCCCAAGAGTGACGAAAAGGGGATGCGTCTGATAGACACGCCCCCTTTTCCGATGACCACGCCCCCTTCTCGGCCGCGCGCGCACCTTCGGCGCGCGCACGGGCATGCCCTCTCTAGCTCCAGCGCCCTGCCTGCCGCCGGAGCTAGAGGGAACACTAGTAACCTGCAATGCTGTATAACTAGATGCTATATATCACCATGGCAACCTGCAATGCTGTATAACAAGATGCTATATGTCACCGTGGTAACCTGCAAAGCTGTATAACTAGATGCTATATGTCACCGTGGTAACCTGCGATGCTATATAACTAGATGCTATATTTCACCGTGGTAACCTGCGATGTTGTATAACTAGATGCTATGTGTCACCGTGGCAACCTGCGATGCTGTATAACTAGATGCTACATGTCATTGTGGTTACCTGCGATGCTTTATAACTAGATGCTACATGTCACCGTGGTAACCCTACAATGCTGTATAACTAGATGGAACATGTCACCGTGGTAACCTGCAATGCTGTATAACTAGGGTGCAATATGTCACCGTGGTAACCTTCAATGCTGTATAACTAGATGCTATATGTCACCGTGGTAACCTGCAATGCTGTATAACTAGATGCTATATGTCACCGTGGTAACCTCCAATGCTGTATAACTAGATGCTATATGTCACCGTGGTAACCTTCGATGCTGTATAAATAGATGCTATATGTCACCGTGGTAACCTGCAATGCTGTATAACTAGATGCTATATGTCACCCTGGTAACCTGCAATGCTGTATAACTAGATGCTATATGTCACCGTGGTAACCTGCAATGCTGTATAACTAGCTGCTATATGTCGCCGTGGTAACCTGCAATGCTGTATAACTAGATGCTATATGTCACCCTGGTAACCTGCAATGCTGTATAACTAGATGCTATATGTCACCGTGGTAACCTGCAATGCTGTATAACTAGATGCTATATGTCACCGTGGTAACCTGCAATGCTGTATAACTAGATGCTATATGTCACCGTGGTAACCTGCAATGCTGTATAACTAGATGCTATATGTCGCCGTGGTAACCTGTAATGCTGTATAACTAGATGCTGTGTGTCACCGTGGTAAATTGCGATGCTCTGTAACTAGATGCTATATGTTACCGTTTTAACCTGTGATCCTTTATAACTACATGCTATATGTCATCATGGTAACCTGCGATGCTGTATAACTAGATGCTATATGTCACAGTGGTAACCTGCAATGCTGTATAATTAGATGCTATATGTCACCGTGGTAACCTGCAATGCTGAACAACTAGATTCTATAGGTCACCGTGGTAACCTGCAATGCTGTATAAGTAGTTGCTGTATGTCACCGTAGTAACCTGGGATGCTGTATAACTAGATGCTGTAGGTCACCGTGGTAACATGCAATGTTGTATAACTAGATGCTATATGTCACCGAGGTAGCCTGCGATGCTGTATAACTAGATGCTATATGTCACCGTGGTAACCTGTAATGCTGTATAACTAGATGCTATGTGTCACCGTGGTAAACTGCGATGCTGTATAACTAGAAGCTATGTGTCACCGTAGTAATCTATGATGCTGTATAACTAGATGCTGTGTGTCACCGTGGTAAATTGCAATGCTGTATAAGTAGTTGCTGTATGTCACCGTAGTAACCTGGGATGCTGTATAACTAGATGCTGTAGGTCACCGTGGTAACCTGTGATGCTGTATGACTAGCTGCTGTAGGTCACCGTGGTAACATGCAATGCTGTATAACTAGATGCTATGTGTCACCGTGGTAACCTGCAATGCTGTATAAGTAGTTGCTGTATGTCACCGTAGTAACCTGCAATGCTGTATAACTAGATTCTATATGTCATCGGCAATGCTGTATAACTAGATGGTGTATGTCACCGTGGTAACCGGCAATGCTGTTTAACTAGATGCTCTATGTCACCGTGGTAACCTGCGATGATGTATAACTAGCTGCTATATGTCACTGTAGTAACCTGTGATGCTGTATAACTAGATGCTATATGTCACTGTGGTAACCTGCGATGCTGTATAACTAGATGCTATGTGTCACCGTGGTATCCTGCAATGCTGTATAACTAGGTGCTATATGTCACCGTGGTAACCTGCAATGCTGTATAACTAGATGCTATATGACACCGTGGTAACCAGCAATGCTGTATAACTAGATGTAATATGTCACCGTGGTAACCTGCAATGCTGTATAACTAGATGCTATATGTCGCCGTGGTAACCTGTAATGCTGTATAACTAGATGCTGTGTGTCACCGTGGTAAATTGCGATGCTCTGTAACTAGATGCTATATGTTACCGTTTTAACCTGTGATCCTTTATAACTACATGCTATATGTCATCATGGTAACCTGCGATGCTGTATAACTAGATGCTATATGTCACAGTGGTAACCTGCAATGCTGTATAATTAGATGCTATATGTCACCGTGGTAACCTGCAATGCTGAACAACTAGATTCTATAGGTCACCGTGGTAACCTGCAATGCTGTATAAGTAGTTGCTGTATGTCACCGTAGTAACCTGGGATGCTGTATAACTAGATGCTGTAGGTCACCGTGGTAACATGCAATGTTGTATAACTAGATGCTATATGTCACCGAGGTAGCCTGCGATGCTGTATAACTAGATGCTATATGTCACCGTGGTAACCTGTAATGCTGTATAACTAGATGCTATGTGTCACCGTGGTAAACTGCGATGCTGTATAACTAGAAGCTATGTGTCACCGTAGTAATCTATGATGCTGTATAACTAGATGCTGTGTGTCACCGTGGTAAATTGCAATGCTGTATAAGTAGTTGCTGTATGTCACCGTAGTAACCTGGGATGCTGTATAACTAGATGCTGTAGGTCACCGTGGTAACCTGTGATGCTGTATGACTAGCTGCTGTAGGTCACCGTGGTAACATGCAATGCTGTATAACTAGATGCTATGTGTCACCATGGTAACCTGCAATGCTGTATAAGTAGTTGCTGTATGTCACCGTAGTAACCTGCAATGCTGTATAACTAGATTCTATATGTCATCGGCAATGCTGTATAACTAGATGGTGTATGTCACCGTGGTAACCGGCAATGCTGTTTAACTAGATGCTCTATGTCACCGTGGTAACCTGCGATGATGTATAACTAGCTGCTATATGTCACTGTAGTAACCTGCGATGATGTATAACTAGCTGCTATATTTCACTGTAGTAACCTGTGATGCTGTATAACTAGATTCTATATGTCATCGGCAATGCTGTATAACTAGATGGTGTATGTCACCGTGGTAACCGGCAATGCTGTTTAACTAGATGCTCTATGTCACCGTGGTAACCTGCGATGATGTATAACTAGATGCTATATGTCACTGTGGTAACCTGCGATGCTGTATAACTAGATGCTGTATGTCACTGTGGTAACCTGCAATGCTGTATAACTAGAGGCTATGTGTCACCGTGGTAACCTGCAATGCTGTATAACTATTATTATTACATTTTATATATAGGGAGCCACAAGAGGTCCGCAGCGCTGTACATAGAGTAAAGGGTACACAGAACATTACATTACAATACAGTAACCAACTTATAAACATAGCACAAGTAACAGTTAGCAGCACAATTCTCCATACACAATACAGCTGGGAAGGTGAAGGCTGTCATAGAAGTGCTAGAGAAGAAGGCTGTGAGACAGTGGGGAGGAGGACCCTGCTCCTAGGAGCTTACAATCTAGGGGAGAGGAATGCTATATGTCACCGTGGTAACCTGCAATGCTGTATAACTAGATGCTATGTGTCACCGTGGTAACCTGCAATGCTGTATAAGTAGTTGCTGTATGTCACCATAGTAACCTGCAAGGCTGTATAACTAGATTCTATATGTCATCGGCAATGCTGTATAACTAGATGCTATATGTCACCGTGGTAACCTGCAATGCTGTATAACTAGATGCTATATGTCACCATGTTAACCTGCAATGCTGTATAACTAGATGCTATAGGTCACCGTGGTAACCTGCAATGCTGTATAACTAGATGCTATAGGTCACCGTGGTAACCTGCAATGCTGTATAACTAGATGCTATAGTTCATCGTGGTAACCTGCAATGCTGTACAACTAGATGCTATATGTCACCTGTATTATATGTGACACATGGGTCTGCTCCACCTGTATTATATGTAACACCGGGATCTGCTCCAGATGTATTACATGTAACACTGGGTCGGCTCCATCTGTATTATGTAATACTAATAACCACCTACTGAGGGTACTGACCCCTAAAGGATTTAGTATAAATATGGACACATGGAAGATCAGCTTTACCCCGAGAAAATACCAAACTGTGTGAAACGCATTGGTTATTAGTGGGAAACGGACAGAGATTAACTGGAAACTTCCCTCTCTAACATCGGCCGGCCGATGATGTCATCCAGCGGGATGCGAGTCAGCACAACGCATACGCTGTGAGTACAGTGAAAACCATCATCGGTAACCTGGCCCCATCTTATCAGGCGTCAGATTAAGCACAGATCGGGCGTTACAGGCGTACCTGCCGGGTATGTACCGGACCGCATCCAGGAAGAAGACAACCATCTTAGGGTACGGTAGGGACAGGTCACCTTGTGATTGCCATTCCACATTACCTTCACATGGACCCACCCTTCCACATATTCTCATAAGAGCTATACACATAATCTCAGTGCTTGTGCTGGTGTATGTATGTGTATTTCTTCTTTATAAATAAGGATAGCCTCCACATAAATATCAGCACTCAGTATAATCATATTTTATCCTATCCGTACACTACTGAGCTGCTTAGTACATCACAAGCGCAGGAAAGTCTTATTACTTTTACCTTAGTGACAATTGGCTGCTATATGTCACCGTGGTAACCTGCAATGCTGTATAACTAGAGGCTACATGTCACCGTGGTAACCTGCAATGCAGTATAACTAGAGGCTACATGTCACCGTGGTAACCTGCAATTGCTGTATACCTAGATGCTATATGTCACCGTGGTAACCGGCAATGCTGTATAACTAGATGCTATATGTCACCATGGTAACCTGCGATGCTGTATAACTAGATGCTATATGTCACTGTGGTAACCTGCGATGCTGTATAACTAGATGCTATATGTCACCGTGGTAACCTGCGATGCTGTATAACTAGATGCTATATGTCATCGTGGTAACCTGCGATGCTGTATAACTAGATGCTATATGTCACCGTGGTAACCTGTAATGCTGTATAACTAGATGCTATGTGTCACCGTGGTAAACTGCGATGCTGTATAACTAGAAGCTATGTGTCACCGTAGTAATCTACGATGCTGTATAACTAGATGCTGTGTGTCACCGTGGTAAATTGCAATGCTGTATAAGTAGTTGCTGTATGTCACCGAAGTAACCTGGGATGCTGTATAACTAGGTGCTGTAGGTCACCGTGGTAACCTGTGATGCTGTATGACTAGCTGCTGTAGGTCACCGTGGTAACATGCAATGCTGTATAACTAGATGCTATGTGTCACCATGGTAACCTGCAATGCTGTATAAGTAGTTGCTGTATGTCACCGTAGTAACCTGCAATGCTGTATAACTAGATTCTATATGTCATCGGCAATGCTGTATAACTAGATGGTGTATGTCACCGTGGTAACCTGCGATGCTGTATAACTAGATGCTATATGTCACCGTGGTAACCTGCAATGCTGTATAACTAGATTCTATATGTCATCGGCAATGCTGTATAACTAGATGCTATATGTCACCGTGGTAACCTGCGATGCTGTATAACTAGAAGCTATATGTCACTGTGGTAACCTGCAATGCTGTATAACTAGATGCTATATGTCACCCTGGTAACCTGCAATGCTGTATAACTAGATTCTATATGTCATCGGCAATGCTGTATAACTAGATGCTATATGTCACCGTGGTAACCTGCGATGCTGTATAACTAGATGCTATATGTCACTGTGTTAACCTGTGATGCTGTATAACTAGATGCTATATGTCACAGTGGTAACCTGCAATGCTGCATAGCTAGATGCTATATGTCACCGTGGTAACCTGCGATGCTGTATAACTAGCTGCTATATGTCGCCGTGGTAACCTGCAATGCTGCATAGCTAGATGCTATATGTCACCGTGGTAACCTGCAATGCTGTATAACTAGATGCTATATGTCGCCGTGGTAACCTGCAATGCTGTATAACTAGATGCTATATGTCACCATGGTAACCTGCGATGCTGTATAACTAGCTGCTATATGTCACCGTGGTAACCTGCAATGCTGTATAACTAGATGCTATATGTCACAGTGGTAACCTGCAATGCTGCATAGATAGATGCTATATGTCATTGTGGTAACCTGCGATGCTGTATAACTAGATGCTATGTGTCACCGTGGTAACATGCAATGCTGTATAACTAGATGCTATGTGTCACCGTGGTAACCTGATATGCTGTATAACTAGATGCTATATGTTACCGTGTCAGATAGATATGATTACTCTTATGTATGTTACATGTGACAGCACCATGTCAGATAGATAGGATTACTCTTATGTATGTTACATGTGAATGCACCATGTGAGATATATGGGATTACTCTATGTATGTTACATGTGAATGCTGTCAGATATATGGGATTATTCTATGTATGTTACATATGAATGACCCATGTCAGATATATGGGATAATTCTATGTATGTTACATGTGACAGCACCATGTCAGATAGATAGGATTACTCTTATGTATGTTGCATGTGAATGCACCATGTCAGCGATATGGGTTTACTCTATGTATGTTACAAGTGAATGTACCATGTCAGATAGATGGGATTATTCTATGTATGTTACATGTGAATGCACCATGTCAGATATATGGGATTATTCTATGTATGTTACACGTGATAGCACATGTCAGATATGAGCACTTGGATAGGTCAAACAATAGCATATTAATCAGGTGGTATATATATATATATATATATATATATATACATATATATATATTCCCTATAACTCTGAGCACTGGGCCATGATGTATATGTCTGACCATAAATGATACAGATAATCACTATATACGTCTCCCATCACACAGCTGGTCAGTGCTGAGGAGTTATTGGCCCTGGTTACACCAGGCTTTATATCGTCTTTCTGTTAGGTTCTGTGTTATAGGTTACATTTTATTATTAGTAGGGTGAGTGCCCCAAACAAGAGAGAACTTTCTGCTTCTGTTGGTGCTACCTGTATAATGATAATGCAGCACCAGAGTCTGCTTCACCTACACTATATCAACACTTGGGTCTGCCTCCACCTGTATCAAGTTAATGCAGCACCAGAGGCTGCTCCAGCTGTACTTGTATAACAAAAGAATCTGCTCCATCTGTATCATATGACGATTGAGGTCTACTACACCTGTATGATAACAATGAGGCACCAGAGTCTGCTCCTCAAGTATAACAATAATAAATACCATTACCTGCTGCCACTTCCTGCTGGGACCGTCACCAGGAAGCTGCAGTTACCGAGGAAGAAACGCCCCAGTAGATAACCACGCCCCTCTCCTACGTGTGGCTATGGCTACTGTCTGCACCGCCCCTCTTATCATAGTTACCGCCCTCCTCTCATTCCCCTCAGAGCAGTGATTGGCAGCAGCGGGTAGCCAATCAGGCGGCACAAAGTAGGAAACTCACAGCTTCATCACCAGAGTAATAGTCGTATAGTCTAATGGTGTCCTCATTACGGTGACCGGCGGCCATTATCTTATAGTCTTCCAATCACAGAGCAGATCGGCCGTAGCCACAAGGGCTTTAGCTGCCATTTTGTCATAGATATACCTGACAGCCGTAGCCAGGTAACGTGTCCTGTATATATTATATAATTATTATATGGGGGAGAGGGGACCGTATATATATGAGGAGGAATAACACAGCTCCCTGCACCCACTGATATGTGGTATTATTATATAGGGGAGAGGGGACTGTACAGTGATATATGAGGGGGAATAACACAGCTCCCAGCACACACTGATATGTGGTATTATTATCATATAGAGGAGAGAGGACCGTACAGTGATATATGAGGGGGTATAACAGAGCTCCCAGCACACACTGATATGTGGTTATTTTATTATATAGGGAGAGGGGACCGTACAATGATATATGAGGGGGAATAACAGCTCCCAGCACATACTGATATGTGGTATTATTATATATTATAATATTTAATTAAAAAAAAAATTTGTAGACCCCCATTGGGGATATTACCACTTCACCCCCATGGGCATTACTCCCCCACTTGCAGTGCACAGTGGAGCGTGTGTCGGTGGACTGATAGCCCCCTGCTACATCTGATCTCTGTACTTGCAGAGATCAGCTAAATATCTGTCCCTGTGCATGCGCTGTAGAATTCTGGTCGCACGGCATTCTGGGGTGCAATTTCGGGAGTGATGTTGGTCACAAATTGTCACATCACTGCAGGGTGGTCTTCTCTTACAAAGGGATACAGCACAGTGGCACGGTCGCATGTGATGGAACCTTGTCAGCTGAAGCACAACTGGTTGTGGTCCCATCACGTGACTATGCCAATTAAGCAGCTGAACAGTTATAAACAAGTTTGAGGATGTGTATAAGTAACTTGTGAGACTAAACAGACAATAATATTATGTCATGTAAATGTAATCCGTGTATTAATGCTTTTCAGGTATGTTAGGAGTAAGTGCTTGCTGGGTGTCGTGACTGAATAACTAAATTATACAAGTACTTAATAGATAATATTTAGCGTATGTGTGAAATAGATGCTCAAGCCTAAAATAATAAAGATGAGTGTATAATAAAAGTGCAAGTAATACAGTAACACCTGGTGTGATTACACATTGGTGACTAACAGTCAGACTTTCTCTGACCCTTACGCCCTGTATGTAATAGCGGTAGGGGGATGTAGCCTCAGTATTAGAGAAGAATCTTATTTGTCTAGAACCATAAAACCTGTTATATTTGTACTCGCATAATGTTGTATCCTGGAATTACAGTCTATAGACCCCCTGCTGTACCAGAGGAGAATTGGGTATGTACAGTATAACTGATAATGACGCTGTCTGTTGTGAGGAAGTATGTCACTGCCTGTATTCCAGCGTCCTGATTAGTGCTGGTATAGACAGACCTCATATCCCAGGTTATCATCCCATCTGGTGAGGCCATCAGAGCTGCTGGTTACATGGTAAGGAAGCTTAGTCCTATGTAGTCTCAGATTTCTGTCACGTCATACGTCGGCTCTCAGCGAGATTGCCTGTCCCTGATAGGATGAGAGCTGCCTGGAGGGCACGACTTGTATGTATCTAATGCTACTAGTGGTTTGAGTATTGTCCCTGCTCTGATGACCTCTGATGCCACCTTGTGCCCGTGTATAGTTATTGGTAGGGTTCCCAGTGTTCTCCCCAGAAATTTTTTCCAGCCGGGTGGCATCCAAAAGTAGTGGGTGGGGGCCTTCGCAATTATGCGAGCGCCGGGAAAAGGGGTATCTCCCTTACCAATCCAGCCCGACAGGTCTCAGGCTGCTCCCCCACTGGCTCTCAGTCAAAAGTGCCCATTATGCAGTTTTCCCCTTTATGCATTGCCCCCTGTAGTTTAGCTTGCCCTTTTGTAGGGCCCCATGGCTGAAGTAGTAGCCCTATGTAGTGCCCCCAGACTGATCCCTTATGTAGTACCCCCAGACTGGCCCCTTATGCAGTGCCCCCAGGCATAAATAGTGTCCCTTATGCAGTGCCCCCAGGTTGGTCCCTTATGCAGTGCCCCCAGACTTAAATAGTGCCTCTTAGGCAGTTCCCCCAGACTGGTCCCAGTCCCATCCCAGAACTTACCTTTACTTGCTGGCCGCTTACGCTCCCACTCCCGTTGCCTCACTCTGACTGGATCTAAATAGATCCAGCAGGCGCGAGGGGCAGGCTTCTCACATCGCGGGTGACGTCATGACGTCACAAGCGCAGTGCATCACTGGGAACGCTTGCCTCTGCTGCGATCGGAGGCTTCTTTAGTCTCCGGTCACTTCAGAGGCCAGTGTTCCACAGCAGGGGTCGGCGGGGAAAGTGCCGGGCGGTAGGCTGTTTCTGCCCGGCGATGCACCCGCAGAAAACAGCCTGGGGAGAACACTGGGTTCCTCATAGCTGCTTACATCATAGAGGTTTCTCTCGCTGCTTCCCTATTATACATTGTCCCTGCTCTGTAAGCCTCTGCTGCCACCTTCAGAAAATCATTCATGTTGTGCAGAATGAACGATAAATGATGAACGATTTCCATTCACTGTATATCATCATAGAGGTCTCTCTCACTGCTTCCGTTATACATTGTCCCTGCTCTTATGGCCTCTGCTGCCACCTTGTGTCCGTGTATAGTTATTGATAGGGTTCCTCATCGCCGCTTACATCACAGAGGTCTTTCTCGCTGCTTCCTTATTATACATTGTCCCTGCTCTGATGGCCTCTGCTACGCTTGTATCCGTGTATAGTTATTGATAGGGTTCCTCATAGCTGCTTACATCATAGAGGTTTCTCTCGCTGCTTCCTTATTATACATTGTCCCTGCTCTGATGGCCTCTGCTGCGACCTTGTGTCTTTATATAGTTATTGGTAAGCTTCTCCATAACTGCTTACATCATAGAGGTTTCTCTTGCTGCTTCCTTATTATACATTGTCCCTGTTCTGATAGCCTCTGCTACGACCTTATGTCCGGGAATAGTAATTGGTAGGGTTCCAATATAGGGCCCTATTCAATTAGACGCAAAAAAGCCGTTTTCCATGAAAAAGTATAGCCAATCACGCCTTTTTGCAGGGTCGGAACTTATTGCCATATTCAATTACAGCCGCTTTTCGCCTACGCGGAAAGTCAGTGCAATGTAATAGGTGAAAAAGATTCACCTCTGAATAGCAGGAGAAATTAAGTGCAACATTTTTATTTTGGAGTGCAAAGGTGGGGAAACCACTCAGAACCCTTGGTGCAGCCCCCTAAAGGACAACTGTGTCAAAACATCCTGAAAAAAATCTTGAGAACACCCCAAAAAAAGTACTTTCATTTTGGGTGCGAAAAAGTAGGGGGACAAGCATAAAAACTAGAAAAATAGACTATTTGGGGGTCTGCAAGGATGGACCAGGTGTTTTTCGGATTGTAGGTGCTTGCAACATGTGCGGTTTTCACGTTTTTATCTAGTACTCAGGTTGCGTATGCTGTCACAGGGGCTGTAACGGCATGCCTGCGTTTCTCTAACACCCCCCCTCCCCATCACCACCCCAAATGGTCCCTTCCTGTCAATCACCCTGACATTACACTGTGTCCTCACTGCGATCTGGAAGCGCACGCGCAAATTTGTGGCTGCGTTCCTTGCTGAATCAAGCCCAGTTGTCTAACACAGATGTAGCTTATTTCCGGTTGTGCAGAGAGCATTTAATTTTGTGTCTTGAAGTAATAAGACCCCCGGCCAGGAGAGGAGCATTGGTGTAACCTTATGCAGTGCAGCGTTGTGTAACGGCCTCTGAGGAAACTCATGGGGCTGGGTCACAGGAACCTCTGACAGACACTGACCAGGGCTCTATGGCTGAGGGCAATGGGAGACTTACTGGTCACTCAGTGTTACATGTCTGACTGTGTTACATGTATTATCTGTGATTTTTATTATATTCATTCTTAGATAGTTCTGCTGTGAGGAACCAGAGTCTTTATTACACATTGCACATTCTGTATTCTCACTGAGTCACTGAGGATGGACAAAGACGGGAGTCACAGGACTGAGAGGATCTTACATCTCACCCTGGAGATCATCTACATGCTGACTGGGGAGGTGAGAGGTCCTGGTAGTGTCACAGTGACATCACTTATATCTATAGTAATAATACAGGGACATGACTGGGGAGGTGAGAGGATCTGGGAGTGTCACAGTGACATCACTTATATCTATAGTAATAATACAGGGACATGACTGGGGAGGTGAGAGGTCCTGGGAACGTCACAGTGACATCACTTATATCTATAGTAATAATACAGGGACATGACTGGGGAGGTGAGAGGATCTGGGAGTGTCACAGTGATATCACTTATACCTATAGTAATAATACAGGGACATGACTGGGGAGATGAGGGGATCTGGGAGTGTCACAGTGACATCACTTATATCTATAGTAATAATACAGGGACATGACTGGGGAGGTGAGAGGATCTGGGGGTGTCACAGTGACATCACTTATATCTATAGTAATAATACAGGGACATGACTGCGGAGGTGAGGGGATCTGGGAGTTTCACAGTGGCATCACTTATATCTATAGTAATAATACAGGGACATGACTGCGGAGGTGAGGGGATCTATGAGTATCATAGTGAGATCACTTATATCTATAGTAATAATATAGGGACATGACTGTGGAAGTGAGGGAGTCTGGAAGTGTCACAATGACATCACTTATACCTAGAGTAATAATACAGGGACATGAGTGGAGAGGTGAGGAGATCTGGGACTGCCACAGTGACATCACTTAAATCTATAGTACTAACTGAGCCGCAGGGAGCAAGTCTCAGACATTCGTATCAGTCCCACAGTCCTCACTGGAGTTGAGATTTAGTACATTTCCCACAGTACGTTATATTCTTTTTGTCACTTACGCACAGATGTCTAAGCTGCAGGAGATACTATATACTCTCTCTCTCTCTCTCTCCATATATATATATATATACATATATATATATATATATATATATATATATAGGAGATTGTTACATTATTTTTTTATTGTGAAATAGTCTTCTTGTATATTATGCAAGTTGATCACCTGACTTAACAGCCCAATTTAGGTGGAGTTTGATTGACCTTTTCATTGATGTCTCCCCAATACACAGTATTACTCAGTAGTGAAGAAGACATCCAGTGAGTGTGAGACAGCCAGCAGCCATCCCCGTGTGTCTGGAGGACTGAGCAGGACCCAGTGCCCCATATCGGTGCCTCCACATCACTCATTGATACACGAGAGACACAATAACCAGAAGATCCTGGAACTCACCAACAAGATCATTCAGCTACTGACTGGAGAGGTGACTGCTGTGAATGGGACATTATACAGTAACACCAGGGGATGTGTCTGGGTGATGACTGGAGAGGTGACTGCTGTGAATGGGACATTATACAGTAACACCAGGGGATGTGTCTGGGTGATGACTGGAGAGGTGACTGCTGTGAATGGGACATTATACAGTAACACCAGGGGATGTGTCTGGGTGATGACTGGAGAGGTGACTGCTGTGAATGGGACATTATACAGTAACACCAGGGGATGTGTCTGGGTGATGACTGGAGAGGTGACTGCTGTGAATGGGACATTATACAGTAACACCAGGGGATGTGTCTGGGTGATGACTGGAGAGGTGACTGCTGGGAATGGGACATTATACAGTAACACCAGGGAATGTGTCTGGGTGATGACTGTATCATTGTGTGTGTCAGATTCCTATAAGATGTCAGGTTGTCACTGACTATGTCTCCATGCAGGAGGGGGAGTATATAGTGGAACACAGGGGTCTGTACAAGGACGTGATGATGGAGAATAATCGGCCACTCGCATTACTGGGTAAGAGAAGAATTAATTCATTGTACAGGGGAGAGCAGGTATGGGGGCCCCATATATACTCATCACCTGATATTACATATATACAATGTACTCAGTCACTGTGTGTCTCCTACAGATGGACCCAGTAACAGAAATATCCCAGAGAGATGTCCCCGTTCTCTCTATTCACAGGATCCCACAGCAGTATCAGGTAGGTGGGATTTAGTCTTACCAATATAACAATGTCACAGTCGCTTTATGATGTGTAGAGAAGGTGTGTCTTATGCAGTGTTATTATACTGCTTTGAATGTATTCATACATTATTAAAGTGTTATTTTATTATTGTTATTTAGGGTGAGGCCCTTTCTAATATGAAGGTAGAAGATAAAGCAAGAAAAGAGATGTATGTGACTGATATGAAGGCAGAAGATATAGAGGGAGAAGAAGAGATGTATGTGACTGATATGAAGGCAGAAGTTATAGAGGGAGAAGAAGAGACGTATGTGACTGACATTAAGGCTGAAGTTGCAGTGGGAGAAGAAGAGACGTATATGATGGGTGGTCAGCAGTGTAAGGAGGAGGCAATTCCGACAGATATCAGCACAGGTGAGTAATAAACACTTATTATAGAAAAAATACTTGCATACACAATACTCATGCAGTAGTAACCCATAATAATAGTCATATTGATTTGGTTAAATTTTTAGTATAATTCACCAAATTTCCTGGACCACATTTAGGATTCTCCTCTACAGGTTGCAGACAACTAAAAATGTTGAAAATCATAAAGGTTAAGAGAGAACAGCCGAAAAAGTTTGACTTACTATGATGTTTCATTTTTATGCTGGCACTGAACCACCCTCTACCTCCTGGAATAGGCTATCATGCTGTGGAGCGATACCTTGGATTGATTTCTGGGTCTGTAGTCTTATTACAGTATGCGGAACAGATGCCGATCTATTTCTCAGCAGCTAATAGCGATGTACTGTAGTAGTCAGCATCACCTGATGGGTTCCTTCCTATCGATCTATCAGACAAGCAGAATGTAACTAATTCCTAACCATGATATAATCCGGTTCAATACCATGACCGTTCTTGTCAGTCATATCTGGTGACAGGAGTTTTACACCTTCTTGCTGTCTTTTTAGTTGTTTACTCATGTTAATGATATTTAACAGTAACTTTATTGTTAGAATTTAAATCATCCTGTGGACTTTAAATTACGTTTGGTTCTTTCCCGAACATAACCTTAAAAGGTGATAGATAAGAGGAGCCTCTAGACAAGGTTAAACTGTTTTCTTATAATGCATGTAAGATGATATAATCAGCACCTTCTTACTGCAGCTAAGAAAGCAAAAAAAGGGCAGCTCCAATTCCCCACAAATGATACAATGTTGAGTGAATATTTATTATCCTCAGCGTTTTAATTTTAAAATGATGATTCCTATAAGAACATAATGCATACAATAGTGCATTATTCAAATCCAATTAAAAATACAAAAACCCAGTGTCCATATAAATGTGAATATTCATCTCTTTATTTTCCAGTATGTATAGACAAGATCCATAGGTTAGAGAATTGCACGTCACTGTAGTTCTATAAGGAATAAATACCCTAACTTCACATTACCATTTTATGGGAATGTCAACGTTTATGGTCCTCCTTCTCATTACCAAAGGAAATCTCCCCACAATTGTCATGCAAAGAAGAAGTGAAAGGATCTAGTGCAACCCTGGATGTAATTCACAAGTTCAATTTAATATATAGAAATATATGATTGTATTTGGATAATGCACTGTTGTATGCATGTATATATGTTTTTATTGGCATCATCATTTTGAAAACACAGCGCTGAGGAGACGTAAATATTCACTCAACTTTAAACTCATTTCTACATAATTTTACTCTGTGCTTGATGGTACCAATTATCGTTTTACCTTACCACTTTCTTGTGGCCTGCATGGAGTATGTCTTCTGCTGTTAATACGCAGTAGCTTACACATTGTATGGAAAACATTTCTGTCTTTGACACTCTGACTCTCGAGCTTCCATACCTGCAGACAAACTCTTGCGTTAGTTTCTTAGATGAAAACGTTGCAGTTTTTGCAGTGGCTGATGATGCTTCTACGTAATTTGAATTTACATCTACACACACCAATATATGCTGCAGATTCTTGCATTATGGAAACGGGATACAATCAGTTTGTATTATCTTGAATGATCCCTTCTTATCAGTTTACAGATAACATCCTATCCCAAGTGAGTTATGTTCTACTGGTCATCCTTGTCCAGTGGACTCCTGGCCATATCCTTTTGACTTCCAAATAGCTTTTTCTTATAGGGAACACATTCTTTGCATCTCGACTTGTCTTTGTTCATTAAGATTTTTAAAAAGAATAACATCAAATAGTGATAACATTTGACTTAACAATTTTGTAAATCGCCATAAAGATCAAAAGTCATGTTCTACACCAAATGCGGATCTTGAGTTTCTGTCAATGTTTTAATTTGGCAAAAAGAGTTCTCCAGAATCTATTTGTGACCACTCCCATCTGTATAGAATATCAAATTTATTTTTTTTGAATGTCATATATCTGGTCTAGCAGTCAATATGTTTCAAACAGTCCTGTATCTGTACAAACTTTGAATTTCCCCCTCTCTCCACCCTCTGGACAGCATTAGGCTTATATGGTAAAAATGTGGCTGGATTAAATTTTTGCAACTTTTTCTGGTTAAAGTTTGCAGGTGCTTTAAGGGCTAGCTCCCATCTGGTAATCCTGTGACACATGTTTGAGAATTAAAATGAACAGATAAAACATGGGATGTATACAAAGTGCATGACCCAAAACTATGTCATCATCCTATCCTAAGAGAAGAGCAGATACTGCCAATGCTATCAAACATGTGTGTTTAGTTGCAGCCTAATATGCTGCAGGACTACTAGCATCTCCATGTTTTTGTGTGAGAACACCTGCAGTACATAGTAGGGAATGCCTAATGCTATAGACTTTCAGATCTGCCTTAAGACCGACAAAGGCTTGTATAATCTGTGTGTTGAACTACTAGTTTTTAACATGAAACACACTGAGGGCCTGATTCAGAGCCGGACGCTCTGACAGATTGACCACCCACAGCTATAGTGAGTGGCCAGGAAGATGGTTGCGATGGTTAGGACCATCACAACCATCGAGCTTGCGACGAGACCCTTGTGGTAGGGTCTCGTTGCCGCAAGCCCTAGAGTGCTTTCGGCTCTACCAGAGCCGAAAGCACTCCCACTGACATCACTTGTGATGTCAGTGGGGCCGGCCCCAGTAGGTAGGCGTTCCCATGGCCCGCCCATGCCCCCGGCCCGCCTACCAAAGGGGGCGTGCTGTCACTCAACATCGACAGCACGCCCCCTTTGGTACGAGACCCAGAGCGACGGCTTGCCCGTCGCTATCCGGGTCTCACGCATGCGCACGACGGAGCCGGCTCCGTCGTGCGCATGCGCACTGGGCCACCATCGACCCGCTTGCGAGCGCATAGCGCTCGCGAGCGGGTCTGAATCAGGCCCTGAGTTCAGCCTCTAGTCTTAAAGGATACCTTATTTTAACTAAACCACAACTGGGGCTACACTAGACTTTAGTACAATGTCTTGCCCATTTTTAGTCAAGACAAAAAAAACTGAATTAAGCAGATTTGACTGCTCCTGTATCATATCTACAAAGAAAGGATTAGTTAATGGCTGCAATGTTATGTTTACTATCTGGTTAGGTATTTCTGCTAAGTGGTTCTTTCATTGGTAATAGATTAAAGAATAGTAAGTGTAGGGCGTACAGAAGCGCCCAATAGGATAATAAGAAGCCGCCAAATTCACAGATTCTATATAAACAGAACCAGAAGGTGCTACAGCTCAAATATATATATTTTCCTTCATATCTTTCCATAGGGTAGAGAATCCAGAGTATAAATCTAGTACATAATACACAGAAAACATACAGTGTATTACAGTTTTTAGGGCTAGTGTAATCACGCAGATGTTATATGAATTCTATTAATGATTATTATATTTTCAGGGTTTGTTCACACCATTTTGTAACCTTATATATAGATATTTCAGTGCATGGAAATATGGGAATTAAATACACAAGTATAGTGCAGTCTAAAATTTCAGTTACAAATTGTACCTTTAATCTTCTTAAATGTATCAATTTGAAGGGTTTTTGTTTTTATTTTTTAAATTAACCTTATTTCATTAAAACATTCATATTACCATTAATTCATTATATTCCCAACAGGTGGCTGTAACAGAAGAAATATATCACAGGAACATCTAATTATATCTCCAGATTCTGAAATAACAGATAACATCAGACAAGATTCTCCAGTAGAAACCCCTATAGCCTCAATAATACATCCAGTTCTTTACAGTACAGATATGTCATCTGATCCTTCTGATGTGTCATGTTCTCCTGGTAACACAGATATTGGTACATCAATTACAGCTCTTAGAGTTGATAATATATTACCCAATAATATAGATGCCACATGTTCTACAAATAGAACAGAGGGTATTGCCCATCAGCCAGCTAATATACATGTGAAGCCATTTTCATGTTCTCAGTGTGGGAAAAGTTTTAGAAGTAAATCACATCTTGTTCAACATGAGAGAAGTCACACAGGTGAGAAATCATTTCCATGTTCTGAGTGTGGGAAATGTTTTAGTACCAAATCCGTTCTTATTTTACATCAAACAGTTCACACAGGTTTGAAGCCCTTTTCATGCTCTGAGTGTGAGCAATGTTTTGCACGGAAATCATATCTTGTCACACATCAGAGAACTCACACGGGCGAGAAACCATTTCCATGCTCTGAGTGTGGGAAATGTTTTACACAGAAAACAGCTCTTGTCACACATCATAGAACTCACACATGTGAGAAACCATTTCCATGCTCTCAGTGTGGGAAAAGTTTTAGAAATAAATCACATCTTGTTCAACATGAGAAAAGTCACACAGGTGAGAAACCATTTCCATGTTCTGAGTGTGGGAAATGTTTTAGAAATAAATCACATCTTGTTCAACATGAGAAAAGTCACACAGGTGAGAAACCATTTCCATGTTCTGAGTGTGGGAAATGTTTTAGTACCAAATCAGTTCTTATTTCACATCAAACAGTTCACACAGGTGAGAAGCCATTTTCATGCTCTGCGTGTGGGAAAGGCTTTAGAGACAAATCAAATCTTATTAGACATCAGAGAAGCCACACAGGTGAGAAACCATTTTCATGTTCTGAGTGTGGTAAATGTTTTAGTACCAAATCTGTTCTTATTTTACATCAAACAGTTCACACAGGTTTTAAGCCATTTTCATGCTCTGAATGTAAGAAATGTTTTGCATACAAATCAGATCTGGTTATACATAAGAGACATCACACAGATGAGAAGCCATTTTCATGCTCTGAGTGTGAGCAATGTTTTGCACGGAAATCATACCTTGTCACACATCAGAGATGTCACACAGGTGAGAAACCATTTCCATGCTCTTAGTGTGGGAAATGTTTCAGAGATAAATCACAACTTGTTAGACATGAGAGAAGTCACACAGGTGAGAAACCATTTCTATGTTCTGAGTGTTGGAAATGTTTTGCATGGAAATCAGATCTTGTTACACATCAGAGAAGTCACACAAGGGAGAAATAATTTCCATGACCTGAGTGTAGGAAATGTTTTGCACATAAATATTCCCCTGTTACACATCAGAGATGTCACACAGGTGAGAAACCATTATAATGCTCTGATTAAGAGAAATTACATAAGTCAGATCTTGTGGAATATTATTTACACACATTTAAACCGGAAACTGTTTTGAGAGGGATATTTTGTTATCTATAGATCAAATCTCATGCCCAATGCTTTTCCTGAGATGGGCTCTTCATTCACTTCTTTCATTTATTTTTGTTATATAAAGGGCAGAGCTGACATGGTTTGTGTTACTGTTCAAATTGTATTTTTTTGTTCTTTTTTCTGTTACTATCCCACAAGATAATATCCACTAAATGTCACGTTACAGTGTGTATGGTCAATTATATCACCCAAAATGGCAAAAGAGTGCAGGAGAACATGGACAGTGCTCAAGGGACAGGGTAAATTCATAGTGATGTGTAATGGTGATAGTAAGACTGTGCTCCCTGCTGTGTATTTCTCTCCTGAGCACAGAGGACGATGCTATGATATGTTCTAATAGTGAAATAAATGCAGCGTAATATATTCAGGTGTTATTCTTCTACCTGTTGTATCGCTTTATGTTTGTTACATTAATGGGCTGTCATCACTCAGAGATATGTGGGATATCTTCTTGTTATAGAACTGTCCCTAGTATCTATGATAGCGCTAGTAAGGGGATGTGTGTGACATTACTGGCGGGGGGGTGTGACATCACTGGCGGGGTTGTGATGTAATAACAGGCATGGCTGGTGCCAAGACGAAACAGTGGAGATCAGCATCACTGAGATTACTTATTGCTCCTACAGAGGGATACACCTTTGTGTCACATACAATGGTTTCTGTTTTCACAATCCATGTAATACATTGTGTGACAAAAAACAGCACAACCGGGCGCTTAGAGTGAAAAACAAGTAAAAACAATAGATGTATGAAATATATCTCACAGCTGCTACCCAATATTAGCCTCTAATTAAGCCAATGAGTCATATAGAAATGGAAAAAGGTGAATCAACATATGGTTCACCTCTAGGGAGCGCTAGATGTGGACTACAAAATCAGGTATATTCAATATCACAACTTATTAAGATCAATTAAGATACATATAAACAATTGAATAAATTGTCTCACACAATACATTACATTTGTGACATGTAATAAACATAATAGTAAATCACTTCATATGAATGTCAGTTCAGGGTGATATTGTATCCAGAAAGGGGGTTAGAAACCTCAGAATCAGTATACCAATGCTGGCATAAATGAAGTCATAATAGCTCATCCTGAGAATGAAGATAATAAATAAATGTTCCACTCCAGTGGTAGTAATTAGTACGAGCCACAGTCTATGCTGATGCAGCAATCAGTAGCAGCAAATAGGAAAGATGATGTTTATGCAGACAATAGTTCCCGGTATAATTACCCAGCTCACTCTTGATTTAAAAGATGTTTAAAAGAGAAGTGCCGGTCCGGAAATAGCGTGGGTCCCGCCCGTGGGATGTTACCTTTATGAGCGTGTGTCTTTCCAACCAGACCAGTAATGTTCAGTGCAGCCCTTTTGAGGAAACTGTCACATCTGACAGAGAAACGTGTCAAGGGAATACTGATACTTTGAATCCAGTCCATGCTACTACCTTATTGATTGCTACACCTCCTGCTTTGAAGTCGAGCCACTGCAGCAGACAGTGAGACCTTTCCAGCTTTTAACCAAGAGCTTTCTTCAGCGCGCAGTGAGACTGCACGCTATTTCCGGACCGGCACTTTCTCTTTTAAACATTTTTAAATCAAGAGTGAGCTGGGTAATTATACCGGGAACTATTGTCTGCATAAACATCATCTTTCCTATTTGCTGCTACTGATTGCTGCATCAGCATAGACTGTGGCTCGTACTAATTACTACCACTGGAGTGGAACATTTATTTATTATCTTCATTCTCAGGAGGAGCTATTATGACTTCATTTATGCCAGCATTGGTATACTGATTCTGAGGTTTCTAACCCCCTATCTGGATACAATATCACTCTGAGCTGACATTCAAATGAAGTGATTTACTATTATGTTTTATTATATGTCACAAATGTAATGTATTGTGTGAGACATTTTATTTAGCCTCATAATTGCTTTTATATGTATCTTAATTGATCTTAATAAATTGTGATATTGAATATACCTGATTTTGTAATCCACATCTAGCGCTCCCTAGAGGTGAACCATATGTTGATTCACCTTTATCCATTTCTAATACATTGTGTGTGCAGTCTGTGTAATGTGTAAGAGATCCTCCCAGTTCAGTCTTAAACTGGGTAACCACTGTGCCGACAGCGGCCGATCAGGTAAGCTGTACACATTTACTGATCAGCCACTAGACATATCATCCTGATATCACAACTGGGAGGACATTTGAATTTTCCTACCCAGCTGTGACATCAGTCTGTACAGCAAGTGTACGGGCGGTCGTCAGACGCGCCGATATATCTGCAGATATATATCGCCCACCTGCAGTGCTGCACAGCCGACGCGATATGTCTATGAACGACCTCATTCACAGACATCGAGGGTACACACACGCCAATGCATTTGCAATATATATCGGCTGTTCAATTGAATGCCTGATATATCGCCCAGTGTGTGCACAGCTTTATTAGGGTGGAGAAAAAGTGATGGTAAAGCCTGAACCCCAGCTTATTCAGATCAGTGCTTCCTCCTGGTAATAGGTCAGTCACTGGCCAATCATTGCCGGCTTCCTCCTGTCACTGCCTGACGACTTCTGGTGACAGAAAGTTGGGGATGTATAATGAGAGTGGTCTGATAAGTGCACAGGTAAGAGCTGTGATAGAGAAGGTCCTCCATCCCCCACTGTCACCATTGTGCAGCTCTTACAGACTAGAGGAAGTAACCTTGTAACAGTTCAGTCACTGACCTCTTACTGCTGGCTTCCTCCTGTCACTGCCTGAGGACTTCTGGTGACAGAAAGTCAGGGGCTGTATAATGAGGGTGATCTGATAAGTGTACAGGTAAGAGATGTGATAGAGAAGGTCCTCCATCCCCCACTGTCACCATTGTGCAGCTCTTACAGAGGAAGTAACCTGGTAACAGGTCAGTCACTGACCACTCACTGCCAGCCTCCTGTCACTACCTGAGGACTTCTGGTGACAAAATGTAGGAGGATGTATAATGAGGGTAGTCTGATAAGTGCACAGGTAAGAGCAGTGATAGAGAAGGTCCTCCATCCCCTGCTCTCACAGGCTTCTATATGGAATTTGCTACAATCCTATGACAGACCTGAGTGCAGCGGAGGAAAGGGAAAACCCGTTCGCTGGAGAGCATGTCATAGACATGTTCATGCTGGAGCTATCCCCTGAGATCAGAGACTGGGCAGCTGATTGTGAGCCTGAAACCTCAGAGGCTGCTGCTCAGTTTGGTGATAACTTTGTAGCCAATTGACCAAGATGGAGAAGCCATAACCTGCCAGAGGCTGTAGGGGAATGATTGTCCCAAAAACCGGGTGTAATAAATATGTGTCAAAAGTCTAGCACCTCCACAATGGGAAGTCAGATGAGGTCCTACAACTGTCATCCCATCAGTGTGTCCTAATTTGATAGATGCATCTCAGCCATAAAGGTGCTACTGTACTAAGACCAGAGGCACCTTTGCTGGTGTCTGCTTAGTCCCAGTTGTGCTAGCCTGTCATTGGGCTTATAAGTGCTCAGGGATACTGAGGGAGATATCTACTCCAATGGGACTGAATATTATAATGAAGCCGCCAAGTGCACTGTATTGGAGTTATCCTTGACTCCACCCTCCTTCAAACCACACATATCTGGCCTCCCTGATTCCCACCTCATCACTCCAATTTGTCCTCAATGTGGCTACTCTGTTCATCTTCCTCTCCAAATGTTCTACATCTGCCTCCCCTCTCCTACCCTACACTGGCTCCAAGGTTCTTACACTCACTTACAAAGCCCTCACCCAATCCTCCCCCATTTACATCTCAGACCTCATCTCCCTTCACTCTCCTGCCCAACCAATTCGCTCAACAAATTCACTCCACTTTTGTCAACTGATTACTCCTGCCTCCAAGATTTTGCCTGTGCTGCTCCCTACCTCTGGAGCTATCTCCCTCTCAGACTCTCCACCTCTACAAATCTTCAAATGGGATCTCAAGACCAACTTCTTCATCACATCCTTCCAACTCTCATCCTAACCTACTGCTCCATGCTCTTTCCTCATGGTCTACTACATCTGTGTCTGACCCTCCCCATTAGAATGTAAATTTTTACGAGCAGGGCCCTCTTATGCTTCTCCTTCCCTTACTAAGACTATCTACTTCTAACTCCCCACAAGGACACCTAACACTTGTTTGCTGACGCCTTGCTGCCATTTAAGTGTTATGATCGCTAATGCAGCAATGTATATAAACCATGTCCTTGTCCTGCATTGTTTTTTTACTGTTAATATCTGTTTTCTTGTGTGCTGATTTGTTCTTGTACTGTGTAAGGTGCTGTAGAACCCTTGTTGTGCCATATAATATAAAGGATAATCATAATAATGTAATCATGAGAAGATGTAAAAGTACCCTAGAAATATGAGAGGACACAAGCCGTCCATTTATCCCGAATGATCCTGTGACACAGGGATCCGTGATCTTTTCTAACACTCAGGGGTATATGTACTAAAGTGCAGGTTTTTAGAAGTGGAGATGTTGCCCATAGCAACCAATCAGGTTCTAGCTATTATCTTCTAGAAGGTAGATAAATGTTCAGTACCATCTGATTGGTTGCTATGGGCAACACTGCCACTTCTAAAAACCCACAATCTAGTAAATATCAAAAATAATTATTACACAGCCCTATAGTGGTGAATAACATCACAAACAATCATAATCAATAAAAATTATTTATTTAAATAAACTGCACATTGCATAAAACCAAAAACAAACTGTCAGTCACACAGGCAGCAGAGTTATAATTAGCATCCCTTTCAAGAACTGGGAATTAAATTGCCTGATAGCAGCCTAATAGCATACCTCCCAACATTTGATGAGCCCAAGGAGGGGCAGGCCGCACACCCGAAAAGGGCATGGCTTGCACAAAAAGGGGCGTAATCTGGAAAAAGGGGCAGAGCTTCGTGGCTTCCCCCATTTTCGTCACTTTGGGGGCATGCCCAGCACTCTCCGAGATGCTGGGCAGCCCCCGGCAGTCCGTATACATGAGAACAGATGCTGTGCGCATGTGTATGGCTTCAGTTCTCCTCCTGCACACCCGCTGCTCTAGCAGAGCAGCTGTTTGTGCTCTCCCCAACTTCCCCCCCACCATGGGACACTGCAGCCCGCGGGTTGGACAGCGGGACAGTCCCAGAAAAACAGGACTGTCCTGCTGGATGTGGGACAGTTGGGAGGTATGCTAATAGCAATCACATAGCATTCTCATATAGAAGATGCTAGGTAACCTTTTGCAAAAAAATAGATATATGTCCAAGGATTCCAAGGATAGTTTATGATGGTCTGTATTCAAACCTGTTTATGTGGATTAAGGGATAAATTTACTAAAATGAGTTTTTAGAAATTGAGATTAGATGGTCTGTATTCAAACCTGTTTATGTGGATTAATGGATAAATTTACTAAGACGAGATGTTAGCCCCTCCTCCTGAAATGTTAGCCCCCACAGTTACAGGGAATGTTGTAATAAATAAGCAGTCTATATACAAGCTATAGTATGAGGACCAAAGGAGTCGGCTTGCAACCTGCCATATGAACTCCGATATAGTCACTCACTGCTAACTTCCAGGCACTGTAGTGAATTATATGGGGTTGGCGGAGCTGGCTTGTGACCTGCCGTTTAAAGATCTTGTACGATCAATCACCCCTGTCCTTTGAGTGCAGGTCCTCTATTAGTGGAGATGGAGTTACGCTCAGCAATATATTTGCAAACAGATAACTGGTGTCACAAAATTTCCATACTCCCTGATATTGGGATGGGATTTTCCCTTACTAAAAGAGATGTTGGCCAACTGGGCCAATGAAGAGCCACCAGTAACTGTCAGCGCGATCCGTCCACAGACCTCAGTCTCTCCAAGCGTATTCAAGGCCAAAAGGTAAAGACTAACCTTTCTGGGGAATGAACAACTGTTCCACCTTTTTGCCTTGTACATAGGCTACACGATACAACAAATCATTCTTGCATCCTCGAAGTTATAGAAATGGTAGGTCAAAATCAGGATGTGTTTTATTCCACTCCAGGCAGAACCCAAATCATAAAACATGACATTGTCACACCACCTGGGTTATTGTAAATTAAAGGCCTTATCGCATCCCTGAAGCCAGATAGGAAGCCCTAAAGTGAAAGGCAGCAGAAATGCTCCGATTGGGAGTAAGAGTCCTATAGTGAGTAGAACAATCCGCTTGTATTAGTGCCTAAACCCTCAAGGGCTTTGAGGAACTGCAACAATTTTAGAAAATTGAATAAGGTTTCTAAATTTATCCCATGCCATGAGTCGACAAACTAGTTGAGAATTTGGCCTAAAGCCAATACCTGTCTACCTTAGAATGAACTAAAAGTTATTTGCAAATTCCCTTAACAGAGCTAGCTAAGGCTAAAACAGCATTTTCAATGTCAGAAGGAATATTCAAATGGGTGCTAACTTTTGTATTACATGGGGCCCCTGCGAAATTTCAAAGAGCGGATTAGTTGTTTTACTGCCAATCCCTAGAAATGTGCCCTTGGTATGATGGAGGCTAGGTACCTTGGGTATGTAGTTGGCCATGGGCAGGTAAAGCCTCAGATGAATAAAGTGGAGGCTGTATCTTCATGGCCCAAACCAGAGAGGAAAACAGCTGAAAACCTTTTCGGCATTAGTGGGCTACTATCGTAAATTTATTTGTGACTTTGCGACCAGAGCAGCCCCACTAACTGACTGAGGGAAACAAAAGTCCAGATAAGATAGTCTGGGTGGATGCTGCTGAAGAAGCCTGGAAAGATTTGAAAGGAGCCTTGGTTTCCACTCCTGTGCTACAGACTTTAAAATAAAGTTGATCCTTTAGGTTGATGCCTCTGAAACAGGGTTGGAGAACAGTATTGTCCCAGGAGGTAGAAGGGAGAGGAGAGACCAATTCTGTACCTGAGCCTGTTGCCACGAGAAAAGATGTTTGTGACAGTGGAATAGGAGTGTTTCACAATTAAGTGGGCCATCGAGTCCCTGCGATACTACCTGTTGGGCAGAGAATTCCTGCTGGTAACAGATCATACACCTCTTCAATGGATACACACCAACAAAGAAGTAAATGCTAGGGTGACTCATTGGTTTCTGGCATTACAGCCATTTCAGTTTATAATACAACATAGGTCTGGAAAACTGCAAGGTAATACTGATGCCCTGTCTTGAAAGTACACTCCTCAGATTCTCCCAGAGAGGCCCATGGTGAAGCTAGGGGAGGGGGAGAGTAGGAAAAGGAGAGGAGGTTCACAAGTACAGGCCCAAAGCAGGATGGGCGAATAGGTAAGTTTGCTTGGAAATTTATCAGCTTCACCAAGGGGGTTGAAGCTTAGGGGGAGGGTATGTGGCAGGGAGGCCACTGCCACAAGACAGAGGCAATACTTGTCATTTAATTATCTGGGTGTAGGCTGGTTGTCAAGTCCAGTCCAGGGTTTTGCAGTGTGCTGTGATTCCCAACCAAGCAATCAGCACCACTTGTGAGCTGGGCTTAAGGCTTTGCTGGAAGCAGAGAACAGTGCTCCTGATGCTGTATAAGCTGGCCAGGCGATAGGCCATGGGTGGTGGTAGCATTAGGGTGCCAGGCCATGGAAGGTCCACAGATGTTGTGTATGCTGCTTCTTGTGTAGTTTGAGACCTACAGTAATACTTGATGTTGACTGTGAAGTGACTGCTTAATTGCAGTGAATAAATGGTATGCTCTTTTATCATACTACTGGATGTGTTTCTTCCCGTCGTGTGACACCAAGCCATTGGGGGGCAGGGAACTAAGAAACAGACCTTCAGAAGGCAGGGAGGACCACAAACCTCTCAGACTGTATGTGTGACATAAAAGCAGCTAAGCTGCAGGTTAAGGAAGCCAGTGTCTATACCTGCAGGAGGCAGAGAGGACCAAAAGTAAAACTTGGTGTGAAAGCCAAGCCAGTTCCTCTGACAGACCAGCAGAGAAGCAGGCAGAGACTTTGTGAAGCAGACTAGCTGCCCAAGGTTAGCCAAGGGCAAGTAAGTGACGTAGTGCCCTGCATGGGGGCTAGGCTGTCTGTTGTTTTCCATTTGATTTGCTGACAGTAAAGCACCATTTTTAGTCATTTTAAACTACAAAGCTGCATATGGACTCCTTATTATGCACCTACTCACTCTCTCTATATATATGGCAGCAAATGTGCATTCAAATGTGTATTCATAACAAGAAAATCAGTGGTCAATGTTTCAAGACCCTGAGGTCTTTTCATCAGGACGTGTACATTGTACACATCCTAATGAAAAGATCTCAGGGTCTTGGAACGTTGACCACTGATGTGATTGTTTCAATACACATTTACTTCTAACATCAAGGAGTGCTGCCTGTTTTTTCCTCGCTTCGTGCTGTAAAGCACCGACTACAGGATTACATACTCTGCATTACCACGGAGGAAGGCACCCTTAACTTCGACTTATCATTCCTGAGCGCCAGACCACATACAGCATATATATATATATATATATAAATATTGTGAAAGGATCACTGGTAAAGTGGTCTGTGGCAGGTACATTTGTCCCAGATTCCTGTCTTTTGTGTTTTAAACCCCCAGGAGAAAGTCTGCAGTGTAGCAGGCTTGAGTTTCGGCTTTTTGAAAAGCCGGTTTGGGACCTGGGGGTTGTGGGTGAGAGGAGAGGGAGGGCTCCACCCACGGCCACCCCAGGTTTTGGTTCTCGCAGCCTGGTAACAGGCTTGATTGGGTTCCCACCTGAGAGTGACCAATATAAGCCTAGTGTGTTGAGGGCTGATTGTCTCACCTGGGAGAGCAGGCAGGGAGTTTGCTCAGACACTTGAAAAACCTATTTGTGAGTACTGTGCTGTGCTTTGTTGCTGGCGAGGGCATTAGGCCCTGCCAGGTTCGGGTAGTGAGGGAACTACCTGTGAAGTTAGTGCCACGACAGGGCTAGGATTTATATTTATGTTTTCTTTATATTTCTGTCATTGTACAATAAAGACTGGCGCCGAACAGCTTGTACTTGCATCCAGACTGGTGTGCTGCTTCCCTGCTGCTGTGTGTGTGTGTAAGGAAGGAGTCCTCTACCCAGGAGAGGGACCCCCTAACCTAACTGTGTCACAATATGGTGGAGAATGCGGGCACCCACACACACTGAAGTTGCAGCGAGAGGAAAACTTTCCGTTTAAAAATTAAAGGGACAGACACCCAATTTGTGAGTGTGGAAATAACAGTGTGTCCTTGGAGTCCCATAGAGGAGGCGTCAGCCAATGCTCAGAGAGGCAAGATTCAGCTTCCAACCTACACCCCAGGACAAAATGGAGGACATTATTAAGGCCTTGCTTCAAGCTACAGCAGCTCAGCAGGAGACAAACAAACTTCAGCAGGAATCTACCAGAGCTCAGCAGGAATCCACCAGGGTGCAACTGTTGGCCTTGGAGACAGCCCAGAGGAAACAACAGGTCACCATCGAGGACACCCGCCAGGCCTTAGTGGAAAACAGCCAGGCCATAAGAGAGGTGGTACAGCACCTGGTCGCCCGGCCCAGAGATGTTAATACTGGTCCTCCCACCACCACTCACTCCGTACGAGCCAGTCACTTCCTCCAAAAGATGACTTCGGGCGATGATGTGGAGGCCTATCTCGCCGCATTTGAAAGAACGGCCGAGAGGGAGAGTTGGCCCAAGGAGCAGTGGGCAAGTCTGGTGGCACCTTTTTTGTCTGGGGAGCCACAAAAAGCATATTTCGACTTATGCCTGGCTGATGCCAAGGACTATAAAAAACTAAAACAGGAGATCCTAACTTGCTTGGGAGTCACCACCTTTGTTCGTGCCCAACGGGTCCACCGCTGGGAGTTCCATAAGGACAAGCCTCCACGTTCACAGATGTATGACCTCGTCCATCTGTCCTCAAAATGGCTACAGCCCAAGACGCTGACGGGACCACAGATCGTGGAAAGGGTCGTGATGGACCGGTACCTGTGATCATTACATGTGACTCTGCGCAAGTGGGTGAGCCATGCAGACCCTAAGTCCGCGGACCAGTTGGTCGAGCTGGTGGAGAGGTACGTGGCGGCTGAGCTGATGAGTATGCCCCACCGAGCCCCGATGGTGCACCGGCGAACTCCCAGGGACACTGGTAAGACTGTTCCAGGGGAGAAGGGTGCTGGGCGGTGGAATGTACCTAAGACTGAGGGTGTAGAACCTGGAGACAGGCCTGCCAGGCTGGGAAGGTTCTTGCCCCGTAAAAGACTAGACATTAATATGACTCAGTGTTTCCGATGTGGTGGCTTCGGCCATATTGCCGCTAATTGTGCACTTACAACTGAACCTATGCAATGTGATACTGCTCATGTCTACCGCAGGGGGTCTTTCTTTGCACAGATAGCCTGTATGGCTGACCGGCAGGCTGAGACTGATAAGCACATGTGTGTACTCACTGTAGATGGCAACCGAGTAGAGGCACTGTTAGACTCTGGTAGCTTGGTGACACTTATAAAAGCTGAGCTGGTGAACCCCTTGAGGCATACAGGGAAAACTGTTGGTGTGACCTGCATACATGGGGATACTCGATATTATGTTACGGCCAAGGTGAACATCGAGACACCATGTGGCTCTGCTATAGTTTCTGTGGGTTTGGTGCATGGTCTGGTGTATGATGCAATATTGGGGAGAGACTTTGCTCACTTCTGGAAGTTGTGGGAAAGCCGTTTTGTTCCAGAGGTGAACAACCCCGATCCATTTGAGAAGGTTGTCGATGTAGTGGAGGGAGTTTCTTCTGAGTCAGAGTTATTCCCTTTTTCTACTATGGTTGGCGAACTAGAGAATGCGGAATGTGACGGTGGCCCGCCAACTGATGTGCCTCCCATTGAGGTGGGAAGTGTTGTTGGGCCAGGTGATCATCTGCCTGATTTAGAGGTCAGAAGAGAGGTCTTTGCCGTGGAGCAGTTGAATGACCCTACTTTGGTAAAAGCCAGGGAGAATGTAAAAGTAGTTGATGGTAAACCCGTAGACCCTGATAGTCCTTTGTCCTATCCCCACATGGCAAAGTGTCAGGATTTGTTATATCAGGTGACTAAGAAGGGGGAAGATGTTGTGGAACAACTAATAGTTCCCAAAGCCTACAGAAGAACAGTGTTGGATCTGGCCCATGGTCATATAACGGCAGGCCATCTAGGGGTAGAGAAAACCACTGAGCGAATAATGCAGAGGTTTTTCTGGCCCGGGCTTCATAAAGAGGTATCTGACTTTTGCGCATCCTGCCCTGAGTGTCAGTATCATGCTCCCAGGCCACATTTTAAGGGTCCACTAGTTACATTGCCTATCATAGAGGTGCCGTTTGAAAGAATAGCGATGGATTTGGTTGGACCCTTAATGAAGTCTGCCAGGGGACACCACCAGTATATTCTGGTCATAATGGATTATGCTACCAGGTACCCGGAAGCGATCCCGTTGCGCAATACGTCAACCAAGACCATTGCCAGAGAGCTAGTTCATGTCTTTAGCAGGCTGGGTATACCTAAGGAGATACTAACTGACCAGGGTACACCGTTTATGTCCAAAGTCATGAAAGAGTTATGCCGCCTGTTCAAAATCGAACAGTTAAGAACTTCGGTTTATCACCCCCAAACCGATGGGCTGGTCGAGAGGTTTAACAAGACGTTAAAACACATGCTTAGGAAAGTGGTCGACAAGGATGGTAGGGATTGGGACTACTTATTGCCATATTTATTGTTGGCCATAAGAGAAGTTCCCCAGTCCTCCACCGGGTTTTCACCCTTCGACTTGTTGTATGGGAGACACCCAAGGGGGTTACTAGACATTGCCATGGGAGGGGCAGTCTAGTCCTTACAAAACGGTGATTGAGTATGTTTCTCAAATGCAGGAGAGAATTGCTGCGGTAGTGCCGATAGTGAGAGAGCACCTGGAACAGGCTCAACAGGCACAGCAGAGGGTACACAACTGCAATGCTCGGTTACGCAGCTTTGCTCCTGGGGACAGAGTGTTAGTATTGGTTCCCACTGTGGAAAATAAACTTTTGGCTAAATGGCAAGGGCCCTTTGAAATCTTAGAAAGAGTGGGGCAGGTCAATTACAAAGTTTACCAGCCGGGGAAAAGAAAGCCGGAACAGATATACCATATAAATCTGTTAAAGCCCTGGAAAGATAGAACGGTACTGTCGGCCGTCCGAGACCCTCCAGTAAGTCCAGGGCCCTTAGTTCCCGAAGTGACAGTGGCAAAAACCCTGTCGGTAATTCAACAACAAGAGGTCAAGGAGTTTCTGATTAGAAATAGGGTGCTGTTCTCTGACGTACCTGGGAAAACCTTGTTCATTAAACATGACATCATCACTGACCCAGGGGTTAAAGTTAATCTAAAGCCCTATAAGTTACCAGAAGCACAAAGAGAATCGGTGTCGAAAGAAATTAAAAATATGCTAGAGTTAGGGGTTATTGAAGAATCACATAGTGAATGGTCAAGTCCCATTGTGTTGATTCCAAAGCCCGACGGGAGTGTGCGTTTCTGCAATGACTTCCGAAAGTTGAACAGTGTTTCAAAATTCGATGCCTACCCGATGCCAAGAGTGGATGAACTGATTGAGAGACTAGGGACGGCAAGGTATTTAACCACTCTTGACCTAACCAAAGGGTATTGACAAGTACCGTTAACCAAGAGCGCCAAACAAAAGACAGCTTTTTCAGTGCCAGAGGGCTTGTTTCAATACAAGATGTTGCCCTTCGGGCTACATGGGGCACCTGCTACCTTCCAAAGAATGATGGACAGGATTCTAAGGCCCCATAGACGGTATGCGGCTGCTTATCTGGATGACGTGGTCGTTCATAGTCCTGATTGGCAGTCTCACTTACACAGGGTACAAGCAGTGTTGGACTCCATCTATAAGGCAGGTTTGACAGCCAACCCAAAAAAGTGTTGTTTAGGCATGGAGGAAGTAAAATATCTGGGATACACCATTGGCAGAGGCCTGATAAAGCCTCAGCTCAATAAAGTTGATGCCATACAAAACTGGCCACGGCCTCTGAATAAGAAGCAGGTGAGAGCCTTCTTGGGAATTACGGGGTAGTACAGGAGGTTTATACCCAACTTTGCCACCATGGCAGTCCCACTGACTGACCTGACCAAAGGCAAACAAAAAGTCATGGTAGAATGGAGTCCTGAGGCAGAGAAAGCTTTTCAGGAGTTGAAAGTAGCATTGTGTTCCCAACCAGTCCTGATGACTCCTAATTTTGAAAGGGAATTCATAGTACAAACCGATGCATCAGAAGTAGGTATAGGAGCGGTCCTGTCCCAGAACAAGGAGGGTGAGGAACACCCTATTTTCTATCTTAGCAGAAAGTTGAATGTACATGAGAGAAACTATGCCACAGTGGAGAAGGAGGCGTTGGCCATAAAGTGGGCGTTAGAGGCTCTCAGGTACTACTTGGTCGGAAGAAAGTTCAAATTGATCACTGACCATGCCCCTCTGAAGTGGATGTCTGAAAATAAGGACAGTAATGCGAGAATTACAAGATGGTTCTTGGCGTTACAAACTTTTAAATTTTCAGTGGCACACAGGCCAGGAAGCCAGCTGGCCAATGCTGACGCGTTGTCACGCGTTCATTGTTTGGGGGCTTCAGTTGTTCCGCCCCACAGGTCGAAACAAAGGGGGGGATATGTGATAGGATCACTGGTAAAGTGGTCTGTGGCAGGTACATTTGTCCCAGATTCCTGTCTTTTGTGTTTTAAACCCCCAGGAGAAAGTCTGCAGTGTAGCAGGCTTGAGTTTCGGCTTTTTGAAAAGCCGGTTTGGGACCTGGGGGTTGTGGGTGAGAGGAGAGGGAGGGCTCCACCCACGGCCACCCCAGGTTTTGGTTCTCGCAGCCTGGTAACAGGCTTGATTGGGTTCCCACCTGAGAGTGGCCAATAGAAGCCTAGTGTGTTGAGGGCTGATTGTCTCACCTGGGAGAGCAGGCAGGGAGTTTGTTCAGAGACACTTGAAAAACCTATTTGTGAGTACTGTGCTGTGCTTTGTTGCTGGCGAGGGCATTAGGCCCTGCCAGGTTCGGGTAGTGAGGGAACTACCTGTGAAGTTAGTGCCCCGACAGGGCTAGGATTTATATTTATGTTTTCTTTATATTTCTGTCATTGTACAATAAAGACTGGCGCCGACCAGCTTGTACTTGCATCCAGACTGGTGTGCTGCTTCCCTGCTGCTGTGTGTGTGTGTAAGGAAGGAGTCCTCTACCCAGGAGAGGGACCCCCTAACCTAACTGTGTCACAATATATATATAGAAAGCGAAGAAAGGTGGCACTCAACAGACTTAATAATAAAAGGTGATGTCCTTTATTCCAACGTTTCGGGGTAACCCCCGTCTTCAGGGACAGGACATTGCCTGTCCCTGAAGACCGGGGGTTACACCAAAACGTCGTTGGAATAAAGGACATCACCTTTTATTATTAAGTCTGTTGAGTGCCACCTTTCTTCGCTTTCTGCATATGGGGCTTGTTCCCTTAGGAAGGCACCGCAGCAAGATACATTTGAGTTTGTCCATGGAGTGCCGGGTTAATTCGGGTGTGTGTATATATATATATATATATATATATATATATATACACACACACACACACACACTATATGGACAAAAGTATTCAGACACCTGACCATTACACCAACATAGACTGTAATGACATTGTATTGAAATACATTTTGTATTTTGCAGCTATAGCAGCTTCCACTATTCTTGGAACATTTTTCCACAAAATTTTGGAGTGTTTCTCTGGGAATTTGTGCCCATTTATTCTGTAGAGCATCTATGAGGTCAGACACTGATGTTGGACAAGAAGGCCTGGCTTGCTATCTCAGTTCCAGTTCCTCCCAAAGGTGCACAATGGGGTTTAGTTCAGGGCTCTGTGCCGGCCAGTCAAGTTCTTCCACACCGAACTCATCAAACCATGGCCCTCATTCAGAGCCGCTCGCAAATAGCGAGCACTCGCTCTGAATGAGGGTGGCCACTTTTTTTTAAAAGCCGGCCTCCTGGCCACTCGCTAAGCTGTGGGTGACCACCCACAGCTTTAGCGAGCGGCCAGGTGATGGTCGCGACCATCGGGGCTTGCGACGAGACCCTTGCAGTAGGGTCTCGTCTGCCGCAAGCCCCCAGTGAGCTTCCTGCTTTTATAGAGCAGGAAGTTCACTACTTACTTCACGTGTGATGTCAGTAGGGCCGCCCACAAATGGCAGGCTTTCCTTTTAGGAACGCCTCCGTTTGGCCAGCCAACCCCCCTCCCTGCCTACAAAACGGGGCGAGCTGTCGATCAACATCGACAGCCGCACCGTTTGTAGCGAGCCCCGGAGCGAGTGAATTTCTCACTCACTCTGGGGCTTGCGCACTGCCCAACAATCGACCCGCTTGCATGCACACTGCCCAACAATCGACCCGCTTGCGATCGCATAGCGCTTGCGAGCGGATCTGAATGAGGGCCCATGTCTTTATAGTCCTTGCTTTTTTCACTGGGGCACAGTCATGCTGGAATAGAAAAGGGCCATCCGCAAACTGGTGTAACAAAGTTAGAAGCATAGCATTATTCAAAATGTCCTGGTATGCTGAAGCATTAAGATGGCCCTTCACTAAAAATAAGGAGCCTAGCTCAAACCCTGAAAAATAGCCCCATACCATTATCGCTCCTCCAAACTGCAATCAGGTAGGTAACGTTTTTCCAGCATCCGCCAAACCCAGACTCGCCCATCTCACTGCCAAACAGAGATTCATCACTCCGCAGAACATGTTTCCACTGCTCCAGTCCAGTGTCAGTGTGCTTTACGCCACTCCATCCGACACTTGGCATTGGACTTGGGGATGTGATACTTGCATGCAGCTGCTCAGCCATGGAAACCCATTTCATTTAGTTCCCACCGAACAGGTTTTTGTGCTTACATTGAAGACAGTGGAAGTTTGGAACTCTTCAACTATGAATCAGCAGAGCGTTGGCGACTTTTACGCACCATGCGCCTTAGCAGTCGTTGACCCCGCTCTGTGATTTTACGTTGTTTTCTGCTTCATGGCTGAGTTGCTGTTGTTCCTAAACGTTTCCACTTTCTAATAATAGCTTATAATTGACCGTGGAATATCCAGCAGGGATGAAACGTCTTATTGCAAAGGTGGCATCCTATCACAGTACCACACTTTCTATCACAGTACCACGCTTCCTATAGTACCACACATTCTATCACAGTACCACGCTTCCTGTCACAGTACCACGCTTCCTATCAAGTACCACGCATCCTATCACAGTACCACGCTTCCTATCACAGTACCACGCTTCCTATCACAGTACCACGCTTCCTATCACAGTACCACGCATCCTATCACAGTACCACGCTTCCTATCACAGTACAACGCAGCCTATCACAGTACCACGCATCCTATCACAGTACCACGCATCCTATCACAGTACCACGCTTCCTATCACAGCACCACGCATCCTATCGCAGTACCATGCCTGGAGTCACTGAGCTCTTCAGAACGACCCATTTTGTATCACAAATGTTTGCAAATGAAGGCTGCATGGCTAGGTGCTTGATTTTTGGCAATGGGTCTGTTGGAAACACCTCAATTCAATAATTAACAGGTGTGGCCAAATACTTTTGTCCACAAAGTGTATATATTCCTGCCAGCTGTAAAAGAGCAACAAGCATGAAAGCTCTGGAATTCAGTTTCCCAAATACGTGTACCACATCCCATTACTGATCCTCAGAGATCACAATAACACATATAGAGGCATTAGATGCCTATAAGTACACAGGCACTCTGTAATGAGGTCTCGTGTATTACTACATGATACAAGGCCAGGTCTGGGCTCCCTATTACTACATCACCCTGTGGGATGGAGCAGAGCAGGACACCTATATACACACAGGCACTGTGTAATGAGGTCTCATATGTATTACTACATGATACAAGGCCAGGCGTGGGCCCCTATTACTACATCACCCTTTGGGATGGAGCAGAGCAGGACACATATATACACACAGGCACTGTGTAAATGAGGTCTCATGCATACTACCCGAGACAAGGCCGGGCCTGGGCTCCCTATTAGTTCATCACCCTGTTGTAATGGAACAGAGCACAGTAACCAGCTGCACCGTAGCTCCCGGTCCCTCATCACCTGCTGCTCCTACCACTATTAGGAGCACAAACACGCCAAAGGCCTTATGTGTATGGAGGAGCTTGAGCTTGGAAGACCGGGGAGGGCTTCAGCCATATTCCCCAATACCCAAAGATGTCCCTGTGCGAGGGCAAGAGGCATTATCTGCCTTTGCAGAATAACAATGATCTGTATGGCAAAATGTGTGTTAAGCAGGCCCCCGGCAAGGGCATCAGGATGGATGGTGAGAGTGAGACTGAGTATAACTAGCCCCACACCGGCTGTATGATATTGCCGGTTTGGCATTTTTCAACAAAACTTTATTTGATGACCATGAATTGTGAATAATTACATAATTGTATTACACATTCATTAAGTTCATTTCTACCAATGACATCCTATCAGCCAAAGAAAGCAGCACAATAATATATATATATATATGTACTTGTTTTATGCTAGACACTGACATAAAGTAACATCTCAGGCATAAGATGACAATACAAGAGCTGTGTCATGTCTCTGACTCATGGGGGTTCCTAACGTTTACTGGTGTCATACAGGGGCTGTGACCGCTGGTGCTTTCCCTGCTAGATTATCATCACACTGACTGCACACTGTTCAATGCTAACATATTACCCGTGTCATACAGGGGCTGTGACCGCTGGTGCTTTCCCTGCTAGATAATCATTACACTGACTGCACACACTGCTCAATGCTAACCTATTACTGGTGTCATATAGAGGCTGTGACCGCTGGTGCTTTCCCTGCTAGATAATCATTACACTGACTGCTCATACTGCTCAATGCTAACATATTACTGGTGTCATACAGGGGCTGTGACCGCTGGTGCTTTCCCTGCTAGATAATCACACTGCTCCATGCTAACATATTGGAGTAGATGGGAAAACTGCTAACATGACATGGGAGTGACCAGACACTGCATGTAACGTTTTCCTAGCACCTGTGCTAACGTGTGAAGGGGGGAGTCATTGTCTATTAGTACACATGATATTAGCAGACACATTCCTTTGTGGGGGGGTTTCAAGTATATTACATATAAAACAATATAACCAGTAAAAATAATGGTTATGTGAAAACGGTTGGGTGCTCAATTTGTGTGTTAGGTATATCGGTCTATTCATTAAAACTCTGAGATATTGAGATAAAAAATAAAATGTATTTAATGATACTTCGCTTAGTTACTTAGCACATGACAAACATTCAGTCCCTGGAATCCCAGCACTGGGAAGTAGATGCCCATCTGGCACTTTGTACATGGAAAACCAGAGAAATAAATATACACAATATTACAATGTATCAGGTATAATATTGTGCAGTATGTACTAATATATTTATATTTTTGAAAAAGACCCTTATAGTCTCATCCTCTAAGCTCAGGAGAGAGAAGTACAGAGAGAAAAGTGTAATTACATACACAGAAATATACACATAGTGGGGACACCACCCAGAGCACCAGGGACACCCTTATATTTATTTTATTACCAGTTATTTATATAGCGCACACACATATTACACAGCACTTTACAGAGAGTATCTGCCCATTCACCTCAGTCCCTGCCCCAATGGAGCTTACACTCTATATTCCCTGCCACATGTACACTACAGTTAATGTTTAACCAGAATACCCGGAGGAAACCCACACAAGCAGAGGGAGAATATTCAAACTCCACACAGATAGGGCTGTGGAGGGAATCAAACCCACAACCTCAGTGCTGTGAGGCAGTAAAGCTAACCATTACACCAACCGTGCTGCCCACAGGAGTCCTTACTCCTCACTGTTGTTGTGCCCTGATCGTGTGTGACAGCTTTTATATCTATCTCTAGCAAATCATTCTCTGATATAACTAAGTGTTTATATCCTCTCAATACTCTGTCTCCCTGCAGCATAAAATAGGTATTACATAGAGGGGAGGAGGTGGGTGGCAGGAACCTCTATTATTAGATGCTAGTACTCTGCTACTGCCTTAGTGGCCACTGTTCCTTGTGTATTCCTTACACACTTTTATACCATTCAGGTGATCCAATTCCAAATACTGCTATACACACTGCAGGATAACTCTCCATACAAAATAGATTAAATATAAGAACACAATATTAAGAAAAAAGTGATGTCCGTAACATGCGCAAAGGTACTAGCACAAGTCAATCTTTGTGAGTGACACTTGACATTCACAATAAAATGTATGCAAAAGAAAAATAAAGATGACTCTCATAAGTGCCTTAGATTACTAAAAACGTCAAATGGTAGAATATGGGGACTGAGGTTAAAAGTTTATAGTCATTCATAGATTCTTTGTTCCACAGGGACCTTCCTATTGTTCTCTCTATTTCCATATACGCATTTGGGAGTGGTACTTCCTACATTGGAAAGCTTGAGAGACTACATTAAGCCTGAGAACAATATGAAGATCCCTGTGGAACAAAGAATCTATGAGTGACTATGAACTTTTAACCTCAGTCTCCATATTCTACCATTTGACGTTTTTATTAATCTACGGCACTTAAATGAGTCATCTTTATTTTTCTTTTGCAGATTAAATATAAGAATTCAATGAGGACAGTAATATAATACATTACTATTCATTGTTCTGGTTTACACAACAGAATGAGGCACCCGGGTCAGAAGAAATACTATCCTTAAGGATATTTAATTTTTGTTCGAAATGATTTTCACTTGTAAACATGCAAAGTTTCATCAGGCTAAATAAAAGATGGTTTAACAAGATCTAATTTATGTCATTTCTGACAATCAGAATATGAGAATAGCTAATCTGTGTGATTTCTCCGATGTCTAACAAGAGCTGTTTTCCATGAAAAACATTTCCCACACTCAGAACATGGAAATGGCTTCTCACCTGTGTGACTTCTCTGATGTGCAACAAGCAATGATTTTTGTATGAAACATTTACCACATTCAGAGCATGGAAATGGCTTCTCCCCTGTGTGATATCTCCGATGTCTAACAAGAGCTGATTTCTGTTTAAAACATTTCCCACACTCAGAGTATGGAAATGGCCTCTCACCTGTGTGACTTCTCTGATGTGTAACAAGCAATGATTTTTGTATGAAACATTTACCACAGTCAGAGCATGGAAATGGCTTCTCCCCTGTGTGATGTCTCTGATGTCTAACAAGAGCTGATTTCTGTTGAAAACATTTCCCACACTCAGAGCATGGACATGGCCTCTCACCTGTGTGACTTCTCGGATGTGTAACAAGCAATGATTTCTGTACGAAACATTTACCACAGTCAGAGCATGTGAATGGTTTCTCCCCTGTGTGTCTTCTCTGATGTCTAACAAGATTTGATTTCCACGTAAAATATTTACCACACTCAGAACATAGAAATGGTTTCTCGCCTGTGTGACTTCTCGGATGTCTAACAAGAACTGATTTCTGTCCAAAATATTTTCCACACTCAGAACATAGAAATGGTTTGTCACCTGTGTGACTTCTCTGATGTGTAACAAGATGTGATTTACATGTAATACATTTCCCACACTCAGAACATGGAAATGGTTTCTCACATGTGTGATTTCTCTGATGTAAAACAAGAAGTACTTTCTGTGTAAAACATTTCCCACACACAGAGCATGGAAATGGTTTCTCACCTATGTGACGTCTCTGATGTGTAACAAGATCTGATTTCCGCTTAAACCATTTCCCACACTCAGAACATGGAAATGGTGTCTCACCTGCCTTAGCAGGCCGATGGGGAATGAGTTTTGTGTTCTGTGTAAGATATTTGACTTCTATAGAAGAGGTACATATGTTATCTACTCTAAGAGCTGTAATAGAGGTACCAGGAGAACAGTCCTCATTATTAGCAGGATCAGGTGATACATCTGTACTGTGAGGTACAGGATGTATAATTGGGGTAATGGGGTTTTCTCTTGGATAATATGCTTTGATGTCATTATCTTCTATTTTACAATCTGGAGACAAAATTAGATTTTCCTTTGAGATATTCTTGCTGTTACATCCATCTGCTGGGAATAAAATAAATATATGATTGATGCCCCATAAATTTAATTTTTCAATAAAGACTGTTATCAAAGGTTCTTTTATCACCATCAAATGGATAAATTCACAATGATCTAAGGTACAAAGTAACACTCATCACCTGACAGTTTATGCTCCGTTATATATAGAGAAGGGATTATAGCTTTTATTATAATCATTTGTGCTGGAATTACTCTGTAACATGACAGCAACATGTGGTGACAATACAGCTATAACATGTGCTGTAATATATTACACCGGTGTTTATATAAAATTACAGCAGAAATGTGAGAATAATACGGCTGCCTCCAGGCTTGTAGGTCAGATGCGCAATATCCAGGAACACTGTAACCGCAGCAATGCAGAGGTGTTACCATGTATATGTAATAGTTACACTTCTTATGTGTGCTCCTCTCATCCATAGCATCAATGAAGGAACATCTGACACAAAGATAGAGGTGACAGGATCAGACATATGTCAGCAGATTCTAAGTGACCTTAATCCTTGCTGGATCCAACACTTCATTATGGGTCTTTCCCCCATTAGAAGATATAACAAACTCTAGGCCTGCCGGTGACATTGTAATTAGGGAGACGTCTCATTATGAAGTTGTATTACTGTGATTAGCTATACCACAATAAGGTCAGGTCCTTCTTTGTTGTAAATTGCACAATAGATGCTGGTCAGTGTAATGATGAGTATTTATGGCAAGAAAATAGTCACATTGTCTGCATAAAGTGTTGAAAAAATGTTCTAGACCATTTTCAATATTGGGACCTTTAAAATGTTTGTGTGAGGAACATAATGATAATAACAAGATTGGTCATCCCGGCACACACTATGCATAATGTACAGTCCCTGGTCCACTCAGAGAGAAATGTGCAAAGACCGTACCGAAGGAATAAGAGAATTTATTAAACAGATTAGGAACAGCTACACCCTACACAGGAGAGGTCTCCAATGGTTACTCCGAGTTACTTCCCTCCAGCTCTGGCTAATGACCTTTCTGCCTTACCACAACCAGAGAAGGTGACACACAGAGGACTCCACTGAAGCATTTGAAGATATCTAAAAAGCCCTCACTGAGGCCCGGCCATGGAGCCTTCCAAATTATGGTAACAAGATTTCCACCTACACAAGGCCCAAGGTAATGCAGCTGGCATCCTTACCCAGTTATATTGTATGACGATAAGCTCCATCTGGGCTATTTCAGCAACACGTTGGACACCCATTGCCCAAGGCATGAACCCATGTGACAGAGGCAGCCATTGCTGTCTCCTTGGAGGATAAAACCAGTGGCACAGTACTAGGACATTCTGCCCATGTACATGTCCTATAAGCCGTCAAGCAAACTTTGGCCTGTGCACAGACACAACATATGACCGCCAAAAGATGGACAAAAGTGGTCACTGTAATTAGGAGGTGGAGAGGGGAGATTTGAATCACCGGAGACAGACTGTCTGCACCTGAGCATGCTCAGATGTGGGGGTAGGGGCTAACAGGAGCCTGCCTCCTCTCTTTTGATATGGTCCCCACGGCAATGGCTGGCAATGCTGCAAGCAGGGGCACACGGATTGACACAATGAGCACCACTGGTGGTCTCCACATCGGCGGTATAAATCCGCAAATGTGCTTCTCCGTGTAAGCAGGGAGCCGTGCTTACCAGCCCCCCTTTGTGTCCGGCTGTGGCTATGGAAGGGGACTGCAAAACTCTATGGAGCCCGTTGCATAGTCTCCCACCCAGTTTCTGATACTGCCACCCTGGCACTGAGGTTGCTGGAGCGGCATTGAGAGAGTCCTTAAGATGCCTTTCTCTGCCCGCTCTGTAAACAATAAAAAACTAAAACAAAATACACAATGGGGGACCACATAAGCAGTACACCTAACAAACGGTGCCCGCTTCTGCCGGCACCAAACTGAAAACTGTCTGGCAATCAGCTGGGGACAAGGTATAGGAAAGAGGGATCCCTGGGCTGCAAGGTTTAGTGCCCAGACTTTCCTCTACATGCTATATACATCATCCTCCCTGTGTCCCCTAGTGGAGAAAGAAAGGGTCCAATCTTACCAAATAGATTTAGGGAGCCCTTACATCCTAGTATTGTTCTACCAGTGTTTACTTTCTAAAAATTTTAAATGCTGGAGAGCTGAAGCTGATGGCTCCTGATGTATGAGATACACCAGAGAGTGTGGGGAGGAGACTGGTCAGATCTCTGGGCTGGTAACACAAGGTGACATGATGTGAGGGGGGGAGCAAGAGTATAATAGGGGCTGATGACTCCTGATGTATGAGGTACACCAGAGAGTGTGAGGAGGAGACTGGTCAGATCTCTGGGCTGGTAACACATAGTGACATGATGTGAGGGGGAGAGCAGGAGTATAATAAGGGCTGATGACTCCTAACTCCACCACTGGGCAGAAACATTGTCCTCATTAGTTGTAGTGACAGAGGAGGGTGGAAGAAAAGAGATTTTTATAGTGATTGAGCAAGGAGAACATGTGACTCTTTTCGGTAATTTGTGTTTATTACTCACCTGTGCTAATATCTGTAGGAATTTCCTCCTCCTTATACTGCTGATGACCCATCACATACGTATCTTTTTCTCTATCTATATCTTCTGCCTTCATTTCAGTCACATACGTCTCTTCTTCTCCCTCTATATCTTCTGCCTTTATATCAGTCACATACGTCTCTTCTTCTCCCTCTATATCTTCTGCTTTATTATCAGTCACATACGTCTGCTTTTTCTTCTGTATATCTTCTGCCTTCATTTCAGTCACATACGTCCCTTCTTCTCCGTCTATATCTTCTGCCTTATTATCAGTCACATACATCTCTTCTCCCTGTATATGTTCTGCCTTTATATCAGTCACAGAATCTTCTCCCTCTATATCTTCCGCCCTATTATCAGTCACATACTTCTCTTCTTCTCCCTCTATATCGTCTGACTTTATATCAGCCAGACTTTCAACCTAAGTAACAGACAAAACAATAAAATGTCAGATTTCATTAAATCACATTAAGTATAAGAATTCTGGTTGATAAGACACACACAGCTTCTCCACAGATCATATTAAGTCACTTTGCTATATCGGTGAGACCCTAAATCCCACCTACCTGATGCTCCTGTGGGATCCTGTGATTCTCCTCTGTACAATCCTGTGAATAAAGAGGATGGGGACATCTCTCTGGGGTATTTCTGTTACTGGGTCCATCTGTAGGAGACACACAGTGACTGAATACATTGTATATATGTGATTATCAGGTGATGTGTGTATATAGGAGGCCCCATACCTGCTCTCCCCTGTACAATAAATTACAGTCTCCTCTTACCCAGTGATGTGAGGGGCCGGTGATTCTCCATCATCACGTCCTTGTACATACCCCTGTGTTCCTCTATATACTCCCCCTCCTGCATAGAGACATAGACAGTGACATCCTGACACCTTATAGGAACCTGACAAACACAATTATACAGTCATCACCCAGACACATCCCCTGGTGTTACTGTATAATGTCCCTTTCCCAACAGTCAGCTCTCCAGTCATCACCCAGACACATCCCCTAGTGTTACTGTATATTGTCCCATTCGCAGCAGTCACCTCTTCAGTCATCACCCAGACACATCCCCTGGTGTTACAGTATAATGTCCCATTCCCAGCAGTCACCTCTCCAGTCAGCAGCTGAATGATCCTTTTGGTGAGTTCCAGGATCTTCTGGTCATTGTGTCTCTCATGTATCAGTGAGTGATGTGGAGGCATCGTGATGGAGCTCTGGGTCCTGCTCAGTCCTCCTGACACAAGGGGATGGCTGCTGGGTGTCTCACACTCACCGGATGTCTTCTTCACTACTGTGTAATCCTGTGTATTGGGAGAGATATCAATAAAAGAATAAAATTATACTCATGGAGCAGTTTATTGTCATCAGTGCACAATATGCAAGAAGGGTCATTCTTTCAAATAAAACCCTTAATCTGTAACTGTATACCTTATATAGGAAAGTGGACAGAATATATCACATCTCCTGCCATCTTCATTTCAGTGATAGAAAATAAACAAAACAAGATACCGTGAGCAATGTAATATATCCCAGCTCCTTTGAGTCCTGAGGCACTGATACTATATGTATGTCTATATTATTACTATATATGTGATGTCACTGTGACACTCCCAGATTGGCACAACTCTCGGGTAGATTATGGGTGCAACCCGTATTTATGGAATTGACATGTCCTATACCTGAGGTGCAGAGTCTAATGTGCCGGCGGTTTTCACCAGGTACCCTCGCAAGAAGGTATGGACTTGGCTGTGTCCGACACACAGGTGGCGGCCCCCAGGATAGGTTCCCCTATACAGGTGCTGGGAAATTCTGGATGGAGCGTAGAGAATATTCAGCATAGTCGACAAGCCGGGTCAGGACCAAACAGACAATATGGTACCAGGGAGTAGACGAGAAGCAGGTCACAGGGAATAGCTGAGGTCAGAACCAGATATAAACGCAGTAACAAGGATCAGGCAAAATCGGAGTCACAGGTAAGCCAAAGGTTGGGAACGTTTAGAGGATATACACTGGAACATTGGAGTAAGGTAATGGAGCCTATACTCTGGAACTGGAGCAATCCCAGGAACTTTCTTAAATAGGTCAGGGTGACAGGTGACACTCCCAGATCCCCCTCACCTCCCCAGTCATGTCCCTGTGTTATGACTATAGGTAAAAGCAATGACACTGTGACATTCCCAGATCCTCTCACCTCCCCAGTCAGCAGGTAGATGATCTCCAGGGTGAGATCTATTATTCTCTCAGTCATGTGACTCTTGTCCTTGTCCATCCTTAATGATTTATACAGGACTCTCACGTGAAGTTTAGTATGGACTCTCTGGTTCCTTACAGGTGAATTATCTAGGAAATAAAATATTATTTACAAAAAATTTTAGAGTGCATGTCACATACACAGGTAGGAAACACCATGTGACCGGTAAGCCCTCCTCCCCAAACTATGGAGATCTGGTCAGAGTTTCTCAGATCCAGCTACATAAGGCGCCTCGGACGCAGTCATACAATCTTATGTTGCTAAAGGAACAACCACCACAACTGGCAGTTGGGGGCTAGAATTAGCCGTCTGACAATTCTCTGCAGTTCAGATACAGAATTATAAAAGGGCAAGGCCTCAGGAGACTTGTTCCTCCCAGACACCTCTTTTATTCAAATTGCTCAACTTAAATTCTGTTACAAAGGAATGAATTAAAGAGAATTATTATTTTTGCCTTTTGTTATATCATTCCAGAAAATTTTAGATTTTCATGCCCACAATCACATTAAGAGGAGAATTCAATTAGACACGATATGTTTCTTTTTCATGAAAAATGGCTTATGGTGCAAATAAATACTTCTCGTGCAATCCTATTAGGTGTGCTTTTCACGGGTGCGAATTCTACATAACATTTTTTGCAACTAAGTTATCACCTCCTAAGCAGGTAAAAAGTTGGGGAAAATCCCTATATAAAAGGTAAACATGTCAGGACTTAGTTAAGAAACAATGGGACACGTTCCTTAAGGACTTATTTGGCAGTATGAATTTTTTAATTAGCGTAACTTACCCAATAATGACATGTAATTTTTGGAGTGATAAAATGCAAAGTGGAGGAAAATGGCATAATTGGTGTACTGTACAGTCTCTTCATCCCTATCTAATAATAATTCCATATATCAGTGTGTGCTGGGAGCCCTGTTATTGCCTCTCATTTATCACTGTACGGTCCCCTCTCTCCTATATAATAATAATACCACATATCAGTGTGTGCTGGGAGCTGTGCTATTGCTATTCCCCCTCATATATCACTGTACGGTCCCCTCTCCCCTATATAATAATACCACATATCAGTGGGTGCAGGGAGCTGTGTTATTCCCCCTCATATATCACTGTACAGTCCCCTCCCCCTATATAATATCACATATAAGTGTGTGCTGTGAGCTGTTATTACCCCTCATATGTCACGGTTCAATCCCCTCCCCTATATAATAATACCACATATCAGTGTGTCCTGGGAGATGTGTTAGTCCCCCTCATACATCACTGTACGGTCTCCTCTCCCCTATATAACAATAACACCTTGATATTTGTGTGTGCTGGGAGCTGTGTTATACCCCCTCATACATCACTGTACTGTCCCCTCTCCCCTATCTAATAATAACACATATCAGTGTGTGCTGGGGGCTGTGTTATTCCCCCTAATATATCACTGTACAGTCTCCTTCCCCCTATATAATAATAATAATACCACATCTCAGTGTGTGCTGGGAGCTGTGCTACTCTCCCTCATATATCACTGTACGGTCCCCTCCCCCCTATATAATAAAAATATAATATACACAGCACACTTTACCTGGCTCTGGCTGTCAGGAATGTCTATGACAAAATGGCAGCTAAAGCCCCTGTTGCCCCGCCCCCACTGCTCTGTGATTGGTAATCTATAATAATATGGCCGCCGGTCCCTATACATGAGGACACCATTAGACTATACAGTTGTTACTCTACTGATGAAGTTGTGAGCGGCAGTTGCGGGTAGCTGCTAGTTACAGGACATCCTTCCTAATTTGATTGGCTACTCGTTGCTGCCAATTATCGCATTGAGGTGAATGAGAGGAGGGCGGTCACTATGATAAGAGGGTGGGAAAGACTGGAGCCATAGCTACACGGAGATGAGGGGAGGGGCGTGGTTATGTATATGGGCGTTTTTCTATTACAGGAACGGGCAGAGAGCGGCTGGGAGCAGGTAATGGTATTTATTATTATAACTATACAGGAGGAGCAGTCTGTGGTGTCTTGTTATTAATATACAGGAGGAGAAGCCTGTGGTGTCCTGTTATTATTATAAATAGGGAGCAGCCTATGGTGTCCTGTTATTACTCATATACAGGGGGAGCAGCCTTTGGTGTCCTGTTATTATACAGGGAGAGCAGCCTGTGGTGTCCTGTTATTATAATACAGGGAGAGCAGCCTGTGGTGTTCTGTAATTATTATTATTATACAGGGGGAGCAGCCTGTGGTGTCCTGTTATTATTATACAGGGGAGTAGCCTGTGGTGTCCTGGTATTATTATTATACAGAAGGAGCAGCCTGTGGTGTCCTGGTATTATTATACAGGGAGAGCAGCCTGTGGTCTCCTGTTATTATTATTATACAGGGGGAACAGCCTCTATAATTACTCTTGTACAGGGGGAGCAGCCTGTGATGTCCTGTAAATACTCTTATACAGAGAGAGCAGCCTGTGGTGTTCTGTAATGATTACTATTATTATACAGGGGGAGAAGACTGTGGTGTCCTGTTTTTACTCTTATACAGGGAGAGCAACCTGTGGTGTTCTATTATTATTATACAAGGGGAGCAGTCTGTGGTGTCCTGTTATTAATATTATACAGGAGGAGCAGCCTGTGGTGTCCTGTTATTTCTCATATACAGGGGAGCAGCCTTTGGTGTCCTGTTATTATTACTATACAGGGAGAGCAGCCTGTGGTCTCCTGTGGTTATTATTATACAGGGGGACCAGCCTGTAGTGTCCTGTTATTACTCTTATACAGGGGGAGCAGCCTGTGGTGTCCTGTTATTATTCTAATTATACAGGGGAAGCAGCCTGTGATGTCCTGTTATTATTCTAATTATACAGGGGAAGCAGCCTGTGGTGTCCTGTTATTATTCTAATTATACAGGGGAAGCAGCCTGTGGTGTCCTGTTATTATTCTAATTATACAGGGGAGCAGCCTGTGGTGTCCTGTTATTATTCTAATTATACAGGGGAAGCAGCCTGTGATGTCCTGTTAATACTCTTTTTACAGGGAGAGCAGTCTGTGGTGTTCTGTTATGATTTCTATTATTATACAGGAGGAGCAGCCTGTGGTATCCTGCTATTATTATTATACATGGGGAGAAGACTGTGGTGTCCTATTTTTACTCTTATACAGGGAGAGCAGCCTGTGGTGTTCTGTTATTATTATTATTATTATTATTATTATTATTATTATACAGGGGGAGCAGCCTATGGTGTCCTTTTATTACTCATATAGGAGGAGCAGCCGGTGGTATCTTGTTATTATTATACAGGGGTAGTAGCCTGTGGTGTCCTGTTATTATTATACAGGGGGAGCAGCCTGTGGTGTCCTGTTATTACTCATATTGGTGGAGCAGCCAGTGGTGGCATGTTATTAATATTATACAGGGGGAGCAGCCTGTGGGATTCCTTTTATTATTAATATTTTTATCCAGGTGAAGCAGCCTGTGGTGTCCTGTTATTATTATACAGGGGGAGCAGCCTATGGTGTTCTGTTGTTGTTATTATTATACAGGGGGAGAAGACTGTGGTGTCCTGTTATTACTATGATATAGGAGGAGCAGCCTGTGGTGTCCTGTTATCATTATTATACAGGGGAGCAGCTTGTGGTGTCCTGTTGTTATTGTTATTATACAGGGGGAGCAGCCTGTGGTATCCTGGTATTATTATACAGGGGGGGGGGCAGCATGTGGTGTCCTGTTATTATTATACAGGGGGAGAATACTGTGGTGTCCTGTTATTACTCTTCTACAGGGGGAGCAGCCTGTGGTGTGCTATTATTATTATTATTATACAGGGGGAGAAGACTGTGGTGTCCTGTTATTACTCTTCTACAGGGGGAGCAGCCTGTGGTTTCTTATTGTTGTTGTTGTTATTGTTATTATTATTATTATTATTGTTATTATTATACAGGGGGAGAAGACTGTGGTGTCCTTTTATTACTCTTTCATAGGAGGCGCAGCCTGTGGTGTCCTGTTATTACTATTATACAGGGGGAGCAGCCTGTGGTGTTCTGTTATTATTATACAGGGGGAGCAGCCTGTGGTGTTCTGTTATTATTATACAGGGGGAGCAGCCTGTGGTGTCCTGTTATTATTATTATACAGGGGGAACAGCCAGTGATGTCTTGTTATTACTCTTATACAGGGGGAGCAGCCTGTGGTCTCCTGTTACTATTATTATTATTATTATACGGAAGGAGCAGCATGTGGTGTCCTAGTATTCTTATTATACAGGGGGAGCAGCCCGTGGTATCCTGGTATTAGTAAACGGGGGGGGGCAGCATGTGGTGTCCTGTTATAATAAAGGGGGAGCAGCCTGTGGTATCCTGTAATTACTCTTATACAGGGGAGCAGCCTGTGGTATCCTGGTATTAGTAAACGGGTTTGGGGCAGCATGTGGTGTCCTGTTATAATACAGGGGGAGCAGCCTGTGGTGTCCTGTTATTACTCTTATACAGGGGGAGCAGCCTGTGGTATCCTGTTATTATTATACAGGGGGAATAAACTGTGGTGTCCTGTTATTACTCTTATACAGGGGGAGCAGCCTGTGGTATCCTGTTATTATTATACAGGGGGAATAAACTGTGGTGTCCTGTTATTACTCTTATACAGGGGGAGCAGCCTGTGGTATCCTGTTATTATTATACAAGGGGAGAAGACTGTGGTGTCCTGTTATTACTCTTATACAGGGGGAGCAGCCTGTGGTGTGCTGTTGTTATTATTATTATTATTATTATTATTATTATTATTATTATACAAGGGGAGCAGCCTGTGGTATCCTTTTATTATTATTATTATTATTGTTATTATTATTCATGGGGAGCAGCCTATGGTGTCCTGTTGTTATTATTATTATACAGGGGGAGCAGCCTATGGTGTCCTGTTATTGTTGTTATTAATATTATACAGGGGAGAAGACTGTGGTGTCCTGTTATTACTCATATTGTTGGAGAAGCCAATGGTGTCCTGTTATTATTATTATACAGGTGAAGCAGCCTGTGGTGTCCTGTTATTACTCTTATACAGGGGGAGCAGCCTGCGATGTCCTGTTATTACTCATATTGCTGGAGCAGCCGGTGGTGGCATGTTATTATTATTATACAGGGGGGGCAGCCTGTGATGTCCTTTTATTATTAATATTATACAGGGGGAGCAGCCTGTGGTGTCCTGTTATTATTATACAGGGGGAGCAGCTTGTGGTGTGTTGTTGTTGTTATTATTACACAGGGAGAGTAGACTGTGGTGCCCTTTTGTTATCATTATACAGGGGGAGCAGCATGTGGTGTCCTGTTATTGTTATTAATATTAGTTTTATTACTATTATAATGCAGGAGGAGCAGACTGGGGTGTCCTGTTATTATTATTTTTCTGGGGGAAAACCTTGTGGTGTCCTGTTACTATTACAATACAGGGGGAGCTTGTGGTGTTCTTTTACTATTATACAGGAGGAGCAACTTGTGGTGACTTGTTATTATGAAGCAGCAGATGCAGAGTAATAATGACACTAATGAGCTGTCAGAGAAAGAAATAACATGTATGTATGAGAAGTAGTCTGTATCCCGACAGTCAGAATCCTGATGCGCTCTATACCGTCTGCAGTATCCGGATGCGTCAAAATGCCGACAACTTCAAGCGGTGAGTGTTAGGGTTAGGCTGCGTAAGGGGTGGGTTACGGTACCAAATCGGAGGGTTATGGTAAGGCTGCAGGGGGCTGTTAGGGTTAGGCTGCGGGAGGGGAGGGTTGAGATGGCAAAGGAGATGGTTGGGGTAAGGCTGCTGCAGTTAGGGTAAGGCTGCAGGGGGAGAGGGTGTGGTTATGGTTAGGGTGGGGGGTGGTTAGGGTTAGGCTGCCGGGGGTGGGTTGGAGTTAGGCTGCGGGAAGATGGGTTAATGTTAGGCTGCGGTTGGAGGGGGGTGTGGTTAGGGTTAGACTGCGGGAGGAATTGGTTGGGGTTAGGCCATACTTACCTACTCTCCCGAAATGGGCCTTCCAAAATCAGATTGCGCTCCCGACCACCTGGAAGACTAGGCAAGTCTCCTGGAAGCGGCCGCAGCCAAACCGCTCCCCCCGTTGTCGCCCACGTAGTATGCAAGAGTGGGCAGTCCAGGCGTTCAGATGACGCGATTCACGCTGAATCGCGTCATCGAAGCCCCGCCCCCCACTTTACAGTGCCAGTGCCTGTCGACTCTGTACAGCGGGGAGGCAGGGCCACGAAGATGGTGGCGGCCTAAAAGTCGGTAAGTATGGGTTAGGCTGTAGGAAGATGGGTTGTGGTTACACTGCTTGGAGTTGGGCTGTGGTTAGGGTTAGGCTGCAGGGGGTGGGTTGTGGTTAGGCTGCGAGGGGAGGGGTGTGGTTATGGTTAGGCTGCGGGAGGATGGGTTGGGGTTAGAGTTAGGCTGCGGGGGGTGGGTTGGGGTTAGGCTGCTAAAGGATGGGTTATGGTTAGGCTGCGGGGGGAGGTGGTGTGGTTAGGGTTAGGCGGTGGGGGGACGGGTTGGGCTTACGGTTAGGCTGCGGGCCATGGTTTGGGGTTAGGCTGAGGGGGGGAGGGGTGTGGTTAGGGATAGGCTGAGAGGAGGGAGGTTACGGTTAGCCTTAGAACACTTACTGCAAATCGCCAGCATTTTCACTGTTGAGATTCCGATGCTGGAATTATGACCATCTGGATTTTGACCATCGGGATGTCGTACCCAACCCCTTATGTACGAGGGTGGTCAATAAGTAAGGTAACAAGACCTCTCGTGTGTAATGTTCTTTATATCATTCTAATTTCCTGCCAGGCCAGAGCAGGTAGACCACCACTACTTCCCCTTACGCCCATTAGACTGCCTCATATCAGTCATACTGTCCCAGGATCAGGTGTAAGAAGGCGGGGCTGGCGGTAACATGGGCACACATTAAGGTGCATAGTGTGATCAGATTTCTGTGTATAAAGGGCACATCAGCAGCTGAAATTCATCACCAACTTATTGAGGTGTACGGTGATAATGTCATGGTAACAGGTTTGGGTTTGGTGCCTTTGATAATGGCAGGACATACATTCTGATGAGCAGCCATGCACGTCCACTTACCTAACCGCACGCATGAGTTGTTACGGCGCTACCATTGGGAGGTACTGGACCATCCTCCCTACAGCCCTGACCTGGCACTAAGTAATTTTCATCTCTTTGGACCATTGAAGAAGTACCTGGGTGGAAGGCGATTTGCAGCCAATGGTGAAATTCAGTATTCGGCATATCCTGGCTTCAGTACGGGTTCTATGTGGATAAATAATCTGTACCAAGGCCGTACTATTGGTTATACTTATATGTACAAGTTGAATACATTTACGCAATGAGAGGTCTTGTTACTTTATTTATTGAACCACCCTCGTATATACCAGATGATACATAACAGGAGCTGGGGAAGGATGTGTGAGAAGGACACAGACACATGTAACAAAGGGCTGCACTCCCTGTGCTGAGACTGTCTGTCAGGGCGTCTTGTTATCCTGAGCAATAGAGACTCTCTCAGAGACAGCCAGTGGCTGTGACAGTCCCCAGTACCTCAGAGTGTCACTAATTATCCACCAGGATATGTCTCACCCCACCCTACGCTGCACACACACGGCCGGCAGGCTGGTCACACATGTAACATACATCTGTGGTGCGGTCATTTGTCATTTCATAATTTGTGCAGAGTGACTGATGGGATTCTGTATTGCTTAACCCTTTATCCCCTGGGCTGCCTACTGTCCTATCCCTGTGTTATTAACCTCCTCTGTTCCCTTCCCCCTCCCCTGTATTACTGCCACCTCTGTACTGCTGTTACACCCTCTGTTGTGTGCTAAAAAGACTGGGGAAGTGAGGGGATCTGGGAGTGTATGCAGTGATATTTACTGTCTCCCCCAATACACAGGGTTACACAGTAGTGAAGAAGACATCCGGGGAGCATGAGACACCCAGCAGCCATCCCCATGTGTCAGGAGGACTGAGCAGGACCCAGAGCCCCATCACGGTGCCTCCATCTCACTCACTGATACATGAGAGAGAGAATGACCAGAAGATCCTGGAACTCACCAACAAGATCATTCAGCTGCTGACTGGAGAGGTGACTGCTGGGAATGGGACATTATACAGTAACACCAGGGGCTGTGTCTGGGGGATGACTGGAGAGGTGACTGCTGGGAATGGGACATTATACAGTAACACCAGGGGATGTGTCTGGGTGATGACTGGAGAGGTGACTGCAGGGAATGGGACATTATACAGTAACACCAGGGGATGTGTCTGGGTGATGACTGGAGAGGTGACTGCAGGGAATGGGACATTATACAGTAACACCAGGGGATGTGTCTGGGTGATGACTGGAGAGGTGACTGCTGGGAATGGGACATTATACAGTAACACCAGGGGATGTGTCTGGGTGATGACTGGAGAGGTGACTGCAGGGAATGGGACATTATACAGTAACACCAGGGGATGTGTCTGGGTGATGACTGGAGAGGTGACTGCTGGGAATGGGACATTATACAGTAACACCAGGGGATGTGTCTGGGTGATGACTGGAGAGGTGACTGCTGGGAATGGGACATTATACAGTACCACCAGGGGATCTGTCTGGGTGATGACTGTTTCATTGTGTGTAAATAGACAAAGTGGATACCATATAGGACTGCGCCTCTATGCAATGATCAGGGTGTAAGAGGACAGCAACAATTCCAGGGTATGTTGAACTAGTCTATGTGGTGTATGTAAGTGTGAAATAAGAGGGCTGTCACTTTATGTGGTTAAGATGCAAATCCCTTTATTTGAGTCACAATGCTCCGGGAAGGGGATTGATGGAAGTGTAACTAGGAAAGGGGGATTTTGAGAATGTGAAATATAGGGAGTGGGCAGTGGGTGTATGGAGAGAGGTAAAGTAGGGAGTACCGGCCTGGGGGTTACTATTAACTATTAGGTACACCCACTGCCCAGTCCCCATCTTTCACATTCTCAAAATCCCCTTTTCCTAGTTACACTATCACCAATCCCCTTCCCGGAGCTTTGTGACTCAAAGGGATTTGGATTTTAACCATATAAAGTGACAGCCCTCTTATTATATGCACCAACAACCCCCACCCAGTGATTACGGTGATAGACTATTTACCTGAGATACATAAAAACATTCCAAAACCATCCGGACGCCCAATAATATCAGGGATCATTTCATTAACCTACAACTTATTCCACTACATCAACACTTTTTTACAACCTTACGTACAGTCCCAGAGATCATACATACGGGACACTACAGACATTTTACAGACATTGCAAGACATCAACTGGTCCGAAATATACTGGTTATGTACAACTGATGTGACCTCCCTTTATACAGTCATCGACCATCAACAGAGAATAAAGGCGACTGAGTATTTTTTACAACAGGATAAAAACATCACAGATCCACAAACCAAGTTTATCACCGACTGCATACAATTCATCCTTGGGCACAACTATCTCTGGTTTGAGGGCACATACTACAGACAAGACATACAGTCAGGTGCATAAATATTGGGACATTGACAGAATTTTCATATTTTGGCCTCTATTCACCACCACAATGGCTTTGAAATGAAACAAACAAGATGTGCTTTAACTGCAGACTTTCAGATTTAATTTGAGGGTAATTACATCCAAATCAGGTGAACGGTGTAGGAATTACAACGGTTTCTATATGTGCTTCCCACTTTTTAAGGGGCAAAAGTAATGGGACTATCAACTCAAAAGCTATGTCATGGACAGGTGTGGGCTATTCCCTCGTTATTTCATTATCAATTAAGCAGGTAAAAGGTCTGGAGTTGATTCTAGGTGTGACATTTGCATTTGGAATCAGTTGCTGTCGACTCTCAATATGAGATCCAAACAGCTGTCACTATCAGTGAAGCAAGCCATCATTAGGCTGAAAAATCAAAACAAACCCATCAGAGAGATAGCAAAAACATTAGGAGTGGCCAAATCAACTGTTTGGAACATTCTTAAAAAGAAAGAACGCACCGGAGAGCTCAGCAACACCAAAAGACCCGGAAGACCACGGAAAACAACTGTGGTGGATGACAGAAGAATTATTTCCCTGGTGAAGAAAAATCCCTTCAAAATAGTTGGCCTAATCAAGAACACTCTCCAGGAGGTAGGTGTATATGTGTCAAAGTCAACAATCAAGAGAAGACTTCAAAAGAGTGAATATAGAGGGTTCACCACCAGATGTAAATCATTGGTGAGCCTCAAAAACAGGAAGACCAGATTACAGTTTGCCAAACAACATCTAAAAAAGCCATTACAGTTCTGGGACAACATCCTATGGGCAGATGAGACAAAGATCAACTTGTACCAGAGTGATGGGAAGAGAAGAGTATGGAGAAGGAAAGGAACCTCATCAGTGAAGCATGGTGGTGGTAGTGTCATGGCGTGGGCATGTATGGCTGCCAATGGAACTGGTTCCCTTGTATTTATTGATGATGTGACTGCTGACAAAAGCAGCAGAATGAATTCTGAAGTGTTTCGGGCAATATTATATGCTCATATTCAGTCAAATGCTTCAGAACTCATTGGACGGCGCTTCACAGTGCAGATGGACAATGACCCGAAGCATACTGCAAAAGCAACCAAAGAGTTTTTTAAGGCTAAAAAGTGGAATGTTATGCAATGGCCAAGTCAATCCCCTGACCTGAATCCGATTGAGCATGCATTTCACTTGATGAAGACAAAACTGAAGGGAAAATGCCCCAAGAACAAGCCGGAACTGAAGACATTTGCAGTAGAGGCCTGGCAGATTATCACCAGGGATGAAACCCAATGTCTGGTGATGTCTATGCGTTCCAGACTTCAGGCTGTAATTGCCTGCAAAGGATTTGCAACAAAGTATTAAAAAGTGAAAGTTAGATTTAGGATTGTTTCGTTTGTCCCATTACTTTTGGCCCCTTAAAAAGTGGGAGGCACATATAGAAACCGTTGTAATTCATACACCGTTCACCTGATTTGGATGTAATTACCCTCAGATTAAATCTGAAAGTCTGCAGTTAAAGCACATCTTGTTAGTTTCATTTCAAAGCCATTGTGGTGGTGAATAGAGGCCAAAATATGAAAATTCTGTCAATGTCCCAATATTTATGCACCTGACTGTAGGTACAGCTATGTGGACTAAGTTTGCCCTGAGCTATGCAAATTTGTTCATGAACAGGTGGGAAGACCAGGCCTAGAGTTCGGTGCAAGCTTAGTCCTCTACCGTCATTATATAGACAACTTCCTGTTAATCTGGCAAGGAGATGAGGTCCAACTATCATGATTTTTTGAATACCTAAACACAATAATCTAACTTTCACCACCAACTAGAGAAGAACACAAGTCAATTTCCTAGACATAATCATCTTTATTGAAGAAAATCACATTTGCACAAAAACTTATCAAAACAAAGTTGACATTAATATCTATATCCTTTCAAACAGCGGACACCACCCTAATTGGTTGGACAACATCCCCACCGGCCAATTTAAAAGAATTAGGAGAAACTGTAGTAAGTTGATGGACTATCAGGCACAAGGCCAAAAAAATGGAACAACAGTTTTTAGACAAAGGTTATAAAAGGTAAACAGTGCGTTTAAAGCAGTAGAGAGAACAGAAAGGAACTCACTACTGACCTATAAAGACAAAACAATAGCAACCAAAGAACCAAGTACACTCTTTATAACAGTATAGCAATAATTATAGACCTCTTAATAAGATACAGGTTTCTTCTATTGTGGCTCTTGCCAAGCCTGTAAATTAAATCCAACCACAACAAAGAAAATAAGTACATTCCCTTCAACACAGACTAGCAAGGAGTAAAAAAATTCTAGAACATATAACATGTAACAGTGAAGGAGGTTATTTACCTGGTTACATGTCCCTACTGACATCAGTACGTAGGCAGGACAACCAGGAAATACAAAATATGAATTACAGAGCACATCAGAAATATACAGAAAGGGATAGAGACACATAACCTTTCTAACCACTTTAAGTTCAAGCATAACCAAGCCCATAATGGCATGTCCTTCTTAGGATAGTGTTCCCTCTAGCTCCGGCGGCAGGCAGGGTGCCGGAGCTAGAGAGGGCAATTTTGTGCGCGCGGGTGAAAAGGGGGCGTGGTCATAAAGGGGCGTGTCTATAAGACGCGTCCCCTCTTTTTCATCATACTTGGGGGCATGCACGTCACTTACGGACATGCCGGGCAGCCCCCAAGCGCTGCAGACAGGGAGAACAGATGCCGGGCGCATGCGCCCGGCGTCTATTCTCCGGCGGTGACCGGGTCACCGCACATTTCTCCACCCACGGGACACTGCATCCCGCGAGTGAAGACTGCACCCGCAGCCTGTGAGGGCAGGGTGCTTTTTGCCCTCTTTCTTTAGGGCAGGGTGCTTTTTGCCCTCCAGAAGGAGGGCAGGGTGCCGCACCCTGCTAAAACAGCCTAGCGGGAACGCTATAGGAATTCAGATAGTGAAGAAAAATTGGAGAGGAGGGGACTTCACTAAAAAGATCAAGAGAGAAGAACTTAGTTGGATGGTGAATTTGAAAACCCTTGCACCACACGGACTGCATCCAATTTTTAATACCCCCAATTAACCAATAACACTATCCCAACACCCCTAGTATGAGTCCCATCCCGATGTATAGTTAAAACAGAGGTTATTTCTTACCCAACAGGGCTCCTAAAAGTACACCAGAACTATACATATACAGGTTGAGTCTCCCATATCCAAAATGCTTGGGACCAGGGGTATTTTGGATATCGGAATATTCCGTATTTTGGAATATTTACATAAAATAATTAAATATCTTGGGAATGGGACCCAAATATACACATTGAATGCATTTACGTGTTATATACACCTTATACACACAGCCTAAAGGTCATTTTATACTATATTTTTCATAATTTTGTGCATCACAAAAAGTTTGTGTACATACATGAAATTCATTTATGTTTCATATATACCTTATACACACAGCCTGAAGGTTATTTTATACTATATTTTTAATAATTTGTGCTTTAAACAAAGTTTGTGTACATTGAACCATCAGAAAGCTAAGGTTTCACTTTCTCAGTCATGCTAAAAATATTCCGTATTTCGGAATATTCCGTATTTCGGAATATTTGGATATGGGAGACTCACCCTGTATTACTATTTAGTATAAAATAGAGTTTTTCTTCACCATGTAAGTTGAAAAAGCAAGGGTACTTCTTTAGTACTTTAATTCTTAATTACATAGCTGTGTATGAAAATGTGGATCTATTCAAAACAAAGTTTAGATCCATCCAAAGGATATGTGCCTATTCATAGAACTGCTCATGAACATCAGTACAACTTCTCATTTACATGGATTTTCCTGCCCACCAGCCAAGGAGACCGTGGAACACACACACCCCTGATACAATTGCAATTGACCTTACTTTCCCCAACCCAGTTACTATGGAGACAATGCCCACACCCACTGGTGATGTCGCTAACTCCTGATACAATCGCAATTGACCTTATTATTAACGATCCAGTTACCCGTCTCTCCCGGTCCCTGGTATCTTGAGACGACGGAAGTGACTTAAGTACCTGCTTGCACTGTGGAGACTAGGCTGGTGGATGCTCGGTCTGCGCTCACCAGATTAAGGTCCGGATCGACAGACATCAGGAAGAAGACACAGTAGGTTGAAGACACAGGACGGTGAAGCCTGACCAGGACATTTATTCATTCAACAGTGACTTTTATAAACCAACTTTTGACTTTCTCATTGGGTGCAAGGGACGCCTACCCCCAGGCTGGTACTCCATGCTTTACCACTCTCACCTCTTGTACCGAGCATTGTACACCCACCGCCCATTAGCATCTTTCACATTCTTTAAATCCCCCTTTCCTAGTTAAACTACCATCATTCCCCTTCCCGGAGCATTGTGACTCAAATAAAGAGATTTGGATTTTAACCACATAAAGTGACAACCCTCTTATTTCACACTAACATACACCACATAGACTAGTTCAACATACCCTGGAATTGTTGCTGTCCTCATACACCCTGATGATTGCACACAAGCGCAGTCTTATATGGCATATGTTATACTTATATCCACTTTGTCTATTTGCTGATTAGAGTCAAAGGGGATTACTTTTCTAGAACCTGTTGCCACCCCACTAAAACCTCCACAGTGAATGCCTGGCAATACCCCTATTTCAGTTTCATTGTGTGTGTCAGGTTTCTATAAGGTGTCAGGATGTCACTGTCCATGTCTCCATGCAGGAGGGGAAGTTTATAGAGGAGCACAAGGGTCTGTACAAGGACTTGATGGAGAATCATCGGGCCCTAACATTACTGGGTAAGAGGAGACTGTCATTTATTTTACAGGGGAGAGCAGGTATGGGGGCCTGATCATCACCTGATAACCACATATATACAATGTACTCAGTCACTGTGTGTCTCCTACAGATGGACCCAGTAACAGAAATACCCCAGAGAGATGTCCCCGTCTTCTTTATTCACAGGATTTTACAGAGGAGAATCACAGAATCCCACAGGAGCATCAGGTAGGTGGCTTTAAGGAGTCACCAAATAGCAATATACAGTACGAAATGAATTTCTATATCAGTACTCCATGGAAGTCCCCACAAAGGGTTATGTCTATAAAGAGGCTTTTCCACGGCACCTGTATCTTTTACTATCTACATCAGTTAGTGTGTATGGTCTCCGAAACAGGGGCTTACCTCTCTCATCGATCCCAGCTGTAACAGAGGCTTACCTCTCTCATCGCTTCCAGCTGTAACAGAGGCTTACTTCTCAATTCCTAGCTGTAACAGAGGCTTATCTCTCTCATGGTTCCTGGCTGTAACAGAGGCTTTCCTCCTAGTTCCCAGCTGTAACAGAGGCTTACCTCTCTCATAGTTCCTGGCTGTAACAGAGGCTTATCTCTCTAATGGTTCCTGGCTGTAACAGAGGCTTATCTCTCTCATTGTTCCTGACTGTAATAGAGGCTTACCACTCTCCTGGTTCCCGGCGGTAACAGAGGCTTACCTCTCTCGTTTCTGGCTGTAACAGGCTTACCTCTCCCATCATTCCTGGCTTTAACAGAGGCTTACATTTCTCATGGTTCCCGTCTGTAACAGTGGCTTACCCCTCTCTTTGTTCCTTGCTGTAACAGAAGTTTACCTCTCTCTTTGTTCCTTGCTGTAACAGAGGCTTACCTCTCTCATTGTTCCAGGTGGTAACAGAGGCTTACCTCTCTCATCATTCCTGGCAGTAACAGAGACTTACCTCTCTCCTGGTTCCTGGCTGTAACAGAGGCTCGCCTCTCTCCTGGTTCCTGGCTGTAACAGAGGCTTACCTCTCTCATCGTTCCTGGCTGTAACAGAGGCTTACCACTCTCTGGTTCCCGGCGGTAACAGAGGCTTAACTCTCTCATTGTTTCTGGCTGTAACAGAGGCTCACCTCTCTCCTGGTTCCCAGCGATAACAGAGGCTTACCTCTCTCATCGTTCCTGGCTTTAACAGAGGCTTATCTCTCTCATTGTTCCTGGCTGTAACAGAGGCTTACATCTCATCGTTCCCAGCTGTAACACAGGCTTACCTCTCTCCTTGTTCCCGGCTGTAACAGAGGCTTATCTCTCTCATCGCTACCAGCTATAACAGAGGCTTGCCTCTCTCATTGCTCCTGGCTGTTACAGAGGCTTACCTCTCTCATCGTTCCTGGCTCTAACTGTTACCTCTCTCCTGGTTCCCGGCTGTAACAGAGGCTTACCTCTCTCCTGGTTCCAGGCTGTAACAGAGGCTTACCTCTCTCATCGTTCCCAACTGTAACAGAGGCTTGCCTCTCTCATTGCTCCTGACTGTAACAGAGGTTACCTCTCTCATCGTTCCTGGTTGAACAGAGGCTTACCTCATTGTTTCTGGCTATAACAGAGGCTTGTCTCTCTCATCGCTCCTGGCTGTAACAGAGGCATACCTTTCTCATCATTCCTGGCTGTAACAGAGGCTTACCTCTCTCATGTACCCGGCTGTAACAGAGGCTTACCTCTCTCATTGTTCTTGGCTGTAACAGAGGCTTACCTCTCTCATTGCTCCCAACTATAACAGAGGTTTATCTCTCTCATTGTTCCCGGCTGTAACAGAGACTTACGTCTCTCATCATTCCTGGCTGTAACAGAGGCTTATCTCTCTTATTGTTCCTTGCAATGCACCATGTTAGTTCTACAAGCTGAGGATGGGCAGTCTGACCCGTGTGCATCACTGCCAGTGAGTGATGTAACATAAAGCACCTAAACTAAACAGATCGATGAGAATGCACACGCACCACAGTATGTTGGTAGCGCCGGGCAGGATGCGAGAAGCTGGGAACCTTGAGCTCTCTACAGTGATCCAGTTCTGGCTGCAAGGGTAGAAGATACCATGTCTGGAAGCTGGTTGGAGCCGGAGCCTGATCCCACACACTTGGATGTCTCCCACCCAAGGTAATTCCCTAAATTACGGGGTGTCCATATGCTGTATCCTGATACATAGTGATTAGTATTTTTTGTCAGTGCCTATGCAGAATGTTTGGGGGAGAAAATGACGAACAAGTGACCACATAATAAGCTCTGTGCAGCATGTGATGTTAAGTTTCCTGCACACAGTGAAGGAGTACTGTGTAGCACACGCAGATACCACAATAAGGGATGGAACCAGCCTCCAGGGCAGTTTTATAGAATAACGTGCATGAATGGGAGAAGCTTTTATTACTAAGGAAGATCTTTGTTACACAGGGAGCCTAGAAGAACAAGGGGAGATGTATCAAACAGGGCTGTGGAGTCAGTAATCTAAACCTTAGACTCCGAGTCCTCGATTTTACTTAAAAGTCTGAGTTGAAGATTTGGCTTACCGACTCTATAGGTAAATGCTGATTGGTTGCTTTGGGCAACTTCTCTACTTGACCACACTTAAGCTTTGATACATCTCCCCCAAGCCTGGACTCAGGGATTCCCCTGATTAGTAGAAGATTCCTCTATAGCTGAATCTGATGACAGTGAGGAAACACTGATGATCTTTAGCTTAGATAATGAGGAATCTTTGCTGAGTAACATAAATCTATGGGAATGACGGCACTAATAACATTCACATTAGCAGGAAGATCTCTGAGGATTGCGAACAGAGATTCCCGCGAACATCGAGGTGGAGGATTTAGTCCTTTGGGAATGGGATCATGTGGAGAACACCAGTATAATGCTAAAAGACTTGTATGTATCCATACCTGTGTGAAGCGATTTTAAACACCACAGCTTCCTCATGAAGATCAGCATTAGTGGCCAGATGACTCGCCTGGTTACGTTCTTTTGCAGCTGTTGCCCAATCAAAGACCGTTTTAGCTAATCTGCCTTTTGCAAGAAACCTTTTATTCTGAAGAAAACTGGATAATGAATTAATCTGGAGAAAAATTGAATGAAATGATCCCGGCTTCTCCATCCTCTCCTCACGTTTGCAAATCCTTCTACCTCTAGACAGCCCTTTTTGATCTTCAAAATGAAGACTAACAGGCCAAAGCGTAGAAACCCACAATAACTATTGGTATGATCAATCCAATCTAACACCTGTAGGGGGCAGATTTTTGCACTTTACACACATCTTAACATGTACTCAAAGACTAATGGGTTCTGGTCATAACAAGTATAGATACTACATAGTTTCCTCAGTGTATCTCTAGTTCCCACAGTGTCCCGTCATTCCCCAGTGTATATCCAGTCCCCACAGTGTCCCTTCAGCCCCCAGTGTATTTCCATTCCCCACAGTGTACCTCCAGCCCCCAGTGTATCTCCAGTCCAGAGATAAGAGATCTGGGGGCCTAGATGTGGCCACATCTATTCGTCATCCTGGTTGTAGGAGAATCAGAACATGTGAAAGACTCTCAAGAAAATACAGGTGATGACCTTTTTGCAGAACATGGCCGGATTGTCACCAGGACAGAAAGTCAGCTTGTTCCCTCACAGCAAATACAATGTCTAGGAGCACATATACCATACAGCACACAGTAATTCTGTCATAGGAAAGGTGTCTCACACAACAGCACTTAGCGCATGATGTACGGATTCATCACTGATCACCAATGAGGAGAGTGCTACTATTATCGGGAATGTTCTCAGCCATAGGAATAGTTCCTCCCGGGCAAGATGGCACATGCACAGCCTCCAGCTGGGATTGGTTACTCTCTGGTATCACAAACAGCCTATCATCACCTACCAGGAGATCTCTAATCTATTGACAAGACCCAGGACTGAGGACACCGGGTATGTTACTCTCAGATCCATGGGCAACACTGATGACAGATTCTAGCTCATGTAACTAATATAATAACACAGAGGACTTGGTCACAGAAAGAAAGGAGACGCCACGTAAATGTACTAGAAATGAGAGCTGTACGGAATGCAGTTCAGCAATTTCATCCATACTTACTGGGAAAGTTCTCATGAGTATTTATAGAGAAGAAAATTGGGATGGCCAGGAATGTTACAGCCAAGGAGGCACCAGCAGCAGACCTGTGACGTTGGAAGTAGAAAAACTAGTACCTGGGGCAGAAGAAAATCTATGGCCTCTTCCATCATTCCATCTGTCAAGTACAGCGGACACAGTGGCAAATTGCCTGAGCCATAACCAGGAGAATGGTGACTGCTTCAGGAAGTCTTCCAAAAAAGGTTCTGTCTTCTACAGGTGGACAATATTGGAACAACCCAGAATGCCAAAGTACCAGTAATCTTCTCTCAGTATAACGTTCCTAGGAGAGAGTGAGTAGATGCATGGACAAAGCCATGGAGGGTTCATCTAGTCTGTATCTTTTCCTCTCATTTATCACCTGCAGTAAGGGTCTTGCCTTATATACACACATGGTACACGTATCATCAGTAAGTGCTTTCTTACATGCTAATTTAGTTACAGGAGAATTATATGTTGTCTCCACGTGGTGAAGAGAATCCACCTGTCTGTCAGGTCCTTTGTAACCCCATGGGCCTCCCTCAGTCTAGCGCTGGGTACTTTAATGGAGCAATTCAGGAACTCCTCATGAGAAAAATTACACTGATGACAACTAATGGTAGCTGTCAGGAGAGTTACAGGCACTATGGGAAAAAAGAAACCTTCTCTAATGTCTATAATTATAAAGTGGTTCTAATCACCATCCCAGATTCTGTCCCTAGGTGCTGTCTATATATCCAGGAGAGTGCTCTACCGTCTTACCCACAGCCAGTTGAGAGCAAAGTGAGCAGATAACAGTCACTGTGCTTAGTGTGATCGATTACTATGTGTTCTCCGAAGGACAGAGTGTCCTAAATTTACAGTATATTTATTGGTGATCCCTAGGAACCTCAGAAAGTTTGTGCCCCATTCCCTGTAATCAGACAGGGATACAAGACATGTGCACATAAGGAACCAGGGGTATTACTAGGCCCCTATACCGGAGCAGAGGTAACTTCTTGGGCAAAGGAAGCTCAGCCCTCAGTGACAGAACTTAGCAGAGGCCGCTGGATGACCTCACTAGTCATGGCAGTGAGAAGCAAGTAACCCCCAAGATGTTTTGGATGCAGTGAGGAAACTTAAGGATATGTGTAACACTGTTCAGCAGAATCTGGGCAGTTCTGAGGTCTGCACACTAGCAGGCATATATAAGAGCAGACAAGACCTTAGGAAGCTATCTGGTGTAAGCTTGCCCCGTAGATCTGATACACTAATAAGCATTTCATTGGCCAGTGCACTAAATTATAGCCAAGAACAGAGCCAGGTTTGGAACAACACATCAGCAGTAGGATTAGAGTAGAGGGGAATAGTCGCACACAAGCTATGATCAGTCACTGTATCGGCAGGAAGATCGGAGAAGAAGTGAGTTGTTACACACCATGTGGGTTCTGTACACTTTGGGCCTGATTCAGAGCCGGACGCTCTTTCAGAGCGCTCGCTCTGAATCAGTGCCCGCCTATTGTATTTTTAGAGCAGCCTCCTGGTCGCTCACATAGCTGTGGGTGACCACCCACAGCTAGTGCGAGCGGCCAGGATGATGGTCACGATGGTCAAGACCATCGCAACCATCGGACTTGCGACGAGATCCTTGTGGTAGGGTCTCGTTGCCGCAAGTCCCAGTGGACTTCTTGTTCTTACAGAGCAAGTAGTCCACCCACTGACATCACTTGTGATGTCAGTGGGGCCGGCCCTAGATGGTAGGCGTTCCCATGGGAACGCCTCCATCTGGGCAGCCACGCCCCCGGCACGCCCACCAAAGGGGGCGTGCTGTCACTCAACATCGACAGCATGCCCCCTTTGTAACGAGACCCGGAGCGACGGCTTGCCCGTCACTATCCAGGTCTCGCACATGCGCACGACGGAGCCGCATCCGTCGTGCGCATGCGCACTGGGCCAACATTGACCCGCTTGTGAGCGCTCAGCGCTCGCGAGCGGGTCTGAATCAGGCTCTTTATCCACAAGAAAAGCAGAAGCAAGAAATCAACACAAGCCAGGATCAGACACAGTATCAGTGGGGGGAGGGACAGAGCAGAAGTGGGTAGTTAAACACCAGATGGGATCTGTACACAGTATGAGCAGGAGGAGCAGAAGAAGATAATCAAACACAAGCAAGAAGTGGTATACTTTATCACCAAGCATTGTGTGCACAAATAGCTTTGATAGCATTAGCAATCACCCAGCATCAGCTGCTAGGTCTGCCCCTGCTTTTCAGTATCAGAGGATGCAGATCCAAGGGCATTAGGTCTTGCAGACAACTTGCACATGCACATATGAACTTCCATTATGCTGGAGACTTGCACTGCACCTGTCACACATTTGCTGATCCAGCATACTTTCTTACCAGCTTCTCATACTGCCCAATTGGTATAGTTTACACAAAACATTTTTAACATGACATGAAAAGAGGAGTGGCATTATGAGCCTAATTCAGCAGTGCACGTTAGTTGATGGAGATTTCCTGGCCACTTCCACGCAGCTTCGACTGCTGGCTACATGACCCCATGGGTCACCTTAGCTGTCCGATGGTCCGTAGAGTATCTGATGCTGCATTGGACAACGCAGCTTAGATACGTAATGCAGCTGGAGGCGTGATGCTTGCTGCTGCATTACCATATCTGCACAGATGAAATTGCAAAGCTGCTTGCGAACTGCTTTGCAATTCCGTCCGTAGCTGAATAAGACCCTATATACCATCCTATTGGGTGTGTTTTTATGAACCTGTCTCTAGCTAAGTTAGATGGAACTTAACACACTGTAAGAGCTGCAATGGAGAACAATGAAAAGTACTTTTCAGGTACATAACTTGCTGTTTTCTCTAACATCTACTTGGAGGACACTGGACACTATGAGGCATTTTAGTACATAGTAGATACACCAGCAGGAGTATGAGCGTTTCCAGTTAATATAAAGTGACCATGCTCCTGTCACCACACTGTACCTCAAAGTATCCAGTGTCCCTCAGAGGACTGAGAGAATGATTCATAATGCAAGTACAGAAATCCAATCTTTCATTATATAACCTGTGTTCATCTAATACACAAATATTCTTGTTGATAACCTCAGTCAATGGAACAGAAATTACTAAAGTGTTATTTTATATTTTGTGGATTATTTAGAGTGAAAATCTGACTGATTTGAAGGCAGAAGATATAGAGGGAGAAGAAGAGACATATGTGACTGATAATAAGGCAGAAGATACAGAGGGAGAAGAAGAGACGTATGTAACTGATATGAAGGCAGGAGTTATAGATGGAGAAGAAGAGACATATGTTACTAATATAAAGGTAGAAGATACAGAGGGAGAAGAGACGTATGTGACTAATATAAAGGTAGAAGATACAGAGGGAGTAGAAGAGACGTATGTGACTAATATAAAGGTAGAAGATATAGAGGGAGAAGAAGAGACGTATGTGACTGATATAAAGGTAGAAGATACAGTGGGAGAAGAGAGTTATGTGATGGATGATCAGCAGTGTAAGGCGGAGGAAATCCCTACAGATATCCGCATAGGTGAGTAATGAATGCTAATTACAAAAAAATTTCAATATTCTCTCAATACACAATGATGATTGTGTTCGGCTTCATTTTAACCAGTGTCTTATATATGTCGAGTTTGTATATACTCCCAATTTATGTGGCTTTCCTTCCCCAGTCCAAAAATATATTTCTATATTAATAATTCAGTCTGTATAATAATCTCCTTGTACATCCTCTTCTGCCCCTATTAGACTCCTGCTCTCCCCCTCACATCATTTCACTGTGTGTTACCAGCATAGAGATCTGACTAGTCTCCTCCCCACACTCTCTGGTGTATCTCATACATCAGGAGCCATCAGCCCCTATTCCTGCTCTCCCCCTCACATAATGTCACTGTGTGTTACCAGCCCAGAGATCTGACCAGTCTCCTCCCCACACTCTCTTTTGTATCTCATACATCAGGAGCCACCAGCCCCTATTATACTTCTGCTTTCCTCCTCACATCATGTCACTGTGTGTTACCAGCCCAGAGATCTGACCAGTCTCCTCCCCACCCTCTCTGGTGTATCTTATACATCAAGATCCATCAGCCCCTATTATACTCCTGCTCTCCCCCTCACATCATGTCACTGTGTGTTACCATCCCAGAGATCTGACCAGTCTCCTCCCCACACTCTCTTGTGTATCTCATACATCAGGAGCCATCAGCCCCTATTATACTCCTGTTCTCCCCCTCACATCATGTCACTGTGTGTTACCAGCCCAGAGATCTGACCAGTCTCCTCCCCACACTCTCTTGTGTATCTCATATACATCAGGAGCTATCAGTCCCTATTATACTTGTGCTTTCCTCCTCACATCATGCCACTGTGTGTTACCAACCCAGAGATCTGACCAGTCTCCTCCCCCACACTCTCTGGTGTATCTCCTACATCAGTGCAAGGGACGTAGCTATACTGATTAAATAACTGATTAATGCGATGAAACCCAAATTGACATTATCAATGATCCTGCCTTGTGCACTATCACATGTGACATTACCCACTATGTTCTTTGAGTTTTATTATTTGATTGACTGATTAGCAATATACTGTATACTACACATCACAACGCACATGTCACACTACTGCTCCATGTCACACATACACACAGAGCTATAACCACACACCAGTCATTGCACATTGGTTTCCTCCAGTCTCTGTGTTTCGGTGCTCTGTACTGTTGCATTTTATCTGTTGACCTGTCTCTGTATCCTGCTCTGCCCTTCTGATTTCTTCCTATTTCTGCTGTTACCCATCTGTGCCCTGTGCCATTCCCCTTCCCTGTCCTGCCTTACCCCCTCTGTGCCCTGCACCATTCCCCTGCCCTGTCCTGCAGCCTTCCCCGCTCTGTGCCCTGCACCATTCCCCTACCCTGTCCTGCTGCCTCCCGCGCTCTGTGCCCTGCACCATTCCTCCTGCCCTGTCTTGCTGCCTCCCCCACTCTGTGCCCTGAGCTATTCCCCCTAGCCAATCCTGCCTTACCCCCTCTGTTCCCTGCGCCATTCCCATGCCCTGTCGTGCTGCCTTCCCTGCTCTGCCCTTTACTATTTCCCTACCCTGTCCTGCCTTAACCCCGCTGTGTCCTGCACCATTCCCCTGCCCTGCTGCCTTCCCCGCTCTGTGCCCTGCACCTTTCCCCTACCCTGTCTAGCTGCCTCCCCTGCTCTGTGCCCTGCACCATTCCCCTTCCCTGTCCTGCTGCCTCCCCGCTCTGTGCCCTGCGCCATTCCCCTACCCTGTCCTGCCTTACCCCTTCTGTGCCCTGCACCATTCCCCTACCCTGTCCTGCTGCCTCCCCCGCTCTGTGCCCTGTGCCATTCCTCCTACCCTGTCCTGCTGCCTTCCCCGCTCTGTGCCCTGCACCATTCCTCTACCCTGTCCTGCTGCCTCCCCCGCTCTGCTCCCTGCACCATTCATCCTACTCTGTCTTGCTGCCTCCCCCAACCTGTTATGCTCGGCTCTGAGAATTCCCCTATTGAGCAGCTGAAAGCTGACGTCCCAGGTTGAGAGAGGAATCGGAAGCGAGGGGCATGGATGTATGTTCTCCTCATCCACAAGTATCAGATGTTGACGAGACCTGATCAAAGGCGCGAAGTCTAACCTTCCGGGAGGTGTTCATCAGTGACCCCTCCAAGTGATATATGGGTTTTAGCTACTCCCGACAAGAAGGTCACAGCCCTTTGGTCAAGTATCCGATACGAGTGGGAAAATGGAGAGAGGTACACCGCTATGGCCCAGAGGAAGTACTTTGGAAAAGTACTGATATTCGGTACACTTTGGAGTAGGATACTCTGCTAACACTGGAGGAGGATAGCAGTGCTGACTGCATGGAGTGTGGATACTGGTGCACCATTGGTATAGAAGGTGATACGGTGATTGCTCAGGATAAGTGAGTACACGATGTGCGAATCCTGATGCACTGGAAAGTGGCTCTGTAATTGTACCCAGTTGTGTGTACGGAGTACACAACATGCAAATCCAGATGCACTGGAGGCCGGTGTCATGGTTTTACTCAGTGGTGTGTATAATGTACACAACGTGTGAATTCGGACACACTGGAGGGTGGTCCAGATGTAGTACACATCGGAGTGTACAGGGTATATGGAATGCATATCCTGACGCACCGGAGGATAATAGAAATAGCAATATTCGAAAGCTGGAACAGGAACCTGGAACTAAGTGACGGTAAGCACACACCAGAAGTTACGATGTTGTACAGGCAACTTCCTGGTGTCCAGAGCCTGGTTTTATACCCTAAGGTAGCAGTTCATAGGAGGACAGTGTCAGCTGACCAAGACCACGCTACCATTGGTTGAAGGAACAGTCAGGTGAGGAGGACTATCATGGCGGTGCCCATGATCGCAACCATGATAACCAAGACACAGGACTGCACATGGAAGTCCACTAGCACATAAGGCAGAATCCTCAGTGCGTCTACCGCCGTCGCAACTGACATCTGACCACACGAGAAGTCAGGGGAATCCGGCGCTGGGGTGAGTAACAGCAGATCCTAGGCTGAACCTTGACACTACCCTGTCCTGCTGCCTCCCCCACTCTGTGCCCTTAGCCATTCCCTACCCTGTCCTGCTGCCTTTCCTGCTCAGTGAACTGCGCCATTCCCCTGCCCTGTCCTGCTTTCTCCGCCCCCTCTGTGCCTCCATCACTCTGTGTTGCTCTGTCCCATCGCTCTCCTTCCCTCTCAGCGTTTATATACAGTGACTCATTACCATAATTTAGTAGCATGACTCTGGTGGGGCTACTCTACCTGAGGATAACCAGAGGACCATATAGAGCAGGGGTCTTCGATCTTTGGCCCTCCAGCTGCTGTGGAACTACACATTCCAGCATGCCCTGCCACTATATTGATATAACAGCATGCTAAACTGTGGCAGGGCATCCTGGGATCTGTAGTTCCACAGATCCCAGATAGGTTGAAGACCCATGATATAGAGGCTGCTTTTGCTACATATATATTCACCATGAGAACTTTGTGTAGTGTGGACGCAGTTGGTAATTAGCCCACAAGTTTCCCGTGTTTATGTGTGAGGGAGGTCTAGATGGCTATTGTGGTTCACCAACATCACTGGCTGATGAGGCTTCCTGCTCTGTGATGATGGCTAGGGAACGTCCCCAGCAAAGTCTGCCTGTCCCTGGGGCTGGGTCTATGACGTGCTGATAATGTGGGTGTGGAATTTTCTGCCAATATTTTATCTGTTTAACGAGAGTATTATTTGCTGTTGGCTCATTTGTAAATGTACTAATGGAGTCATAGTTTATACCTGCAAATTATACAACCTCTTCATAATAGTAACATGGTGGTGTAGTGGTTAGCATTGCTGCCTCACAGCACTAAGATAATAAATACAATTCCCAACCAAGGTGTTGTGTGGAGTTTGTATGACTTTTCTCCACAAATCATACTGGTAGGTTAATTTGCTTCTGACACAAATGTAACCATAATGTGAGTGCGAGCAGATATGGTAGAAAATATAGATTGTAAGCTCTGCTGTGGCAGGGACTGATGTGAATGGCCAAATATTCTCTGTAAAGTGCCGTGTAATGTGTGTGCTGTATAAATATCACTGAATAATTTTAATCTTGTTATTGTATTTCCAGCAGATGGACGCACAAGCAGGAATGCCTTGGAGGGAGATCCCATCTTTTCTACAGATATTAAAATAGGAGATAACATAACACAGGAATCTCCAGGAGGCAGCCCCGTTACGCTTCATATACTTCCAGTACCTCACAGTGCAGCTATATCATCTGGTTCTTATAATCATACCTCAGCTTCTGTTAGTCATAGTGCAGCTTATGCACCTCATAAAATGTTTCCATGTTCTGTGTGTGGGAAATTTTTTACACAGAAATCATTTCTTGTTACACATCACAGAAGTCACACAGGTGAGAAACCATTTCCATGCTCTGAGTGTGGGAAATGTTTTACACAAAAATCATCTCTTGTTACACATCAGAGAAGTCACACGGGTGAGAAACCATTTTCATGTTCTGAGTGTGGGAAATGTTTTACACTTAATTCATATCTTGTTACACATAAGAGAAGTCACACAGGTGAGAGACCATTTCCATGCTCTCAGTGTGGGAAATGTTTTACACAGAAATCAGCTCTTGTTACGCATCAGAGAAGTCACACAGGTGAGAGGCCTTTTCCATGCTCTGAGTGTGGGAAATGTTTTACATATAAATCAGAACTTGTTACACATCAGAGAAGTCACACTGGTGAGAGGCCATTTCCATGTCCTGAGTGTGGGAAATGTTTTACACAGAAATCAGTTCTAGTTACACATCAGCGACATCACACATTTGAGAAGCCATTTCCATGTCCTGAGTGTGGGAAATGTTTTACATATAAATCGGCTCTCGATATACATCGGAGAAGTCACACAGGTGAGAAACCATTTCCATGCTTTTAATGTTAGAATTGTTTTATACGGAATTCACATGTGATTTCACACAAGAGAAAGTATTTCTATGAGTTTTTACAAAACAGGGCTGTAGCAACACTCCCGTCTCCTATTTTAGCATTTTAAGTTATCCATCCGCAGATAATTGGGATGTGTGTCATAATAATAAAAAGAGGAGTGTGTATAGCATTAGGAAATCTAAACAACAATAAGTAATGAATATATGGGTTGATAAAGATGCAATAAAAATGTATAGTATTTAATATGAACTCTCCCAGTGGTGACCAATTTTGCCATCTGTGACATCAGGAGGTGATTTGGATGACTTTTTTCAATCTCTTTATTTAGAATACTTGACATAAGATACAGCATATCAAAGAGTAAATGCAAAACATAGACAACATAGTGCAAACAATACATTTATGTAAATAAATAGTCTTAACAACACATTAAATAGGCAACCGATTTCTATGTGTCAATATTAATGTAGCACATTGCATGTAACAATAGTGAATCAAATTAAGCACAAAAAGAAAAGGTAAGAAACAAACAGAGGGGAGGGGTAGTGGTAAAGACTACATGCAGAATACTGCACAGCCAAGTAAAGACCAGCTTCCTTCTATACCGGATAACCATCTATTAAATGTAGAGTACCAAGGGTCCCAGGTCGCATGACATGTTAACACATTGTCATTGAGAAGGGCAGTTATATACTGCTTTGAGGCTAGGTACCGAAGTTTATTAATCAGAGTATTAATCGATGGAGCTTAAAGTTGCTACCAATTCACAACAATTAGAAGTTTTGCCGAATTATAAATGTGGCCAAATAATTTATTTTGATACTTAGAAAGGGATATTATGGGTTTACATAAGAGCATATGTAGGGGTTCTTAGGAGGAGAAATGCCGATCACTTTAGACGCTAAGGATATGACTGTCCCAATACTTAGAGATCATGGGGCAAGCCCACCATATATGCTGGCTGAAAAGAACCCACATTTCCACACTGTCTCCAATAGAGATCAGATGAATCTGGGAAAATATGATGCAGCTTTTTGGGCACCAAATACCAACAAGAGTACACTATATAGGAATTTTCCTTTTATATTAGTACTGATAGAAACATAGAATTTGACGGCAGATAAGAAACACTTGGCCCATCTAGTCTGCTCCATTTTTAAACCTATTACCTCAACCCTTATTGATCCTTACTTCTTCTGAAGGATATCCTTATGTCTATCCCATGGATGTTTAAATTGCTTTACTGTCTTATCCTCTACCACTTCTGATGGGATCTATTCCACTTGTCCACTACCCTTTCTGTGAAGTAATTTTTCCTCAAATTTCCCCTTAACCTACCATCCTCCAGTTTCAGAACATGTCCTCTTGTTCTAATGCTTCTCTTTCTTTGAAGAATATCTCCTCCCTTTACCTCATTAAAACCCTTTATATACTGTATTTGAAATTTTCATGTCCCCCCTTTCCCTTCTCTGCTCCAAACTATACATATTAATATCTTTTAGTATTTCCTGGTATGTTTTGTGGTGTAGACCTTGCACCATTTTAGTTCCCCTTCTTTGTACAGTCTCTAATGTTTTAATATCCTTTGGTGATATGGCCTCCAGAACTGAACACCGTATTTGAGATGAGGACGTACCAATGACCTATACAGTGGTATTATCACTTCTTTCTTTCTGTTACTGATTCCTCTCCCTATACAACCAAGCATCTGACTTGCCTTCCTCATTGCTTTATTACAATGTTTGCTTGCCTTTAAGTCACCTGAAATAGTGACTCTTAGATCCCTTTCCTCTTCAGTAGTTTCCAGTATGGTGCCATTAATACTATATTTAGCCTTTGGATTTTTGAGACCCAAGTGTATGATCTTGCATTTTTTGGCATTAAACTGTAATTATCACTTTCTTGACCATTCCTCTAGTCTACCTAGATCATCAATCATTTGTTTTACCCCTCCTGGTGTGTCTACCATGTTGCATACCTTTGTGTCATCTGCAAAAAGGCATAGTTTCCCTTCAATACCATTTGCAAGGTCACAAATAAAGATATTAAAAAGCACTGGTCCAAGTACAGATCCCTGAGGTACGTCATTTATAACATTTCCCTCTTGAGACTGCACTCCGTTTACTACAACTGTTTCCTATTCTGCAGTCATGATCTTATCCATTCAACTATCTTTGTATTTAATCCCATGCTTTCCAGTTTATTTAACAGTCTGCAATGTGGAACAGAGTCAAAAGCCTTACTAAAGTCTAAATAAGCTATATCTATGGCCCCTCCTTTATCTATTTCCTTAGTCACCCAGCCAAAAAAGTCAATAAGATTTGTTTGACATGATCTCCTCCAGTAAATCCATGCTGTTTGGGATCCTGCAAATTGCTGTATTTGAGGTAATCTACGACTCTTTCTTTAAAGAATGTTTCCATCAATTTCCTTACTACTGATATAAGGCTCACTGGTCGGTAGTTACTTGCCTCTTCCTTGCTTCCACTTTTGTGCAGTGGGACAACGTTTGCTCTTTTCCAGAACTACTCCAGTAGCTAGTGACTGGTTGAATAATTCTGTTAATGGTGTTACCAGCACCCCTTTAAGCCCTTTTAGTATCGTTGGATGTATCCTATCTGGCCCAATTGATTTATCCACTTTCAGTTTTGACAGTTCTGTTAGGATCTTCTCCTCTGTAAATGTGCTTGTTCCTACCTCATTTTTCTGATCACACCTGCAACTTAACTGTGGCCCCTTGCCCTCTCTTTGAGTAGCGAATACTGAACAAAAATAATTATTAAGATGATTAGCTATTACATTGTCTCCCTCAACAAGACTCCCTTTTTCTGTCTTTAGTCTTTTTATTCCACCTTTTGTTTTTCTCCTTTTGCTTATATACTTAAAAAAGTTTTGCCCCCTTTACCCACTGACTGTGTGCGATTTTCTCCTCAGCTTTTGCCTATGCACATCTGATTACTTTCTTAGTCTCCTTCTGTTTTACAAGATACACCTCTTTGTCCTCATTACTTTGCGTCTGCTTGTATTTCCTAAAGGCCATCTTTTTTGCTTTCACAATACTTGCTACCTCTTTCCCAAACCACACTGGCTTCCTTTTCCTTGTGGTTTTCCTAACCCTTTTGATACAAAGGTCTATTGCCTTTAATATTGCACTTTTAAAATTTTCCCACTCTGCCAAAGATTCGCTTACACATCTTCCCATCCCTGCAAAATCAGCCTTCCTAAAATCTAACACCTTTGTTTTTGTATAGGGTAAGTCAGTATCTGTCTATATTCTGAACCATACTGCTTGATGATCACTGGATCCCAGGTTTTCACCCACTTTTAAATCAGATATTCTGTCTCCATTTGTAAGTATTAAGTCTAATATTGCGTCTTTCCGAGTGGGCTCCCTCACCAATTGCTGGAGGGAGGCTCCTTGCAATGAATTCAGGATGTCCCTACTTTTAGTGGAATTTGCCACAGACCTCTTCCAGTTTATATCAGGTAGATTCAAATCTCCCATGATTATATCCTCTCATTTTAATGCCATTTTAGTGATGTCCTGCAATAGTTTATTGTCCAGTTCCTCTTCCTGACCTGGTCCGTACATCACTAGAGAAGAGAAAAGAAAAAGCATTGTCCTGAAATTGGCGCACTAAATTATGCAATATTATTTGAAAAATAAAGTGTAACTTTTATTATATTTCCCTTATAAAAATGGACCTAATGGGTCCAATAAGAACAATATTCTTAACATGACCAGTAAAATATGTTAAAATTACGATTAACAAACATTTTAATGAAAATAAGAAGGTGCTCAAAAAATATAACAAAGACTTGTTTAATTGTGAAAATAAAATTTAATTCAACGTATTGTTCTACTGTGTGTCCTCGTATCATTTGTGTAAATTCATTTATATTCTGTTTTTGTTTCTTTTATAAACAGACTTTTTATTGAAGCGTCAAATGCCACATTTACAGACAATACAATGAACAATAATACAAATGCAATAATCACAACAGTTGTACAATAGTGCAAATGGTGTATGATATTCCGAACAGCAAAGAAAAGTACCAATAGGTTCTATTTACATATGGAATAATTATCATACATTAGAATAGTACAACAAATCATTGTAAGGACATAGAAATATAAATTAATAAACTAGATAGCTCTCTATTCCCCCCCCCGTCCCCCCACACTTCACCAAATGTACATATATAAAGTTATTGAAAAGAAAAATCAATGTTGCAATCTTATCGGAGGTCATTAGCTGCAAGTTGTAACATACCAGGATGAGTTCTGTAGACTATTATGGATTTAGGAACGCATAGAGGTAGAAAGTGTGTCTATATAACTTTCCCACAAGGAAGAATTTCTCAGTTTTAAGGTCTTTATCTAAAATGACTTCAACCCAATTATTTCTAAACAAGTTATGTAACTTGGCTTTAAAAAAAGAAAGTGAGGGCGGGAGGGGGTTTATCCAGGTTTGTAGAACAGCCTTACATGCCGCTGCACTTAATGCCAATAAAAGGTGTCTGTTACCTTGAGTAATACGAATATTGGGGTGAATTATACCAAACAAGGCCCATTCCGGCATAAAAGGGACATAATTGACCAAATTAGCAATAGAGTAAGCACGTATTTGAAGCCAAAAACCACAAATAATGGGGCATGCCCAAAGGCAATGATACAAATCTGCTGATTGAGCTCCATATTTATTTGAATTTGGCGAGGATCCTATCAAGAAACTCCTATGGGGAGATAAATAGGCTCTGTGTAGGATATTTAAAAACATTGCAGTATAAAGGGGAGTAAGGCATCAATGTGCAGGCTTTATCATGAGATCGAATTAAATCATCTGCTGTCAGATGAGGAAATCGGGCTAGTCAAGGAGCAAGGTTTGTAAGAGAATTATCAGGTATAAATAGGGAACGAAGAAGGGTAAAAGTTATGGAAATGGCTTTTGTCAGAGAATATGTTTGGGTATGCAATGGGTTATTCCAATCTAAGTCTGAAAAAAACTCGTACAACTGAGCTAATATAGTGTTGCGCTTGCAATAATGTAAGAGGGTTAGCTGCTGACATGGGATAACTCTCCCTAGATTCCTGGAACGTGAGGGGCTTTTTGGTGGATTTATTAACAAGTGTCCCTATATCACCCACCCCTTGAGCTCGCCATATGTTAAATGGATATGATGCCCTACCATTTTGAAAGTCCAGGGTTGGATAGAAAGGGGAGATTCAAAGGCTTATACGCATTCAGTCCAAATTTGTGTCAAAGTATGTGCCATGTTTTCCTAGTCTGCCAAAGCAATGGGTTATCCCGTAATGCCTGGCTGACCTCGTGAGCATGAAGAAAACTAATAAGATCACCACCCTCCAAAAATTCCCTTTCAAGAGAAGTATTAGCATGTAGGTCTCTGTTACACAGCCAGTCCTTATCGTATCTAAAGTGAGCAGCGTAAGAATACAATTGTACACTAGGAAAATTAATTCCCCCATTAGACCTGAGTTGTAATTTATTTAAACCAATTCGTGGGCGCTTTCCCTTCCAAATTACCTTCATGAAAATATAATTGACCAATTGTGCGTCCTTATTAGAAAGAAGGAAGGGAAGAACTTAAATAGGATATATTAGCTTAGGAAATAACATCATTTTAATCAGGTTGGCAGTGCCTAAGTAAGATAATAGTAAATTTTTCCAACCATCCAGCTCCACTGAAACATCTAATTACGGAGGAAAAATTAAATTCATAGAGAAGATGGGAATTACTTGAAATCTGAACATCTAAATACGTGAACCTTTGCATAGCCCACATAATGGGGATATTGGAAGGAAAAGGGATGCGAGAAGAGGGCTGACCCAGACGAAGCACCACCGACTTAGTAATATTAACCAAAAAGCCTGATATGGAGCTGAAGTCAGCTAAAACAGCAAAGATATGATCAAGGGACACCAAGGGATCCGGCACATATAGCAGAATGTCATCTGCAAAAGCTGTGAGCTTAATTTCCTTGTTGCCTATATAGATACCTTGGAAAAAAGTACCAGACTGTAAAATTCTAAGTAGGGGATCAAGGGCAAGGTTGAATACAAGGGGCGAGAGGGGACACCCTTGCCAAGTACCTCTATACATAGTAATGGGATTGCTGTAGCAGCCATTGATCAATAAGAAAGTGGAAGGACTGGAGTACAGATATCTGATAAAATCAATAAATGATGGATGAAATTGTCTCAAGCGAAGGACAGGAAACATGCCACAAGACTGTATCAAAGGCTTTTGTTGTATCTAGACTAAGAAGTACATTTTGTGTGCGACATTCACCATGAGACGCCACTACCACTGGCACAGCCGTCGTAATCCCCTTTACCAGTTGTTTATTTTTGACAAAACCAAGCTGATGTTCTGTGAGTAGCTGAGGCAACAAAAGCTGAAGCCTATCAGCCATGATTTTAGCAAGTCTCTTAATATCCGTATTTAACAATGTTATGGGTCTGTAAAAGTCTATTGATTTGGAATCTCGATGTGGCTTAGGGATCAACACTGTATACGCATCATTAAAATGTGGGAAAGCTGTGCAGCTGCTAAGAATGTTGTTGAATAATTCAAGTAAAGCAGGAGCTATATGTCCTTTTAGTATTTTATAGTATTCACTGGAGAGTCCATCCGGACCCGGGGATTTGTGTAATTAAAGTAGAAATTACGTGTGTTAATTAGTCCATCGTGATTTCCCGTTGCAGTGTTTCACTATCAGAAGGGGACAATGGGGGGAGAGTCGCCTCATACATTAAACGGTCATGAAGAGTTTGATCAAACGGACCGGCATCATATAAATTAGAATAGTATGCCTCAAAATGTTGAAGGATATGAGAAGTAGAGGCATCAACAAGGGTGGAATTGGGATCTTTAATTGCTGTGATCAGTCTCCTGGGAGCCCATGTTTTAGACATATTGGCCAATAATCAGCCTGTTTTATTGCCCCAGCAAAATCAAAAATATTTAAAACTTTGAGAAAGTTAAATCACGCTTCACCTGCATCAGCAAAATGTTGTCCAATGACTCCCTCACCTGGTTATATGCCAATTGTGTGTCATGAGAGGGAGTTTCCAAATAAGCACGCATTGCATTAGTCAGAGAACTATGTAACTTTGATATTGAGAGGAAAATTTATTTTCCTGCCGAGAGACATAGTCATTAATGTGACTGCTCATAGTAGCTTTGGAGGCCCCCCAAAATGTGGCAGGCCTATCCCGGAAATCAATGTTATCATCAGAATAGGTCATCCAACAATGAATGAGGAAGTTACAAAAGTCATCTGAAGTGAACAGATAAGACAGAAAGTGCCATGGATGGAATCCCCCTGTAAGAGCGGGCTTAGTGAGCGTAAGGGAGATAGGAGCATGGTCAGAAATGACAATATTGTGTATGTCAGTTTAGTGTGTATGCGAGAGCAATGCATCCACTATTAAAAATGCATTCATGCGTGACCAGGAACTATGTACCAAAGATAAAAAAGTAAAAGAACGATCAGAGGAATTAAGAAGGTGCCAGATATCAGTGAGCTGAAGGGTAGTTTTTAGAAATTGCATCTGTCTGTATAAAGGCAAGGTAGGGTGTCTAGAAGGAGTTTTTTTGTCCAAGGAAGGGTTATCTACTGAGTTAGTCACCTCTCATGATCAGGAAGCCATTTTGCCGCTGAGCCAGAAGCTGTATGATGGCATGTATAAACTCAGAAGTGGACACATTTGGTGTGTATAAATTGACTACAGTGTAATTTGTACCCCAAATTGTTGCATCTTATATTAAATAGCGTCCCTCCGGGTCTAAAACCGTGGAAGTGATAGTGTATTGAACATGTTTGTGAAATGGAATGGAGACTCCCCTTGTCTTTCTCTGAAATTTAGAGGACACACATTCTCCCAACCAGGGGGCCCGTAATGTAGAATCGCCTCCAGCTTCCCAGTGAGTCTCTTCTAGGAATATGACCTCAGGCGGAACTTACGTAAATGTATAACTACCCGCTTTCTTTTGACAGGGGAGTTGAGACCCCCCATGTTCCAGGAAATCAGTTTAAAGTTAAGGCAGTGGAAATAGGGTCAGTATTGGGGCTTGATGACATTTTATCCTATACCCAACTTAGTGAAATTTGAAAACAAGGCTATAAACCACAAGTGGACGACCCTTCCGTCCTAGTCAGCAGAAGCAGTTGACCAGTTGCAGCAAAAAGTTAAAAAAAACGGGAGAAGGTGAGCACCAGCAGTACATGAACAATGGACCCACAATGCTTCAAAACATGTTTTCGACATTTTCCAATACCAAACAAATTTAGGGTGAGTATCACTGTCAGTGAGCAAACAACCAAAAATATACAAACATAGAGAATCATGTGTAATAGAAAAATAAGGACAATCTAAGTGGCCTTACTATATTGACAATGTGACAATCATTAATTCAAACAATATTATGAGTTAAAGACATCTTAGCAGTGAGGTGAACCAGCTACATTGAGAACCCGGGTGAAGTGGGTTCTGACCACAATTGGGTCAGAAAAAGGGTTTGGCCATTATCCTGCACCCATATCTTGGCAGGGTACATGAGTTGAAAGCGTTTGTTATTGTCATGGAGCAATTTACATATATCAGCAAATTCTTTTCGTTTTTGCGAAACAAGCCGAAAAGTCCTGAAAGATCAAAATGTGAGATCCTTCAACCTCCAATTGTTGGGCTCTATGATAGTCACACAAGATTTCCTCTTTCATACGATAGTCAAGGAATTTTGCTATCACTGGACGGGGCCTAGTAGCGGAATTAGGCCTTTCAGGGCCAATGCGATGAGCCCATTCGATATGTGGTAAAGAGGAATTACCCCAAATCTGCAATTCCCTAGGGAGGGCAGTCGTAAGGAATTCAATAAGTTGGGGTCCCTTAGCTGTTTCGGGTATGCCAACAAAATGGAGGTTGTTATGTCTATGACGGTTTTCTAGGTCGTCAACCTTAGCCTGAAGAGATTGCATAGAGGTGGCCTGAGCATCCACCAGATTTTGTAGGGAATTAGAGCGAACCTCAGAATCACGGTTCTAAGGAGGTAATACGGGTTGTGTTAATGTCAATTTTAGCTATTGCAGCATCAAATGCAGATTGTAATGCCTCAAACTTTTTATCAATTAATGGCATGAGAATTTTTGAAATTTCTTGGGTGGTTTCAGTAGCCAAGGGTTGTCTAGCAGCAATATCAGGAGAAGAGGGTGCGCTCAGGGAGTTGTCCTCAGAAGGATCACGTATGGGGGGGATGGAGGGTTAGAGCGACCCACATTTTGCTTAGCCTTCCCCATTTTGGATGTGTTAGCAGAAGTCTGAGATCTGTGAGAGGATGACCTTTGGCAGTATCTATCCATACCTCACATGCAATACAAAGGAAAATGTCTCCTAATGCTATATCAGAATACTGAATAAGAAAATAAATCATAACTGTCACGTTTGATATATGGCAAATGAATGCAAATGTGGAAAGGCCCCTTTAAGGATAATAGAATTTTTTTTTTTTTAATCTAACCATGCCCTACTATGGGCTTACCAAAAGGATGGTGCACCAGAGTTTGACTGTGCAGCTTATCTCTGAACTTATGGTATAATAAAGAATGTCACCACCACACGATACTGAGTATTTACCAAATTGTTAAATCATACCCCCACATTTTCCAATATATCAGGCAGACATGGTTACATCTGTATCATCTACAGGGTATGAATCTTGAAACCTAAGATAGTGTCACTATTTGTTGAACAAAATATTCAGAGGTTGTAAGAGACAGCTTATCCTAGTTAGTGATATGTAATGAACAAATTATCTAGAGTAGACAGTAGTTTAAAAGCAATATATATTCCAGATAATTACCACAAGTACTTCTATAATTGAGCAATGAGTTGCAATTTAGTGTGGAGATGTGACAGGTGTTGGAAAGGAGTGCCTCAAAATCGGACACTTAGAGATACAGTGAGACTTAATAAACCCAAGCCTCAGGAGTCATGAACAGTTCTTGACAATGTAATGCTGTGTACAATTAGCACATAGATATTGAGCAATAAGGAGTGGATATGTGTGAAACAGAAAATATAATGCACCAATTATAGATGAAACTTCTCAAGATGTTATGTTACACTGCTTCCACTAGATGTCGCCTCAGTGCACTTTTTGAGTTATGCAGGTTATACAGAAATAGTTGCCAGAGATGTAACTTTATTTATGGCCACCTGATGGGGGTAGTGAGGCACATAAATTAGTTCAACCTAGAAGAAGCCCAGAAGGCTAACAATACCTATCCTGCTTACACTTAAGAAATAAGCAAATGTAAAATGTAGAGCCAATGAGGAAATATTGTATAATCTATGCTATCTACAGCTAGTATAGGATTATCAATATATACCAGACAGCATTTAGCATATAATGATGACAGTGGAATTAGCTGTATCCAAATTAGAGTGATTAAAGGTTACCCTACAATAAAGTTCACTGTAGACGAGTCCACAGAAGTCCCTGTAAGATGCTGTCCACTGTAATGAGTAACAGCAGTAAAAGAGCACTCTTGAAGGGCATGGCCTTGGCAGCCTAATAGTGTGGATGCACCTTTTCAGAGCTCCTGCATCACACTCTATTTCCAGTGACCGAACGGCTGACCCAGCCAGCTAAATGGCACGCACTCACCACCGGGGCTCCTGTGAACCTCCGGTGACCAAGCGGAGCTGCCGTGGGTGCTTCCTGGTGACCGCATCAACCCCCATGCAGTGGGGCCTAGCAAGCTCTGCACATCCCCGGACTTGCCTGAGGTGCTGATCTGAGCCGTGAGTCACGTGACATGGACCCGCCGGATGGAGCTCCATTGACCTGAGTTGAGCAAAGGCTGAGGCAGACGAGTACCCTGTCAAACTCCCCAGAATCCTTAATACTGGCTGGTATTCTCCCCCCTGGAGGACTGCATGTGGGAGACTTTATCTACCTGTCTGCTAAGCGTAAGAGAAGATAGGCGGCCAATCTTTATTTTTATTTTCACTTTCATCCTCTGCAATCTAGAAACAGATCTGTAAGAAGTGTGAGCTCCCTCTGGTGGCCTCAACATATAAGATATGGCATACTGATGCAGTTCTCTATGCCTGAAAAATAAAATTCTATGTCCTCTGTCACCCTGATATCTCAATGGCCTAACATTTTTGTGAAATAAGTGGAACATATGTACATGTGATACCCATTTTTATTCACTTAATTTTCTAATCAAGAGAGATTACTGATAAAGCCGGAATATGTGACCGTACATATTCCTTCAGCAATTCACAAATATATGCATGCTTATGTCTTTCATTATTTTCATTGCAATTAAGAGTACATAGAAATGATTCAGAATATATATTAGTTGTAAGTTGCGGAGGACCGTCACGTGTCGAATGGCCTCAGGCCTAGAGATGAGGTTTACCCTCTCTCTAAAGTAGGCAGGTGTGTGTCTGAAGCAACAGTTATTATTGGTTAATATTGTTTAATCTAAAATGTATAAGTGTTATTACGGGAATACAGTCAGGTGCATAAATATTGGGACATTGACAGAATTTTCATATTTTGGCCTCTATTCACCACCACAATGGCTTTGAAATGAAACAAACAAGATGTGCTTTAACTGCAGACTTTCAGATTTAATTTGAGGGTAATTACATCCAAATCAGGTGAACAGTGTAGGAATTACAACGGTTTCTATATGTGCCTCCCACTTTTTAAGGGGCCAAAAGTAATGGGACAAACGAAACAATCCTAAATCTAACTTTCACTTTTTAATACTTTGTTGCAAATCCTTTGCAGGCATTTACAGCCTGAAGTCTGGAACGCATAGACATCACCAGACGCTGGGTTTCATTCCTGGTGATGCTCTGCCAGGCCTCTACTGCAAATATCTTCAGTTCCTGCTTGTTCTTGGGGCATTTTCCCTTCAGTTTTGTCTTCATCAAGTGAAATGCATGCTCAATCGGATTCAGGTCAGGGGATTGACTTGGCCATTGCATAACATTCCACTTTTTAGCCTTAAAAAACTCTTTGGTTGCTTTTGCAGTATGCTTTGGGTCATTGTCCATCTGCACTGTGAAGCGCCGTCCAATGAGTTCTGAAGCATTTGACTGAATATGAGCATATAATATTGCCCGAAACACTTCAGAATTCATTCTGCTGCGTTTGTCAGCAGTCACATCCTCAATAAATACAAGGGAACCAGTTCCATTGGCAGCCATACATGCCCACGCCATGACTCTACCACCACCATGCTTCACTGATGAGGTGGTATGTTTTGGATCATGAGCAGTTCCTTTCTTTTCCATACTCTTCTCTTCCCATCACTCTGGTACAAGTTGATCTTTGTCTCATCTGTCCATAGGATGTTGTTCCAGAACTGTAATTACTTTTTTAGAAGTTGTTTGGCAAACTCTAATTTGGTCTTCCTGTTTTTGAGGCTCACCAATGGTTTACATCTTGTGGTGAACCCTCTATATTCACTCTTGTGAAGTCTTCTCTTGATTGTTGACTTTGACACATATACACCTACCTCCTGGAGAGTGTTCTTGATTTGGCCGACTGTTGTGAAGGGGTTTTTCTTCACCAGGGAAATAATTCTTCTGTTATCCACCACAGTTGTTTTCCATGGTCTTCCGGATCTTTTGGTGTTGCTGAGCTCTCCGGTGCGTTCTTGCTTTTTAAGAATGTTCCAAACAGTTGACTTGGCCACACCTAATGTTTTTGCTATCTCTCTGATGGGTTTGTTTTTCAGCCTAATGATGGCTTGCTTCACTGATAGTGACAGCTCTTTGGATCTCATATTGAGAGTCGACAGCAACTGATTCCAAATGCAAATGTTACACCTAGAATCAACTCCAGACCTTTTACCTGCTTAATTGATAATGAAATAATGCCCACACCTGTCCATGAAATAGTTTTTGAGTTGATAGTCCCATTACTTTTGGCCCCTTAAAAAGTTGGAGGCACATATAGAAACCGTTGTAATTCCTACACCGTTCACCTGATTTGGATGTAATTACCCTCAAATTATATCTGAAAGTCTGCAGTTAAAGCACATCTTGTTTGTTTCATTTCAAAGCCATTGTGGTGGTGAATAGAGGCCAAAATATGAAAATTCTGTCCATGTCCCAATATTTATGCACCTGACTGTAGGTATAAATCAAAACTGTGGAAAACTATTTCTTCACTAGCAAGACAGCATAATGGGTTAGTTGAGTATGAACAGACTAGGAGACAGTAGGTCCCAGATCCGTATAAACAAGAAGGGAGTTAATCGGGATAGCCTTGGCCTATAAGCGGTCACCAGTATTTTGAGGACATAGAAAGGAGATTATAGGTTTTGTTATGATTAAAATATATTATCTGTGAAGTGTTTAGTGCACATGAATATTGAATTAATTAATATTCGCCATTTTATAATATATTAGTAGCAGAGAGGAAAAAAGTATAAAAGATTGATCAAAAAGGGGAGGGGTCGGTCAGTCAGGTTGAGCAGGAGAGATCGTAGGTCGAGAGAGTCGCGGGGCGCTGGGCTGTAAGTATAAACAGGGCTGACTGTCACTTAGGAGTCTATGCTAGGCATTGCAAATAATCATTTTGTCACTGTTGCTGAACTTAATGTTTTTTTAGGTTGTAAGTCTGCTTTGTCAGTAATACCATAATACATGTATAATTGATTTGCTTTTTAAGTAAAGCATTGTCATTTATTTTAAAGTTGTTTTAGGATTTGGTAACATAATAACATTTGGTACATAGGGAATTAATAAACAATATCGCAGACATTGTGGTAAGAGAGTTTCAAGCAATAAAACACTGAATTAAAATGTAGCACACACTACCTTACAGCTGTAACTTTGGATATTGTGTCACTTTACAAACAGTATATGAGTTAAAGTGTCATACATACATCACAAATGCAAAAGAAATAAAATAAAGGTTAAATGAAATTACTCAGGTTAAAAAATGAATTTGCCGAATAAATTAACATGATGGTGTGATTCCTGACAGTTGGTTCACCTGGTCGAACACCAGTACCTAGTTCGCATGGTTTGGAACTTGGTTAAGCAATGTTATGTACACAATGGGAAGATTAATATTTTTTGTCATGATAATGTTGTTGATTTTCTATATATTAGTAAAAGGCTTCAAGAAGATTTTCCAATGGATTAAAAAGAAATCAGACGATGCAATCTATGAGAGATATGAACTTTCTTCAGAGATAGGAACTTTTTCCGGAGTTATGACCCCTCAAATTTCATGAGGATGGAACTGATAACGCCAGAATATGTGACTGTACATATTCTTTCAGTAATTCACAAATATATGCATGCTTATGTCTTTCATTATTTTCATTGCAATTAAGAGTACATAGAAATGAATATATTAGTTGTAAGTTGCGGAGGACCGACATGTGTCGAATGGCCTCAGGCCTAGAGATGAGGTTTACCCTCTCTCTAAAGTAGGCAGGTGTGTGTCTGAAGCAACAGTTATTATTGTTTAATATTGTTTAATCTAAAATGTATAAGTGTTAATACGGAAATAGGTATAAATCAGAACTGTGGAAAACTATTTCTTCACTAGCAAGACAGCATAATGGGTTAGTTGAGTATGAACAGACTAGGAGACAGTAGGTCCCAGATCCGTATAAACAAGAAGGGAGTTAATCGGGATAGCCTTGGCCTATAAGCGGTCACCAGTATTTCAGTGAAATGTTTAGTGCGCATGAATATTGAATTAATTAATTAATATTCACCATTTTATAATATGTTAGTAGCAGAGAGGAAAAAAGTATAAAAGATTGATCAAAAAGGGGAGGGGGGGTCAGTCGGGTTGAGCAGGAGAGAACGTAGGTTGTGAGAGTCCCGGGGCGCTGAGGTGTAAGTATAAACATGAGCTGACTGTCACCTTGGGAGTCTATGCTAGGCATTACAGATAATCATTTTGTCACTGTTACTGAGCTAATGTTTTTTAGGTTATAAGTCTGCTTTGTCAGTAATACCATAATACATGTACAATTGATTTGCTTTTTAAGTAAAACATTGTCATTTATTTTAAAGTTGGTATTGGTGGAAATTATTCCATTTCTTCTTATAATAAGTAAGGTTTAAAAATAATATCCAAAACACCTCGCGATATCATTGCGCTGGATTTTACTATGGGCCCGAAAAAAGTTAAAGTATCTAAATCTGTCTCAAAAATAGCTCTTTTCAAACCCTCTCCTCAATCTGTTAAAGCTGCCGGGATGGAGAAGTTGGCTTCCCAGAAAACTAAATTGGCTACTCCATCTAATGCAAGTTCCTCCCCTACTCATACCGATTCTGCACAGAGTTCCCCTAAAGATTGTGACTCTCTCACGGTTGGCACCATGAAACTACTTCTCTCACAATTTAAAGTAGAGGTTGCGGCGGAATTCCGTGCCACTCTTCGAGCTTGTCAACAGTCAATTGACGACCACAGTGATCGAACAAATAACCTTGAAAATAAAATGGAGGAGGTAGTCGGGTCACACAATGACCTCATGAGTCTCTCCAAACTGAAATTACTGCTCTTCGTGAGAAAGTCAGAGATTTAGAGGACAGATCAAGATGCAACAATATTAAACTCTGAGGAGTTCCTGAAACTGTTTCCATACTAGTCTCCACGAATTTACTATGAATTTATTTTGGAAGCTCCTGCCTAATGCACGATCAGATCCCCTTATTGATCGCATTCATCGACTCCCGAAAACCAGAAGTGCTCCAGAGGGTGCATCCAGGGATGTATTAATGCGGATGCATTTCTTTCATATGAAGGAGGCATTATTGAAGGCTGCTAGCCCTTCAGAGGAATCAGCAGAGGCTTTTAAAGGCCTTCAATTATTTGGTGATCTCTATCAAGCAACATTAAGCTGGCCACACATCTAAAGATTATCTGTCCAACCAGCCAACTAGTTCATTGGTTCGAATGAAAATCTGGTAAGGAATACAATCAGCAATTTGCTCCCAAACGCTGGAAAATGGACCAAAACTGTTGTTTGAACAAATAGTTTAGATCAAACATTTAACAAACTTGTCTAAACTACCATTTTCATCTGTTTTCTGGCATTTAGGAGAAAATTGCTGATCATCATTTACTCCCATACGTTACCAGATTTTCATTCCAGCCAATCAACAAGTTGGCTGGTTGGATGTAAGTTGGTCTAGTGTGTGGCCAGCTTTAGCCAAGAGACGCTCCTTCTATCCAGTTACTAGTGCCCTCAGGAAAGCTAATATACTTTATCGATGGGGTATTCCTACCAAACTCCTAGTGTCACGTGATGGTTCCACAGTCATAATGACCAACCTGGATGAAGGGTGGAAAACTCTCTAGGTGGAACATTGCTGGAAATTCTTTTGATTCTTCATTCAATCAAAACCTGCAGAAAGACTGAGCTATGACGGGATTTCAAGCATGAGTACACGTTATAATTTCCTTCCTGCTGTATGCTACTATATAATTTCTGAGAAAGTTCTGTGAGTATTTTAAATGTCTCAGATTATTCAGAGTAGCAACAACATCTTCACTGTATTATTTTACTCAATTTCTAGCATATGTTTCATATACAATTAGGCCAGCTACTTATTTAAATCTATGTATGTATCTCTGTATACGTTTCTTCATTTGTTTCTGAGTTTTGTATGGCCATATTCTCCTAGGGGGTTATACTCAGGTATTGTTCATTTAGGGGTAATGTTTCCCGCCTCTTCCCTGTAAATTTGGGGGGGGGGGGGGTGAAACTATGTGCTATCTTTTTCACATAATTGCATGACCTGGGCGATGTTGTTTGTAAGTAGAGATATGGTTATATGCTTGGTTTACTTATAGTTTTACTTAATTGCTTAGTTTATGGGTGACAGGGATAGGCTACTACCCCCAATCACAAATTCCTATGAGTCATAGTTTTTACATGACTTTTGTTGGCTCCAAGTGGGGTCATTTATGTTTTCTTATACCCCTTCTAAATGTCTACTGTTTCTTTTTTCTCTTTTTTATCTATGTTACTCCTTTATGGGTTTGTCTCTTCCCCAGCCAGATTTGCAATCCCAGGATTGTTTATACAGCATGATGTTGGTCAGTGCACAGTGTTTTACATTTTGTTTTGATGGTTAATTTACTATCAATCAATGCGAAAGGATTGAACTCTCCCCAAAAAAGAAATCTAGCACTGCGGTATTTTCATAAGCTTAAAGCCCACATTGTTGCAATTCAAGAGACCCATTTTAAGCACTCTGCCCCTCCAAGATGTAACAATGCTAGATTCCCTCATTGCTACACAGCTAATGGGCCTCAAAAGAAAGGATTGGCTCTCCTTATTTCCCAACATTGCGCATTTACACTGACCTACAGGGAAGGTATTTAATTCTAGTGTGACTGCTAGATAATGTTGAAGTTACTATTGTTTCATGTTATTTTCCCAATACAGGGCAACTGGCCTTCTGTAGAAAATTTTGTTTGACTTACAAAGATACTCTACAGGAGCTTTATTACTCCTCGGAGACTTTAATATGGTCCTTGATCCGATCATGGATAGATCCCATTCAAAAACTTCCCATTCAAATAGACCATAGTAGTTTTCTAAGGGTTTTTAGCAGCTTTTAGTAGAACATGGGTTGTTCGATGCCTGGAGACCTAAACACCCTACAGTAAGAAATTATTCCTTTTATTTGAATGTCCATAGGTCATATTCTCGGATAGACTTGTACCTATGTGATAGATGGACCTTGTCATCTATTAGCAGTATCAATATCCTTCCCATGACATGGTCAGATCACTCCCCCCTTTTTGTGAAATGGGAAATAGGGAATAGGAGAGTAGTCCTGGGCCCGTGGAGACTAGGTAATCACTTGTTGACTCAGCCAGAGGCTTGTAAAGCAGTTCAGGAGGCTCATTCCCTTTTCCTTAATACCAATAAGCCGGAAGAGACTATTTTTAACTTTTGGTGATAATTGAAGGCAGTTAACAGAGGTTGAGCATTTCAAGCCGCGGCTCGGCTTAAAAGAGAATATAAACAGCAGTATGAGAAAGCGGAAGTTGAAGCTGCGTGATTAGAGGAAGCTCATAAGGCAGATCCCTCTAATAAAATGCTTTATAAACAACTTCTTAATGCCCGAGAAAAGGTGAATGTCTTCTCACTTAGAGAGGTACAGTGTGATATTGCCAGGTTAAATCAAAAATGTTATATATTTGGTAACCAAGCAAGTCAGCTGTTGGCTTGTAAATTGCGTGGACGAAGGGCTAGGGGTCAGATAGAGAATCTATAATCATCATGGGGCTAAGGTATCAGACACTGTCAAGATAGCTAACACTTTTTCTACATATTATGCACAACTTTATAACTTCAAAGATGACCCCAATACTGTCCAACCAATGTCCAACCAACGGCAGCCCTTATTGAGCAGTTCTTGAGTGTGCTTTCTCTCCCAAAATTGTCTTCTAAGGCCTGTCTATCCCTTAGCACCCCATGGACCCTTAAGAAAATAGATGTAGCCATTGGTAAAATGCAATCAGATAATGCTCCGGGTCCGGACGGCTATCCTGCCAATTTTTGCAAAACATTTAAAACTCAACTGGCTCTGGTATTGTTGTTGGTGTTCAGTGAGGCAACGGAATCTAAGCAATTTCCTGAAGAAATGCTAGAAGCACGAATAATTGCCATACCAAAACCCAGCATTGACCCCAACACTGTAGCTAATTACTGACCTATTGCCTTACTGGACACAGATGTCAAAGTGTTTGCCAAGTTGATTGCTAGTCGCTTATCTCAATTATTGCCAGATCTCATTAAACCGGATCAGGTCGGATTTGTGATGCATAGGCAGGCCCCAGACAATACACGTAGAGTTATCAATATTATAGAATATTATGACTACTGTACGGAGCATTTGTTTTTATCGCATGCCGAAAAGGCATTTGACCGCCTGCATTTTTTCTTCATGTCTCTCAGTATCCACTCTATTAACTGATGACTATCTCACTTAAAGTAACTCTCTCATTGGGGGTCCAATGCTATCCGTAAGACCCCCAACAGCAAAGCAAAATTTTGAGTAATGTTGCAGTTACAATGTTGTTTCTAAGGGCTTAACTGTTCTCCAATAATCTCTCACTACTTATCAATGGCTAAGGCTAAATAAGGAGAAGCAGAATTAAGAGTAACAGTGTCTTTACCCTGACCATTCTGGCCTGTTCATCTCATCAAGGGAATTATATATACAAACTGTTACAGTTTCATTTATTATGCCATTTTGGCTAGAATGAGAATTATTTTTATCTTTAATATTTCGCCTATTATGTATTGTACTGTTTTGGAATTTGTTCTTTAGAGTGTGTATTTTCATATGATCATTTTTCTATAATAACTATTAGGCACTAACACTTTCACCTGATCCACCACTCTAATAGAGACTATTTACGTTCACCCAGGTGGTATGTTGATTAAATTTTCAATCTACATACGAATTTGGATTAGGTGGTACATGGGAGGGCTATTATCTGCATTCTTTTAGCTCTTATATATATTATCCCAGTTTTTTAGATCACTTAAGTCTGTGTTTATGTATTGATACAGTTATTTCATTGTATTGATGTACATAGGTCTCATATTTATGATACCTGTCCAGTTCTTGACACTATGAAATACTAACATCCTTTATTTGATCAATTATTCCATTTCCCAATAGGGATTATTCATGCTCATTTAGACATAACATCGATTATCTTTTTATATTTATATATTAACGAACTTGGACCAATTGGGATACAGGAGAGTTACCAGCAGCATTTTCAATTCTGCGCATGTATCTACTATCCCAGTTTGTTTGAGATCATCATAGTGTATGCTACCTTATTGCATTGATACATTATTATCCTGCACATTTGACATCAGTGTAGTTTTCTGATATATATAGCTGATTCGTACACACATACATTGTAACATTTCGCCCTAAGTTCATGAACATTATTCCAATTCTGTGATTATTTGTTGAGTCACAAGGTGGAGCTATAGGAGGTGACTGCATATAATACCCCTTTTACACCAGAGCAAAAACCTGGGGTTTTTCTGGGTCTACCCGGGTCGCAGCTCAGTGTAAAAGGGTCCCTGAAAAATAACCCAGGTTAAGTGACCCAGCAATCCAACCCAGGTAGCTACCAGGGTTGGACCCAGGATGGACCCGGGTAATGGTGCAGTGTAAACGGTGCAACCCGGGTTATCTGACCTGGGTCATGCCTAAAATGAGCTGATTGGTGGTTGTGGAGCATTCATCGCCCCCATTTATGACCTCACAGGTTTAGCAGGGCAGACCTGAGTTCAGTGTGAACAGGGCTGACCTGGGAATAACCGAGATTGAAGGTGCAGTGTAAATGGGTCTGACCTGGGTCTGACCAGGGTTGGAACCATGTCCAAAAACCCAGGTCGGACCTGGGTTTTTGGTGGAAAAGAGGTATTACAGTATACACCTCTATCTCCAGCATCCCTATTATTGTCTCTTCTCTGTTTGTATGTCTGATTAAATTTTATTTTACACACGATACTTATTGAGCTTCATCTGTATCATTATTGATAAGCCATATACAGTTGCTGATACTATTTTTCTTATCTGAAGGTTTTCATTAAAAGTTATGTTTTAATTAATCCATTTTTTCAAGAGTGCTCACATCACAGAGTTTTTCTTCTCTTGCCTGTTTACCTCATTTACTTTAACTCTAGTGAGCATCACCACCACCTTAGTGTATTTTTATCTGTGTACAGATACTTATTGATAGAAATAGTGGTTATCATTATCATGTGATTCAAATTTCTAATAAAATATTTTTTTTGTCAGTGCAACGATATCTCCCTCCCCCCGTCCCTTATTATTGCTACCAGTAATATGTCAGCATGGAGCAATGTGTGCAGTCAGTGTAATGATTATCTAGCAGGGAAAGCACCAGCAGTCACAGCCCCTGTATGACACCAGTAATATGTTACCATGGAGCAATGCGTGCAGTCAGTGTAATGATTATCTAGCAGGGAAAGCACCAGCAGTCAGAGTCACAGCCCCTGTATGACACCAGTAATATGTTAGCATTGAGCAGTATGAGCAGTCAGTGTGATGATTATCTAGCAGGGAAAGCACCAGCGGTCACAGCCCCTGTATGACACCAGTAATGTTACCATGGAGCAATGTGTGCAGTCAGTGTAATGATTATCTAGCAGGGAAAGCACCAGCAGTCACAGCCCCTGTATGACACCAGTAATATGTTACCATGGAGCAATGTGTGCAGTCAGTGTAATGATTATCTAGCAGGGAAAGCACCAGCAGTCATAGTCACAGCCCCTGTATGACACCAGTAATATGTTACCATGGAGCAATGTGTGCAGTCAGTTTAATGATTATCTAGCAGGGAAAGCACCAGCAGTCAGAGTCACAGCCCCTGTATGACACCAGTAATATGCTAGCATGGAGCAGTGTGTGCAGTCAGTGTGATGATTATCTAGCAGGGAAAGCACCAGTGGTCACAGCCCCTGTATGACACCAGTAATATGTTAGCATTGAGCAGTATGAGCAGTCAGTGTAATGATTATCTAGCAGGGAAAGCACCAGCGGTCACAGCCTCTATATGACACCAGTAATAGGTTAGCATTGAGCAGTGTGTGCAGTCAGTGTAATGATTATCTAGCAGGGAAAGCACCAGCGGTCACAGCCCCTGTATGACACCAGTAATATGTTAGCATTGAACAGTGTGCAGTCAGTGTGATGATAATCTAGCAGGGAAAGCACCAGCGGTCACAGCCCCTGTATGACACCAGTAATATGTTACCATGGAGCAATGTGTGCAGTCAGTGTAATGATTATCTAGCAGGGAAAGCACCAGCAGTCACAGCCCCTATATGACACGGGTAATATGTTAGCATGGAGCAGTGTGTGCAGTCAGTGTGATGATAATCTAGCAGGGAAAGCACCAGCAGTCACAGCCCCTGTATGACACCAGTAATATGCTAGCATGGAGCAGTGTGTGCAGTCAGTGTGATGATTATATAGCAGGGAAAGCACCAGCGGTCACAGCCCCTGTATGACACCAGTAATATGCTAGCATGGAGCAGTGTGTGCAGTCAGTGTGATGATTATATAGCAGGGAAAGCACCAGCGGTCACAGCCCCTGTATGACACCAGTAATATGTTAGCATGGAGCAGTGTGTGCAGTCAGTGTGATGATTATATAGCAGGGAAAGCACCAGCAGTTACAGCTCCTGTATGACACCGGTAATATGTTAGCATTGAGCAGTGTGTGCAGTCAGTGTAATGATTATCTAGCAGGGAAAGCACCAGCAGTCATAGCCCCTGTATGACACCAGTAATGTGTTAGCATGGAGCATTGTGTGCAGTCAGTGTGATGATTATCTAGCAGGGAAAGCACCAGCAGTCACAGCTCCTGTATGACACCAGTAATATGTTAGCAATGTGTGCAGTATGAGCAGTCAGTGTGATGATTATCTAGCAGGGAAAGCACCAGCAGTCACAGCTCCTGTATGACACCAGTAATATGTTAGCATTGAGCAGTATGAGCAGTCAGTGTGATGATTATCTAGCAGGGAAAGCATACAGTGGTCTTAGCCTTTACCATTATCTATCCAGCTTCTCACGGAGTATACAGTGGCGTTAGCCTGTACCATTATCTATCCAGCCCTGCCGGTGCTTCTCATGGAGCATACAGCAGGGTCAGCCTGTACCATTATCTATCCAGCACGGCTGGGGCTTCTCATGGAGCATACAGCAGGGTCAGCCTGTACCATTATCTATCCAGCACGGCTGGGGCTTCTCATGGAGCATACAGCAGGGTCAGCCTGTACCATTATCTATCCAGCCCTGCCAGGGCTTCTCGCGGAGCATACAACGGGGTCATCCTCTACCATTATCTATCCAGCCTGGCCGGGGCTTTTTTTGGAGCATACAGCGGGGTCAGCCTGTACCATTATCTATCCAGCCCAGCCGGGGTTTCTCACGGGGCATACAGCGAGGTGCTTTCTTCTGTGACTCATTTCAGATGTCCTATGATCATATCCATGTGAAGAAGTGGATTTCATTTTATACTGTCCATTTGGCTATCATTCAATTACAACCATTGTTTTATATTTGAAATTGGACACAAGTTTGAGGTACGATATTTCCCTGATTCGATAATTACATTTGATTATCTGGTGGACTACAAGCCTGATTTATCTGTTCCGACACCTCACAATCTTTTTCCATTTTGCAATATTTATCCCTCTGATGAACTCTCATGTAAAGACGAAATGCGTAGGGTACAGGTTCTCAAACTCAGTCCTCTGGACCGCAAACAGTGCATGTTTTCAAGATCTCCACACAGAATCACACTAGAAATAATTAGCTCCACCTGTGGATCTTTAAAATGTGCCAGTGATAACTACAGTACACCTGTGCACCTGTAAAATATGAATTGTGTGGGGTCCTAAGGACAGAGCGCTCGCAAGCGGGTCGATGTTGGCCAAGTGCGCATGTGCGAGACCCGGATAGCGACGGGCAAGCCGTCGCTCCGGGTCTCGCTACAAAGGGGGCATGCTGTCGATGGTGATTGACAGCACACCCCCTTTGGTGGGCGTGCCGGGGGTGTGGCTGCCCAGACGGCGGAGTTCTCATGGGAACGCCTACGTCTGGGGCCGGCCCCACTGACATCACAGGTGATGTCAGTGGGAGTGCTTTTGGCTCTGATAGAGCCAAAAGCACTCCAGGGCTTGCGGCAACGAGACCCTACCACAAGGGTCTCGTCGCAAGCCCGATGGTCACGATGGTCTTGACCATCGCGACCATCTTTTTGCCCGCTCGCTATAGCTGTGGGTGGTAACGCACAGTTTTCGAGCGGCCAGGTGGCCGCTCTAAAATTTCAGCAGGATGGCCCTGATTCAATGCGAGCGCTCTGTCAGAGCGTCCGGCTCTGAATCACGGCCAGAGTTTGAGAACCACTGGCGTGGGGTAATAAAAGCTATAATACAGGTCAGTGGATCTCAAACTCGGTCCTCAGGACACCACACAGTTCATGTTTTCCCAGCAGGTGCACAGGTCACCCAGCAGGTGCACAGGTGTATTCATTACTCACTAACACATTTTAAAAGATCCACAGGTGGAGCTAATTATTTCACTTGTGATTCTGTGAGGAGACCTTGGAAACTTGCACTGTTTGGGGTCCTGAGGACAGAATTTGAGAACCTATGAGGAGCTGAAATTGAATGGCAGCACCCATTTTCTAATTACGATATTATCTTGTGGCCACAGGTCTGAATATATTGGATGTTGATAAAGGTTCAAGCCTAGAACCCAGAGGAAGATAAGTTACTAAAGGCATCGACTGGAGATGAATCCATGGAATAAATCATTTTAGCTGTTTTAAGAGACATTCTGCTATCTATCACTTAGCAATAAAAGGCAAAACCCCCCTCTGATATTTGTGCCCCCTCACAGTGTATATTTTGGGTATGTCTTTCCAGGTCCTGCTAACAGATGACTCATTGAGAGGAGCAGCCATTAGTTTAATATTGGCACAGTATAAGGGTATTTAAAATAGATATATATATATATATATATATATATATACACAAACAGATTATATAAAGAACAGTATGGCGACTGCAGGTAACCACAGGATGGTTTAGAACTAATGACCTGATTCAGCAAGGAATGCAGATGCAAATTTGTACGCACACGGCCGATGTTTGCCTTCTGTACATGTGTATGCATCGGGAAGCGATCACAGGGAGCATGCGGTCTAACCACACATTGACAGGAAGAGACCATTTGTGGGTGGTGACGAGAGGTGGTCGGCTGAATGCAGGCGTGCCAGTGTGTTTAAATGCTGCTACAGGTGTGTGCATAATTAAGCCCCTGCGATGGCATACACAGCCAGGGCACAAGATGCACACAGGAAGTTTAGCAATTTGTGAGTGAGGTCAGGTCAACTACAATTGTGCCTATGGTCCGATGGTTAACGATGTTACCGATGTTTTCGCTGTCTTGCGAGGTATTGTGAGTGTGAGTAAAGGGAAGTGGGCGGCATTATGTAGTGCTGGTGTCTGCTTATTGTGCTGTGGCGGCATTGCGTTTGGGTTCATTAGCATATTTTCACAACGGCCGGGCGTGTGTAGGTACAGACATGCGTTCCGTGCTAAATCAGGCTCCAAATACAACCACAGGAAAGATTAATCACATAAGTATAACACAAAAGAATAAAGAACAAAGGCAGTAATGCACACAGCACTGAGAATGACTGGTAAGGAGCAATCGTCCATATGGAGGGCGTGCAACAGCCAGGTCATACCGGGGGTCCCGTCCCACAACAGTGATAAAGCATCAGGGATGGGTGGCCAGTGTATAATACCAGCTCTGTAACTGATGACAGCAGAGCACATACAGTGTTAAAGCGTCAGGGATGGGGAGCGGCCAGTGTACAATACCGGCTCTGTAAGTGATGACAGCAGAGCACATACAGTGATAAAGCATCAGGGATGAGGAGCGGCCGGTGTACAATATCAGCTCTGTAAGTGATGACAGCAGAGCACATACAGTGATAAAGAATCAGGGATGAGGAGCGGCCAGTGTACAATACCAGCTCTGTAAGTGATGACAGCAGAGCACATACAGTGATAAAGCGTCAGGGATGAGGAGCGGCCAGTGTACAATACCAGCTCTGTAAGTGATGACAGCAGAGAGAGCACATACAGTGATAAAGTGTCAGGGATGAGGAGCGGCCGGTGTACAATACCAGCTCTGTAAGTGATGACAGCAGAGCACATACAGTGATAAAGCATCAGGGATGAGGAGCGGCCGGTGTACAATATCAGCTCTGTAAGTGATGACAGCAGAGCACATACAGTGATAAAGAATCAGGGATGAGGAGCGGCCAGTGTACAATACCAGCTCTGTAAGTGATGACAGCAGAGCACATACAGTGATAAAGCGTCAGGGATGAGGAGCGGCCGGTGTATGATACCAGCTCTGTAAGTGATGACAGCAGAGCACATACAGTGATAAAGCGTCAGGGATGAGGAGTGGCCAGTGTACAATACCAGCTCTGTAAGTGATGACAGCAGAGAAAGCACATACAGTGATAAAGCGTCAGGGATGAGGAGCGGCCAGTGTACAATACCAGCTCTGTAAGTGATGACAGCAGAGCACATACAGTGATAAAGAATCAGGGATGAGGAGCGGCCAGTGTACAATACCAGCTCTGTAAGTGATGACAGCAGAGAAAGCACAAACAGTGATAAAGCGTCAGGGATGAGGAGCGGCCAGTGTACAATACCAGCTCTGTAAGTGATGACAGCAGAGCACATACAGTGATAAAGCATCAGGGATGAGGAGCGGCCAGTGTACAATACCAGCTCTGTAAGTGATGACAGCAGAGCACATACAGTGATAAAGCATCAGGGATGAGGAGCGGCCAGTGTACAATACCAGCTCTGTAAGTGATGACAGCAAAGCACATACAGTGATAAAGCGTCAGGGATGAGGAGCGGCCAGTGTACAATACCAGCTCTGTAAGTGATGACAGCAGAGAGAGCACATACAGTGATAAAGCGTCAGGGATGAGGAGCGGCCGGTGTACAATACCGGCTCTGTAAGTGATGACAGCAGAACACATACAGTGATAAAGCGTCAGGGATGAGGAGCGGCCGGTGTACAATACCAGCTCTGTAAGTGATGACAGCAGAGCACATACAGTGATAAAGCGTCAGGGATGAGGAGCGGCCGGTGTACAATACCAGCTCTGTAAGTGATGACAGCAGAGCACATACAGTGATAAAGCGTCAGGGATGAGGAGCGGCCGGTGTACAATACCAGCTCTGTAAGTGATGACAGTAGAGTACATACAGTGATAAAGCATCAGGGATGAGGAGCGGCCAGTGTACAATACCGGCTCTGTAAGTGATGACAGCAGAACACATACAGTGATAAAGCGTCAGGGATGAGGAGCGGCCAGTGTACAATACCAGCTCTGAAAGTGATGACAGCAGAGCACATACAGTGATAAAGCGTCAGGGATGAGGAGCGGCCGGTGTACAATACCAGCTCTGTAAGTGATGACAGTAGAGCACATACAGTGATAAAGCGTCAGGGATGAGGAGCGGCCGGTGTACAATATCAGCTCTGTAAGTGATGACAGCAGAGCACATACAGTGATAAAGCGTCAGGGATGAGGAGCGGCCGGTGTACAATACCGGCTCTGTAAGTGATGACAGCAGAGCACATACAGTGATAAAGCGTCAGGGATGAGGAGCGGCCAGTGTACAATACCGGCTCTGTAAGTGATGACAGCAGAGCACATACAGTGATAAAGCGTCAGGGATGAGGAGCGGCCAGTGTACAATACCGGCTCTGTAGGTGATGACAGCAAAGCACATACAGTGATAAAGCGTCAGGGATGAGGAGCGGCCAGTGTACAATACCGGCTCTGTAAGTGATGACAGCAAAGCACATACAGTGATAAAGCGTCAGGGATGAGGAGCGGCCAGTGTACAATACCGGCTCTTTAAGTGATGACAGCAGAGCACATACAGTGATAAAGCGTCAGGGATGAGGAGCGGCCGGTGTACAATACCAGCTCTGTAAGTGATGACAGCAGAGCACATACAGTGATAAAGCATCAGGGATGAGGAGCGGCCAGTGTACAATACCAGCTCTGTAAGTGATGACAGCAGAGCACATACAGTGATAAAGCGTCAGGGATGAGGAGCGGCCAGTGTACAATACCAGCTCTGTGAGTGATGACAGCAGAGAGAGCACATACAGTGATAAAGCATCAGGGATGAAGAGCGGCCAGTGTACAATACCAGCTCTGTAAGTGATAACAGCAGAGAGAGCACATACAGTGATAAAGCATCAGGGATGAGGAGCAGCCAGTGTACAATACCAGCTCTGTGATGACAGCAGAGCACATACAGTGATAAAGTGTCAGGGATGAGGAGCGGCCAGTGTACAATACCAGCTCTGTAAGTGATGACAGTAGAGCACATACAGTGATAAAGCGTCAGGGATGAGGAGCTGCCGGTGTACAATACCAGCTCTGTAAGTGATGACAGCAGAGTACATACAGTGATAAAGCGTCAGGGATGAGGAGCGGCCAGTGTACAATACCAGCTCTGTAAGTGATGACAGCAGAGTACATACAGTGATAAAGCATCAGGGATGAGGAGCGGCAGGTGTACAATACCGGCTCTGTAAGTGATGACAGCAGAGCACATACAGTGATAAAGCATCAGGGATGAGGAGCGGCCAGTGTACAATACCAGCTCTGTAAGTGATGACAGCAGAGCACATACAGTGATAAAGCATCAGGGATGAGGAGCGGCCAGTGTACAATACCAGCTCTGTAAGTGATGACAGCAGAGCACATACAGTGATAAAGCATCAGGGATGAGGAGCGGCCAGTGTACAATAACAGCTCTGTAAGTGATGACAGCAGAGCACATACAGTGATAAAGCATCAGGGATGAGGAGCGGCCAGTGTACAATACCAGCTCTGTAAGTGATGACAGCAGAGCACATACAGTGATAAAGCATCAGGGATGAGGAGCGGCCAGTGTACAATACCAGCTCTGTAAGTGATGACAGCAGAGCACATACAGTGATAAAGCATCAGGGATGAGGGGCAGCCAGTGTACAATACCAGCTATGTAAGTGATGACAGCAGAGCACATACAGTGATAAAGCGTCAGGGATGAGGAGCGGCCGGTGTACGATACCGGCTCTGTAAGTGATGACAGCAGAACACATACAGTGATAAAGCATCAGGGATGAGGAGCGGCCAGTGTACAATACCAGCTCTGTAAGTGATGACAGCAGAACACATACAGTGATAAAGAGTCAGGGATGAGGAGCGGCCAGTGTACAATACCAGCTCTGTAAGTGATGACAGCAGAGCACATACAGTCATAAAGCGTCAGGGATGAGGAGCAGGCAGTGTACAATACCAGCTCTGTAAGTGATGACAGCAGAGCACATACAGTGATAAAGCATCAGGGATGAGGAGCGGCCAGTGTACAATACCAGCTCTGTAAGTGATGACAGCAGAGCACATACAGTGATAAAGCGTCAGGGATGAGGAGCGGCCAGTGTACAATACCGGCTCTGTAAGTGATGACAGCAAAGCACATACAGTGATAAAGCGTCAGGGATGAGGAGCGGCCAGTGTACAATACCGGCTCTGTAAGTGATGACAGCAGAGCACATACAGTGATAAAGCATCAGGGATGAGGAGCGGCCAGTGTACAATACCGGCTCTGTAAGTGATGACAGCAGAGCACATACAGTGATAAAGCATCAGGGATGAGGAGCGGCCAGTGTACAATACCAGCTCTGTAAGTGATGACAGCAGAGCACATACAGTGATAAAGCGAAAGGGATGAGGAGCAGCCAGTGTACAATACCAGCTCTGTAAGTGATGACAGCAGAGCACATGAAGTGATAAAGCATCAGGGATGAGTAGCGGCCAGTGTACAATACCAGCTATGTAAGTGATGACAGCAGAGCACATACAGTGATAAAGCATCAGGGATGGGGAGCGGCCAGTGTACAATACCAGCTATGTAAGTGATGACAGCAGAGCACATACAGTGATAAAGCGTCAGGGATGAGGAGCGGCCGGTGTATGATACCAGCTCTGTAAGTGATGACAGCAGAGCACATACAGTGATATAGTGTCAGGGATGAGGAGCGGCCAGTGTACAATACCAGCTGTTTTGTGTGGCTGACGCAGAGGCAATGGGAGGGGGCCGTCATGCTTCGTGCTGCAGCTGAGGGCACATGTGTCTGCGTGGGGGGGTGACTCCAGTTACAGTGTCGATTGGGGTAGCTGGAGTGATCAGTTCCTTGGTGGAGGGTGGAGAGGGTATTTCAGGCGTGGTATAGCCTCCAACGAGTTTTGGATTGTGGCCTTCTTCAACACAAGAGCACCACCGGTCCAGGTATCCGCTAGCACAACTAGCGAGTGGCATCCTGTTTTGGACCGCTGCACACTCCCAGTACTCTGACCATGGCGATTGGACACCCCGCCCAGCTCACAGCAGCTCTCAAGGTCTGGGCCGGCAGGTTGCACTTCCGCACCTAGGGACACTGCCCACAAGCTACCGGCAGTGTCCACCCGCAGACTGTGCCCACCATCACCTGCATTTAGAGGGATTTTTAACCCGCAGGCAAAACACAGACCTCAGCATCACCACCACGGTGCCGGCACCACTTGCCAAAGCTAGGACAAGACAGGCATTGCCCCATAGCAAGAAATGCCACCTCCAAGGCAACCTACCAGTAGGTAAGTCATATGCATGCTCCACCGTGCGGGATGCCGCCACAGCAACTTATAAGGCCATATTGACTTCCATTATCCATCCAACTGCTCGCAAGCCTGTAGAGCATAGGTCCAGCAGGAAAGATGTGCTGGTCAAGAACTGCATGGTAAGGAGCCCCCTAAAAGGGTTTACCGACCTTCCCCCCTGAGCCAGTCACATCATGAGGCCACCCCACACCCCCATACACCCCCTGGGACCATTCCAGAGCAGCACTGTGCCTATTCAATAAACGGTTTTGGCCCTGCACCTCTTTGTCCGTTTCTCATTCTCCACGCAATCACCGCATAACACACACACAATCCAGTTCTCCCACACATCTAGAGAAGCGCACCTGACCCACACTTCTTTCAGTTCGCATTCTCAGTAGGACCAGGTACCCCTACTACAGGAGCAGCACTCTCCCCTTCCCCCGTTCCAGCAATACCTCAGATACCCATACACACCTCAATTTCCCCATTACCCATTCCACCGCACCCACTTCCATTTCCGACCCCACACTCCCTAAGCCTACCCCGCCCCTTTTGCCACCAGCCACCTTTTCTACCACCCCACCACCTTACCCCCACCAACACCACCGTCTACACAAATATTATATGAGCATGGTTCACCACCATTGCCTATGAATAAAATATGTTTGTGTTCTCCTGTAAATAAAGTGTAAAAACACAATGTGGTCTATACTAAGGATAATCAATTTTTGATGAATCTCAGGCAGTATTTTAAGTATAACTGCAATTGTATTACATTGTATTACATATATGCTGGGTGGTCAACAAAATAAAAGTCCACATTCAGGACATAGAAAACTCACCTGTGTGATATTTCTCATGTCTAACAAGATCTAATTTATCTATACAACATTCATTTCTGTATAGAACAATTCTCACATTTGGAACATCTAGAATATTGTTACAAACTCATTTTAGGTCTATAAGTTCATGGACATTACATTTCTATTGTGAATTTTCTCATGTGTAACAAGATGTATTTTGTTTCTAAAACATTTCCCACACACAAGGCATGGAAATGGTTTCTCACCTGTGTGAGATCTCTGATGTATAACAAGAGCTGATTTATGTGTAAAACATTTCCCACACTCAGAGCATGGAAATGGTTTCTCACCTGTGTGACTTCTCTGATGTCTAACAAGAGCTGATTTATGTTTAAAACATTTCCCACACTCAGTGCATGGCAATGGTTTCTCACCTGTGTGACTTCTCTGATGTTTAACAAGGTGTGATATGCATGTAAAAAATTTCCCACACTCAGAACACGGAAATAGCTTCTCACATGTGTAACTTCGCTGATGTTTAACAAGAGATGATTTAGTTCTAAAACATTTCCCACACTTAGAACATGGAAATGGTTTCTCACCTGTGTGAGTTCTCTGATGTGTAACAAGGTCTGAAGTCTGCAAAAAATATTTCCCACACTCAGAGCATAGAAATGGTTTCTCACCTGTGTGACTTCTCTGATGTTTAACAAGAGCTGATTTCTCTGTAAAACATTTCCCACACTCAGAGCATGGAAATGGTTTCTCCCCTGTGTGACTTCTCTGATGTCTAACAAGATGTGATTTGTATATAAAACATTTTCCACACTCAGAACATGGAAATGGTCTCTCACCTGTGTGATTTTTCTGATGTCTACCAAGTTGTGATTTCCTTGTAAAACATTTCTCACACTCTGAGCATGGAAATGATTTCTCACTTGTGTGAGTTATCTGATGTTTAACAAGGTGTGATTTGTTCATAAAACATTCCCCACACTCAGAGCATGTAATTGGTTTCTCACCTGTGTGAGTTCTCTGATGTGTAACAAGATATGATTTGTGTGCAAAACATTTCCCACACTCAGAACATGGAAATGGTTTCTCCCCTGTGTGACTTCTCTGATGTTTAACAAGAGCTGATATGCATGTAAAACATTTCCCACACTCAGAACAGGTTAATAGTCTCTCACCTGTGTGACTTCTCTGATGTTTAACAAGCGATGATTTCTCTGTAAAACATTTCCCACACTCAGAGCATGGAAATGGCTTCTCACCTGTGTGACTTCTCTGATGTGTAACAAGGTCTGAATTCTGCAAAAAACATTTCCCACACTCAGAGCATGGAAATGGTTTCTCACCTGTGTGACGTCTCTGATGTGTAACAAGATGTGATTTCCCTGAAAAACATTTCCCACACTCCGAACATGGAAATGGTCTCTCACCTGTGTGACTTCTCTGATGTGTAACAAGCAATGATTTATATGTAAAACATTTCCCACACTCAGAACATGGAAATGGTTTCTCACCTGTGCAATTTCTCTGATGTGTAACAAGCTGTGATTTGTGTTTAAAACATTTGTCATTTATAGAACAGGGGGATATTTTATCTACTCTCAATGCTGTACTACCATTTCCAACAGAGTTATCAGGAGAACAGTCAGATGAGAAATTAGATGACAAATCTGTACTGTGATGTGCTGGGTGTATAAAAGGGCTTTCACGTGAAGAATCTCTTGCGATGTAGTTGCCTTCTATCTCACAATCTGGAGACAGCATGGGAAATTCCTCTGAGACATTCCTGCTGTTACATCCATGTGCTGGAAATAAAATACATGGTAATATGAATATTTCCCCTATGACAAGTTTATTTTTTCCAAGAAAATCTATGATTAAAAGTTCTAGAATTACCATCAAATAGATAAATTAAAGATGTTTCAAGGTACAGTCACAAGCTGCCCAGTTTTGGTATATTTGTAGATGGCTCCCACCACCCAGTCTGCTGGATTGGGGAATGTTTATCAGCCTCTTATAGGTACAAATCACATGGAGTGGCTATACTCTTTCATCATGATTTACGCTATATGATACAGGACTGGGGTATGTTTATCAGCCTCTTATAGGTACAAATCACATGGAGTGACTATAGTCTTTCATCATGATTACTCTATATGATACTGGATGGGGTTTCTGATCCCATGGGCTGTTGTCTGGTTGTGGAGATGGAAAGTAGTAAATGTATATTGGTGACCATCTATGCTCCCAATATTACTCCTAGTGATTTTATTTTCTAAACTGTCCCAACTCTTAGCTCGTCAAATATTACATACTCTGATACTAGCTGGCGATTTAAAGTGGACGAACCTAATATTGACAAGTCCAATCCTGCTTCACACTTAAAAGCTCCCTTGTGGTACCATATTCATGGTTTTATAACTACATTTCAATTAAGTGATCTGTGGGGATTACATAACTAGACAGATAGATCATTAACCCCATTTCCAGAGCTCATCACTCCCTGATTCGCACAGATGACTATTTAGTGGCTAATCACTGGGATGCTCAGGTGTGATCGGTGGGTGTTGGTGACATTATAGTTTCTGATCATGCCCCCATTAGGCTTAGGTTATGGCATGCTTCCTTCATGGCAACTGACCTTCTTCTTGGAGATGTCAGAGGGGTTCATGAGGGATTATGTATTTAATTACGTGCAAGCTGAAAAGAGAATACTCTGAACAGTAAACTTCCCTGCAATCTAATGGAGCTTTGGATTTCATCGCTGTACTATCAGATGTCACTCTGAGATCCTAGCTACAGTGTAAATGGCTTCTAGAGAGGTTCCTTACAGCGCAGGCACAGATATGTATTGGTTACTCTAAACATGTTTTTTTTTATAAGTGGGGGAACAAATGTGGGAAATTGCTGTCAATGATGTTTAGATCATAGAGGAAAGGCTCCTTTATTAAGGATCATCCTACGGGCGAAACCCATGTCCAAACTTCAGGAACCTTATCCCGTTTCCATTACTTCTATACTGAACTTTATCAATCTATATGGATGGACAGGCCTCTTATAGATATAGGATAGAATTCTCACACAGGCATATTTGCCTACACTTACTCAGACTCAAAGAGACACTCTGTCTGCTGACATCACTGAGTCGGAATTGACAATTACTGCCAATCAACAACCACATAAATCTCCAGGATCTGACAGGGTCACTGGGTTAAATTTGTAACTTTTACAACCACACTTGACACCAACATTGTTAGAACCTTACAACAGAATTCTCCACTACAATCCACCTTACCCATCTTCACGATTGCCTATGTGATACTTATTCCTAAACCTGACAAAGATCCCTTCTAGTTGACTTCTAACAACCCAGATCTCTCCTCAATACGGACTTCACACTTCTTTCCAAAATAACAGCTAATAGACTGCAGACTAACAGACTTGTTATCTTCACACCAATGGGGTCTCATCGGTGGCTGACATTCCATGATGGTGTATATACAGTTATTGCTGCAGTGATAGATTTATCTATCAATTGACCCACTTTTCTGCATTTTACAATCTTGGTGTCACAACTCACGGATGGGTAGTGGATGCTAGCCCATATTTTGGGATTGACGAGACCTATAACTGAGGCACGGAGTCTAACGTACCGGCAGTATTTACCAGGGATCCCCATAAGGAGGTTTGGCCTTAGCTGCATCTGACACACAGGTCACGGCCCTCAGACTAGGTTCCCTAATATAGACATTGGTGTACGCTGGATGGAGCAGACTACAATGAAGATGTACAGCAGGCATGTCAAACTCAAAATACCAACTGGGCCAAAATATTCAAGGTCTAAGAGTGTGTGGGCCACAAGAAAAAAAAAAAGAGTTATTAATAAAAACTAATACAGTGCCCCTTATGTATTAGAGCCCCTTATGCAATGCCACTGTAGTTGTGCCCATTATGCAATGCCCCCTATATAAGAGCCCTTTAAGCAATGCCCCCTTCATAAGAGCCCCTTATGCAATGCCCCTAGTATTGTCCATTATGCAGGGCTCCCAGTAGTGCCCCTTATGCAATGCCCCCTGTATTAGAGCCCCTTATGTAATGACACTGTAGTTGGGCCCATTATGCAATGTCCCCCATTTAAGAGCACTTTATGCAATGCCCCCTATTTTATAACCCCTTGCGCAATGTCCCTAGTATTGTCCATTATGCAGTGCCCCCAGTAGTGCCTCTTAAGCAGTGCACCCAGTAGTGCCCCTTTTGCAGAGCCCCCAGTAATGCCTTACACAGTGCCCCCAGTAGTAACCCTTATGCAATGCCACCTGTATTAGAGCTACTTACGCAGTGCCCTCAGTAGTGTCCATTATGCAGTGCCCCCAGTAGTACCCCTTATGCAGTGCCCTCAGTAGTACCCCTTATGCAATGCCCCCTATATTAGAGCCCTTTACACAGTGCCCCCAGTAGCACCCCTTATGCAGTGCCCACAGTAATGCCCCTTATGTTGTACCGCCTCCCAGTAGAGAACAGGTCCCTTCTCCCCTGTGCAGTACTTACCTCTTTCTTACTTACCTCTCTTCATGCTGGCCGCCGGTTACCACTGCCACGTAGACTTCCGCTGACTGGATCTAACTAGATCCAGCAGGGCAGGCTCCTCTCATTACGGGTGACATCATAACGTCACCCGTGCACCCGCGAACTGCATCACTGGGAACGCGGGTCTCTGATCGCTTCAGTGATCAGCGTTCCTAGTTTTAAATAGAATAAACACAAATATTTAGTGGCCCAGTCACCCCTGCCACGATCGGAGTTACATATATTATGTGACCCAGTCACCCCTGCCATGATCGTATTTGGGCCGCATTAAATGTCTATTTGAGCCACATGCGACCTGCGAGTTTGACATGCCTGATGTACAGCATAGTCAACAAGCAGTGTCAGAACATGAACGGACAACATGGTACCAGGGAGCAGACGTAGGCAGGTTACGGAGGATAGCCAAGGTCAAACCTGGAATACCTAGCAAAGTACCAGGGAGCAGACATATGCAGGTCACAGAAGATAGCTAAAGTCAGGAACGAGCAAAAGGATTCTCTGGGACGCTGGAGTAAGGTTTTGAGCCTATACTCTGGCACAAGAGTGCTCCCAGGGACTTCCTTACATAGACAGGGGCTTGAATTAGGTGCCTCCTGTGACATCACAATGAGAGGGTTTTGCCCTTTAAATGTTACTTAGGTCTGCGTGTGCACCGCCAGAGGAACCCTGTCCGCCTGCACCATGACGCCGGAAGGAGGAACAGAACTACACAGCAGCAGGCGCTGGGGACTCCCCGCCCGCTGACCAGCGGTGCCAGGACTCGGTAAATGCGTCCTAGTGTCCGGCGCGCTGTGACACTTGGTTTCCGTTCAAGGGTATGTCTGTGGGCAACCTCACAAATGAAAACATATATGTGCATGGATAAACATATACACACACACACACGTGTACATATATATATATATATATATATATATATACACACACACACACACACACACACACGCGCGCACACACACATATAAAAAGGACTGCGCCATGGCGGTATGTAAATCAAAGAGATTGCATGAATATAAAAGTATTAGTTGACTGATAACTTAATATAACAAGGCTTCTCTCAATAAAAGAATAATATATTTAATATCAACATAATACATATATAAAAAACACAAAAAAACAATACAATTGTTAAATATATGCAATGAGATAAGAATTATTGCTGGTAGCACTTGTGGTTAAATGTGTATAAGTGGAATGATAATCCTTATTGGTCCAAGAAATCTTTGATCCTTAAAAGTGTCTAAAGTCTCTCATAATAAAAGATGTAAAGGTATATCAAAGTTTCCAATCTGCTCATAGGACGGAATCCCAACAGCGGAGGTAAGTAACCCTAATCCTCCCCTCTCCCTCCCTTACCCTCCCTTAGGGGTGCCTAACCCTAACCCCCCCTAGTGCCTAACCCTAACCTACCCCTGGTTAGTGCCTATAGCTAGCCCCCCCACTCCCTAAACCTAAGCCTCCCGGGGGAGTGCCTAACCCTAACACCCCCTTCTCCTAGCCTAACCCTAGCCTTCCACAGGGGGTGCCTAACTCTAAGTCCCCCCCGAGGTGCCCTAAACCTAACCCCCCATCCCAGGGCTAAGTGAGTACTTACCCCGTCAACGACGATGCAGCCAACATGACTAAATCCAAGGGCCCTTTCCTGCACCCTAAATAAAGAAACCATATTGGAGCAACCTTCTCCCACTGACTTGGGAGCAGAACCAAATCTCCTAACTGGGTATTCTACTACCTACGCGCCCCCTTACTAAAACCATCTCCAACATTTCAGGGGAGCTGGAGTCATCTCCTTTTATCTTACTTGGGTAGGGCTAGCTTGGTTACAATGGTGACATCTCCTCGGTTTATGTATTTCTTACAGTCACCGCCACTTCTGCTCACTTCCGTTCAGGAAACTCATTTGGCAAATCAACAATCTAAATCTAATGGAGACATCAACTTTCCACATGTGCCACATTACACCCATGCTGCCATACTGAGGTATTTATGGGACTGGCTTCATGGTCACCATTCCTACACAAACACTTCCTTTGAGTGGTATTTCCTGACTGACTATCGTTTTCTTAATTTCCTCCATCAACACGATTCTGAAGTTCCACAGCGGATACATGAGAATCCCCTATTGCAGTCCACATGTAAATTGAATAATGGGTACCGATGGCTTCTGGTGTATGAGATACACCAGAGAGCGTGGGGAGAAGACTGGTCAGATATCTGGCCTGGTAACACACAGTGACATGATGTGAGGGGAAGAGCAGGAGTATAATAGGGGCTGATGGCTCGAGGTGTATGAGATACAACCAAGAGTGTGGGGAGGAGACTGGTCAGATCACTGGGCTGGTAACACAGTGACATGATGTGAGAGGGGAGAGCAGAAGTATAATAGGGGTGGATGGCTCCTGATGTATGAGATACACCAGAGAGCGTGGGGAGGAGACTGATCAAATATCTGGGCTGGTAACACACAGTGACATGATGTGAGGGGGAGAGGAGTATAATAGAAGCTGATGGCTCCTGATGTATGAGCTACACCAGAGAGTGTGGGGAGGAGACTGGTCAGATCTCTGGGCTGGTAACACACAGTGATATGATATGAGGGGGAGAGCAGAAGTATAAAAGTGGCTGATGGTTCCTGACTACCCCACTGGGCAGACACATTTTCCTCATTAGTTTCTAGTTACAGAGGAGGGTGTAGGATGTGAGAACGTTGTAGTGACTGAGCAAGGAGAATATGTGACTCTTTTCTGTATTTAATGTTCATTACTCACCTGTGCTGCTATCAGTAAGGATTTTCTCCTCCTTACACTGTTGAACACCCATCACATACGTCTCTTGTTCTCCCTCTGTATCTTCTGCCTTATTATCAGTCACATACATTTCTTCTTCTCCCTCTGTATCTTCTACCTTCATAACAGTCACATACGTCTCTTCTTCTCCCTCTATATCTTCTACCTTCATATTAGTCACATACGTCTCTTCTTCTCCCTCTGTATCTTCTACCTTCATATTAGTCACATACGTCTCTTCTTCTCCCTCTGTATCTTCTACCTTCATATCAGTCACATATGTCTCTTCATCTCCCTTTGTATCTTCTGCCTTTATATCAGTCACATATGTATCTCCTTCTCCATCTTCTACCTTAATATCATCAGTCACATACGTCTGTTCTAGTCCCTCTATATCTTCTGCCTTCATATTAGTCACATACGTCTCTTCTTTTCCCTCTGTATCTTCTGCTTTCATATCAGTTACATATGTCTCTTCTTCTGTCTCTATATCTTCTACTTTAATTTCAGCAAAATCTTCACTCTAAATGACCCATAAAAAATAATGTTTGATTTAATTTAGACTAAACAGTATAATATCATTGTATATGACACACACAGCTGCTCTACAGATCATCTAGAAAAAGTCACTTTGGTATATTGGCGAGACCCTAAGTCCCATCTACCTGATGCTCTTGTGGGATTCTGTGATTCTTCTCTGTATAATCCTGGGAATAAAAAGGACAGGGACATCGCTGGGGTATTTCTGTTACTGGATCCATCTGTAGGAGACACACAGTGACTGAGTACATTGTATATATGTGATTATCAGATAATGTGTTTATATAGAGGGCCCCCATACCTGCTCTCCCCTGCACATTAAATAATAGTCTCCTCTTACCCAGTGATGTGAGGGGCCGGTGATTCTCCATCATCACATAGTTGTACAGACCACAGTGTTCCTCTATAAACTCCCCCTCCTGCACGGAGACTTAGACAATGACATCCTGACACCTTATAGGAACCTGACACACTAAAGACATGACCCAGACAGCCCATGGTATTACTGTATAATAGGCCTGATTAATCACAGATCACTACTGCCTGTATAATAATAACAGGACACCACAGGCTGCTTGTAAATTAATAATAACAGGACAAAACCGGCTCCTCCACTGTATTATAATAATAATAACAGTACACCACAGGCTGCTCCCCCTGTATAATAATATATAAACAGGACACCCCAAGCTGTTCCCCTGTATAATAATATAATAACAGGAGATCACAGGCTGCTCTCCCTGTATAATAATAATATGACACTCCAGGCTGCTCCCCTGTATAATAATAACAACAAGACACCACAGGCTGCTCCCACCATATTAATAACAGGACACCACAGGTTGCGCCCCCTGTATTATAATAATAATAATAATAATAATAATGACAGGACACCACAGGCTGCTCCCACCATATTAATAATAACAGGACACCACAGGCTGCTCTCCCTGTAAAATAATAATAATAATGACAGGACACCGCAGGATGCTCCCCCTGTACAATAATAACAGGACACCAAAGGCTCCTTCCCTCTATAACAATATAACAGGACACTATACGTTGCTCCCCTATATAATAACAACAACAACAACAGGACACCACAGGCTGCTCTCCCTGTATAATAACAGAACACCACAGGCTGCTCCACCTGTATAATAATATAACAACAGGACACTATACGTTGCTCCCCTATATAATAATAACAACAACAACAGGACACCACAGGCTGCTCCCTATGTATAATAACAACAACAACAGGACACCACAGGCTGCTCTCCCTGTATAATAATAATAATAATAATAAAAATAACAGGACACCACAGGCTGCTCCCTGGTATAATAATAACAGGACACCACAGGTTGCTCTCCCTGTATAATAATAACAGGACACCACGGGCTGCTCTCCCTGAATAATAATAATAATCAACAGGATACTGCATGTTGCCCCTCTGTATAATAATAACAGGACACCACAGGACCCTTTGTATAATAATAATAACAACAACAACAACAGGACACTGCAGGCTGCCCCCCTGTATAATAATAACAGGACACCACAGGCTCCTCCCCTGTATAACAATAATAATAACAGAACACCACAGGCTGCTCCCCCTGTATAATAATATAGTAACAGGACACCACAAGTTGCTCCCCTATATAATAATAATATTATTATTATTAACAGGACACCACAGACTGCTCTCCCTGTATAATAATAATAACAACAACAACAACAACAACAACAGGACACCACAGCCTGCTCCCCCTGTATAATATTATTATTATTATTAACAGGACACCGCAGGCTGCTCCCCTGTATAATAATAATATTAATGATAATTATTAAAGGACACCACAGGTTGCTCCCACTGTATTATAATAATAATAATAATAATAATAATAATAAATAACAGGACACCGCAGGCTGCCCCCCTGTATAATAATAACAGGACACCACAGGTTGCTCCCTTTGTATATTATTATTATTAACAGGACACCACAGGCTCCTCCCCTGTATAATTATAATAATAATAATAATAACAACAGAACACCACACCACAAGCTGCTCCCCCTGTATAATAATATAGTAACAGGACAAACAGGACACCACAAGTTGCTCCCCTACATAATAATAATAAACAACAGGACACTGCAGGCTGCCCCCCTGTATAATAATAACAGGACACCACAGGTTGCTCCTCCTGTATAATAATAACAGGACACCACAGGTTGCTCCCTTTGTATAATAATAATAATAATAATAATAACAGGACTCCGTAGGCTGCCCACCCTGTATAATAATAACAGGACACAGCAGGCTGTTCCCCTTGTACAATATTATTATTATTATTATTATTATTATTAACACTGCTTCCAGTGTATTATAATAATAATAATAATAATAATAATAATAATAACAGGACACTGCAGGCTGCTCCCCTGTATAATAATAATAACAACAGGACACCACAGGCTGCTCCCCTGTATAATAATAAAAATAATAATAACAGGACACCACAGGTTGCTCTTTTTGTATAATTATAATAACAGGACACCGCAGGCTGCCCACCCTGTATAATAATAACAGGAGACCATAGGCTCCTCCCCTGTACTATAATATAATAACAGGACACCACAGGCTGCCCCCCCTGTGTAATAACAGGACACCACAGGTTGCTCCCTTTGTATAATAATAATAACAGGACAGAGCAGGCTGCCCACCCTGTATAATAGTAATAATAACAGAACACCACAGGCTGCTCCCCCTGTATAATAATATAGTAACAGGACACCACAAGTTGCTTCCCTATATAATATTATTATTATTCCAATTAATCTTTTCGTTAAGGCCTCTCGGCCACACAGTATCAAGCCGGAAAATCCAATGCGCTTCTAGAATAAGGAGTTTTTTTTATCCTATCTCCCCCTCTACATGAAATTTCCGTGACGTTTGGCCCACATAATACAGGCCACATGGGCACCAAATGATGTACACCACAAAAGATGATAAACACATAAGCACATAACGGATATCGAACATTTTATCAAGATGAGGATGCTTAAAACAACGGGATGAGACCAAATATCTACACGTAGTACAGTTGTAGCAGGAATAACACCCCGGAGGTTTCACATAAATATTAGGGGGAACAGGTATTCCTCTACCAGTGATATCTGTGATCATAAGCCGGTCTTTAAGATTGCGGCCCCTACGAAAAGCAGCCACCGGTCTCATATTCTTAAACACTGGTAATTCCGCGTCAGAGGAGACTATGGGCCAAAGTGCCTTAGTGGCATGTCTGATGACGGGACTTGCCACTGTAAAATCACTTGACCATGGAATAATCCTGTCACCATCCCTCACTCTAGACAATAATAATTCCTCTCTAGGCATACATAACACCTTTTTTTGTTCTTGCAATGTGTCATAATCCTAACCTCTACTTAAATATTTGGCAATCAACTCATCCAGTTTACATGAAACCTTAGATCTATCACTCATTATCCTAGACACTCTCATCATTTGTGAGAGTGGAAGGCCTTTTTTGAGAGCAGGTGGATGATGACCACTCGCCATCAAAAAAGTATTGCGGTCCACATCTTTGCAGAAAACATCTGTAATGATCATACCATTGTTGATCTTAAGTTGTACATCTAGAAAGGATGCTGTATCAGTGCTAAACGCATATGTGAACTTTATCGAAGAATCCAAACCATTAATTTCATTAAGCAGTGACACAAACTGTTCAGCACCACCTGTCCACAACACAAATATGTCATCTATGTACCTAGTATAAACAGGCATATAACGCTTCACCTCTGGTCTATGCAAAAACATCTTGTTCTCCTGATCAAACATAAAAATGTTTGCATATGACGGGGCCACAGAGGACCCCATCGCACAGCCGCGCAATTGCAAGTAATAATCACCATCAAATAGGAAATAATTTTTAAACAGAGTGAATTCCAGTAAAGACATAAATAGATCAATGTCCATTACATTAGGATGAAGGTATTGTGTCACAAAACTTTTCATGGCATCCAAACCCTCCACATGAGGAATGGAGGTGTATAGACTACAAATGTCCAAACAGCAAAGTAAAGTGCCATCTGGAACATCTTTAATCTCCTCAAGCAGTATCAGAAAACTGGTAGTGTCCTTAAGAAATTAAGCTTGTAACAATAATAAAGGCTGGAGCAAAAAATCCAAAAATTGCACCACAGGCTGTAACAATGAATCTCTGGCCGAAATGATCGGTCTACCTGAGGGTTTTTTATTATCCTTATGCAGCTTAGGTAAAGTATACAACACTGGGACCTTAGGAATTTCATTGAATATGATTTTATCAGTTTAGGAGGTAGTTTATTCTCAGAAACTGCCCGGTCCAATAACGTCTTAAGTTCTTGTTGATATTGCTTAGTTGGATCGAACCAAAGTTTTTTATAAACCTCGACTTCCGAGAGTTGTTTCACAATCTCCTCTTTATAGTCTTGGATAGCCTGCACTACAATTGCCCCTCCTTTATCGGCAAGTCTGATGATAATGTCTGATTCTTTAGTGCAATAGTTTCTGCCTTGGATAAAGTTTTCTTAACCTTTCCAGATGCCGCAGTAAATCTAGTGACCGTATCATCTAAAAGCCTGTTAAAAGTTCTTAATGAGGAATTAGTCGAAATCGGATCAAATACAGATCTGGATGCTTTCTTCAAAAATTCATCAATCACTGAAGTTTCCAGAGTAGGTGTTTTATGCTGAAAATGCTCCTTAAGCCTTAAATTGCGAGAAAATTTATGTTGATCTCTTTTCCAGTTAAAGTTATCATGGAAATTGGTCGGCACAAATGAAAGTCCTTTATTTAGGATCTGTATCTCAGTGTCCTTTAGAACTCTTTTGGAGAGATTAAAAATTAACGTCTCCATTTGGGAGGATTCCTGGGTGGAATTTTTTTGCCCCCTCTGTATATGGCACCGGGACAAGTTGGTGATATTGCATAATATTGCATTAGAGTGCTGGCAGTTTTGGATATATATATATACATATATATACACATACACACACACACTGTATATATACACACACGAGGGTTGTTCAAAAAGTAATGCCTAAATGCTCACAACTCAAATTTTATTATACAGATTTGAAAATTTGCTGTAAAATACTTTGAAGTCTTAGTAACAGAATGACGAATGACTCTACTCAAAAAATTCACCATCTGCCCTCAAACATTTTCTACACCTTTCAACCCAAGCTGTGAATCCACTTTGGAAAAATTCCAGTGGTTGGTGTTTGAGCCAGGAATGTATGGCATTTTTAACAACCTCTATGTCTTCAAAATGTTGACCACGGAGACAGTATTTGAGAGGGCCAAACAGATGAAAGTCAGAAGGGGCCAAATCAGGACTGTATGGTGGATGTGGCATTAATGCCCACCCCATTTTGGCAGTGGCCGCAGATGTTGCCATCGAAGTGTGAGGTCTGACATTGTCATGGTGTAAGATGACATTTAACAGTGGAATTGTTGACCTTTTTTTGCGGATGGCTTCTTTCAGCTTCTTAAGTGTAATAATGTATTGATCACTGTTGATTGATTGGTTTTGTCCAAGTAATCAATGAGAATAACACCTCACCAATCCCAGAAGAATGTGGCCATGACTTTGTTTACGGATCGCTGTGATTTAAACTTTTTTGGCCTAGGTGAACTTGGGTGTTTCCATTGCTTTGATTGGGCCTTTGTTTCTGGGTCATAAAGGAGTACCCAGGTCTCATCTCCTGTAATGACATTTTCCAAAAACGTCTCAGGGTTGGCTTCAAAGTTGGTCAAAAGGTCATTGCACACTTCCAACCTCTGGGCCACATGAACCCTGGTTAATTGCTTTGGAACCCATTTAGCACACACTTTACGATATCCCAAATCATTGATTAGTGTTTCTACAGTGCCATGACTACATTCAAGTTCATCACTGATATCTCTGATGGTCACACGACGGTCTTTCTGAATCATGGCATCGACTTTGTGTCAGTTTTCTGCTGTCACTGCAGTTGATGGTCTGCCACCACGTGGTTTGTCGCACACGGACTATTCTCCCAATTGAAAACGCTTCATCCACCTTCTGACATTGCTATAGTCAATTGTACGCTCACCATACACTTTTTTCAGTCTTCTGTGGATTTCTGTAGCACTGCAGCCTTCTTTTTCCAGAAATTCAATGACAGCTCTTTGTTTCATCTTGGATTCCATGGTATTTCTTGGACTACCTAAACAAAACTAAATATACAGTTAGCAGACATATTAAAGTACAAACTGACAAAGTTTCAAATAAATGTTGCATATTACTTCAGAGTTATGAACATGTAGGCATTACTTTTTGGACAACCCTTGTGTGTGTGTATATATATATTTCATGTTTTCTTTATTTCTCTTATCATTTTGCTCATATTTTACTGCATTTTTTGTTAGCAGGCATTCATTTTTGATACACATGGGATTAGTTCCTATGTATTTGTCACTGTTTTTGTATTTTTATCACTTTAGTATCTATAGCATGTTTATCTTTTCTGTTCTGGTTCTCCTTTTCATTTTCCCCACTGTGGTTACAGCGCACACTAGCCACGGTGTTCAGTTGATGTCGGTTGCCAGGCAACAGTACTAGCTTGAGGGTCAGCTGACCCACACACGTCACTTCCGGGGGTGGTCTCTTCCTTCTACGGGACACGGAGACACGCTGTCGGGAAACGGACTCTGCTATTTAGGTAAGATGCTTTTATTCTTTTGTACCTTGAAAAAAGAGCCGGTGGAGCTCTGAAATGTTGGTGTTCAATATACATGTTTCTTCTTCAAGTCCCGGAGTGCCGCCCGTGTCTTTCTTATGAGGGACATATGTTACTATAGTCATGGCTAGGGAAGGCACCATGGCATTTAGTGTTCTTGGACCTAGGAGTGCTGGTTCTTTACAGTGGAGTCAATAAATATATAATATATATATATATATATATATATATACATACACACACACACTGTATATTCCCCATACCTCTGAGCACTGGGTGATGATGTATATGTCTGACCAGTAATGATACAGATAATCACTATATACGTCTCCCATCACACAGCTGGTCAGTTCTGAGGGGTTATTGCCCCTGGTTAGACCAGGCTTTATATCGTCTTTCTGTTACGTTCTGTGTATTTCCTGACTTATTGCGCTATACGGATAACACCTCGGTCATTTCTTACTGACACTATTACAGGTTACATTTTATTATTAGTAGGTTGTGTGCCTCAAAATATAGAGAACTTTCTCCTTTTGTTGTTGTCACCTGTATAATAATGCATTACCAGGGACTGCTCCATCTGCATTATACTAACACCGGGGTCTGCTGAACTTGTATAATGATAATGCAGCACCAAAGTCTACTCTAGCTGTATTATAGAAACAAAAGCCTCTGCCACTCCTGCATTATACCAACACTGGCATCTGCTCCATCTGTATAATGATAATGCAGTGCCAGAGTATTTTCCAGCTGTATATTAGTAACAATTGGATTTGGTTCATCTGTATCAAATCAACACTGGGGTCTGCTCCACATGTATAATGAAAATGCAGCACGAAAGTCTGCTCCAATCATATACTACAGTAACAAAAGCTTCTGCCATACCCGTATTATACCAACACTGTGGACTGCTCAACGTGTATGATAATAATAATGAGGGACCAGTCTACTCCCCCTGTATAGTAACAATAAATACCATTACCTGCTGCTTATTCCTGCTGGTACCGTCACCCGGAAGCTGCAGTTACACAAAAAGAAACGCCCCTCTAGATAGCCACGCCCCTCTCACCTCCGTGTAGATGACTACTGTATGCCCCGCCCACTCTGATCATATTGACCGCCCTCCTCTCATTCCCCTCAGTGCGGTGATTGGCAGCAGCGAGTATCCAATCAGGTGGCACTAAGTAGGAAGGACGTCCCGTCACAAGAAGCCACATGCACATGCCGCTCACAGCTTCATCACCAGAGTAATAGCTGTACAGTCTGATGGTGTCCTCATGTACGGTGACCGGCGGCCATATTCTTATAGTCTCCCAGTCACAGAGCAGAGAGGGCGGGGCCACAGGGGCTTTAGCTGCCATTTTGTCATAGATATTCCTGACAGCCGGAGCCAGGTAACGTGTGCTATATATTTAATATTATTATATAGGGGAGAGGGACCGTACAGTGATATATGAGGGGGCATAACCCAGCGCACACTGATATGTGGTATTATTATTATATAGGGGAGAGGGGACCGTACAGTGATATATGAGGGGGAATAATACATCTCCCAGCACACACTTATATGTGGTATTATAATTATATAGGGAGAGAGGGGACCATACAGTGATATATGAGGGGGAATAAAACAGCTCCCAGCACACACTGATATGTGGTGTTATTATTATATAGGGGAGAGGGACCGTACAGTGATATATGAGGGGGCATAACCCAGCACACACTGATATGTGGTATTATTATTATATAGGGGAGAGGGGACCGTACAGTGATATATGAGGGGGAATAATACATCTCCCAGCACACACTTATATGTGGTATTATAATTATATAGGGAGAGAGGGGACCATACAGTGATATATGAGGGGGAATAAAACAGCTCCCAGCACACACTGATATGTGGTGTTATTATTATACAGGGGAGAGGGGACCGTACAGTGATATATGAGGGGGAATAATACATCTCCCAGCACACACTATGTGGTATTATTATAGCGGAGAGGGGACCGTACAGTGACATATGAGGGGGAATAACACAGCTCCCAGCATACACTGATATGTGGTATTATTATTATATAGGGGTGATTGGACTGTACGGTGATATATGAGAGAATAATACAGCTCCCAGAACATATGTGGTATTATTATTATATATTATAATATTTTATTTAAAAAAAATATGCCCAAGAGGTGACTCTTCTTTGTCCATAAGCCCCCATTGAAAAATTACTTACCATCTCCCATTGACAATAGACCCCCCCCATTGGTAATAGATCCCATTAAAATTACCCCCTATTAAGAGTATTACCGCTCACTCCCATAGACATTACATCCCCCACATGCAGAGCGCAGTGGAGCATGTCATGGGGGTCTGATCACCCCCCACCCTGCTACAGCTGATCTCTGTACTTGCAGAGATCAGCCAAATATCTGGTGCATACACTCTAGAATGCCGGTCGTGCTGCCCCGCCGCGTCCCTAGGGTGCGATTCCGTAAGTGATGTTGTCAGTCTTGGGCTGCCACATCACTGCATGGTGGTTCGGGAGTCTCCTTTTAACAAACTCGGGGACACAGCAGTGTGGCACGTTCTCATGTGATGCGACCTTGTCAGCTGAAGCACAGCTGGTTGTGGTCCCATCACATGTTACCACTCCGTTTAAGCGGTTAAACATTTAAGGTGCGTATACACATAACGATTTTTTGAATGATTATACTATAACGACATCATTATCGTTAAATCGTTTGTAAAATCATTCATCTTTTCAAGCTGAATGATGAACGATAATCGTTCATGCGCGTTCACGTTTGCAGTTTGTAGTTCCTTGTCTATTCTGACAGTCCAACAAACGATTTTCGTTCCGAAAATCATTCATGTTGTGCAGAATTAACGATAAACGATTAACTATTTCCATTCACTGTATATCATCTTAGAGGTCTCTCTCGCTGCTTCAGTTATACATTGTCCCTGCTCTGATGGCCTCTGCTGCCACCTTGTGTCCGTGTATAGTTAATTGGTAGGGTTCCTCATAGCCGCTTACATCATAGAGCTCTCTCTCACTGCTTCCCTATTATACATTGTCCCTGCTCTGATGGCCTCTGCTGTCACCTTGTGTCTTGGTAGAGTTATTGGTAGGGTTTCTCATAGCCGCTTATGTCATAGAGGTCTCTCTCGCTGCTTCCCTATTGCACGTTGTTGTTGGCCATAGTACCGCTTTCCCAGCCTTCCTGGATGTCTTCATGATAATATTTTTCCATCCTTGTATTTTTCTCACGGCCGAAGTTTCTTCCATTTGTTAGATCTTAGATGTTCAGCTCTTCCTCCATGTTGTGGCTGTAATAAGTCCAGTTTCTTGGATAACAGCGACCGGTGAACAGATGGTAAAATCTGGATTCAATTTGGATTTTTTGTTTTTCAATTTTTGTTTTCTTTCTTTGTAGCTTCATTTGGTTTCCACACTAGGTCCCTGTTTCCAGCACTAATTCTCCTGTGGAGCATGCCTGGTCATTGCTAGGGTCCTTGCTGTTAGATTTGTGCTTTGTTCTCTATTAGAATAAAACTGGTGTAATAATAGTTTTCTTGCAAACATCTGTTTATTGGCTCTGTCCCATTGTATATGTAACAGTGTTCTCCCCAGAATTTTTTTCCAGCTGGGTGGCATCAAGAAGTAGCCGGGTGGGGGCCTTCGCTATAATAAAATGTTTTAAATCCTGACCTTATAATGATTTAAACTTGAAATAACAATTTATATATTAATTCTCCTCTTCTTCTTAGAGGCCCAGTCGTCTGCAGCTTTATCATAATCAAAGTCTATAGGATCTGGTCCCTCTAGTGAAATCAGCATCACGTTTTCTACTTCAGGGTCCATAGGGTATCCACAGGATACCTTGGGGTATAGGTGTGACGTCAGTCGCAGGGCACCAAAGAGTTAAGCTTTCAGCCTCCCAGGATGCACTAGGTCCCCCTCCTATACCCCGCCCCCGGGCCAAGGCACCTCAGTTTAGTTTGGTGCCCGGCCGGAGTCGGGTGCACCTGTTGGAGTGGGGGCTAGAAGAGCCCCTGAAGCTTTTTCTTCATGCAGCTGTGGCTGCACATCTGGATGAACAGCATGGACAGTCAGTCCTGACGTCCATGCTGTCTTCCCTACACCCCGCCGGTACCAGAACGCCGGTACTGATCCGGGGATGCTGGTGGGCGTCTGGGGTCACAGCTAGCGGTGACCCCAGATGCTCCGGACCATGGCCGGATTCAAGGGGGACAGAGGTAAGCAGCGGGGTCCCGCGGTGGGTCCCCGCTGATCACATGGTCCTAAGTCCCCAGGCAGGGGGCTCCCTGGGGACTGGCTGCAGCGTGGAGCCAGGCGACCAACCTGCGCTTCCACTACCCCCTGGGACAGCGGACCGCAGCAGAGCGGTAGCGCTGCGGCGTCCCAGGGGTTAAATGCATGCCAGGGGAGCGCGCCTTCCCTGTCTCACAGCCGGCGCCTCCCCCGCTGCACACAGCCCTCTCTGCACTGTGCTGACTGGTCCTGTGTCAGCGCTCCTCCCCCAGGCCAGCTTCTCTCTGCTCCTCGGCGGCCATCTTCTCTGCAACGCATGGTGAACGCTGCTGGAAGTCTGGAAGGAAGCATCGTGGTCTGGGTCCCCCCGCATACCTCTCCTCCGCTGTGGCTCAGGTCTGTGTATGCAGCGCTGTGTCCTACCAGGCCCTGTGTCTGTGTAGTTGAGTGATCAGCGCTGTTAGTGCAGGAATTGTTATTTCTCTGCATTGTATGTGACTGTGCTAGCGCTGCCTGTAACTATTCTTCTCTAAACTGTCAGCTTTATTACTGTCCCTGTTCTTTCTGCTAAAGCCCTTGCGGTGCGGTGCTGCAGGGTGGTCTCTCGCCTATTTAATACTTAATTGGTGAGAGAGGTCACATACGTGGTGCCATCATGTCTGAAAGTGATTTTCCCCTCCGGCTACAGTGTACCACGTGCAAAGTACCGTTAGCGGAGGGGGAGGGTAGCGCGGAGGGCCTTTGCCGGCAGTGTTTGTCCATGGCGCGGCCTATTACGGTTACAGCACCGGTACAGGAGCCGCCCTGGGCTTGTTTCGCTCAGGCGTTAACAGCTTTAGTGGGCCAGTTAGCTCCGCAGCCCGCGTTTACTCCGATGGGTTTGTCCCAGCAGTCTGTGGTGTCGTCACCCATGCAGGGGTTCCCACGACAATTGGTGGTACCCCACAGTCTCCCTATTTCCCCGCTCCCGGGTTCTCAGGAGCCAGCGTGGGTTAACTCCCTGACGAGTTCTTTACAGCACTTGTCGGATGTGTTGCAAGGGGAGTCTGTGATGCGGCCTCATAAAAGGCCGGTGGCGTCTCTGTCCGCTCCTTATGAGGATGACGAAGGGACGTCTGATGATGGGGAGATTCTGGATCCTTACGATCAGGAACCTTTCCATACTAAGGACGCTGATGCTAAGTCCAAAGTATATATTCCTGGACTTATTCGGGCGGTCCGCACAGCCTTGGTGATTGAGGACGAAGTTCCCCCAGCGGCTAAATCTAAGTATGCCTTTTTCAAAGATGTGAAGGGCGATGCCACAGTCTTTCCTCTTTCGGGTCAGTTGGTGGACCATTTAGAGGAGGCGTGGAAACAACCTGGCAAAAGATACCAGCCGCAGAGACGCCTGGCGGTGGCTTATCCGTTCGCGGATAATTATTTTGCTAAGTGTGAATCCCCTCCACAGGTGGATTCTCACGTGACCCGTCTTGTCCGTAGTGCCACATTGCCGATGCCATCCATGTCCTCCCTTAAGGATGCTACGGACCGCAAGGTAGAAATCTGCCTGAAGTCCGCTTATTCCCTTGCAGGGGGGGCAGCACGGCCGGCTATGGCCATTTGCTGGGTTGCCAGAGCGATGGAGCGCTGGGCGGATTCATTAGAGGCTTCTTTTGAATCCGACTGTCCGGCCGAACAAGCGGAGTTGTTTGGCAATCTCCGTGATTCGGCCACCTACATCAATGAGGCGGCTCTAGACATTAGTACTCTGGTGTCTAGAATTTCTTCAGCAGCGGTAGCTGCTCGTCGCACCTTGTGGCTGCGATCCTGGAAGGCGGACGCAGATCCAAGAAAGGTCTGGAAGCGTTGCCGTTTACCGGAGAAGTTCTCTTCGGTCCGGATCTGGATAAGATTGTGGCCACGCTGGCGGCAGCCAAATCTGCTTGTCTCCCGTCGGCCGCTGCTCCTTCTGGTTCTGGACCATCGTCCTTTCGGTCATCTAGGGCCCAGGGCAGGCCCAAACCACAGTCGTTTCCTCGACAGGCTGGCCCTAAGAAATCGGTCAAGCCCCGGAAACAGGCATGGAGTACCAGACGTCCGGCCCCCAAGCCAGATGACAAGCCTGCGGCCTTACGGTCCGGGTCTCCCCTTGGGGGATCCCAGGGTGGGAGGCCGCCTGCTGCAGTTCTCCCGGTGTTGGTCGTTCACTACGACAGACACTTGGGTTCTGGAGGTGGTCTCTCACGGGTACGCCCTCTCCTTCCGGCACAGACCCCCGGCTCGATTCTTCACCACGGGTCTCCCATCAGACCGGAACAAGGCTACGGAGCTGCGGAAGGTATTGCACACTATGCTCCAGGCTGGAGTTATAGTGCCTGTTCCATTCTCCCAGAGGGGCCAGGGTTTCTATTCAAATCTATTTTTGGTACAGAAACCCAATGGGTCATATCGTCCGATTCTCAACCTCAAAGCACTCAACAAGTCTTTGCGGGTCCCGAAGTTTCGGATGGAGACCCTACGGTCCATCATTCTGGCGCTGGAACCTGGGGACTACATGGTGTCATTGGACATACAGGACGCTATGGCGGTCATGGCGGCTTCTCTGCGGCTGCAAGGAGTCCGCATGTTGCCGTACTTGGACGACCTGTTATTGGTGGCAGGATCTCCAGAGCTCCTGTTACACCACTTGGACCTGACCATTGCACTGCTGCAACGGCACGGCTGGCTAATCAACTGGCAGAAGTCCACTCTAATCCCATCTCGGAGGATTCTGCATCTTGGAGCCTTATTGGACTCGGGACAGCAAAGGATCTTCGTGACGGAGGACAAGATCTCTGCTTTACAGTCAAGGGTGCGCAGTTGTCTGCACAGCCGCCGGGTGTCCTTACACTCGGCGATGAGGTTACTGGGCTCCATGGTGTCGGTGTTCGACATGGTGGAATACGCCCAGTTTCACTCCAGACCTCTGCAGCACCTGATCCTGTCCAAGTGGAACGGGCTGCCTCAGTCTCTGAAGTTCCAGACGATTGTGCTCACCCCGGAGGTTCGCCTGTCCCTTGCGTGGTGGTTACAGACGACCCACCTCAACAAGGGACGTCCGTTCTGGGTTCCAAATTGGGTCCTGTTGACAACGGACGCCAGTCTTCGGGGCTGGGGAGCAGTTTCGGGTCCACACTTGTTCCAGGGCAGGTGGACACCGACAGAAGCGGAGCTTCCAATAAATATCTTGGAACTCCGTGCGGTCTTCAATGCTCTCCTGCAGGCACAGCGGTTTCTCCAGGGTCACCCGGTGCAGGTCCAGTCGGACAATGCTACCACCGTGGCCTACATAAACAGGCAAGGAGGAACTCGCAGTCGGGCGGCTCTCGTAGAGGTCTATCGGATCCTGGTTTGGGCGGAGCGCAATCTTCCGGCCATATCAGCGGTCTTCATCCCGGGAGTGCTAAATTGGGAGGCGGACTTTCTAAGTCGCCAGGACGTTCATCCAGGGGAATGGTCCCTGCACCCGGACGTTTTTCAACTACTGGTGGACAGGTGGGGTCTTCCAGAAATCGACCTCATGGCGTCCCGGCACAACAACAAGTTGCCGGTGTACGGGTCTCGCACAAGAGACGAAGGGGCGTCTCTGGTGGATGCTCTGTCCGTCCGGTGGACGTTCAGGTTCGCATACCTGTTCCCTCCGGTCTCCCTTCTTCCACGGGTAATCCGGAAATTCAAACAGGAAGGAGGGACGCTCCTGTTGATAGCTCCCGCGTGGCCCAGACGGCACTGGTTCTCAGACCTTCAGGGTCTGTCCGTGGACAGTCCTCTGCGGTTGCCGCTACGACCGGACCTTCTGTCTCAGGGTCCTTGTCTTCACCCGGACCTGACTCGGCTGTCTTTGGCGGCGTGGCTGTTGAGACGGCCATGCTGAGGTCCTGGGGGTTTGCCAGCTCTGTGGTGCGTACCATGTTACGAGCTCGGAAACCGTCTTCCGCGAGGATATACCATCGCGTGTGGCATACGTTCTTCCAGTGGTGTCGACCGAGAGGTTATGCACCGCGGGAGTTTCGTCTGTCTCGGATTCTCGCCTTCCTGCAAGCGGGACTAGATCATGGGCTTCGCCTTGCTTCTTTGAAGGTACAGGTTTCGGCCCTATCTGTCTGGTTTCACCGTAGGATTGCTACAATCCCGGATGTGCGCACCTTTATGCAAGGTGTTCTCCGTATTCAGCCGCCCTTTGTTCCACCTGTGGCGCCTTGGGATTTGGCTGTGGTCCTGAGGGCTCTCCAAGGACCGCCGTTTGAACCACTGGGCTCAGTGGATATTAAATGGCTAACAGCTAAGACTGTTTTCCTTCTGGCCGTTGCTTCAGCCAGACGTGTTTCTGAGTTAGGGGCTCTTTCTTGTAGACCCCCTTTCTTGGTTTTTCATGGGAACAGGGCAGTGCTCCGCACTCGGCCCGAGTTTCTTCCCAAAGTTGTTTCCCAGTTTCATGTTAACGAGGAAATAGTTGTTCCGGCCTTTAACTCACCGGGTCTTTCCGTGGGTGAGGCCTCTTTGGATGTTGTGCGGGCCTTAAGGACTTATGTTGACCGCACTTCTTTGTTTAGGAAGTCGGACGCTTTGTTGTCCTCTATCGCTTCTGTAAAAAGGGTTGGCCTGCTTCAAAGCAAACTTTGGCAGCCTGGATCCGTATGGCTATTTCTGAAGCTTATCTTCATGAAGGCCTACCGGTCCCTCCTTCTCTGAAGGCTCATTCCACTAGGTCTGTGGGTCCTTCGTGGGCAGCTCGACGTGGTGCCTCGGCAGTTCAGATCTGCAAGGCTGCTACGTGGTCTTCTGTCCATACCTTCGTGAGGTATTACAGGTTTGACACCTTCGCCTCTCAGGATGCTTCCTTCGGGCGGCGGATTCTCCTTTCTGCACAGGAGCGTCCCCACCCTTAAAGGATACTGCTTTGGGACATCCCCAAGGTATCCTGTGGATACCCTATGGACCCTGAAGTAGAAAATATGAGATATGGTAAGAACTTACCCTTGTTATCTCTATTTCTACGAAGTCCATAGGGTTCCACAGGACTCCCGCCCTGTCGCACCTGTGCTGCAGATGGGCTTTGCTCTGGTCACCGGTTTTCCGTCTCCCTCTGGTGAGAATGTGATTCTTGTATGTGTCCAGATCTTTGTTCTCTCTCTTCCTTCTCCTCCTCCGGCCTATGGCTTGGTAACTAACTGAGGTGCCTTGGCCCGGGGGCGGGGTATAGGAGGGGGACCTAGTGCATCCTGGGAGGCTGAAAGCTTAACTCTTTGGTGCCCTGCGACTGACGTCACACCTATACCCCAAGGTATCCTGTGGAACCCTATGGACTTCGTAGAAATAGAGATAACAAGGGTAAGTTCTTACCATATCTCATATTATTTAGTGCTGGCACCAACAAAAAATATTTTTGGTACAGCCCTCAGATACTGGCCGCTATTGCAGGCTACACATTGTAGTTTTTATACAGCAGCTCCACAGATACTGTCCCCACTTGCAGGCTCCCAAATATTGTCCCCACAGATTTTTTTATCCAGCTCCAAAACAGAGAGTGGACGCAGGTCTACTCTATTTAAACAGTTCAGGCAACTGTTTCCGCCTGAACAGTGCGCCTGTGCTTTTATACAGGGGGAGGGATCTTTGCCCTGCAGTCTACACCGCCCCTGCACTGTGATGGACAACGTCCCTCCCGCCCCATTGCAGTATCCCCTGCCCGGCACTCTCACCCACCCCAATGCCACCTCCCCCGTTGCATAGCCGCATCCCCTGCCCGGCACCTCCCCCGTCCCAATGCAGCGGCCCCTGCCCGGCACCTCCCCCGTTGCATAGCCGCATCCCCTGCCCGGCACCTCCCCCGTCGCATAGCCGCATCCCCTGCCCGGCACCTCCCCCGGACCCAATGCAGCGTCTCCTGCCCGGCACCTCCCCCCGCCCCAATGCGCTGCGTCCCAAAACCCTCATGAACATGTGACGTCGGCATGTCCGGCACCCGTGTCAACAAAGACACATTAAGGGTGACCGGGCGGGAGGAGGCGTTGCGCATGCGCATTGTGGCGGGTGGGGGGAGTGCAAAGTACCGAGCGGTAGCAGTTTCTTGCCGGGTGATGCACCCGGAACATACAGCCTGGGGAGAACACTGTGTAAGAAAAAAAGGTAATCCCTGGCTGAGGAGATGAATTTGGCCCTTATTGATTGCTTAGATTGCTTATTATTTCTTTCTGTTCATTTTCTCTCCAGTATCTTCCTTCTAGTATCTTCCCTCCAGTCTCTTCTCTCTCTCGGTTTCTAGGGTTTTTTCTCTCCTCTTTATATTCCTATTGTTCCCATCTGTGTTTCTCACAGCTGCTCTGAGCGATCCAGGTCCTGTCTGTGTTTCTCACAGCTGCTCTGAGCGATCCAGGTGCTGTCTGTGTTCCTCACAGCTGCTCTGAGTGATCCAGGTCCCGTTTGTGTTCCTCACAACTGCTCTGAGCAACATAGGTCCCGTTTGTATTCCTCACAGCTGCTCTGAGTGAACCAGGTCCAGCCTGTGTTCCTCACAGCTGCTTTGAGCAATCCAGGTCCCATGTGTATTACTCACAGGTGCACTGAGTGGTCCAGGTCCCGTCTGTGTTCCTCACAACTGCTGTCCCGTCTGTGTTCCTCACAGCTGCTCTTAGCGATCCAAGGGCCTGATTCAGACCCGGTCGCTAATCCACGAACGCACACTATGGCCGATAGTTGACCCTCTGCGCATACATATGCGTCGCAGTGCACGTGCGCAAGCCAGTCACTGCAATCGTGAATCATGCACTCGTAGCTGAAAGACTGAGCGCTACTTTGAGTGACAATGCCGTTTGAGGGTGGTAACAGGGAAAGGTGCTGGAAGCAGGGGGAGTGGATGTGCAAACGTAGGCATATCTGAGCATCAAAACTGCGTTCTTTGGGCGTGCATAAATAGCATGGAAGCATCATTGTACACGTCACCTGGTTGTATTTCAGCCTGCTGTGAACGCAGTGCTCAAGGGCTGCGAGCATGTCCGATGGCTCTCAATGTCACTGAAATATCATACACTTCCTGGAGAGGACGTGTGCTAAGAAAGAAAAGTGGGTGTCATTACAGCAGTGTGCGATCACTCTGCCGTCTCTCTCTAAGACATAGAGGGCATCCATAAGCCTGTCCGTGCGACCACGAAAATTTGCATACCCGGCCCCTGATGACTGCGAAAGTGCGCTGCGTTGCGTCCGGGTCTGAATCGCCCCCAGGTCCCATCTGTGTACCTCACACCTGTTCTGAGCGATCCAGGTCTCGTCTGTATTCCTCACAGCTGCTGTGAGCGATCCATGGGCCTGATTCAGAGCCGGACGCTCTGACCAGAGCGCTCGCTCTGAATCAGGGCCCTCCTCCATGAAAATGGAGCGTCCTCCTGGACACTCGTATAGCTGTGGGTGACCACCGACAGCTATAGCGAGCGTCCATGATGATGGTCGTGATGGTCAAAGACTATCGCGACCATCAGGCTTGCAACGGAGACCCTGCGGTAGGGTCTCGCTGCCGCAAGCCCTGGAGTGATTTTGGCTCTATCAGAGCCAAAATCACTCCCACTGACATCACTTGCCACCACGCCCCCCGGCACGCCCACCAAAGGGGGCGTGCTGTTAATCAACATCGACAGCACGCCCCCTTTGGTGCGAGACCCGGAGCGACAGCTTGGCTGTCGCAGTCCGGGTCTCGCGCATGCGCACGACGGAGCTCCCTCCGTCGTACACATGCACAGTGGGGCAACATCGACCCGTTTGCGAGCGTCCTTTGCTCGCGAACGGGTCTGAATGACCCCCTATGTCCCGTCTGTTCCTCACAGCTACTGTGAGCAATCCAGGTCCCATCTGTGTTCCTCACAGCTGCTCTGAGTGATCCAGGACACGTCTGTGTTCCTCACAGCTGCTCTGAGCGATCCATGTCCCGTCTGTGTTCCTCACAGCTACTCTGAGCGATCCAGGTCCCGTCTGTGTTCCTCACAGCTGCTCTGAGCGATCCATGTCCCGTCTGTGTTCCTCACAGCTGCTCTGAGCGATCCAGGTCCCGTCTGTGTTCCTCACAGCTGCTGCGAAAAGGGTCCTGAAGTTCTCATGTCTTTTACTTAGGTACCAGATCATTTATTAGTGGCATACACAGGCGCAATAAGGAGCATATAGCTATAATGCTCAGCCACAGAGAGTTTTTATAATGTAACAATGTATCATATATATGTGCGAGGAATAATAATATATTGGCCATTTCTCAGGAGAGATTTATGGGGGATTTCAGGAATCACTCCCAGAACTTGTGAAAAAGTCTCTTTCAAAATCTCCGCAAATCCCCATTACAATTTTGTATGTATTTATGCATGGATTTTCTTTCTATGTATGTATGCATGTATGTAATACGTCTCTAGGAAATAGAGTGAAAAGTGTCATTTGTGTTATTTATGTAATTACGAGGTCTGTTATTCTTTTCTAGGGTGAAATTAAAACAGAAACCAAATCACCTGGAAAGCCCCCGTTTCTGTCCTATTGTTATGTTACTGGATGCTTGTAATGACAGCTGAGTCAGGAGCATAGTGTAATATAAATTGTTGATTGAAACAAAAACTTAGGGCCTGATTCAGACCCACTCGCGAGCGGCTGTCCGCTTGCAAGTGGGTCGATGTTATGCACTGAGCATGCGCACGACGGAGGGAGCTCCGTCGTGCGCATGCGTCAGACTCGACGAGCGAAGGAAAGTCCTTCGCTCGTTGTGTCCGATCAAAGGGAGCGTACGGCTCTGAATGAGGGCCTTAGTGCAGACAATGCAGAGCCAGGAGTGATACATGAACCGGACTGGAACTGGTGGTAACAGAAACTTGAAGGTCTGCAAAACTGGATACAAACAAGAACCATATGATGCAGAGTCAGAGTCACATGCAGCAATAGGAGAGACAGCATGAAGAGGCCCAGCTGGCTTTAGCTGCACATATTATAGGCTGGAGATATACAGACTGGTTACAAGCAAAAGCAAATAGCTGCAGAGTAGATGAGACAGACTCACAGACAGCAGTGGAGCTGCAGTTTGCAGAGTCCAGTAGACAGGAGATCAGGTTCATGCCGTGGAATACAATCCAGGGAAAACAATGACCAGTAGGGGGCGTGGTGAGCGGCAGGAATAAATAGTCTGTGAGGCAGGTGCATGTGGTTAAATAGGAGAGTGATAGTAACTTCTGCATGTGAGGAGACCATGTCAGAATACATCAGCAGCACCTCTGGTGGCACAGAAGTACTGCAGGCCAGATACACTATAAAGGACAGTTTCCTATCTCTGATGTAACTTATTTCCAGTGGTGCAAAGGGGAGGCTTACTGGTCACTCAGTGTTACATGTCTGTGTTATATGTGTTCTCTGTGATTTATTCCTAGAAAGTCCTGCTCTGAGAAACCAGAGTCTTAATTACACCTGCTGTATTCTCACTGATTCACTGAGGATGGACAAGGACGGAAGTCACAGGACTGAGAGGATCTTACATCTTATCTTGGAGATCATCTGCCTGCTGACTGGGGAGGTGAGACGGTCTGGGAGCATCACTTTGACATCAATTATATCTATAATAATACAGGGACATGACTAAGAAGATGACAGGGATCTAGAAGTGTCACAGTGACATTACTTTTATCTAAATTAATAATACAGGGACATGACTGGGGAGGTGAGGGCATCTGGTAGTGTCAAAGTCACATAACTTATATCTATAGTAATAAAACAGGGACATGACTGTGGAGGTGACAGTGATCTGGGAGTGTCACAGTGACATCACATATCTATATAAATAATACAGGGAAATGACTGTGGAGGTGAGGGAATCTGGGAGTGTCACAGTGACATCATATATCTATAGCAATTAATACAGTGACTGGGGAGGTGAGGGAATCTGGGAGTGTCACAGTGACATCACTTATCTGTAGTAATAATACAGGGACATGACTGGAGAGGTGAGGGGATCTGGGAATGTCACAGCGACATCACTGATATCTATAGTAATAATACAGGGACATGACAGGGGGGTAAGGGGATCTCAGAGTGTAAGTACTGATATTTGGTGTCTCCCCCAATACACAGGATTACACAGTAGTGAAGAAGACATCCGATGATTTTGAGACACCCAGCAGCCATCCATGTATGTCAGGAGGGCTCAGCAAAACCCAGAGCCCCATCACGGTGCCTCCACCTCACTCACTGATACATGAGAGGCACAATGACCAGAAGATCCTGGAACTCACCAATAAGATCATTCAGCTGCTGACTGGAAAGGTGACTGCTGGGAATGGAACATTATACAGTAACACTAGGGGATGTCTGGGTGATGACTGTATCATTGTGTCAGGTTCCTATAAGGTGTCAATATGTCACTGTCTATGTCTCCATACAGGAAGGGGAGTATATAGAGGAACACAGGGGTCTGCACAAGGACTTGATGATGGAGAATCACTGGCCCCTCATATCACTGGGTAAGAGGAGACTGTCATTTATTGTACAGGGGAGATCAGATATGGGGACCCCTATATACACATCATCTGATAATCACAAATATACAATGTATTCAGTCACTATGTGTCTCCTACAGATGGACCCAGTAACAGAAATACCCCAGAGAGATGTCCCCATGCTCTTTATTCCCAGGATTGTACAGACGAGAATCACCGGAACCCAAAGGAGCATCAGGTAGATGGGATTTAGGGTCTCCCCAATAGATCAAATTGACTGTCACTATATGATCTGTACAGAATCTGTGTGTCTATTACGCTGATATTATATTGTGTAATATTAAGTAATGACATCAGACATTATGCAATTTTTTATTCTCTGATTTAATTAGGGTGAATATCTGATTAATATTAAGATGAATGATGTAGAGGGAAAAGAAGAGACGTATGTGACTGATATGAAGACAAAAGATAAAAAGGGAGAAGAGGAGATGTTTGTGACTGTTATGAAGGTAGATGATACAGAGGGAGAAGAAGAGACGTATGTGACTGATATGAAGGTAGATACAGAGGGAGAAGAAGAGACGTATGTGACTAATATGAAGGTAGAAGATACAGAGGGAGAAGAAGAGACGTATGTGACTAATATGAAGGTAGAAGATACAGAGGGAGAAGAAGAGACGTATGTGACTGTTATGAAGGTAGAAGATACAGAGGGAGAAGAAGAAACGTTTGTGACTGATAATAAGGCAGAAGATACAGAGGGAGAACAAGAGACGTATGTGATGGGTGTTCAACAGTGTAAGGAGGAGAAAATCCTTACTGATAGCAGCACAGGTGAGTAATGAACATTAAATACAGAAAGAGTCACATATTCTCCTTGCTCAGTCACTACAACGTTCTCACATCCTACACCCTCCTCTGTAACTAGAAACTAATGAGGAAAATGTGTCTGTACAGTAGGGTAGTCAGGAACCATCAGCCACTTTTATACTTCTGCTCTCCCCCTCATATCATATCACTGTGCGTTACCAGCCCAGAGATCTGACCAGTCTCCTCTCCACATTCTCTGGTGTATCTCATACATCAGGAGCCATCAACTCCTATTATACTCCTGCTCTCTCCATAACATCATGTGACTGTGTGTTACCAACCCAAATATGCTGTATAGCACACACCACAACGCATACGTCACACGAACTTCACCTTCTCACACAACCACACATTCGTCATTTTACAGTGTCCCAGTCTCTGTGCTTGGCTGCTCTGTACTGTTGTGCTTTAATTGCTGACCTGTCTCTATTTTCTGGTCTGCCCCACAGCTGTCTTCTTCTTTTTGCTTTTGCCCATCTGTCCCTGCACCATTCCCCTACCCTGTCTTGCTGCCTCCCCCGCTCTGTGCTCTGCACCATTCCCTTACTCTGTCCTGCTGCCTCCCTGCTCTGTGCCCTGTGCCATTCCCCTACCCTGTCCTGCTGACTTCCCCGCTTTGTGACCAGTGCCATTCCCCTACCCTGTCCTGCTGACTCTCCTGCTCTGTGCCTTCATCATTCTGTGTCCTATTGCTCTCCTTCCCTCTCAGCGTTTATATACAGTGACTTATTACCCTAAGTTAGTAATATGACTCTGGTGGGGCTACTCTCCCTGAGGATGACCAGAGGACCATATAGAGGCTGTTTCTACTTCAGGGTCCATAGGGGTCCACAGGGTGACCTTGGGGTATAGCTGGATCCTGGATCCTCGGGCACCACGGAGTTAAAGCTTTTAGCTGCTCCCAGGATGCACTTGGGTCCAACCTCCCCTATACCCCGCCCCCGAGCCACAGGCACCTCAGTTTTAGATGGTGCCCGGCCGGAGTCGGGTCACCCTGCGGGGTGGGCTGCAGGAGCAGCCCCCTAAAGCTTTTAATTTTTTATTTAACTTAGTTAAATTTATTTATTTTTTACTATTAGTTTTTTCTCTAGAGCAGCAGCGCTGGGCTGTCTGTACAGACGCCCACGCTGCCGCTCCTTCTCCCTGCTGGCGCCGCGACGCCAGCACTGAACTGGGGATCGCGGCGGGGGAAGCCAGAGTCTGTACTAGCCGGACTCTGGCTTCCCCCGGGACTGCTGCCGGAAGACGCCGGGGAGATCAGGTAAGCCGCGCACCGCTGATTAGCGGCGGTGCGCGGGTTCCTTTTAAATGCAGTCCCATGCCCCCGGTCTAGGGGACAGACCGGGGGCGCTAGCGGTGGCGGCGGGCCCCCCCTCCAGCGGAGGCATACCCCGCCAGACCACTAGACCACCAGGGTTAATATCGCGGCAAGCGGGATGCCGGCAACCCGGGGGTTAATATGCTAGCCAGGGGAGGAAGCCTTCCCTGTCTAGCGGCTCCTCCCCTCAGCTCAGCGCGCCTTTCAGCTCGGAGTCTGGCGTCGCTGAGCTGCAGATACTCGGCCACTCCTCCTCTGAGGTCTCCAGCGGCCATTTTCTCTGTGGCAGTGTGGATACTCTTAGGGAGCACGCGGACCGGTCCCCCTGTGTACCTCTCCCCTGCAGAAGGACAGTGTACACAGCGCTATAGCCCTCCCAGACACTGAATCTGGGAGGTTGATTGTAGTGGAAAGGTGCAGTGAGTATATCTTCCTGCATGGTATGTGACTTTTGCTAGTGCTGCCTGTCTGTGTCTTTTTTCTACTTACTGTCAGCCTGTACCTATCCCTTTCCTTCTCCTACAAGCCCTACAGGTGTGCGGGGGAAGGGTGTTTCTACTGACCTCACCTATATAGATCACGTATTTGTGAGGTCCGTCACATACAGTTGTGTGCTACACGGTGCCATATTGTGGGCTGTTGTTCAGCACACTGGTGAGTGCGCACGTTTTCTTCCTAAGTCATGTCTGAGGAGGAGATTGAGCACTCCGGGGCTCCGGTATTGTTCTCCTGCAGGCGCTGTTCTGCAGGAGTGGATAGGGAGGATTTGTCACAGGACGGCCTGTGCGGACGGTGCCAGGCGGTCCCTGGTACGTCTAAACCTCCCATTTCGCAGGAGCCACCATGGGCGATGTTTTCCCAGGTGCTGGTGTCCATCGCGGACCGTCTGTCGGTCACGACTGCCGCCCCTACTAGGGCGTTGCCCCAGCCTGCCATCCCCCATTCCCCGGGTGTCCCACAATTATTGCAGACTCCCCCGGGGTCTCAGCCTGTTGGTCCCTATGCGGGGTTGCCAATGTATATTCAGTCCACCCCTGTGGCACAGCCGGCTGTGGTGCCGTTTCAGGCTCCTGTGACAGCTCCTCCACCCTGGGTGGATGCGCTTTCCCACACTGTCCAAGATTTGGCGGCAGCATCTTCGGCTTTTCAGTCGATGTTGCGCAGTGACGTGCCCTCCAGGGCGTCTAAACGCTCAGTCATGGCACAGGCTGCGCATCTTTCGGATTCTGAGGGGTTCTCGGATGATGGTGAGGTACAGGATGACTCAGCCTCAGATGCCTCAGTCCAGGAGGTAGACACTAAGTCTTCCATCAATGTGCGGGCTCTGGTTAAGGCGGTGCGGGCTATTCTTCTGATTGAGGATGAGGCACCCGCTCCCAAGTCAAGGTATCCTAGTTTTAAAAAGGCTAAGGTTACTTCTACAGCGTTCCCCTTGTCTGATCAGTTGACTGATCACATGGCGGTGGCCTGGCAGACGCCCAGTAAGCGTTTCCTGCCACAGAAACGCTTGGCGTCCAATTATCCATTCCCGGAAGCGCATTGTAAGAAATGGGAAACTCCGCCTGCAGTCGATTCCCATGTAACACGCCTCATCAGGAGTGCTACTTTGCCATTGCCGTCTATATCCTCGCTGAAGGATCCTACGGACAGGAAGGTGGAGACTTGTCTAAAGTCTATTTATTCTCTCTCAGGGGCTGTAGGTGGCCAAGGCCATTGAGGGGTGGGCCAACGCCTTGGAGGACACATTTACGGATGAATCTCCGGACGTCCAGAGGGCGTTGTTAGGACAGATGAGAGATGCCGCCTCCTACATTGGAGAAGCATCTTTGGATGCTAGCCTGTTGACCTCTAGGGTTTCGGCGGCAGCAGTGTCTGCTCGTAGATCCTTGTGGTTGCGGTCTTGGAGAGCAGACGCGGATTCAAAGAAAGGCTTGGAGGCCTTACCTTTTAATGGGGAATTACTATTTGGTCCGGACCTGGACAAAATAGTAGATACCCTGGCAAAATCCAGGTCAGCCTTCCTCCCTTCAGCTACTACACCTGCTAAGGTCCGGAGCTCGGCGTTTCGTTCCTTTCGGGTTCAGGGCAAGGCAAAGGGTCAGTCCTTCCCGAGGCAGTCCGCACCCAAGACCGCCTCAAAGCCAAAGAAGCAAGCCTGGAGTGCTAGGCGCCCTTCTTCCAAGCCAGAAGATAAGCCTTCTGCGTGATGGGACGGGCCTCCCTCTGGGGGACCCCAGAGTGGGAGGCCGACTTCTTCAATTCGCCCAGTGCTGGCACAATACCACCACGGATGCCTGGGTGCGAGAAGTGGTCTCCCAGGGGTACGCCCTGTCTTTTCGGCACAGGCCGCCTTGCCAGTTTTTTTGCACAAGTCCTTCTCAGGACAAAACCAAGGCCTTGCAGGTTCAGGAAGCCATAGAGGCCTTGCTGACGGCGGGGGTCATTATACCCATACCACAGTCTCAACGTGGGATGGGGTATTACTCTACGCTGTTTCTGGTGCAGAAACCCAATGGCTCTCATCGCCCCATCCTCAATTTGAAATCCCTGAACAGGTTTCTCAGGGTTCCCAAATTCAGGATGGAAACTTTGCGTTCCATCATACTGGCGATGGAACCGGGGGATTATATGGTCTCCCTGGATATCCAGGACGCCTACCTCCATGTGCCTATAGCAACATCGCACCAACGGTTTCTGCGGTTTGCTATTCTCCACAACCACTACCAATTCAGGGCTCTACCCTTTGGTCTCTCCACGGCACCAAGGGTATTTACCAAGGTGATGGCGGTCATGGCGGCTCACCTTCGGAGCCAGGGGATACGGTTGCTACCGTATCTAGACGACCTCCTCTTGCTGGCAAGCTCCCCGGAGGTACTGATCCAGCATCTCCACCTGACGGTCGCTTGTCTACAGGCGCACGGCTGGTTGATCAACTGGAAGAAATCCTCCCTCATCCCATCACAGCGGATGGTTCATTTGGGGGCCCTGCTGGACTCTCGTCAGCAACGGATTTTTCTGACTCCAGAGAAGGTCTCCTCCTTACAGCTGCGGATTCACAGTTGTCTGAGCAGTGGCAGAGTGTCGGTGCACTCAGCGATGAGAGTTTTGGGGTCCATGGTGTTGGCATTCGACATGGTGGAGTTTGCCCAGTTCCATTCCAGGCCCCTGCAGGGGCTGATTCTTTCAGAATGGAACGGATTGCCACACAGGATCCGCTCTCAGATGCTGGTGTTGTCCTCGGAGGTGCGTCTGTCCCTAGCCTGGTGGCTGCAGACAGCGCATCTCCTGGAGGGGCGCCCCTTTTGGATCCCGGAATGGGTTCTGCTCACGACAGATGCCAGTCTCCGGGGTTGGGGGGCGGTGACAGGCTCCTTGTCACTTCAGGGTCGTTGGTCGGCGGAGGAAGCGATTCTTCCCATCAACATCCTGGAACTGCGGGCAGTATACAGAGCCCTGCAGTCGTCCGGCACCGCTCTTCACGGAAGGGCCGTTCAGGTGCAGTCAGACAACGCCACCACGGTGGCGTACATCAATCACCAGGGAGGGACTCGCAGTCGAGCTGCGATGTCGGAGGTGTCCCGCGTCCTGGCTTGGGCGGAGCGCTATCTTCCAGCTCTCTCGGCAGTTTTCATCCCAGGAGTCCTCAATTGGGAGGCAGACTTCCTCAGCCGTTACGATGTGCATCCCGGGGAATGGTCGCTTCATCCAGAGGTATTCCAACTACTCGTGGACAAGTGGGGGCTGCCAGAACTGGACCTGATGGCGTCCCGTTACAATCACAAGCTGCCTGTGTACGGGTCAAGGACAAGGGACGCAGGCGCAAGTCTGATAGACGCGCTGTCGGTGAAATGGCTGTTTCAACTGGCTTACTTGTTCCCTCCGATATCTCTGCTGCCTCGGGTCCTGCGCAAGTTCAAACAGGACGGAGGCACACTGATCCTGGTGGCCCCAGCGTGGCCCAGAAGGCCGTGGTACTCCGATCTGCGGAGCCTGTCCATTGACGCTCCGTACCTCCTACCTCAACGGCGAGACCTGTTGTCTCAGGGGCCCTGTCTTCACTCGGATCTGGGTCGACTATCTTTGACGGCGTGGCTCTTGAGACAGCCGTCCTGAGGTCTCGGGGCTTTTCTAGCTCCATTATTACCACCATGCTGAGGGCGCGCAAGCCTGCTTCCGCGAGGATCTATCACAGAGTGTAGCACACTTACTTTCAGTGGTGCGAGGCCAGAAACTATGATCCCCAGGTGTTCCGAGTTTCGCGTATTCTGGCTTTCCTTCAGTCCGGTTTGGACTTAGGATTACGTCTTTCTTCACTGAAGGTACACGTGTCTGGTCTGTCGGTGTGGTTCCAGCGCAGGATCGCTGCTATGCCGGACGTACACACCTTTTTCCAGGGTGTTTTGAGAATCCAGCCTCCCTTTGTGCCACCTGTGGCCCCGTGGGATTTGGCGGTGGTTCTTAGGGCCTTACAGGGTCCTCCTTTTGAGCCCTTGGAGTCAGTGGAGCTCAAGTGGCTAACTTTTAAAACTGTTTTCCTCTTGGCAATTGCTTCTGCCAGGAGGGTTTCAGATTTGGGGGCGCTTTCTTGTCGTCCCCCTTTTCTGATTTTTCATCAGGACAGAGCGGTGCTTCGCACTCGTCCTGATTTCCTGCCTAAGGTGGTTTCCAGGTTCCACATTAATCAGGAAATTGTTGTACCAGCCTTTCAGTCACCTGATCTTTCGGCTGGGGAGACTTCCTTAGACGTTGTAAGGGCACTCCAGGTTTATGTGGACCGGACTAGTTCTGTGAGGAAGTCGGATTCTTTGTTTATCCTCTTTGGTTTTCACAAGAGGGGTTGGCCTGCCAACAAACAGACTCTAGCCCGTTGGCTTCGTTCTGTTATTATTGAGGCTTATATGCAGGAGGGTTTACCTGTTCCAGCCTCGGTTAAGGCTCATTCCACTCGGTCCGTGGGCCCTTCTTGGGCTGCTAGCCGTGGCGCCTCTGCTGTTCAGCTCTGTAAGGCGGCCACCTGGTCTTCCATTCAGACCTTTTTGAGGTTCTATGCGTTTGACACCTTTACCTCTCAGGATGCATCCTTTGGGCGCCGGGTTCTCCTATCAGCACAGGAGCGTCCCCGCCCTTAGTTGGACTGCTTTGGGACATCCCCAAGGTCACCCTGTGGACCCCTATGGACCCTGAAGTAGAAAATAAGAGATATGGTAAGAACTTACCTTTGTTATCTCTGTTTCTACAAAGTCCATAGGGTCCACAGGACACCCGCCCTGACGCACCTGGCTTCATATGGGCTCTGTGACTGGTCACCGGTTTTCCGTCTCCCATTTCTGTGAGTATGGTTCTTGTGTGTTCCAGTCTTCCTTCTCTCTGTTTTGTCTCCTCCTCCTCCGGCCTGGGCTGCTTACCAACTGAGGTGCCTGTGGCTCGGGGGCGGGGTATAGGGGAGGTTGGACCCAAGTGCATCCTGGGAGCAGCTAAAAGCTTTAACTCCGTGGTGCCCGAGGATCCAGGATCCAGCTATACCCCAAGGTCACCCTGTGGACCCTATGGACTTCGTAGAAACAGAGATAACAAAGGTAAGTTCTTACCATATCTCTTGTTTTTTGCTACATACATATCCACCTTCAGAACTTTTTATAGTGTGGACGCAGTTATTGGTAATTAGCCCAAAAGTTTCCTGTGTGTATGTGTGAGGGAGGTCTAGATGGATATTGTGGTTCACCAACGTCGCTAGCTAATGATGCTTCCTGCTCTGTGATGATGGCTAGGGAACGTGACCCAGCAAAGTCTGCATTTGGAGGGAGTATACATTGGTGATGTGCCATCTGCCTGTCCCTGGGGCTGGGTCTATGACATGTGCTGATAATGTGCTTGTGCCATTTTATGCCAATATTTTCTCTGTTCATCAAGAGTCTTATTTGTAGATTGTACATTTGTACTGTAATTGTAATAATGTGGTCATAGTTTGTACCTAAATATTAAACATTAATTTATAATAGTTACACAGTGGTGTAGTGGTTAGCATTGCTATCTCTTTACACTAAAGTCATGAGTTTGATTCCAAACCAAGGTGCTATATGTTTGGAATTTGTAAGTGTTTCCTCTAACCCTCCAAAAATCATAGTGGTAGGTTGATTGGCTTCTCACACAAATTAACCCGTGTGTGTGTATCCATGTGGTAGGGAATATAGATTGTAAGCTCTAATGGGACAGGGACTGATGTGAATGACTAAATATTCTCTTTAAAATGCTTCTCAGTATGTCTGTGCTCTATAAAGTGCTTCTCAGTATTTCTGTGCTATATAATGTGCTTCTCAGTATGTATGTGCTATATAAAGTGCTTCTCAGTATGTCTGTGCTATGTAAAGTGCTTCTCAGTATGTCTGCTATATAAAGTGCTTCTCAGTATGTCTGCTATATAAAGTGCTTCTCAGTATGTCTGTGCTATATAAAGAGTTCCTCAGTGTGTCTGTGCTACATAAAGTGCTGCTCAGTATGTCTGTGCTATATAAAGTGTTTCTCAGTATGTCTGTGCTATATAAAGTGTTTCTCAGTATGTGCTATATAAAGTGCTCCTTAGTATGTCTGCTATATTAAAAGTGCTTCTCAGTATGTCTCTGCTATATAAAGTGCTCCTCAATACGTCTCTTCTATATAACGTGCTCCTTAGATGTCTGTGCTATATAAAGTGCTTCTCAGTATGTCTGTGCTATATAAACTGCTTCTCAGTATGTGCTATATAAAGTGCTTCTCAGTATGTCTGTGCTATGTAAAGTGCTTCTCAGTATGTCTGCTATATAAAGTGCTTCTCAGTATGTCTGTGCTATATAAAGAGTTCCTCAGTGTGTCTGTGCTACATAAAGTGCTGCTCAGTATGTCTGTGCTATATAAAGTGCTTCTCAGTATGTCTGTGCTATATAAAGTGCTTCTCAGTGTGTCTGTGCTATATAAAGTGCTTCTCAGTTTGTCTGCTATATAAAGTGCTTCTCAGTATGTCTGCTATATAAAGTGCTTCTCAGTATGTCTGTGCTATGTAAAGTGCTTCTCAGTGTGTGTGTGCTATATAAAGTGCTTCTCAGTTTGTCTGCTATATAAAGTGCTTCTCAGTATGTCTGTGCTATATAAAGTGCTTCTCAGTATGTCTGTGCTATATAAAGTGCTTCTCAGTATGTCTATGCTATATAATGAGTTCCTCAGTGTGTCTGTGCTATATAAAGTGCTGCTCAGTATGTCTCTGCTATATAAAGTGCTTCTCAGTATGTATGTGCTATATAAAGTGCTTCTCAGCTTGCTATATAAAGTGCTGCTCAGTATGTCTGTGCTATATAAACTGCTTCTCAGTATGTGCTATATAAAGTGCTTCTCAGTGTATCTGTGCTATATAAAGTGCTTCTCAGTGTGTCTGCTATATAAAGTGCTTCTCAGTATGTCTGTGCTATATAAAGTGCTTCTCAGTATGTCTGTGCTATATAAAGTGCTTCTCAGTATGTCTCTGCTATATAAAGTGCTTCTCAGTATGTCTGTGCTATATAAAGTGCTTCACAGTATGTCTGTGCTATATAAAGTGCTTCTCAGTATGTCTGTGCTATATAAAGAGTTCCTCAGTGTGTCTGCTATATAAAGTGCTTCTCAGTATGTCTGTGCTATATAAACTGCTTCTCAGTATGTGCTATATAAAGTGCTTCTCAGTTTGTCTGCTATATAAAGTGCTTCTCAGTATGTCTCTGCTATATAAAGTGCTTCTCAGTATGTCTGTGCTATATAAAGTGCTTCTCAGTATGTCTGTGCTATATAAAGTGCTTCTCAGTATGTCTATGCTATATAATGAGTTCCTCAGTGTGTCTGTGCTATATAAAGTGCTGCTCAGTATGTCTGTGCTATATAAAGTGCTTCTCAGTGTGTCTGTGCTATATAAAATGCTTCTCAGTTTGCTATATAAAGTGCTGCTCAGTATGTCTGTGCTATATAAACTGCTTCTCAGTATGTGCTATATAAAGTGCTTCTCAGTGTATCTGTGCTATATAAAGTGCTTCTCAGTGTGTCTGCTATATAAAGTGCTTCTCAGTATGTCTGTGCTATATAAAGTGCTTCTCAGTATGTCTGTGCTATATAAAGTGCTTCTCGGTATGTCTCTGCTATATAAAGTGCTTCTCAGTATGTCTGTGCTATATAAAGTGCTTCACAGTATGTCTGTGCTATATAAAGTGCTTCTCAGTATGTCTGTGCTATATAAAGAGTTCCTCAGTGTGTCTGCTATATAAAGTGCTTCTCAGTATGTCTGTGCTATATAAACTGCTTCTCAGTATGTGCTATATAAAGTGCTTCTCAGTTTGTCTGCTATATAAAGTGCTTCTCAGTATGTCTCTGCTATATAAAGTGCTTCTCAGTATGTCTGTGCTATATAAAGTGCTTCTCAGTATGTCTGTGCTATATAAAGTGCTTCTCAGTGTATCTGTGCTATATAAAGTGCTTCTCAGTGTGTCTGCTATATAAAGTGCTTCTCAGTATGTCTGTGCTATATAAAGTGCTTCTCAGTATGTCTGTGCTATATAAAGTGCTTCTCAGTATGTCTCTGCTATATAAAGTGCTTCTCAGTATGTCTGTGCTATATAAAGTGCTTCTCAGTATGTCTATGCTATATAATGAGTTCCTCAGTGTGTCTGTGCTATATAAAGTGCTGCTCAGTATCTCTGTGCTATATAAAGTGCTTCTCAGTGTGTCTGTGCTATATAAAATGCTTCTCAGTTTGCTATATAAAGTGCTGCTCAGTATGTCTGTGCTATATAAACTGCTTCTCAGTATGTGCTATATAAAGTGCTTCTCAGTGTATCTGTGCTATATAAAGTGCTTCTCAGTGTGTCTGCTATATAAAGTGCTTCTCAGTATGTCTGTGCTATATAAAGTGCTTCTCAGTATGTCTGTGCGATATAAAGTGCTTCTCGGTATGTCTCTGCTATATAAAGTGCTTCTCAGTATGTCTGTGCTATATAAAGTGCTTCACAGTATGTCTGTGCTATATAAAGTGCTTCTCAGTATGTCTGTGCTATATAAAGAGTTCCTCAGTGTGTCTGCTATATAAAGTGCTTCTCAGTATGTCAGTGCTATATAAACTGCTTCTCAGTATGTGCTATATAAAGTGCTTCTCAGTTTGTCTGCTATATAAAGTGCTTCTCAGTATGTCTCTGCTATATAAAGTGCTTCTCAGTATGTCTGTGCTATATAAAGTGCTTCTCAGTATGTCTGTGCTATATAAAGTGCTTCTCAGTATGTCTGTGCTATATAAAGTGCTTCTCAGTGTGTCTGTGCTATATAAAGTGCTTCTCAGTGTGTCTGCTATATAAAGTGCTTCTCAGTATATCTGTGCTATATAAAGTGCTTCTCAGTATGTCTGTGCTATATAAAGTGCTTCTCAGTATGTCTCTGCTATATAAAGTGCTTCTCAGTATGTCTGTGCTATATAAAGTGCTTCACAGTATGTCTGTGCTATATAAAGTGCTTCTCAGTATGTCTGTGCTATATAAAGAGTTCCTCAGTGTGTCTGCTATATAAACTGCTTCTCAGTATGTGCTATATAAAGTGCTTCTCAGTTTGTCTGCTATATAAAGTGCTTCTCAGTATGTCTCTGCTATATAAAGTGCTTCTCAGTATGTCTGTGCTATATAAAGTGCTTCTCAGTATGTCTGTGCTATATAAAGTGCTTCTCAGTATGTCTATGCTATATAATGAGTTCCTCAGTGTGTCTGTGCTATATAAAGTGCTGCTCAGTATGTCTGTGCTATATAAACTGCTTCTCAGTGTGTCTGTGCTATATAAAATGCTTCTCAGTTTGCTATATAAAGTGCTGCTCAGTATGTCTGTGCTATATAAACTGCTTCTCAGTATGTGCTATATAAAGTGCTTCTCAGTGTATCTGTGCTATATAAAGTGCTTCTCAGTGTGTCTGCTATATAAAGTGCTTCTCAGTATGTCTGTGCTATATAAAGTGCTTCACAGTATGTCTGTGCTATATAAAGTGCTTCTCAGTATGTCTGTGCTATATAAAGAGTTCCTCAGTGTGTCTGCTATATAAAGTGCTTCTCAGTATGTCTGTGCTATATAAACTGCTTCTCAGTATGTGCTATATAAAGTGCTTCTCAGTTTGTCTGCTATATAAAGTGCTTCTCAGTATGTCTCTGCTATATAAAGTGCTTCTCAGTATGTCTGTGCTATATAAAGTGCTGCTCAGTATGTCTGTGCTATATAAAGTGCTTCTCAGTGTGTCTGTGCTATATAAAATGCTTCTCAGTTTGCTATATAAAGTGCTGCTCAGTATGTCTGTGCTATATAAACTGCTTCTCAGTATGTGCTATATAAAGTGCTTCTCAGTGTATCTGTGCTATATAAAGTGCTTCTCAGTGTGTCTGCTATATAAAGTGCTTCTCAGTATGTCTGTGCTATATAAAGTGCTTCTCAGTATGTCTGTGCTATATAAAGTGCTTCTCGGTATGTCTCTGCTATATAAAGTGCTTCTCAGTATGTCTGTGCTATATAAAGTGCTTCACAGTATGTCTGTGCTATATAAAGTGCTTCTCAGTATGTCTGTGCTATATAAAGAGTTCCTCAGTGTGTCTGCTATATAAAGTGCTTCTCAGTATGTCTGTGCTATATAAACTGCTTCTCAGTATGTGCTATATAAAGTGCTTCTCAGTTTGTCTGCTATATAAAGTGCTTCTCAGTATGTCTCTGCTATATAAAGTGCTTCTCAGTATGTCTGTGCTATATAAAGTGCTTCTCAGTATGTCTGTGCTATATAAAGTGCTTCTCAGTGTATCTGTGCTATATAAAGTGCTTCTCAGTGTGTCTGCTATATAAAGTGCTTCTCAGTATGTCTGTGCTATATAAAGTGCTTCTCAGTATGTCTGTGCTATATAAAGTGCTTCTCAGTATGTCTCTGCTATATAAAGTGCTTCTCAGTATGTCTGTGCTATATAAAGTGCTTCACAGTATGTCTGTGCTATATAAAGTGCTTCTCAGTATGTCTGTGCTATATAAAGAGTTCCTCAGTGTGTCTGCTATATAAAGTGCTTCTCAGTATGTCTGTGCTATATAAACTGCTTCTCAGTATGTGCTATATAAAGTGCTTCTCAGTTTGTCTGCTATATAAAGTGCTTCTCAGTATGTCTCTGCTATATAAAGTGCTTCTCAGTATGTCTGTGCTATATAAAGTGCTTCTCAGTATGTCTGTGCTATATAAAGTGCTTCTCAGTATGTCTATGCTATATAATGAGTTCCTCAGTGTGTCTGTGCTATATAAAGTGCTGCTCAGTATCTCTGTGCTATATAAAGTGCTTCTCAGTGTGTCTGTGCTATATAAAATGCTTCTCAGTTTGCTATATAAAGTGCTGCTCAGTATGTCTGTGCTATATAAACTGCTTCTCAGTATGTGCTATATAAAGTGCTTCTCAGTGTATCTGTGCTATATAAAGTGCTTCTCAGTGTGTCTGCTATATAAAGTGCTTCTCAGTATGTCTGTGCTATATAAAGTGCTTCTCAGTATGTCTGTGCGATATAAAGTGCTTCTCGGTATGTCTCTGCTATATAAAGTGCTTCTCAGTATGTCTGTGCTATATAAAGTGCTTCACAGTATGTCTGTGCTATATAAAGTGCTTCTCAGTATGTCTGTGCTATATAAAGAGTTCCTCAGTGTGTCTGCTATATAAAGTGCTTCTCAGTATGTCAGTGCTATATAAACTGCTTCTCAGTATGTGCTATATAAAGTGCTTCTCAGTTTGTCTGCTATATAAAGTGCTTCTCAGTATGTCTCTGCTATATAAAGTGCTTCTCAGTATGTCTGTGCTATATAAAGTGCTTCTCAGTATGTCTGTGCTATATAAAGTGCTTCTCAGTATGTCTGTGCTATATAAAGTGCTTCTCAGTGTGTCTGTGCTATATAAAGTGCTTCTCAGTGTGTCTGCTATATAAAGTGCTTCTCAGTATGTCTGTGCTATATAAAGTGCTTCTCAGTATGTCTGTGCTATATAAAGTGCTTCTCAGTATGTCTCTGCTATATAAAGTGCTTCTCAGTATGTCTGTGCTATATAAAGTGCTTCACAGTATGTCTGTGCTATATAAAGTGCTTCTCAGTATGTCTGTGCTATATAAAGAGTTCCTCAGTGTGTCTGCTATATAAAGTGCTTCTCAGTATGTCTGTGCTATATAAACTGCTTCTCAGTATGTGCTATATAAAGTGCTTCTCAGTTTGTCTGCTATATAAAGTGCTTCTCAGTATGTCTCTGCTATATAAAGTGCTTCTCAGTATGTCTGTGCTATATAAAGTGCTTCTCAGTATGTCTGTGCTATATAAAGTGCTTCTCAGTATGTCTATGCTATATAATGAGTTCCTCAGTGTGTCTGTGCTATATAAAGTGCTGCTCAGTATGTCTGTGCTATATAAACTGCTTCTCAGTGTGTCTGTGCTATATAAAATGCTTCTCAGTTTGCTATATAAAGTGCTGCTCAGTATGTCTGTGCTATATAAACTGCTTCTCAGTATGTGCTATATAAAGTGCTTCTCAGTGTATCTGTGCTATATAAAGTGCTTCTCAGTGTGTCTGCTATATAAAGTGCTTCTCAGTATGTCTGTGCTATATAAAGTGCTTCACAGTATGTCTGTGCTATATAAAGTGCTTCTCAGTATGTCTGTGCTATATAAAGAGTTCCTCAGTGTGTCTGCTATATAAAGTGCTTCTCAGTATGTCTGTGCTATATAAACTGCTTCTCAGTATGTGCTATATAAAGTGCTTCTCAGTTTGTCTGCTATATAAAGTGCTTCTCAGTATGTCTCTGCTATATAAAGTGCTTCTCAGTATGTCTGTGCTATATAAAGTGCTTCTCAGTATGTCTGTGCTATATAAAGTGCTTCTCAGTGTATCTGTGCTATATAAAGTGCTTCTCAGTGTGTCTGCTATATAAAGTGCTTCTCAGTATGTCTGTGCTATATAAAGTGCTTCTCAGTATGTCTGTGCTATATAAAGTGCTTCTCAGTATGTCTCTGCTATATAAAGTGCTTCTCAGTATGTCTGTGCTATATAAAGTGCTTCACAGTATGTCTGTGCTATATAAAGTGCTTCTCAGTATGTCTGTGCTATATAAAGAGTTCCTCAGTGTGTCTGCTATATAAAGTGCTTCTCAGTATGTCTGTGCTATATAAACTGCTTCTCAGTATGTGCTATATAAAGTGCTTCTCAGTTTGTCTGCTATATAAAGTGCTTCTCAGTATGTCTCTGCTATATAAAGTGCTTCTCAGTATGTCTGTGCTATATAAAGTGCTTCTCAGTATGTCTGTGCTATATAAAGTGCTTCTCAGTATGTCTATGCTATATAATGAGTTCCTCAGTGTGTCTGTGCTATATAAAGTGCTGCTCAGTATGTCTATGCTTTATAAAGTGCTTCTCAGTGTGTCTGTGCTATATAAAATGCTTCTCAGTTTGCTATATAAAGTGCTGCTCAGTATGTCTGTGCTTTATAAACTGCTTCTCAGTATGTGCTATATAAAGTGCTTCTCAGTGTATCTGTGCTATATAAAGTGCTTCTCAGTGTGTCTGCTATATAAAGTGCTTCTCAGTATGTCTGTGCTATATAAAGTGCTTCTCAGTATGTCTGTGCTATATAAAGTGCTTCTCGGTATGTCTCTGCTATATAAAGTGCTTCTCAGTATGTCTGTGCTATATAAAGTGCTTCACAGTATGTCTGTGCTATATAAAGTGCTTCTCAGTATGTCTGTGCTATATAAAGAGTTCCTCAGTGTGTCTGCTATATAAAGTGCTTCTCAGTATGTCTGTGCTATATAAAGTGCTTCTCAGTATGTCTGTGCTATATAAAGTGCTTCTCAGTATGTCTGTGCTATATAAAGTGCTTCTCAGTGTGTCTGTGCTATATAAAATGCTTCTCAGTTTGCTATATAAAGTGCTGCTCAGTATGTCTGTGCTATATAAACTGCTTCTCAGTATGTGCTATATAAAGTGCTTCTCAGTGTATCTGTGCTATATAAAGTGCTTCTCAGTGTGTCTGCTATATAAAGTGCTTCTCAGTATGTCTGTGCTATATAAAGTGCTTCTCAGTATGTCTGTGCTATATAAAATGCTTCTCGGTATGTCTCTGCTATATAAAGTGCTTCTCAGTATGTCTGTGCTATATAAAGTGCTTTACAGTATGTCTGTGCTATATAAAGTGCTTCTCAGTATGTCTGTGCTATATAAAGAGTTCCTCAGTGTGTCTGCTATATAAAGTGCTTCTCAGTATGTCTGTGCTATATAAACTGCTTCTCAGTATGTGCTATATAAAGTGCTTCTCAGTTTGTCTGCTATATAAAGTGCTTCTCAGTATGTCTCTGCTATATAAAGTGCTTCTCAGTATGTTTGTGCTATATAAAGTGCTTCTCAGTGTATCTGTGCTATATAAAGTGCTTCTCAGTGTGTCTGCTATATAAAGTGCTTCTCAGTATGTCTGTGCTATATAAAGTGCTTCTCAGTATGTCTGTGCTATATAAAGTGCTTCTCAGTATGTCTCTGCTATATAAAGTGCTTCTCAGTATGTCTGTGCTATATAAAGTGCTTCACAGTATGTCTGTGCTATATAAAGTGCTTCTCAGTATGTCTGCTATATAAAGAGTTCCTCAGTGTGTCTGCTATATAAAGTGCTTCTCAGTATGTCTGTGCTATATAAACTGCTTCTCAGTATGTGCTATATAAAGTGCTTCTCAGTTTGTCTGCTATATAAAGTGCTTCTCAGTATGTCTCTGCTATATAAAGTGCTTCTCAGTATGTCTGTGCTATATAAAGTGCTTCTCAGTATGTCTGTGCTATATAATGAGTTCCTCAGTGTGTCTGTGCTATATAAAGTGCTGCTCAGTATGTCTGTGCTATATAAAGTGCTTCTAGGTGTGTCTGTGCTATATAAAATGCTTCTCAGTTTGCTATATAAAGTGCTGCTCAGTATGTCTGTGCTATATAAACTGCTTCTCAGTATGTGCTATATAAAGTGCTTCTCAGTGTATCTGTGCTATATAAAGTGCTTCTCAGTGTGTCTGCTATATAAAGTGCTTCTCAGTATGTCTGTGCTATATAAAGTGCTTCTCGGTATGTCTCTGCTATATAAAGTGCTTCTCAGTATGTCTGTGCTATATAAAGTGCTTCACAGTATGTCTGCTATATAAAGTGCTTCTCAGTATGTCTGTGCTATATAAAGAGTTCCTCAGTGTGTCTGCTATATAAAGTGCTTCTCAGTATGTCTGTGCTATATAAACTGCTTCTCAGTATGTGCTATATTAAGTGCTTCTCAGTTTGTCTGCTATATAAAGTGCTTCTCAGTATGTCTCTGCTATATAAAGTGCTTCTCAGTATGTCTGTGCTATATAAAGTGCTTCTCAGTATGTCTGTGCTATATAAAGTGCTTCTCAGTATGTCTGTGCTATATAAAGTGCTTCTCAGTGTGTCTGCTATATAAAGTGCTTCTCAGTATGTCTGTGCTATATAAAGTGCTTCTCAGTATATCTGTGCTATATAAAGTGCTTCTCAGTATGTCTCTGCTATATAAAGTGCTTCTCAGTATGTCTGTGCTATATAAAGTGCTTCACAGTATGTCTGTGCTATATAAAGTGCTTCTCAGTATGTCTGTGCTATATAAAGAGTTCCTCAGTGTGTCTGCTATATAAAGTGCTTCTCAGTATGTCTGTGCTATATAAACTGCTTCTCAGTATGTGCTATATAAAGTGCTTCTCAGTTTGTCTGCTATATAAAGTGCTTCTCAGTATGTCTCTGCTATATAAAGTGCTTCTCAGTATGTCTGTGCTATATAAAGTGCTTCTCAGTATGTCTGTGCTATATAAAGTGCTTCTCAGTATGTCTATGCTATATAATGAGTTCCTCAGTGTGTCTGTGCTATATAAAGTGCTGCTCAGTATGTCTGTGCTATATAAAGTGCTTCTCAGTGTGTCTGTGCTATATAAAATGCTTCTCAGTTTGCTATATAAAGTGCTGCTCAGTATGTCTGTGCTATATAAACTGCTTCTCAGTATGTGCTATATAAAGTGCTTCTCAGTGTATCTGTGCTATATAAAGTGCTTCTCAGTGTGTCTGCTATATAAAGTGCTTCTCAGTATGTCTGTGCTATATAAAGTGCTTCTCAGTATGTCTGTGCTTTATAAAGTGCTTCTCGGTATGTCTCTGCTATATAAAGTGCTTCTCAGTATGTCTGTGCTATATAAAGTGCTTCACAGTATGTCTGTGCTATATAAAGTGCTTCTCAGTATGTCTGTGCTATATAAAGAGTTCCTCAGTGTGTCTGCTATATAAAGTGCTTCTCAGTATGTCTGTGCTATATAAACTGCTTCTCAGTATGTGCTATATAAAGTGCTTCTCAGTTTGTCTGCTATATAAAGTGCTTCTCAGTATGTCTCTGCTATATAAAGTGCTTCTCAGTATGTCTGTGCTATATAAAGTGCTTCTCAGTATGTCTGTGCTATATAAAGTGCTTCTCAGTATGTCTGTGCTATATAAAGTGCTTCTCAGTATGTCTGTGCTATATAAAGAGTTCCTAAGTGTGTCTGCTATATAAAGTGCTGCTCAGTTTGTCTGTGCTATATAAAGTGCTTTTCAGTATGTCTGTGCTATATAAAGTGCTTCTCAGTATGTCTGCTATATAAAGTGCTTCTCAGTATGTCTGCTATATAAAGTGCTTCTCAGTTTGTCTGCTATATAAACTGCTTCTCAGTATGTCTGTGCTAAATCTGTGCTATATAAAGTGCTTCACAGTATGTCTGTGCTATATAAATTGCTTCTCAGTATGTGCTATATAAAGTGCTTCTCAGTGTGTCTGTGTTATATAAAGTGCTTCTCAGTTTGTCTGCTATATAAAGTGCTTCTCAGTATGTCTGTGCTATATAAAGTGCTTCTCAGTATGTCTGTGCTATATAAAGTGCTTCTCAGTATGTCTGCTATATAAACTGCTTCTCAGTATGTGCTATATAAAATGCTTCTCAGTTTGTCTGCTATATAAAGTGCTTCTCAGTATGTCTGTGCTATATAAACTGCTTCTCAGTATGTGCTATATAAAGTGCTTCTCAGTATGTCTGCTATATAAATGCTTCTCAGTATGTCTCTGCTTGCTGCTCAGTATGTCTGTGCTGTATAAAGTGTTTCTCAGTGTGTCTGTGCTATATAAAGTGCTGCTCAGTATGTCTGTGCTATATAAAGTGCTTCTCAGTGTGTCTGTGCTATATAAAGTGCTTCTCTGTATGTCTGTGCTATATAAAGTGCTGTGTAATGTGTTTGCGCTGTATAAAGAGCTCTGTATAATAATAATACAGTTATTGTATTTCCAGCAGATGGATGCACAAGCAGGAATGACTTGGAGGAAGATCTCATCTTGTCTACAGATATTGAAATAGAAGATAACATCATACAGGAATCTCCAGGAGATAATCCCGTTATGTTAAATATACATCCAGTATCTCACAGTGCAGATATTTTATCTGACCCCTCTAATTCTGAGCAATGTTCTCCTGATACACCAATTTTTGTTACACATAGTGCAGCTCATACACCTATTAAAATATTTCCCTGTTCTGAGTGTGGGAAATGTTTTACACAGAAATCAGCTCTTGTTATACATAAGAGAAGTCACACAGGTGAGAGGCCATTTCCTTGCTCTGAGTGTGGTAAATGTTTTAGAAACAAATCGGGTCTTCATGTACACGAGAGAACTCACACAGGTGAGAGGCCATTTCCATGCTCTGAGTGTGGGAAATGTTTTACACACAAATCACATCTTGTTGCACATCAGAGATGTCACACAGGTGAGAAACCATTTCTATGTCCTGAGTGTGGGAAATGTTTTACACAGAAATCAGCTCTTGTTAGACATAAGAGAAGTCACACAGGTGAGAGGCCATTTCCATGCTCTGAATGTGGGAAATGTTTTACCTATAAATCAGATCTTGTTACACATAAGAGACGTCACACAGGGGAGAAACCATTTTCATGCTCTGAGTGTGGGAAATGTTTTATACAGAAGTCACATCTTGGTAGACATCAGCTGTCACACAATTGAAAAGCTTTTCTATGAGCTGATACAAAACAGGGCTGTAACAACACTCCAGTCACACAGTATTTTAACATTTTAAATTCTCAATCTGCAGATAATTGAGATTTGTGTCATTAACATAAAAAGAGGAGGGATGTACAGCACTAGGGAAATCTAAAAAACAATAATTAATTAATATAGGACTTGATAAAGATGCTTTAAAATAAATGTATAGTATTTAATATGACGAGTCCCAGAGGCGGTGACAGATTTCGCCAGCTTTGCCGTCAGGAGGTGATCTGAATGTTCCAACTGTATTTGCTCCACCCAGATGGTTTAAACTAATAAATCAAACTCATCACTATCACCTGATACCTCTGTCCATATAGACAAGAACCCCTTCACCTAGTCCTACCTATTACCTAGATATTTGTTATACTCCTCTGTATGGCTCCACTTATGTGACTTTCTACCTTTTTGTTTATCCATATCTATGTGTGTATATATTGTGACAGTATCACCAGTGATGGCGCTGGGGAGTAGCGGATTCTGTGTGGGGCAGGAGAGATCTGCACACACAGAGAAGAAAAGGATTGTGGGAAGATGCCTAATGGCTGCCCTTTGCACAGAGCCCAGGTGGAACTGGAGCAGTCAGACAGTCCGTCCAGGTGGGACTGCAATCGAGAGACCAGTGTGCTGGGAAGCCACTGGTGGATAGGAAGCTGGGGTTCAGACCTACAGGCGGTAGGGAGAACCCTAAACCTCTAAAAGACTGTTAAGACTGCAGCTCTGAGGCTGTGTCAGCCAGTCAGCTAAAGACCAGGCCGGAGCCTGTATCAGGACAGCTGATAATTGAGAAGCCAGAGGCCAGGCCGGGCTAATTATGCCAGTGTTACTCTGCAGGAGGCAGAGAGAGACTTTGGACTATGTTTGCAGACTAGCTGCCCAAGGTTAGTCAGGGACAAAGTAGTGAGTCAGTGCCCTGATGGGAGCTAGGCGTTTGTTGGTTTGTTTCCTGATCGTGCTAATATTAAAGCATTATTGATTTTATCTGGAAAAGCTGCATGGACCCTCACTTGAGCACTAAACACTGCACCACTGACACCCATCTACCGAGCTAATTACCCCAAATCATCACAATATATATATATATATCTTTATATATAACGCAGTCCGACAGGCGGAACTCACAGGGCTTGATGCAAGCACATTAAATCAGGAGACCAGACCCCATTTACTGATTAACGTTTCAGTTATAATATCAACTTTCATCAGAATTAAATTACAATAAAACATTTACCTTTATATACCTTCACCATGCTGTGCAGTCGGCGTCCTCCCAGGGCAGTTCGATCCTCAATGATGTCATCGGTGCTTCCTGCTTCCCAGGAGAATGCCTGGAAACAGAAAAACAATCACCCCTATGTGCATATAAATAATACAATGGAACAGGCTGTATATGCTGGAAATAATGCATAGAAATAAACAATCATTCTTTAAGCCATCTCCTTACTTAAGCAAAAAACTGCATGCAACAAACAAGGCTAAAATTCTCGTTTAGGTCCCTGGGTGCTAAGTTATTTAGGCAATGTATCCACCTCGCCGACATTCTAAGCAAATTGTTCGCTCTATCCCCCCTCTCAAGGGATTTGGTGCCTGTATGATAATTTTATAGCTTAATGTGGACAAGTTGTGTTTGAATTCTTTAAAATGGCATATACAGGTTGTTCCTGTTCACCACCATTAAGCACCAATCGGATCGATGACCGATGTAATGCCATGCGTTCTCTAAACTGCCTTGTGGTCTTCCCTATGTAGAAAAGACCACAGGGACAGTGTATGTAATAAAGTACATGGGTGCTCAAACATGTAGAAACTTGTTTGATAGGGATCCGTTTGCCAGTTTGTGGGTGCGTAAACGAATTTCCACATTCTAGGTAGCTGCAGGTCGTTCCACCTGTGCACTTATAGCACCCTGGTTTACAAGTTAAGAAATTATCAGCTGTTGAAGTGTTTTACTTAATTTACAGATCTCAACAATGGTTTTCTGCAAGCTGTGCGACCATTAAGACCTACATTACGCAGACGTCTTTAACTGATACTGGAGTTTGTTTAATTTTATTGAGTTCTTTGATTGTAGTTGCTGGGAGTCTTCAGTTTCACATGCTCATTACGGTAATGTATTTTTATCTTTCATTCTATGGTGGACACTGGGAAAGTGGGATACAGTGTACTGCAGGGACTGGGCACCAAGGAGTTAACTTTGCTGAACTGCAGCACAGGCTCCAACACCCCTATATCCTGCCTGTATCCCCAGAGATCAGTTTTTTCCTTTGTGCTCCGGGAATAGGGGACTTTTTGGAAGGCCCATGTTAACTTCACTTTTTTTTATTAATTTTCACTTTTGGGCTGTGAGCAGTTACTGATACCGGTGACATCCCTGTTCCCCAGCGGACGGCTAGCGCACAGACCTCATAGCCAGGGACACCAGCCATCTCCACATAAGGGAGAGCCGCAACCGAGCGGGGGATCAGCTAAGAGGCTCCCGGTTCCTGTGAGCCGGTGCAGTGTAGTGCTATAGCGACAAGGCCACCGGTGGACAGGGATAACCACCGGCGGTCCTGGACAGCAGAGCACAGTCTTCTTTGTGCCACCGCTAGACCACCAGGGACACTAGCACACAGGAAAGCTGCCATAGGCCAACAGCATGACAGGGCGGGTCCCCACCTGGCCTTTTTTCCCCAACATCTGGTTGGAGACTTCCGACTCATGGGTCCGGACCATCGTGTACCTTCGGCACTGTCTGTGCCGCTGCATACATTAACAGCGGATCGCGGCAGTGAGCCTCAATCCGGGAACAGGTGTCACTAGACTCTGTGTGTGGGGGCCCAGGGACGATCGCCCTTGTCGCCCCCCTTAATCCAGCCCTGAACCTGACAAGGAAGAGCTGAAGTGGATTTATAAATTAAAAACACAGACTTCGGGGGGACTTAACATTGAAAATGAAGTCAAATCAATCAACCAGTGAGGAGGTATATTCGACCCACACAACTTCACATATATTTGTAAACAACCATCTAGAAAGAAGATTTATAGTTCTTCAATTTAATAAGGACTGCATCACCATAACTGAACTATGATTGACTCTAACTCGATTCTATCACCATCCACATAGGTAGGGAATTATATGATGTGGGAGGGATCTAAGAAGTAAGTGATAAACAAAGTTTAGTTCTGAATCATCAAACATCAAAGAAACAATTGACTTTTCCAATCATAAATCTTATTAGAAGATCTGTCACACATACATCATCCATATGTCCGCTTAACCCTATCACCTGTTTTGGCCTTAAAACAGGTTTATATGATATACTAGCTTAATGCCCCCACTAGGATTGAGTCTTAAATTACAAATGCTCACATGTGCACGGCCTCTTTAGGGGGTCTATTTACTAAGCAGTGTTAAGAGACAAAGTGAAAGGAGATAAGGTACCAGCCAATCAGCTCCTAACTGCCATGTCACAGGCTGTGTTTGAAAAATGACAGTTGGGAGCTGATTGGCTGGCACCTTATCTCCTTTCACTTTGTCTCCTAACACTGCTTAGTAAATAGACCTCTAGCAATCTAATCAGAAGATCTGTTGCACTTATACATTGCCCTTATATTCACTTAACTTACATCATATGTTGGGACTTTAAGACAGGCATATATGATATATAACTACTGATATTTTCAGTAGAACTGTTTCTTTAATTAGAATTAATGATATCACTTAGATGTGTACAATATAACCAAGTGCCACCCATCACTCATTCTGTATGAAGAGACACTGATTTACCAATCAGAAACTTTGTTTATCCTATGACATCATGTCACCATGACAACTTGAACACCCTAGTACGTGATACATCATGCGGGAAATCTACTTAAACAGTAACCTAATACATACAGCTAACACGTCCAAGAGGTAGGCTTTAAGGCCACTACACGTCGGACTACTGAGCAAAAATAAAGGACATTCACTACTTTGAACACTGACAAGCAGTCCTAATAGGAGTGGAGACGACCGTGGGATCTCGCGACATTTCGCCTGATCCCGGCAGTCATTCCAGCGTCCGTTGACACCTAGAGTGTAACAAGGCACACACTGTCACTGAACCACCTCCAGTCTCCCCACATTCGGTGGGTAGAGCGGCCGGCCATGGTAGTAGACACCTGGGAACCACGTGATCGCAAGGGAGCGTGAGACCTGACTGTCCCATCGCGTCTGGTGAATAACAGAGGACTACATAGTGAGTGTGTAACCTGGCACACACTCCATCTAAGGCAGCAGCGATACAGGACCATAGACCCTCTGGACTTAATGGTGAGTTGTCAGACCGGAGGGTATGTGACGTTGCCCCTCCAGATTGCAACACCCATAGGACTATATTACCATCATCACAAGAATTAAGACTTTATATGGACTCAGCCATAATAGTTAACTCCTTAATAACTACATATGACCTAGTGCTTTTATCACAGTCAGCAACAAGGGAGCACTGTGACTACCCTATATCCTATTAACCATAATAAACACTAGTTTTTTAACCCCCGCCAAGCATGTGCATATTCATTTAACAATACTATAAGTATTTACACATTGCATCATATATTCCATTGATTACCAAATTCAGATTGAAGTGCAGGCACTAATATAGACTTTCGAGTAACTCCTTTCAAGGCTGTTGGACAGATTGGGAAGCCACTATTCCAATAAATGTTTTGAAGCTACCGTGCTCTGTACCCGACGAGACCCCTCTTGCACCATCAGCCGGTAAAGGTCCAGTCGGACAATGCGACATCGCTTGAATACATCAGTTATCACAGCGGCACTTGCAGCCATGCAGGAGGTGACTCCCATTCTTGCTAGGGCAAAAAAGTTTCTCCCGGTTTTGCCTGCGGTCTACATACTGGGGGTCCTGAACTGGGAAGCGGACTTCCTCAGCAGAGAGGATGTATTCTCAGGGGAATGGTCTCTCCATCTCACAGTATTCTGGATGCTTGTTCATCTCTGGGGTGGACCTCAGATCAATCTGATGGCTTCCCGTCATAACCACAAGTTACCTGAAAGCGCATGGTTTCTCTAATCCAGTTTTTCGGACCATGCTCTCGGCCAGGAAACTTTCCAAAGCTAGAATTTATTACCGAGTCTGGAAGTCTTCCAGTGGTGTTCCACCCATCAGTGGGATCCCAAGGTCTATAGGCTATCCAGAGTCTTGGCTTTCCTGCAATCTGGTTTGGATCTAGATCTGAGACTTGCATCCTTGAAATGTGTATGTGTCTGCCCTTTCAGTCTTGTTTCAAAGACACGTGACGCAGTCTGCAGCGGTCCAGACTTTTCTCCAGGGGGTGCTCCATTTACAACCACCATTTGTTCAACCTGTTTATTCTTGGGACCTTACTCTTACTATCAGTGGATGTTCAGTGGCTCACTTAAAAAATTGTGATCATGTTGGCGGTTGCATACGCTCGCTGCATCTCCAACTTGGGGGCGTTATCTTGCAGGGAGCACTTTCTTATCTTCCATCTGGACAGGACCATGCTTTTCATGCGTATAGACTATCTTCTGCAGGTTGTCTCTCTGTTCCACATTAACCAGGAAATTGTGGTTCCGTCACTCTTGGTCCCAGACACTTTTGGATCAGGCTCTTCCTTTCAGTCTCTGTATGTGGTTTGGGCTCTTCGTATCTATGTCCGCAGGACTGTTGAGTTCCACAAGATGGATTCCCTTTGTGTTGTATGATGCCTGTAAAAAAGGCTGGTCTGCTTCTAAACAAATGTTGGCACGCTGGCTGCATCTTGCTATCCCACAAGCCTATCTGGTTGCTAGGCAGCCGGTTCCGCTTCCAGTTAAGGTGCTCTCTACTCGAGCTGTGGGGGCCTCATGGGCAGCCCGGTGTGGGGTCTCTGTGGAGCAGCTCTGTCGGACAGCTACATGGTCCTCCCACACTTTCATCAGGTTTTACAGTTTCAACACTTTCGCCTCAGCTGATGCGGCCTTTGGGCGCAGTGTACTTTCTGGAGCGCTGGAGCGTTCCTACCCTTGAAGGGACAGCTTTGGGATATCCCACTGTCCGAGTGTCCACCACAGGATGAAAGATAAAACTGGGGGCCTGATTCAGAGTTGGGAATAGAGAGAGATATCTCTCTCAACTAATCATCTTGGTGAAACCATGTTGCAATGCAGGTGGGGCAGATTTAAAATGTGCAGAGAGATTTAGATTTGGGAGGAGTGTTTCCAAACTGACATCTAAATTGTAGAGTAATAATTAAGCTGTGCAGTATTTGTGGGCTACATGCAAAATCAGCCAGTATTTACCCCACATGCAAAAAAAAATTATGTATTTACACCCCTTGCATTGCAACATGGTTTGTCCAGGTACACAGTTAAGTGCTATCTCTCTATTCCCAATCTGAATCAGGTTCTGGATGTTCTTTCTCCTTTCCTCTCTGACTCTTCCTGGGGCTTGTTAAGTCAAACTGGTCTCCAGAGATATAGACGGCTATAGGGGAGGAGGAGCCTGTGCTGCAGTTCAACAAAGGTAGCTCCTTGGTGCCTAGTCCCTGCACTCCACCGTATCCCGCTGTCCCAGTGTCCACCAAGGGATTTAACAGGTAAGACAAAATATCGTCCCTTTTTGATGTACACCTGGGTTATACAAAACATTTATTAGTCACATATGTACCTGCTTCTGTGTAAGGAACTAATGTATACGTCACACTAGACTGTGGAACTATTATTTTTTTTTAGCAATTTGTTGATGAGTATAGTATTCAGAAAGAGTTTGAATTCAAATGTCTTTTCTTAATTTTGAGGTTATTATTGATTGTAACACTGTAAGAAAGGATATTAAAACTAAAAATTAAGAAATAAAACATTCAATGAATAAAAATATATTTTATAAAAAAATATTATTTAATAAAATGAATCAGCATACATACCAGATTTTTTAATGACCAGCTCTAAATGACGTACTTTATCATATCAATAAACTCTCAGGACTTGTTCTCATTATGCCTAAATCTAAGATATCCATGTTATAATTACAGAATAAGGGTTCGCAAGCAGCTTTGCGATTCCATCTGCAGATATGGTAATGAGCAGGGGACATCACGCATCCTGCTGTATTACATATCCGATCTGCATTTTCCAACGCAGCATCGGATACTTTATGGGACATCGGCCACCGCAGTTGATATGAAGAAGCCAGGAAATCTCCGTCAGCGAACGGAGATCCTGGCTTCTTCCCTCCCCCTCAACAGCGGCGACATACCTCCGTTTTGGGAAACGGAGGGCATCGCCGCCCACAAACAGCAGCAGACTGTCAATCACTGCCAATCTGCTGCCAGTCAGAGGGAACGCATACGAGTTCTGCACATACACAGATTCCCAAACATCACTGCTAAATCAGGCCCTCAGTCTCCAAAAGGGACCTAGGATGAATATTAATTTGCTTAGATATATATTATATCTGCCCTTATTAGTGTAATTGGGCGCATGGGTGTGATCATATCGTGTGACTCACTAGTGGACATTATCGCAAGTTACTAATATTAACAACTTAACTATACAATATGGTGTTATAAAGTTGTGTTATAACATGTGACCTAGATCCCAGAGACACTCCCGCTATACAGATAACTAATCCGTTATCTTACTATATCATGTATGTTATTTATACCTTATTGTGTGACTTTATAAGTTAGGAGAATCGCTATGATATATATAACATGTGATGATTGGGATTGGTCAGCTCCATCATGTGACATTGTTCTCATGCTATGTGCCCAGAGACTTGTATTTCTATATCTTCACCATGACAACTCTTACTCATTGTGACTGGTGTAGCCGGTCATGTGATTGCCATTTACCATGTGACCCAGTGGATCAAATCATCCAAGCTTCTTGCTGTTTTTTTCTATAGAGATCTCCATAATTGGTCCATTCCAGTCATGTGTGCATGCTTATATCACATGACCGGGTGGATGTGGTTACCCAGACTCCCTCTCTAGTTAATTCTGGCACTCTGAAGAGACTGACATGATTGGTCCATTCCGATCACATGCCATTGTATACATCACGTGACAAGGACATAGGACCAGCTGCTGTCATGCATTAATTGGTAAATGGAACTTTTTAGTCTTAGGTTTTATATTGTTTATACAAGCTCGGTAGAAAAGGGAGGGGGGTTTAACCCATATTGTTTCTCAGCACACTGAATTATACTAGCAACAATATATGAACACTATATGGTAATAGAATTTCAGAGATATTGGTTGCAAGCATTTGCAAATACATGGGAAGCTGCTAGGCCTCGTCACGGCTTCTCTGTCACTAGCAGTACCTAACACTAAGGGGTTCACATTCGGGGCACAGAGCACCCCAAAAAACGTCCAGCCCAGGGCATCACACAAAAATGGAAAAGTGACAGTGCAGTGTAAAGTATAGATGTGTGCGAGCAATTAAGTGTTGAAAAAGAGGTTAAAATATGTGTGAAAAAAAACATGAATAAAAAACAAACCTAAAAGGTGATGTGAAAAATAACTATGTGTATTAAGTGGTGATGCCCTGAGGAGGCCCAGCCAGAGAAGCTGCGGGGGCCCTACGCCCAAACGCTCACCCCAAATGTAATGTATACCAATTAAAGCCTCATAATAAAGGCACATATATGTTTTGGCAAATGTAAGGCCTCATGGTAAAGGCACATACATAAATGCATCGAACTTGAGAGCCAGCTTACCTGGGAGTCACCCCTGGGAACTCCAACTAGCACTACTAGAACCAGCATGCCCTGCTAATGCTGGCTCATTCATGCATCTCATGACCACATGAGATGTTTTTTTTGTTTGTTTTTACAAACTCATTGCTGATTATACATTAGGTAATGATTGCCTTCTATTTATAATATTATATAAGTCATGACTAATTATGGTTCCCCTCCTGATGCTTGTTTGATCTGCTCCTTGGGTGTATAAGGCAGCCATATTATACTGTATGATACACGCTTCTTAAGAAATTGTGGGTCTAATTCCATGATGCGTTAGTCACTTCATCCACTGGACACGTTTGGGCCACTTGTCCTTCCTTATCCGGACCAGTAGTAAAAGCAGAAATTTGGGGACACCCAGCGTTTACACCCGCCAGCCATCACCCACTGTGAGCTTTCCTGCTAAAGATTGGAGTGACTTCTGTCATAGCAACCTGGTAATATAACTATCTGGCAATTACCCGGATGCAACAAACGTCTTTCCATCACCTTTTAGCTTGTGACGTTACCATTTACATCTGGTTCTCTCTGTGCCCACTTATTTGTAATCAGAATTTGCCTGAATATCAGTGACCTGTGTTTTATATGATTTATATGTATTATGTTTGTAATTTTATGTTATATTTTCATAATAAATACTATATATTTATGCATCATTATTAAGCTGTTATTATTTATTGTAGTTTAGTTTTCCCTAGCGCTGTACAACCCTCTTTGTATAACGTGTTATATTTTATTGGAGGCTGACCCCATCTGTGTATAGCTGCTATATAACTCCTCAGACATCACCTATTAGATCTAATCTTTCCTAATCCTCTATGTGTCATTAATATAAGACGGGGATAGATCACTCGGGTGACACTTATAGTATTGTCTTTATTCTATTAGATATCGGCACCACTCTCTGCAGTAATAACAGACCACATCGTTATATAGGGACTACATTTTATTTATCTCAGTCATACACGGAGAAGATAAAATACAGTATTATTCTATTAGATATCGGCACCACTCTCCTCAGTAATAACAGACCACGTCATTGTTATATTGGGGATACATTTTATGTATATCAGTCATACACGGAGAAGATAAAATACATTATTATTCTATTAGATATCGGCACCACTCTCCTCAGTAATAACAGACCATGTCGTTGTTATATAGGGGATACATTTTATGTATATCAGTCATACACGGAGAAGATAAATACATTATTATTCTATTAGATATCGGCACCACTCTCCACAGTAATAACAGACCACGTCGTTGTTATATAGGGGTTACATTTTATGTATATCAGTCATACACGGAGAAGATAAAATACATTATTATTCTATTAGATATCGGCACCACTCTCCGCAGTAATAACAGATCACGTCATTGTTATATAGGGGCTACATTTTATGTATATCAGTCATACACGGAGAAGATAAAATACATTATTATTCTATTAGATATCGGCACCACTCTCCTCAGTAATAACAGACCATGTCGTTGTTATATAGGGGATACATTTTATGTATATCAGTCATACACGGAGAAGATAAATACATTATTATTCTATTAGATATCGGCACCACTCTCCACAGTAATAACAGACCATGTCGTTGTTATATAGGGGTTACATTTTATGTATCTCAGTCACACACGGAGAAGATAAAATACATTATTATTCTATTAGATATCGGCACCACTCTCCGCAGTAATAACAGACCATGTCGTTGTTATATAGGGGATACATTTTATGTATCTCAGTCACACACGGAGAAGATAAAATACATTACAATTATATTAGATATTGGCACCACTCCGCAGTTATAACAGACCATGTTGTTGTTATATAGAGGCTACATGTTATCATACATGCCTACTCTCCCGGGAATCGCGGGAGGCTCCCGATTTTTCGGGTAACCCCCCGCGATTCCGGAAGAGTAGGCACATCTCCCGCATCCCGCCCACTTCCTAGTGAAGTGGGCAGGATGGGGAGATTTTGCCTGAAATTATCGGGTCCGTCGGGAAGGGGCGGGGCTAAATTAGGCAAATCGCGTCATTTAGCCCCGCCCCCTCCTCACGGACCCGTGAATTACGGGGGTTTCTGTAAAGGGGGCGGGGCCTAATGCCGTCTATCGTCTGGCCCCGCCCCCCGAAGAGGAGAGCAGCAGGTCCCCTCCTGCTGCTCCCGGAAAGCTGCCCAGCAATGTAGGTAAGTATGCATGTTATGTATATCAGTCACACATGGAGAAGATAAAATACATTATTATTCTATTAAATATCGGCACCACTCTCCGCAGTATTAACAGACCACGTCGTTGTCATATAGGGGCTACATTTTATGTATATCAGTCAAACACAGAGAATATAATACATTATTATTCTATTAGATATCGGCACCACTCTCCACAGTAATAACAGACCACGTCATTGTTATATAGGGGATACATTTTATGTTTATCGGTCATACTCTGAGAAGATAAAATACATTATTAGTCTATTAGATATCGGCACCACTCTCCACAGTAATAACAGACCACGTCGTTGTTATATAGGGGCTACATTTTATGTATATCAGTCATACACAGAGAAGATAAAATACATTATTATTCTATTAGATATCGGCATCACTCTCCACAGTAATAACAGACCACGTCGTCGTTATATAGGGGATACATTTTATGTATATCAGTCATACATGGAGAAGATAAAATACATTATTATTCTATTAGATATCGGCACCACTCTCCTCAGTAATAACAGACCACGTCGTTGTTATATAGGGGCTACATTTTATGCATCTCAGTCATACATGGAGAAGATAAAATACATTATTATTCTATTAGATATCGGCACCACTCTCCTCAGTAATAACAGACCACGTCGTTGTTATATAGGGGCTACATTTTATGCATCTCAGTCATACACGGAGAAGATAAAATACATTATTATTCTATTGATATCGGCACCACTCTCTGCAGTAATAACAGATCACGTCGTTGTTATATAGGGGATACATTCTATGTATATCAGTCATACATGGAGAAGATATAATACATTATTATTCTATTAGATATCGGCACCACTCTCCACAGTAATAACAGACCACGTCATTGTTATATAGGGAATCAGGGGCGTAACTATACCTACAGGGGCCCCATAGCAAAAATTCTTATGGGCCCCCCTCTCAGCCCGCGGCCCCCAATCTCGTCCCGCTCTTGCCCCCCCCCCGGTCTGAGCCCCCCCGCACCCAGGCTTACCTGATCCATGGTCGCGCTGTGCAGGGCAGACCCACCTTCCCTCCCGGTTGGCTCCATCTCACTGACTGATGTTGGGAGGAGGTGGCCACACAGCCAGACCACGGAGCAGGGGGGCACGCAACCAAGGAGCAGGTAAGTGCAGTAGAGGGGAGTGAGGAGACTGATAGGGGAGTGAGTAGGGTGCGGAGGGAAGGACAGCGGCCTGGCATCGTAGGTGCAGGGGGAAGGCCGGGCCCCGGGTTGGTCCGGGCCCCATAGCAGCCGCACCCCCTGCACCCATGGTAGTTACGCCACTGTAGGGAATACATTTTATGTATATCATTCATACACAGAGAAGATAAAATACATTATTATTCTATTAGATATCGGCACCACTCTCCGCAGTAATAACAGACCACGTCGTTGTTATATAGGAGCTACATTTTATGTATCTCATCTATACACAGAGAAGATAAAATACATTATTATTCTATTGAAAACAGATTTTATTGTGGAGCCTTATGGGTAGACTCCAGCTGTTTGCTGCTTTGGAATCGTGGATTTAGGGTGACACACGAACCACAATGTATTTCATGATGGTGTTTGGAATTTTTTTTTTTTTTTTTTTTTTTTTTTTAAACATTAGGTTTTTTTCACTTTCTTACAATTCAATGAAAATTTTCTTTGTCTGTTTTGGGGAGATTGTTTATGGACTTTTTAGGAGAAATAAGGAAACTAATGGTATTTTATTGAAAAAAAAAAGGTATTAATTGTGTGTGTAAAGGCCTCAATGATCTAACTGCTGTCTCCTAACAACACTACAAGATCTATCCCGCAGACCTTCATAGACTATGTGATATAATGTGTATAGTGTTGAAGAGTGGCGCTGCCAAGGTGGTCACTGGTGAGGGTACATAAACTATGTGATGTATATTATGGTGTTACAGATAATGAATGTAACTGTACGTTCCTTATATATATTACTTATCCCGAGGTCATTATTCTCCATTTCTCTCCCATGAATGGATAATACTGATCAGCGTCTGCTCGTCAGATACATGTAATATATAATAGGATCCAACAATGTGTAGTGTTTTATACTGATCACAGTAAGCTCAGTTGTTCATTTGGGGTATTGTACAGGTGACGTGTATCACCCCCAAGGTGCAAATTATAATGTGTACCATACTCACCACTATGCATAGTCTGCCTCTCATATACAGGTGTCATTAGATGGTATAAGTAATGTTACTGGTATTAGCAGTCAGTGATGATGGAGTACCTCACTTACACTGACAGTAGTGACACCAAACATGTATGTGTGTCTATGCAAATGGGAGATGGTAATCACATGTGTACTGTACTCACCACTATGCATACTCGGCCTCTCATATACAAGTATCATTAGCTGGTATAAGTAATGTTACTGGTATTAGCAGTCAGTGATGATGGCGTACCTCACTTACACTGACAGTAGTGACACCAAACATGTATGTGTGTCTATGCAAATGGGAGATGGGAATCACATGTGTACCATACTCACCACTATGCATACTCTGCCTCTCATATACAAGTATCATTAGCTGGTATAAGAAATGTGACTGGTATTAGCAGTCAGTGATTATGACGTACCTCACTTACACTGACAGTAGTGACACCAAACATGTATGTGTGTCTATGCAAATGGGAGATGGAAATCACATGTGTACCATACTCACCACTATGCATACTCTGCCTCTCATATTCAAGTATCATTAGCTGGTATAAGAAATGTGACTGGTATTAGCAGTCAGTGATGATGACGTACCTCACTTACACTGACAGTAGTGACACCAAACATGTATGTGTGTCTATGCAAATGGGAGATGGAAATGACATTTGTACCATACTCACCACTATGCATACCCTGGCTCTCATATAAAGGTTTTGTTTTGAAGGACCAATAGGTTTTTATTAAAAGGTAATGAAAAAAATATTATAGTGCATGGATATGCCTGACACATTTATATATAAATAAAATGTATTACCCAGTAGGTGCCATACAGGTGACCCAGTGATGCTCTTAGGAATCACTAATAACAGTTTCAAGTCCGGTTTCAAGAAACTAGATGGTGCAAACAAAGGTCTTACCTCCTTCCATGGTATCAGTATGCAGCTACACCGGGCAGTACCTCCTACAGCCAATGTGTTTCCAGATATTATGGGTCTCATTTATCAACCAGTTTTATCATTCACAACGAGTGATAAAACTCATTGCGTATGATAATGATGCTCCAGCCAATCAGCTCCTAATCTGAGCTGATTGGCTGGAGCACCATTTATCACTCGTTGTGAATAATAAAACTCATTGATAAATAAGGCACTATGGACCTCATTCAGAGTCGGTCGAAGCGGCCGCATGGTCGTACACCACCGATGTTCGCTATACTGCGCATGCGTAAAGTTCGCAATGCGCGTGCACAAATTAGCCGCTACGATCAGAAATTTCTCTCTCCTTGAGCACAGCCAGGTCGGTACTTTGAGTGACAGATTGAGGCGTTTGTGGGTGGTAACAGGGGAAGGTGCTTGAAAACGGGGGAGTGGAGATCCGGACGCAGGCATGCCTAATTATGTGAACGGCGTTTTATGGGAGTGCATATGGTTTATGGGAGTGCATAATTAACAAAGTAGCGTCATGGCACATGTGACATGGGAGGTTTTTACACTGACATGATCGTAGAGCTTAAGAGAGGGTATAGTCAACCTTAAGCTCTACGACCAGTTCCGATGGTTCTCGATGGTCTTGATTAATCATTGAGATGACGTGTAATGCGTACGAGAAGGGGGCGTATTTTTTTGTATTCCGGCCGCTTCCTCCCCTTGGTCGGCCAGCTACCGATCCGAACTTAGGGACGTAACTTGCGAGGGAATCATTTGCATATCCGGCCCCTTTTCCCGTACAACCGTTTCGACCGACTCTGAATGAGGTCCTATATCTCTTTATGAAGGCATAGAGGGTAACTTCCAAAGTGCTCACTGTTATAGTAACAGTCTTCTCTTTAAAAGTGTGTCACTTCCAGTTCCGTTGCTGTGGATCGGAAGTGGAGGTCAATCTTCATGTTAAAATAAGCATCTTTAGGGGTGTGGGACAGTAGTGGATTGCATCATAGTGCCGGTCTCTCAATAGAAAAGGGATCTGGGGATCTTCAATGTATAAAACCCTGAGTGGGTTGGTGGAAGTGATGTCACCAGGATCCCGGAAATTAATAGGTCTGATATTGGAGGCATCTGCAGGGAATTGTGTGATATGTAGTTTTATCTTGTGCCTAAGTATTAGGTCCGGCGGCTATCTTTAGTGCGCTTTGTGCCTGAAAGAAACCCAGATGGAAGTGACGGCGTCCGGTGGACAGGAAGTGGTGTTAATTGTCCTCTAAGGATCATGGGAAATGTAGTTCAATGGGCCATTTCTTTTGGAATTTTACTGTAATTAGGCCCGAGAGACAACTGAAGTATCTCCCATAATAAAATAGGCTAAACATTATACATATATCATTTGTAAAATAATATATTACATGAAGTAGTGTCAAAAAACCTGTATTATCTAAAAAAGGATCCATGCAATGTGGTACTTGTAAGATGTGCCCATTGATAGTACCTACTGTGGAAGTATAGAAGCCATTTTGAAATAAGAATCCATTTTGTATGCCATGTATGCATGGAGGGTGGGTGCCCAGGACAGGATGGAGTTAATTAATTGTACAGACCCTGTCATATGTGCACAGAAAAGCATATGTACATATATGGTAAGGTATGCGATTCCAATGTTTAAACAGCACTATAGTCTCACTGCACATAATGAACAATAGATGTGTTACTTGGAACCTATAAATGAGTCTGTCTGTTAAATAAAGCAGAGATGAGGAGATGCTTGTGGTACATACACATTCGCGTCTAGTGTGTCTATCTTTCACATGATCATATGTGTGATGTTCTGGTTTTGTTGTGGGCCCGGGGTGGTGATAGGAGCAGACACTGAAGCAGGTTTAAATAAAAAGTTGGAGCTTTTAATGAGTGGTTTGATAGACATGAATATGAAAAAACTAAAGTCCAGATATAGCACTAAGTGCACTTGGGAGCTGTAGTGAAGTAATGGGAAAAAGTCCAGTTAGTGACAGGCAATGAACAACCGTAGCCCCCACATTCTTATCCACATAGGATCGTACATGAGTAATGCAGAAGGTGCGCTAATGCTCTGCTTCTTTGTCTGGTGCTACAAGGTTGGTCAGATGCTGTCACTGCCACACAGGGTAAGGAGCCAGGTTATTGTCTCAGGTTGGTATCCCATCACACGTTTCATGCTCACCTGCAGCTGTTCAAGATACTGAAGTAGGGCTGCTCAGTAACCTGAAAGTTGGTTTAGAGGGATCTTATCCCCTCCTCCAACTTTTCTTACAGGGTTTGCATTATCGCTCCTCTAAACTTTACCTGTATACATCATGATGGTATCATGCCCACTGCTTGCTCCCACTTGTGAGGATGCTGTGGTTATGTGTGCACTGCTATCTTTTATTACATAGTACACAGGAGGTTGGGTAATACAGTACCAGGACTATGGACAGATACCTATAAGTGCCAGATATACTACCAACTCACATAAGGCACCTCAACACCCAACAAACCTGATACCCCTGTGGTGCAAGCAGTGCAAGTCCACATTCCGTGTTCCCTGTAATTACTTTATTGAGATATAGGTTACCTGACTTCGTGGTTCTCCAGGTGATGTTCAGGGTCTAACCAATCGTGGCCATATGCTTAATAAACTCCTTTTCCACTGAGGTAGGTACCAGCTACCAATCAGTCCACTCCTGCAGGTACCCCGAGTTCACTGCTCCACAGACTTGTCCCGATGGAGATGGTAAAGTAGGACTGAAGGCAAGGTCTCCTCTCACTGCAGCTGGAACCACCTGGTAGGAATTGAAATCCCACCTTCCCGGTTATTCCATGTCAGCAACTGAGTAAAAGGTCCTGGGCACCATCTTTTATAACTTACTATTTATCTATGATGAGGTGACACCCCTGGGTGTGAGTCCCGAAGTCCTAATAAAAGAGCTAATATTGGGGCTTTGTACAGATGGCCCACCTGTGAGTAGAGATACCAAACTGGATGAGGGAGTCGAGGGCATGATAGAAATACATGATGGCACCACCCTCGTCAGACTTCCTTTATTTATTCTTACATGACATTCATGTTACTGAGGGCCCAATACAGAGGTGGGGGCTGCTGCACTGGTGTCTGTAGCCGGAGATGCAGCTGCGATAATACACCAATGGTAATCTCAGCCTTTCCCTTGTGCATTAGTATGCGCCCCAATGTGCCAGCCCTGAGAAGCCCATTTTCTGCCCCCCCTGCACACAGAGGCAACACCAGTGGTACTAGACAGTAGACCATCTGCGCTTACACCAGCCTATTGCAGGCGCAGTGTCTCTGTATAAACGTGGCTATGGGTCTGAGAATACAGTGCGCTTGCAGTGATGCCCAATAGACGCACATGAGATGGATTTGTGCTCCTGTCAGGCACCTCCTGGTCACCGCCCGTCACTTTGCCTCCCCTGTTCTGTTAACAGCTCTCCAGTATGTAACAGCCAATGCACAGCAGCCAATAATCACTTACCTGTGCAATCATCTGCACTGCCTGCAAGGGGCGTCCACCTCTGACTTCTGCCCAAAAAGTACCAGCCAATGAGCACAGAGCAAGTTTTGCAGTAATATACTCTATTATTGAGTTATTTATAACCATTTCACAACCTCCTCTGCATCATTCCCTCTGCCAGTCTCCTTTCCAGAGCTGGGGAGAGATTAGAATAGACGAGGTTTGGCCCAGCATTAATGGGTTACTAGTGTTCCATGTAATAAATAGAATAGGAGAATCAACCTTCATTTATGCTTTATACCCTCATAATGCAGAGCGCGACACATTCACATTCCCTGAGTACAGTTCCAGGAATAACATCTGCATGATCTCACGTCCTGGGACCTAAAGCACTGACCGGCTCCCCTGCTCCAGCCTGACACTGATGATTACATATTCCACACAGCCCTCCATACTGTATACACTGACCGGCTCCTCTGCTCCAGCCTGACACTGATGATTACATATTCCACACAGCCCTCCATACTGTATACACTGACCGGCTCCCCTGCTCCAGCCTGACACTGATGATTACATATTCCACACAGCCCACCATACTGTCTACACTGACCGGCTCCTCTGCTCCAGCCTGACACTGATGATTACATATTCCACACAGCCCACCACACTGTATACACTGACCGGCTCCTCTGCTCCAGCCTGACACTGATGATTACATATTCCACACAGCCCACCATACTGTCTACACTGACCGGCTCCTCTGCTCCAGCCTGACACTGGTGATTACATATTCCACACAGCCCTCCATACTGTATACACTGACCGGCTCTTCTGCTCCAGCCTGACACTGATTACATATTCCACACAGCCCTCCATACTGTATACACTGACCGGCTCCTCTGCTCCAGCCTGACACTGATGATTACATATTCCATGCAGCCCTCCATACTGTATACACTGATTGGCTCCTCTGCTCCAGCCTGACATTGATGATTACATATTCCACACAGCCCTCCATACTGTATACACTGACCGGCTCTTCTACTCCAGCCTGACACTGATGATTACATATTCCACACAGCCCTCCATACTGTATACACTGACCGGCTCCTCTGCTCCAGCCTGACACTGATGATTACATATTCCACACAGCCCTCCATACTGTATACACTGACTGGCTCTTCTGCTCCAGCCTAACACTGATTACATATTCCACACAGCCCTCCATACTGTATACACTGACCGGCTCCTCTGCTCCAACCTGACACTGATGATTACATATTCCATGCAGCCCTCCATACTGTATACACTGATTGGCTCCTCTGCTCCAGCCTGACACTGATTACATATTCCACACATCCCTCCATACTGTATACACTGACCGGCTCTTCTACTCCAGCCTGACACTGATGATTACATATTCCATGCAGCCCTCCATACTGTATACACTGATTGGCTCCTCTGCAACAGCCTGACACTGATTACATATTCCACACAGCCCTCCATACTGTATACACTGACCGGCTCCCCTGCTCCAGCCTGACATTGATTACATATTCCACACAGCCCTCCATACTGTATACACTGACTGGCTCCTCTGCTCCAGCCTGACACTGATTACATATTCCACACATCCCTCCATACTGTATACACTGACCGGCTCCTCTACTCCAGCCTGACACTGATGATTACATATTCCATGCAGCCCTCCATACTGTATACACTGATTGGCTCCTCTGCACCAGCCTGACACTGATGATTACATATTCCACACAGCCCTCCATACTGTATACACTGACCGGCTCTTCTGCTCCAGCCTGACACTGATTACATATTCCACACAGCCCTCCATACTGTATACACTGACCGGCTCCTCTGCTCCAGCCTGACACTGATGATTACATATTCCATGCAGCCCTCCATACTGTATACACTGATTGGCTCCTCTGCTCCAGCCTGACACTGATGATTACATATTCCACACAGCCCTCCATACTGTATACACTGACCGGCTCTTCTACTCCAGCCTGACACTGATGATTACATATTCCACACAGCCCTCCATACTGTATACACTGACCGGCTCCTCTGCTCCAGCCTGACACTGATGATTACATATTCCACACAGCCCTCCATACTGTATACACTGACTGGCTCTTCTGCTCCAGCCTGACACTGATTACATATTCCACACAGCCCTCCATACTGTATACACTGACCGGCTCCTCTGCTCCAGCCTGACACTGATGATTACATATTCCATGCACCCCTCCATACTGTATACACTGATTGGCTCCTCTGCTCCAGCCTGACACTGATTACATATTCCACACATCCCTCCATACTGTATACACTGACCGGCTCTTCTACTCCAGCCTGACACTGATGATTACATATTCCATGCAGCCCTCCATACTGTATACACTGATTGGCTCCTCTGCACCAGCCTGACACTGATTACATATTCCACACAGCCCTCCATACTGTATACACTGACCGGCTCCCCTGCTCCAGCCTGACATTGATTACATATTCCACACAGCCCTCCATACTGTATACACTGACTGGCTCCTCTGCTCCAGCCTGACACTGATTACATATTCCACACAGCCCTCCATACTGTATACACTGACCGGCTCCTCTACTCCAGCCTGACACTGATGATTACATATTCCATGCAGCCCTCCATACTGTATACACTGATTGGCTCCTCTGCACCAGCCTGACACTGATTACATATTCCACACATCCCTCCATACTGTATACACTGACCGGCTCCTCTGCTTCAGCCTGACACTGATGATTACATATTCCATCCAGCCCTCCATACTGTATACACTGACTGGCTCCTCTACTCCAGCCTGACACTGATGATTACATATTCCACACAGTCCACCATACTGTATACACTGACCGGCTCCCCTGCTCCAGCCTGACACTGATGATTACATATTCCACACAGTCCTCCATACTGTATACACTGACCGGCTCCCCTGCTCCAGCCTGACAGTGATGATTACATATTCCACACAGCCCACCATACTGTATACACTGACCGGCTCCTCTACTCCAGCCTGACACTGATGATTACATATTTCACACAGCCCACCATACTGTATACACTGACCGGCTCCTCTGCTCCAGCCTGACACTGATGATTACATATTCCACACAGCCCACCACACTGTATACGCTGACCGGCTCCTCTACTCCAGCCTGACACTGATGATTACATATTCCACACAGCCCACCACACTGTATACACTGACCGGCTCCCGTGCTCCAGCCTGACAGTGATGATTACATATTCCACACAGCCCTCCATACTGTATACACTGACCGGCTCCTCTACTCCAGCCTGACACTGATGATTACATATTCCACACAGCCCTCCATACTGTATACACTGACCGGCTCCCCTGCTCCAGACTGACACTGATGGTTACATATTCCTCACAGCCCACCATACTGTATACACTGACCGGCTCCTCTGCTCCAGCCTGACACTGATGATTACATATTCCACACAGCCCACCACACTGTATACGCTGACCGGCTCCTCTACTCCAGCCTGACACTGATGCTTACATATTCCACACAGCCCACCACACTGTATACACTGACTGGCTCCTCTGCTCCAGCCTGACACTGATGGTTACATATTCCACACAGCCCTCCATACTGTATACACTGACCGGCTCCTCTGCTCCAGCCTGACACTGATGATTACATATTCCATGCAGCCCTCCATACTGTATACACTGATTGGCTCCTCTGCTCCAGCCTGACATTGATGATTACATATTCCACACAGCCCTCCATACTGTATACACTGACCGGCTCTTCTACTCCAGCCTGACACTGATGATTACATATTCCACACAGCCCTCCATACTGTATACACTGACCGGCTCCTCTGCTCCAGCCTGACACTGATGATTACATATTCCACACAGCCCTCCATACTGTATACACTGACTGGCTCTTCTGCTCCAGCCTAACACTGATTACATATTCCACACAGCCCTCCATACTGTATACACTGACCGGCTCCTCTGCTCCAGCCTGACACTGATGATTACATATTCCATGCAGCCCTCCATACTGTATACACTGATTGGCTCCTCTGCTCCAGCCTGACACTGAGTACATATTCCACACATCCCTCCATACTGTATACACTGACCGGCTCTTCTACTCCAGCCTGACACTGATGATTACATATTCCATGCAGCCCTCCATACTGTATACACTGATTGGCTCCTCTGCACCAGCCTGACACTGATTACATATTCCACACAGCCCTCCATACTGTATACACTGACCGGCTCCCCTGCTCCAGCCTGACATTGATTACATATTCCACACAGCCCTCCATACTGTATACACTGACTGGCTCCTCTGCTCCAGCCTGACACTGATTACATATTCCACACAGCCCTCCATACTGTATACACTGACCGGCTCCTCTGCTCCAGCCTGACACTGATGATTACATATTCCATGCAGCCCTCCATACTGTATACACTGATTGGCTCCTCTGCTCCAGCCTGACACTGATGATTACATATTCCACACAGCCCTCCATACTGTATACACTGACCGGCTCTTCTACTCCAGCCTGACACTGATGATTACATATTCCACACAGCCCTCCATACTGTATACACTGACCGGCTCCTCTGCTCCAGCCTGACACTGATGATTACATATTCCACACAGCCCTCCATACTGTATACACTGACTGGCTCTTCTGCTCCAGCCTGACACTGATTACATATTCCACACAGCCCTCCATACTGTATACAATGACCGGCTCCTCTGCTCCAGCCTGACACTGATGATTACATATTCCATGCACCCCTCCATACTGTATACACTGATTGGCTCCTCTGCTCCAGCCTGACACTGATTACATATTCCACACATCCCTCCATACTGTATACACTGACCGGCTCTTCTACTCCAGCCTGACACTGATGATTACATATTCCATGCAGCCCTCCATACTGTATACACTGATTGGCTCCTCTGCACCAGCCTGACACTGATTACATATTCCACACAGCCCTCCATACTGTATACACTGACCGGCTCCCCTGCTCCAGCCTGACATTGATTACATATTCCACACAGCCCTCCATACTGTATACACTGACTGGCTCCTCTGCTCCAGCCTGACACTGATTACATATTCCACACAGCCCTCCATACTGTATACACTGACCGGCTCCTCTACTCCAGCCTGACACTGATGATTACATATTCCATGCAGCCCTCCATACTGTATACACTGATTGGCTCCTCTGCACCAGCCTGACACTGATTACATATTCCACACATCCCTCCATACTGTATACACTGACCGGCTCCTCTGCTTCAGCCTGACACTGATGATTACATATTCCATGCAGCCCTCCATACTGTATACACTGACCGGCTCCTCTACTCCAGCCTGACACTGATGATTACATATTCCACACAGTCCACCATACTGTATACACTGACCGGCTCCCCTGCTCCAGCCTGACACTGATGATTACATATTCCACACAGTCCTCCATACTGTATACACTGACCGACTCCCCTGCTCCAGCCTGACACTGATGATTACATATTCCATGCAGCCCTCCATACTGTATACACTGACCGGCTCCTCTACTCCAGCCTGACACTGATGATTACATATTCCACACAGTCCACCATACTGTATACACTGACCGGCTCCCCTGCTCCAGCCTGACACTGATGATTACATATTCCACACAGTCCTCCATACTGTATACACTGACCAGCTCCCCTGCTCCAGCCTGACAGTGATGATTACATATTCCACACAGCCCACCATACTGTATACACTGACCGGCTCCTCTACTCCAGCCTGACACTGATGATTACATATTTCACACAGCCCACCATACTGTATACACTGACCGGCTCCTCTGCTCCAGCCTGACACTGATGATTACATATTCCACACAGCCCACCACACTGTATACGCTGACCGGCTCCTCTACTCCAGCCTGACACTGATGATTACATATTCCACACAGCCCACCACACTGTATACACTGACCGGCTCCCCTGCTCCAGCCTGACAGTGATGATTACATATTCCACACAGCCCTCCATACTGTATACACTGACCGGCTCCTCTACTCCAGCCTGACACTGATGATTACATATTCCACACAGCCCTCCATACTGTATACACTGACCGGCTCCCCTGCTCCAGACTGACAGATGGTTACATATTCCTCACAGCCCACCATACTGTATACACTGACTGGCTCTTCTGCTCCAGCCTAACACTGATTACATATTCCACACAGCCCTCCATACTGTATACACTGACCGGCTCCTCTGCTCCAGCCTGACACTGATGATTACATATTCCATGCAGCCCTCCATACTGTATACACTGATTGGCTCCTCTGCTCCAGCCTGACACTGAGTACATATTCCACACATCCCTCCATACTGTATACACTGACCGGCTCTTCTACTCCAGCCTGACACTGATGATTACATATTCCATGCAGCCCTCCATACTGTATACACTGATTGGCTCCTCTGCACCAGCCTGACACTGATTACATATTCCACACAGCCCTCCATACTGTATACACTGACCGGCTCCCCTGCTCCAGCCTGACATTGATTACATATTCCACACAGCCCTCCATACTGTATACACTGACTGGCTCCTCTGCTCCAGCCTGACACTGATTACATATTCCACACAGCCCTCCATACTGTATACACTGACCGGCTCCTCTGCTCCAGCCTGACACTGATGATTACATATTCCATGCAGCCCTCCATACTGTATACACTGATTGGCTCCTCTGCTCCAGCCTGACACTGATTACATATTCCACACAGCCCTCCATACTGTATACACTGACCGGCTCTTCTACTCCAGCCTGACACTGATGATTACATATTCCACACAGCCCTCCATACTGTATACACTGACCGGCTCCTCTGCTCCAGCCTGACACTGATGATTACATATTCCACACAGCCCTCCATACTGTATACACTGACTGGCTCTTCTGCTCCAGCCTGACACTGATTACATATTCCACACAGCCCTCCATACTGTATACAATGACCGGCTCCTCTGCTCCAGCCTGACACTGATGATTACATATTCCATGCACCCCTCCATACTGTATACACTGATTGGCTCCTCTGCTCCAGCCTGACACTGATTACATATTCCACACATCCCTCCATACTGTATACACTGACCGGCTCTTCTACTCCAGCCTGACACTGATGATTACATATTCCATGCAGCCCTCCATACTGTATACACTGATTGGCTCCTCTGCACCAGCCTGACACTGATTACATATTCCACACAGCCCTCCATACTGTATACACTGACCGGCTCCCCTGCTCCAGCCTGACATTGATTACATATTCCACACAGCCCTCCATACTGTATACACTGACTGGCTCCTCTGCTCCAGCCTGACACTGATTACATATTCCACACAGCCCTCCATACTGTATACACTGACCGGCTCCTCTACTCCAGCCTGACACTGATGATTACATATTCCATGCAGCCCTCCATACTGTATACACTGATTGGCTCCTCTGCACCAGCCTGACACTGATTACATATTCCACACATCCCTCCATACTGTATACACTGACCGGCTCCTCTGCTTCAGCCTGACACTGATGATTACATATTCCATGCAGCCCTCCATACTGTATACACTGACCGGCTCCTCTACTCCAGCCTGACACTGATGATTACATATTCCACACAGTCCACCATACTGTATACACTGACCGGCTCCCCTGCTCCAGCCTGACACTGATGATTACATATTCCACACAGTCCTCCATACTGTATACACTGACCGACTCCCCTGCTCCAGCCTGACACTGATGATTACATATTCCATGCAGCCCTCCATACTGTATACACTGACCGGCTCCTCTACTCCAGCCTGACACTGATGATTACATATTCCACACAGTCCACCATACTGTATACACTGACCGGCTCCCCTGCTCCAGCCTGACACTGATGATTACATATTCCACACAGTCCTCCATACTGTATACACTGACCAGCTCCCCTGCTCCAGCCTGACAGTGATGATTACATATTCCACACAGCCCACCATACTGTATACACTGACCGGCTCCTCTACTCCAGCCTGACACTGATGATTACATATTTCACACAGCCCACCATACTGTATACACTGACCGGCTCCTCTGCTCCAGCCTGACACTGATGATTACATATTCCACACAGCCCACCACACTGTATACGCTGACCGGCTCCTCTACTCCAGCCTGACACTGATGATTACATATTCCACACAGCCCACCACACTGTATACACTGACCGGCTCCCCTGCTCCAGCCTGACAGTGATGATTACATATTCCACACAGCCCTCCATACTGTATACACTGACCGGCTCCTCTACTCCAGCCTGACACTGATGATTACATATTCCACACAGCCCTCCATACTGTATACACTGACCGGCTCCCCTGCTCCAGACTGACAGATGGTTACATATTCCTCACAGCCCACCATACTGTATACACTGACCGGTTCCTCTGCTCCAGCCTGACACTGATGATTACATATTCCACACAGCCCACCACACTGTATACGCTGACCGGCTCCTCTACTCCAGCCTGACACTGATGCTTACATATTCCACACAGCCCACCACACTGTATACACTGACTGGCTCCTCTGCTCCAGCCTGACACTGATGGTTACATATTCCACACAGCCCTCCATACTGTATACACTGACCGGCTCCCCTGCTCCAGCCTGACACTGATGATTACATATTCAACACAGCCCTCCATACTGTATACACTGACCAGCTCCTCTGCTCCAGACTGACACTGATGGTTACATATTCCTCACAACCCACCACACTGCATACACTGACCGGCTCCTCTGCTCCAGCCTGACACTGATTAAATATTCCACACAGCCCACCACACTGTATACACTGACCGGCTCCTCTGCTCCAGCCTGACACTGATGATTACATATTCCTCATAGCCCACCACACTGTATACACTGACTGGCTCCTCTGCTCCAGCCTCACACTGATGATTAAATATTCCTCACAGCCCACCACACTGCATACACTGACCGGCTCCTCTGCTCCAGCCTGACACTGATGGTTACATATTCCACACAGCCCTCCATAATGTATACACTGACCGGCTCCTCTGCTCCAGGCTGACACTGATGATTAAATATTCCTCACAGCCCACCACACTGTATACACTGACCGGCTCCCCTGCTCCAGCCTGACACTGATGATTACATATTCCACACAGCCCACCACACTGTATACACTGACCGGCTCCTCGGCTCCAGCCTGACACTGATTACATATTCCACACAGCCCACCACACTGTATACACTGACCAGCTCCTCTACTCCAGCCTGACACTGATGATTACATATTCCACACAGCCCTCCATACTGTATACACTGACCGGCTCTTCTGCTCCAGCCTGACACTGATTAAATATTCCTCACAGCCCACCACACTGTATACACTGACCGGCTCCTCTGCTCCAGCCTGACACTGATGATTACATATTCCACACAGCCCTCCATACTGTATACACTGACCGGCTCCTCTACTCCAGCCTGACACTGATGATTACATATTCCACACAGCCCTCCATACTGTATACACTGACCGGCTCTTCTACTCCAGCCTGACACTGATTACATATTCCACACATCCCTCCATACTGTATACACTGACTGGCTCCTCTGCTCCAGCCTGACACTGATTACATATTCCACACAGTCCACCATACTGTATACACTGACCGGCTCCCCTGCTCCAGCCTGACAGTGATGATTACATATTCCACACAGTCCTCCATACTGTATACACTGACCGGCTCCTCTGCTCCAGCCTGACACTGATGATTACATATTCCACACAGCCCTCCATACTGTATACACTGACTGGCTCCTCTGCTCCAGCCTGACACTGATGATTACATATTCCACACAGCCCTCCATACTGTATACACTGACTGGCTCCTCTGCTCCAGCCTGACACTGATGATTACATATTCCACACAGCCCTCCATACTGTATACACTGACCGGCTCCCCTGCTCCAGCCTGACACTGATGATTACATATTCCACACAGCCCACCACACTGTATACACTGACCGGCTCCCCTGCTCCAGCTTGACAGTGATGATTACATATTCCACACAGCCCTCCATACTGTATACACTGACCGGCTCCTCTGCTCCAGCCTGACACTGATGATTACATATTCCACACAGCCCTCCATACTGTATACACTGACTGGCTCCTCTGCTCCAGCCTGACACTGATGATTACATATTCCACACAGCCCTCCATACTGTATACACTGACTGGCTCCTCTGCTCCAGCCTGACACTGATGATTACATATTCCACACAGCCCTCCATACTGTATACACTGACCGGCTCCCCTGCTCCAGCCTGACACTGATGATTACATATTCCACACAGCCCACCACACTGTATACACTGACCGGCTCCCCTGCTCCAGCTTGACAGTGATGATTACATATTCCACACAGCCCTCCATACTGTATACACTGACCGGCTCCTCTGCTCCAGACTGACACTGATGATTACATATTCCACACAGCCCTCCATACTGTATACACTGACCGGCTCCTCTGCTCCAGCCTGACACTGATGGTTACATATTCCACACAGCCCACCACACTGTATACACTGACCGGCTCCTCTGCTCCAGCCTGACACTGATGATTACATATTCCACACAGCCCACCATACTGTATACACTGACCGGCTCCTCTGCTCCAGCCTGACACTGATTAAATATTCCACACAGCCCGCCACACTGTATACACTGACCGGCTCCTCTGCTCCAGACTGACACTGATGGTTGCATATTCCTCACAGCCCACCACACTGTATACACTGACCGGCTCCTCTGCTCCAGCCTGACACTGATGATTACAAATTCCACACAGCCCACCACACTGTATACACTGACCGGCTCCTCTACTCCTGCCTGACACTGATGATTACATATTCCACACAGCCCACCACACTGTATACACTGACCGGCTCCTCTGCTCCAGCCTGACACTGATGGTTACATATTCCACACAGCCCACCACTGAATGGCTCCTCTGCTCCAGCCTGATAATGATAATTACATTTTCCACACAGACCACCATACTGTATACGCTGAAGGTATAATACTACTGTTAGTAATATTAACAAAAAAATTAGTAATACATTTAAACAAACTTTGCTGTATAAAATACCTCAGAGCACCCTTGTTATACTTCCCAACTTTCTGTCACCAGAAGTCCTCAGGCAGTGACAGGAGGAAGCCGGCAGTGAGTGGTCAGTGACTGACCTATTACCAGGTTACTTCCTCTAGTCTGTAAGAGCCACACAAGCACAATGGTGAGAGCGGGGAATGGAGGTCCTTCTCTATCACAGCTCTTACCTGTGCACTTAGTCCACCCTCATTATACATCCCCTGACTTTCTGTCACCAGAATTCCTCAGTCAGTGACAGGAGGAAGTCGCCAGTGACTGACCTGTTACCAGGTTACGCCGTCGTCTGTAAGAGCTGCACAATGGTGATAGTGGGGGATGGAGGACCTTCTCTATCACAGCTCTTACCTGTGCACTTATCAGACCACCCTCATTATACATCCCCTGACTTTCTGTCACCAGAAGTCCTCAGTCAGTGACAGGAGGAAGTCGGCAGTGACTGACCTGTTACCAGGTTACTCCGTCGTCTGTAAGAGCTGCACAATGGTGATAGTGGGGGATGGAGGACCTTCTCTATCACAGCTCTTACCTTTGTACTTATCAGACAACCCTCAGTATACATCCCCTGTCAACAGAAGTCTTCAGTCAGTGACAGGAGGAAGTCGGCAATGACTGACCCATTACCAGGTTACTCCCTCGTCTGTAAGAGCTGCACAATGGTGACAGTGGGGGATGGAGGACCTTCTCTATCACAGCTCTTACCTGTGCACTTATCAGACCACCCTCATTATACATCCCCTGACTTTCTGTCACCAGAAGTCCTCAGTCAGTGACAGGAGGAAGCCGGCAGTGAGTGGTCAGTGACTGACCTATTACCAGGAGGAAGCTCTGACCTGAATAATCTGCGGTTCAGGTTTTACAATCACTTTTTCTCCACCCTAATAAAGCTGTATACACACTGGGTGGTATATCGTGCATTCAGTTGAACAGCCGATATATATCGCGAATGCGTTGGCGTGTGTGTACTCCCGATGTCTGTGAATGACATCGTTCAGACATATCGCATCGGCTGTGCAGCACTGCAGGTGGGTGAGATATATCGGTGCATCTCACTTGCTGGTAGGGACTGACGTCACAGCTGGGTATGTAAAATCAAATGCCCTCCCAGTTGTGATATCAGGACGATACGTCTAGTGGCTGATCAGTAAATGTGTACAGCTTACCTGATCAGCCGCTGTCGGCACTATGTGTACTCCGATTAAGACTGAACTGGGAGGATCTCTTACACACTATACAGACTGTACACAACATGTATTACATGGATTGTGCCAAACACAAACCATTGTATGTGATACACACAGGTGTATCCCTCTGTAGGAGCAATAAGTAACTTCAGTGATGCTGATGTCTGATATCCATTGTTTCCTCTTGGCAGCAGCCATGCCTGTTATTACATCATAACCCCGCCAGTGATGTCACACACGTCCCCTTACTAGCGCCATCATATACACTAGGGACAGTTCTATAACACAAAGATATCCCATATCTATCTCTATGTGATGACAGCCCAATCATGTAACTAACATAAAATATAAAGCGATACAAAAGGTAGAATAACACTAGAAGATATTACACTGCATTTATTACACTATTAGTACATATAGCATCATCCTCTGTGCTCAGGAGAGAAACGCACAGCAGGGAGCACAGTCTTAAGTTAGACACATAAATATACAGACTCCACCCAGAGCGCCAGGAACACCCACATATAGGACAGTCCTTATTCCTCACACTTGTGGTGTCCTGGTGATGGCGCCACTAACCAAAGAACAATTTGTGTTGGTCAGTCTATTCATTTTTGGAAAACAAACCAATGACATCATGTTTCTCTGGGCACCGGGCATCCTTGTTGCACATCACCGACTATTGCTGGCGGGGAGGATTATGCCACTTAGGAACGTGTTTAATAGGTATTTAGACCAAATGTTCAATTACACATCAATATGAGTTTACCCTAAGTCCCTTGAGCACTGTCCATGTTCTCCTGCCTTGTGCCATTTTGGGTGATACAATTGACCATACACACTGTAAAGTGACAATTAGTGGATATTATCTTGTGGGATAGTAACAGAAAAAATAACAAATAAATACAATCAAATCAAACAGTAGCACAAACCATGTCAGTTCTGCCCTTTATATACCAAAAATGAATGAAAGCAGTGAATGAAGAGCCCATCTCAGGAAAAATATTATGCAAGAGATTTGATCTTTAGATAACAAAATTTCCCTCTCAAAACATAGTTGTCTTTTTAAATGTGTGTAAATAATATTCCACAAGATCAGACTTATGTAATTTCTCTTAATCAGAGCATGGAAATGGTTTCTCACCTGTGTGACTTCTCTGATGTGTAACAAGATTTGATTTCTGTGTAAAACATTTCCCACACTCAGGGCATGAAAATGGTTTCTCCCCTGTGTGACTTCTCCAATGTGTGACAAGAACTGTTTTCTGTGTAAAACATTTCCCACACACAGAACATGGAAATGGTTTCTCACCTGTGTGACTTCTCTGATGTGTGACAAGGTATGATTTCCGTGTAAAACATTTCCCACACACAGAGCATGAAAATGGCTTCTCACCTGTGTGATGTCTCTTATGTATAGTCAGATCTGATTTCCATGCAAAACATTTCCCACACTCAGAGCATGGAAATGGTTTCTCCCCTGTGTGACTTCTCTCATGTCTAACAAGATCTGATTTCCTTGCAAAACATTTTCCACACTCAGAACATGGAAATGATTTCTCACCTGTATGACTTCTCTCATGTCTAACAAGATATGATTTCCTTGCAAAACATTTTCCACACACAGAACATGGAAATGATTTCTCACCTGTGTGACTTCTCTCATGTCTAACAAGTAGTGATTTATCTGTGAAACATTTCCCACACTCAGAGCATGGAAATGGTTTCTCACATGTGTGAGTTCTCTGATGTGTGACAAGAGCTGTTTTCTGCGTAAAGCATTTCCCACAATCAGAACATGTAAATGGTTTCTCACCTGTGTGAATTCTCTGATGTGTGACAAGATATGATTTCCTTGCAAAACATTGCCCACACACAGAGCATGAAAATGGCTTCTCACCTGTGTGATGTCTCTTATGTATAACCAGATCTGATTTGTATGCAAAACATTTCCTACATTCAGAGCATGAAAATGGCTTCAAACCTGTGTGAACTGTTTGATGTAAAATAAGAACTGATTTGGTACTAAAACATTTCCCACACTCAGAACATGAAAATGGTTTTTCACATGTGTGAGTTCTCTCATGTCTAACAAGAGTTAATTTGTCTCTAAAACCTTTCCCACACTCAGAGCATGAAAATGGTTTCTCGCCTGTATGACTTCTCCGATGTGTGACAAGAGCTGTTTTCTGTGTAAAACATTTCCCACACACAGAACATGGAAATGGTTTCTCACCTGTGTGACTTCTCTGATGTGTGACAAGGTATGATTTCCGTGTAAAACATTTCCCACACACAGAGCATGAAAATGGCTTCTCACCTGTGTGATGTCTCTTATGTATAGTCAGATCTGATTTCCATGCAAAACATTTCCTACATTCAGAACATGAAAATGGTTTCTCACCTGTGTGACTTCTCTCATGTTGAACAAGATGTGATTTACTTCTAAAACTTTTACCACACTCAGGACATGAAAATGGCTTCACATGTATATAAGCTGGCTGATGGGCAATACCCTTTGTTCTCTTTGTAGAACATGTGGCATCTATATTATTGGGTAATATATTATCTACTCTAAGAGCAGTAATTGATGTACCAATATCTGTGTTACCAGGAGAACATGACACATCAGAAGGATCAGATGACATATCTGTACTGTAAAGAACTGGATGTATAATTGAGGCTATAGGGGTTTCTACTGGAGAATATTGTCTGATGTTATCTTTTATTTCAGGATCTGGAGATATACTTAGTTGGTCTTGCGATATATTTCTTCTGTTACAGCCATCTGTTGGGAATATAATAAATTTATGGTAAATATGAAAATTTAATGAAACAAGGTTCATTTAAAAAAATCTTCAAATTGATAAATTTAAGATGATTAAAATGTACAATTTTAAGATGATTAAAAGGTACAATTTCTAACTGAAATTTTAGACTGTGCTATACTTGTGTATATAATTCCAATATTTATTACCATATTTCCATGCACTTAAATATCAATATTGAATTAAGAATATTACCAAAAGGGTGGGAATATACCTTGAAAATTGAAATAATTAATAGAATTCATATAACATTTGCGTGATTACACTAGCCCTAAAAACTGTAATACGCTGTATTTTTTAAAAAAATTATGTGTTTTATGTACTAGATTTATACTATGGATTCTCTACCCCATGGAAAGATATGAAGGAAAAATAAAAATAAAAACAAATTATATATATGTAGCATTTTGCTCTCCTGTTGCTTATTACGGTCAATCTGGTGGCTAGTTATATTTGCTTTGAATATTCTGATAGTATTAATGTCTCATCTTATGTAGTGGGTCGTTAGCCCCGCTTTTTGACTAGAAGTATCCGCTTTAAGATGACTATCATTTATTTTATCTTGAGCATATTGTATCCAAGTTTAAACAAAAAGGAAGAAAGAAGGGCTAGTTGCTGGGGAACTCTTGGAAAATTAATATCCAATTAAAATATAACCTTTATTTTTTAGTCAATAAAATTATTAGGTACCCACACAAAACATAAAAGCTAACAAGTGTTATATATTAATCACCTGTCATAAGCAAACTTATACCATAAATAATAGATTGTGAACATAATATCACCAATCAGATAAAAATTATCTGGCGAAATATTATTCAATCAATATTCTACTGAACACCAAAGATTATTACTTATAATCTAATCACATGATGACCCATCACAAGTTAATTGTCGCACAATTAAGTAATTTTACAATGCTCTGCCATGTGCATTCTAGTCCCAATTAATCTCTTAACCCACAGCACCTGGTATTCCTAAATGGTCTCCCATACAAGTACTAACCAGGCCTATTACTGTATAGCTTCCAAGATCAGACAAAATTGGGCAAATCAAGTAATGTATGGCTGTAGATATAATAAGGGACACACATGGTTAGAGCAAGAAATGTAGGACTATCATGGTTGAATAGTCCATTTTATTAATAAAATTCAACGTTCAAGAAAGGTTATGCATGAGCATACTTCATTTGTTACACATAAAGGTAATATGTTTTACTTATGCTTCATCACATATATATTTATTTCATGTGTAACCAAATAGAGAGGAATACATACAGAAAAATCTTAAGATTGATGTAAAAATGATGTATTACACATCCGTGTATTTCATCCTTGTTTTGTAATGATCATATCCTCACTTAATGCTCAAGTATAGAAGTATATAGCCCAAAAAATCTCAGTGCCCATAATAACTTGTTCAATTCAAATAGTGTCTAGATTACATCATGTAAAAAAATTACTCTATATATAAAGATTATGTGACACAGTCAGGGTAGGGGTCCCTCTCCTGGGGTAGATGGACTCCCTCTTTACACACACAGCAGCCGTAGAAACAGGATACAAGTCTGGGGTTCTCGTACAAACTGGTCGGCGCCAGTCTGTATTGTGCCAAATGAATGTAAACATAAACAAAACATAAGTCCTAGCCTGGCTGGGCACTAGCTACACAGCAGATTCCCTCTCTATAATAATGGTAGGGCCTATTGTCCTCACCATCAACAAAACACGTGCACAGTACTTACAAGGAAAGTAACCAAGTGTCTCTGAACAGGCTAGTCTGCAAACAAACCCAGCTTATATTAGCCATTACGAGCTGCAAGCCCTAATGAGCCTGTTACCAGGCTGAAAGGCCCAAAACCTGGAGTGGCCTGTGGATGGAGCCCTCCCTCTCCTCACATCCACACCCCCAGGACCCAAACCAGCTTTTCTCTAAAGCCAACATTTCTAGTCTGTTTTTTCTTTAACAGACTTCTCCTGGGGGTTTCAGAACACATATGACAGGAACCTAGGATATACATATAAGCCATTCCAGACTTCTCCAGTGCTTCTATCACAATTAATATTGGATTCAATATTAAGTCTTAATAATCCGATATTATTCGCCATGGATGGTAAATCATACATAGAAGGCACAATAAGCATTGCCTTGCTGAAGTGCCATAAACAATGCATTCATAAATTTCAACGCCATATATTCATGTGAATTGCTGTATTGCATGTCATGTTAAAATTTAAAGTACTTAACACTTAAGAGCATAGCATTAATTACATACATCCACATGGTACCTGCTGTGTGTGGCTAAATTACTGATTAGACACGGAGGTCCATCAGTTGAGTTACATGGCATTACAATACCAGTGTTCTAGTGTCCTGGAGTCCGGTCTGTAAACTGACTGATTCTCCAGATAGAATATAGCCTTTGAGAGGACGCACGTTTCGCCTGGCTGAGGGCTTGTTCACCTCATCCATATTGTATCCAACTCTAGCTTGTTTTGTTTGTGACTGTAACCTGGGTGATGGTGACACTAGTGATGATAGCGCCTGAGCGAGATGACGGCGACCTGAGTGCAATGACGTCAGCAACTTGAGACCGCCGCCCGGGTGAGTGGTCCCGCTTCCGATAGTTGAGCATTCACATGTGGAGTAATAGATGTATATTATAAAAGGTATGTTTTTTTGCGTTTTCTTGTATCTTGAAAAGTTTAGCAAAACTGAAATGTTGATGCTATGCTAATGGCCATGCTGTAATTTCTTTACATTATACCTGTAGTGCCGCACCTTCTGCAGTCTAATTATTTATATATATACACACACATATACATACATACGCACAGAGAAAAATAGAGTGATCCAAAAGCGTGATCTTCTATTAATTGATTCTGTCGAAGTGGAAGGAGAGATACACAAGAAATTAAATCCAAAGTACATGGACCCCTTTTAGGGCTTCAAAATCCTCCACCTCCGACTCACCTCCAAATGGAGAAATATGTTCACATAAAGGTATCTGTCTTGCGTCAGCTTACAGTGGAAATACAGGTATTCATATATTCCCAATTGGACCTCCCCTATGTAAAAACACTCACCTGGGACCAGGTATAAACGTTCCCATCAGGGTTTCTTTAGGTCCAACAGAGCACTCCTCATTCCAAAAGCTGGAAGCAATCCTTTCAATACAATGATCCAAAAATCATATAAAAGTCCAAAGTTTATTGGTACAATACAGGAACAAATAAAAAATAGATAAAATCCAAGCATAGAGTCCTCTTTCCTTATTACAGGTAAGTAATAGAAATTCTCTCCTGAAACCCCAAATGAATGAGTATGGAGAACCAACCAGTAAAAGAATAAAAAAATAGCAGCAACAAGAAAACTTGCCACAGTAGACACCCTGAGGAAGGACCTTTGGTCAGAAACGCGTTGGTGGTACTGTGGCAAGTTTTCTTGTTGCTGCTATTTTTTTATTCTTTTACTGGTTGGTTCTCCATACTCATTCATTTGGGGTTTCAGGAGAGAATTTCTATTACTTACCTGTAATAAGGAAAGAGGACTCTATGCTTGGATTTTATCTATTTTTTATTTTTTATTTGTTCCTGTATTGTACCAATAAACTTTGGACTTTTATATGATTTTGGATCATTGTATTGAAAGGATTGCTTCCAGCTTTTGGAATGAGGAGTGCTCTGTTGGACCTAAAGAAACCCTGATGGGAATGTTTATACCTGGTCCCAGGTGAGTGTTTTTACATAGGGGAGGTCCAATTGGGAATATATGAATACCTGTATTTCCACTGTAAGCTGACGCAAGACAGATACCTTTATGTGAACATATTTCTCCATTTGGAGGTGAGTCGGAGGTGGAGGATTTTGAAGCCCTAAAAGGGGTCCATGTACTTTGGATTTAATTTCTTGTGTATCTCTCCTTCCACTTCGACAGAATCAATTAATAGAAGATCGCGCTTTTGGATCACTCTATTTTTCTCTGTGCATTTGACTTGGAGGCGTGGTGCCCCTAAGAGTGGACTAAGCAGCGGTTTGTGGGGCGCTGGTTGCCTTTACATTTTTTTGTATTTGTATTTTATACATACATACGCAGTGCATCTGGAAAGTATTCACAGCAATTCACTTTTTCCACATTTTTTTATGTTACAGCCTTATTCCAAAATGGAATAAATTAATTTTTGTCCTCAAAATTCTACACACAATACCCCATAATGACGTGTATTTTTGAGATTTTTGCAAATTTAATAAAAAAAAAAAAACTAAAAAGCACATGTACATAAGTATTCTTGAGATGTTCCTACAGCTTAATTGGAGTCCACTTGTGGTAAATTCAGATGATTGGACATGATTTTGAAAGGCATACACCTGTCTATATAAAGATCTTGACAGTGCATGTCAGAGCACAAACCAGCATGAAGTCCAAGGAATTGTGTGTAGACCTCCGAGACAGGATTGTCTCAAGGCACAAATCTGGGGAAGGGTACAGAAAAATATCTGCTGCTTTGATGGTCCCAATGAGCACAATGGCCTCCATCATCCATACATGGAAGAAGTTCGTAACCACCAGGACTCTTCCTAGAGTTGGCCGGCCGTCTAAACTGAGCAATCGGGGGAGAAGGACCCTAGTCAGGGAGGTGATCAAGAACCCGATGGTCACTCTGTCAGAGCTACAGCATTCCTCTGTGGAGAGAGAAGAACCTTCCAGAAGGACAACCATCTCTGCAGCAATCCATCAATCAGGCCTGTATGGTAGCGTGGCCAGATGGAAGCCACTCCTTAGTAAAAAGCACATGGTAGCCCGTCTGGAGTTTGCCAAAATGCACCTGAAGGACTCTCAGACGATGAGAAACAAAATTCTCTGTACTGATGAGACAAAGATTGAACTCTTTGGCATGAATGCCAGGCGTTAAGTTTGGAGGAAACCAGGCACCGCTCATCACCAGACCAATACCATCCCTATAGTGAAGCATAGTGGTGGCAGCATCATGCTGTGGGGATGTTTTTCAGCGGCACTAGGATAGAGGGAAAGATGAATGCAGCAATGTACAGAGACATCCTGGATGAAGACCTGCACCAGAGCGCTCTTGACCTCAGGCTGGGGTGACGGTTCATCTTTCAGCAGAACAACGACCCTAAGCACACAGCCAAGGGATCAAAGGAGTGGCTTCAGGACAACTCTTGAATGTCCTTGAGTGGCCCAGCCAGAGCCCAGACTTGAATCCGATTGAATATCTCTGGAGAAATCTGAAAATGGCTGTGCACCGATGCTTCCCATCCAAACTGATGGAGCTTGAGAGGTGCTGCAAAGAGGAATGGGCGAAACTGCCCAAAGATAGGTGTGACAAGCTTGTGGCATCATATTCAAAGACTTGAGGCTGTAATTGCTGCCAAAGGTGCATCAACAAAGTATTGAACAAAGGCTGTGAATACTTATGTACCTGTGATTTCTTAGGTTTTGTTTATTTTTTTTATTCAATTTGCAAAAATCTCAAAAAACTTTTAGAATGTAGAATTTTGAGGACAAAAATTAATTTAAGGGTATGTGGGTAAGTGGTATATTTGTCTATATTAACACTGTTATTGCACTGTTTTTACTCATGTTGTCTTGAGAAAGGGGATACAGTCCCCGAAACGTCGACCTGTATGTCACAATAAATAGACCCCAGAGTGGGTTATTTTTCACCATTTTCTGCAAGTCTCTGAGTGCCGCCTCTTTGGACTTCTACTTACCTGTGGGGGAGCGGGGGGCATGGCCACGGAGAGCATGCTGTAACACGTATCTGGCTAAGCTCTCCGGACCACTAAATCCTGTTCATCCATCCCGATTGCTCCCCCGGGACTGAAAACAGGCGTGGGGCCAGCGGAAGGTGCGGTGACGGCAGCGAGCAGTGATTAAGGGGACAGGTCGGCTGACTTACATGGCAAGAAGCTGCGGCGGTGAGACAGGGCGGGATCACGTGCACCGCCGGCGCCATCTTCCCCTGACAGAGCAGTATCTGCGCGGCGGCTCCTCAGTGTCGGGAGGGAGCACATTCATCCAAGCAGCCAGCGGCAGAGTGGTGACTCATCCTATGGCCTCCCAGCGTGGCAGACGGTGAGAATTCTCCGCACAGTGTGAGCGCTCAGCTCGGCTCTCTATACTGCAGGGCTGTGTGTGCTATAGCTGCAGGGTGACTCATGCGGCTCCAGTTCACAGTTCTGCACCCTGTCTCCTGGTGGCAGTTACTATTATAAACACAGTGCCTGTATGTGCCTCATATAAAGAATATTATAAAGCAGGAGGAGGTGTTACATACATTTACACCTGTATAATACAGTACTCTGCCATATTCTACAATAGACAGCTCCTCCCATCTATATTCATGATGGGGAATTCAGCTGATGCAGCTAAACTGGAAAAGTTCTCCAGAGTACCTTCTGCCAAATCCACTTCTGCTGCACAGGAAGACAAATCCCCTCCTACATCCCCTGCAGAATCAGCAACCTCAGTTGAGTCGTCTGACGCTGCGCTTCAACATGTTCTTGAGGCGGTGACGGCTTGTGAGACTAGGTTGTCAGAGAAGATCGGGAAAGTACAGTCTGACCTCTCAATTATACACCATGACCTGCAGTGTGTGCGCGAGAGAGTTGGTGAGGTGGAGACTCGCACTTCCACTTTGGAGGATAAGATAACTCCTTTAAGCGTCCGTGTTGACTCTATGGATTCCCAGCTTATTTCCATACAGAGGAAAATGTCCGACATGGAGGGACGCCTAAGGCGTAATAATGTCCGTTTCGTGGGGTTGCCAGAGGAGGAGGGAATGAATCCTGAAAAATTCCTGGAAAAATGGCTGTCTGATACGTTCGGATCTACCTCTTTCTCATCTTATTTTACAATTGAGAGAGCTCATTGGGTGCCATTTAGACCCCTGCCGCCTGGGGCGTATTCTAATAGCGAAGTTCCACGATCGAGACTCTGTTCTTCGACTGGCACATACTAACGGCCCTTTACAATGGAATGGGACTCGTATCTCCACATTTCCGGATTTCGCTGTGGAAGTACAAAAAGACAGGGCCCAATTTCTTCCGATTAAAAGGCGGTTGTGTGATCTTAATATTTGATACGCCATGATATACCCATCCAAGCTTCGTGTCATTGCTGATGGTGAGACCAAGTTCTTCTCGACTCCTAGGGAAGCGGCACTGTGGCTGGACCACCGCAGACCAGCCAGGGAAGCACTGGCTAATGATTGATATCCTGGTATCTTATTTTGAGTTTCACCAATTATATGTAGTTACAAGACTATTATATAATGTACTCCCGCTGCAGTGTCTATGGTTCATGCTATAGCGATGTGGATATGATGTTAACAAATTGTTATACTTACATAAGGACCTGTTGCTGCTAACATTATATTTCCACAGATTTATCCACATTTAGGTAATTTGTTTCTGTGTTTGTAATATTCTGTCCCATATGGGTAAATTGATATGTGTTTTCCTTCTTTGTTTTCTGCTGGCTAGACGTCGGATGATATATATTATATTTTGTTTAAGACGTGTTAATATTCCCGGGGGAAAACTCCGTGTTCGGAGGCTTTTATGTCTTTTATGTGTTTTGTTCTTTAGCCATTATATTTTTTGCTCCATCTATTGTTTGAGAAGCAAGATAATATACTCTGCATTGTTTAGTTTAGTAGTGTGGGATAGGGGTGTTCAGGTACAAGGTATGCCTAGGTTGGGTCTGGTATACAGGGTGTTATACAGGGTGTTATAGGGGATGAGCCCATGCTAGATGTATGGGATAGTTTGTTTATTTTCTTTTTTTTCTTTTCAATTGTGGTTTCTTTGTATTTTGCGTGGTGTCACATACTCTCTTCATATGGTTTCATGGATATTTAAATATTTTTGTAATTATCTGAATGTCAGCATCACACAATATTAATGTTCTCACCTGGAACGTGAGGGGCTTGAACGATAAGGTGAAGAGATCGCTGGTGTTTAGACAGGTAAAAAAATACGCTTCAGATATAATTTGTCTAATGGAGACTCATTTGACAGGTGGGAAATTGTTGTCGTTAAAGAAGCCATGGATAGGATGGACATATCACTCCTCACATACTTCTGCGTCATGAGGTGTGTCTATTCTAGTGCAGAAATCTGTCCAGAAATCTGTCCAGTTCCTTTTGGAAAAGGTGCAGTGTGATGCATGGTGTAGATACGTGCTCTTAAAATGTAAAATTAATTCTATATCCTTATTATTATTGGCGGTATATATCCCACCACTGTACTCCCATGATGTTCTCAAAAAGGTCGCCTAATTCTTGGCCGTATTCCCGGGAACTCCTGCTCTATGCGTGGGGGACTTTAATAACATATTAGACCCTCTGTTAGATAGACATAGAATGTCTGCTCCAGCTACACAGGGGAGGGGAACAGGTTTCTCAAATATGGTTGGAGGAATGGGCCTAGTTGATGCCTGGAGGGTGAGGTATCCCTCTGTGAGACAATATTCCTGCTTCTCATACACACATTCAACATTTGCCAGGATTGATCTGGCTTTAGCTACACCATATTTGCTGCCTAGAATCCACAATATAATATATGAGACCAGGGGGATTTCTGACCACTCCCCAATAACAATTAGTCTAGACTTGGAGGGTCGGAGGGGCCAACAATTTTGGAAATTTAATCAGTTTTGGCTGTCACGTATGGGCACTGGAGCGGAGTGGAATTTTTTTAATTAAACAGCGGTACTGGATCTGTATCGGTTTTGTGGGATGCCTTTAAGTCATTTCTCAGAGGCTCTAGAGTTGCTGGCTTGAAGTTTTCCTATAAAAAAGTTGAAATGGATTTGGAGGCTTCATGTAAATCCTTGGAGTTAGCCTGTATTGCTGATGGCTCAGGATTAAATAAAAAAGCATGGGGGGATGCCCAAAAATTGTGGAAGGACTGTTTGATGGACAAGGCCCAATATAGACTACTTTTTCATTCACACTTGCAATATGCATCGGGTGATAGACCCGGTTCTTATCTAGCTAACTTGGCCCGAACTGAACAAAAATCACCCAATACAGTGATAAAATTAGTTGGGTCAGATAACGTTGAATATGTGCGCAGCCCAGATATTGTGGAGGAATTCGTTAAATATTACGTGACCTTTATAAATCTAGGTTGGTCCATTCCCAATAGGAGGTACGTGAATTTCTGTCTGCTGTGTCACTCCCGACACTCTCCCCGGAGGCAAGGGATTCTCTTGACTCACCATTGACATTAGAGGAAGTAGAGGTGGCCCTAAAATCGTTCCCAAATGGTAAAGCCCCTGGCTTAGATGGGGTCCCCCTGGAGTTATACAAAAAACATAACAAAACATTTGTACCTCAACTATTGGAGCTTTTTAATCAAATTTACGTAAACAATATGTTGCCAAAGTCTATGTCTGAGGCACTGATAGTTGTCTTACCTAAATCAGGTAAAGATCTTACCAGAACTGAATCATACAGACCCATTTCTCTCCTCACTACAGATGTGAAAATCCTTGCAAAAATATTAGCCTCCAGGATTAACCCGGTCATAACCCAATTGATTCACCCTTATCAGACAGGCTTTATGCCCGGTAAGTCCACGGTAATAAATTTACGGCAGTTATTTACACACCTACAGATAAAACGTGGGGACCCACAAACCTCTATTATCGTGTCACTGGATTCCGCCAAGGCATTCGATTAGATTGAATGGGTATCTCTCTGGTAGACTATGGAACGTTTTGGTATTGGCCCGGTTTTATTAAGTGGATAAAGCTTTTATATACGGACCCTGTGGCGAGGGTGTCGGTGAACGGATTTATTTCCACATCCTTTTCTCTGTATAGGGGAACAAGGCAGGGATGTCCCCTGTCACCCATCCTGTTCGCTATGGCCATTGAGCCCTTGGCTTGCATGATTAGAACTCACGCTGACATACATGGGTTTCAGCTAGGATCAAGGGAAGATAAAATTGCGCTGTATGCGGATGACATACTACTTTTTGTCACGCACTTTGATACTTCTATGCCTAAGGCTTTAGAGGTTATTGACTTATTTGGAAAATATTCTGGCTTATTAATTAATTCGGATAAATCATGTATCCTTCCCTTCAGGGGGACTTGCCCTGATGTTCCTGTTATAAATCTTCCTTTAAAATGGGTGAATTCATTCAAATATTTAGGAATATGGATCTCTAATACCCCTCAACAATATTTGTCACTGAATTTACTGCCGCAAATTGCTTATCTTAAGTCTCATGTCCCAATTTGGAGTAAACTGCCACTAACTTTAACAGGAAGAGTGTACCTTGTTAAAATGGTTCTCCAACCTAAAATCTTGTACATTCTATGTCATTCTCTCCGGTGTACATCCCTCAGAAATTTTTTAAACAGATTGATGGTCTTTTATCCTCTCTACTATGGGCCAACAAAAGAGTCAGGATCAAATTAGATACTTTAACTAGGCCTCGTGATTCTGGTTCACTATAAGACAGACCTATCTCCATTGTGACAATTGCTGAGTGATAATATACATATAGTTAACATCCCCTTAATTAGGCAGGCTATCACTATCTGGAGACTGGTTTCACGTCTATTACAAGCAGAGGGCATAGATCCAGATACTCCTCTTGCCCATGCTAATTGTCTCAGTGAGCTCTCTACTCTTCAGGTCGGTGAGGCCTGGGGCCAGTGGGGTATAGTGTCTATTGGGCAGATATTTCAGGCAGAAACGCTAAAGTCCTTTCACCAGTTGCGTCTAGAGTTTGACGTCCATAACAATTTCTTCTTTAGATACCTCCAGCTTAGACATGCCATCAATGCCCAGTTCTCTGAAGTTCCTCTATCTTTTCAGGAGTCTCCCATTAAAACTTTATTGCAATCTGCTGGTTCTGGCCGCTTAATATCTGGGATTTACTCTAACTTGTTGAACAAGCACCATAAGTCTGAGTTATTATCTTTAAAATTGCAATGGGAAAATGATGTTGGAGTAATCGAGGAGGATGATTGGAGAGCAGCTCTTGGTAGCCCTCATTTTGCTACCACGTCCGTTAGATACCAGCAGATACAATACTTTATAATACACAGAGTATATATGACACCCGCCCGATTAATGAGAATAGGGGGCAGGTCGGACTCGAAATGTCCTAAATGTAACTCTTCTGAGGGGAACTTTTGGCATTTAATATGGTCTTGTCCTCTGGTGAATTCCTTTTGGCAGGTGGTACTCTGTGTTATTATTTCTACGGGTATACCTCAAGATATCCTTACTCCTATGACATGCATTTTGGCTGTGATTGATGCAGACACAATCGATAAACATGCCATACGATACACTGTTAATCTCTGTACGCTTGCCAAAGTATGTATAGCAAGGGAGTGGATGGCGATTTCTGGGCCAAACCTGGGAACATGGTTATCCTTGGTTGGGGCGGATGCTGCACATGAAAGGTATGTTTATACCGCCAGAAACGCAGTGCATAAATATTATGCTACCTGGGAAAGATGGCTCGATTCCCCACATAGTTGTTCAAGGTTGTCTGTGCCTAACCTGTTCACTGCTTAGTTCCAGGGAGCCACGTTACCAAAATATGCAAATATTGTTGTGTGAGGAGGCATCGCCGTATACCTATATGTCGAATTATATATTTGATGTTGGTAATTCATGTGAAGGAAGGAACATAATTCATTTGTTAATTAAATGCTATAAAGTGAGACCACACATACTTATTCTATTTTTTTTCTTTTCTTCTATTTGTTGTTTTCTTTGTGATTTATGTACTTAGTTTTTATTGTATTATGTACAATGTTCTCCTAATGTAAATTTATTATGCATATAAAACTCAATAAAAAATTATTGGATTACCTGTGGGGGAGCAATACCCTCTAGGAGGGCACCCGAGCCTATTTAATTGGAAGGACTGGTGAGTGCCAATTTTTTCTGTGTATATATATATATATATATATATATATATATATATATATATATATATATATATGTGTGTTGTAGCACTTTCTGGCTCTGTTTGGGTAGAATTAGGTGTTAATTTGGCGGCTTCTTTTTATCCTATTGGGTGCGTCTGTACGCCCTACAGTTACTATTCTTTAACCTATTACCAATGAAAGAACCACTTAGCTGAAATACCTTGCCAGATGGTAAACATAACATTGCAGGCATTAACTAATCCTTTTTTGTAGATATGATACAGGGGCGGCCAAATCTGCTTTAAAATCTTCATTTATTCTCCCTCTCTGTTCAAACAATCTCTACAGTAGACACAACCAGATAGGGGCAGCAATGTCCTCTGCTTACACCAGAAGAAGTTACGATCAGTCTTTGCTTTGAAAGCATGAGCCCCTACTAATTTACTTGGTAGAGATTGGATGTGTAAGAGGGGCTGTATTACTAATTGCAAACTGGATAGCGTGTTCTTATAAATACCGAGAATAAGTATTACAAAACTTATTAGAAACTCTTCAGGGGCTCAGGGGGTATATTTACTAAAGTGAGAGTATTAAGAAGTGGAGATGTTGCCCATAGCAACCAATCAGATTCTACTTAACATTTAACTAGCATCTTCTAGAATATAATAGCTCAAATCTGCAACATCTCCACTTCTAAAAACTCTCACTTTAGTAAATTTATCCCTCATAGTGAACCAACCGGCGAAACCCTCAAATCCACCCAGACTTGAGTTTATTCTGTCTTAATTCGGTTTTATTCGTCTAGACTAAAAATGGGCAAGACATTGTACTAAAGTCTAATGTAGCCCCAGTTGTGGTTTAGTTAAAATAAGGTAGACTAGCACCAAAAATTCCACAATATCCTTTAAGACTAGAGGCTGAACTAGGTGTGTTTCATGTTAAAAACTACTAGTTGTTACAACCCTGGCTAGTTTTTCACCTTTTACCTTGAGACTTACCCTTGTCATCTGTCCCATGGATCTGTGTGTGCAATTCGCCTGGGAGATCTGCTCTAAATCATACTGGCTGTAACACTTCTGTGATTGCATTTGGACTGAGCTCCTTTCCACATAGATTATTCACCTGGGCTCTCCTCTGTCTGTGAACACTGCTAGGCTTGATTGGAATTGCAGGTGTAGTTCTGACTCTCAGTGCTGCAGATATGTTTGCCCTCCACTACTCTGAATGCTACTGCCAGACCACCTGACTGTATCCACCAATTCCTGCTAGACCCAGAGTATAAAGATCCTCCTCTGATAGCACTCAGTGCCTGAACATCTCATTACTTCTCATGGTGTATTGTTTGTGCTTCGTCCATGTACAAGTGTATTCCAGGCTCCTGCTGATTGCTATACCTGGCGCATCCGGAAATCCTGCTGGTTCCTGATCAGTTAATTTGGCAATCCGTCGAGAGCTATACCTGGCACGTCCAGAAAACCTGCTGGTTCCCAGACTAGTTCTATCAGTAATCCTGCTACACGAATATACCTGGAGCATCCAGAAATCCTACTAGTTCCCAGGCTAGTGCATAATGTCCATTGCTGTTGCATGACTTATGATCCTGAGTTCCCTGTGTGTTACCAGTGCTTCCCAGCACAGCGAACGATACTCCAGTCCGGAGTGAAAATCCAAGCCCATTACACGATACTCCAGTCCGGAGTGATATTCCAAGTCCAATCCACGATACTCCAGTCCAGAGTGATATTCCCAGTCCATTCCACGATACTCCAGTCCAGAGTGATATTCCCAGTCCATGCCACGATACTCCAGTCTGGAGTGATATTCCAAGTCCATTCCACGATACTCCAGTCCGGAGTGATATTCCAAGTCCATTCCACGATACTCCAGTCCGGATTGATATTCCAAGTCCATTCCACGATACTCCAGTCCGGAGTGATATTCCAAGTCCATTCCAGAGACTCCAGTCCGGAGTGATATTCCAAGTCCATTCCACGATACTCCAGTCCGGAGTGATATTCCAAGTCCATTCCACGATACTCCAGTCCGGAGTGATATTCCAAGTCAATTCACACTACTCCAGTCCGGAGTCATGTTCCAAGTTCATCAGTTCAATTCACATTGCTCCAGTCCGGAGTCAAGTTCCAAGCTCACCAGTTCAATTCTCATTACTCCAGTCTGGAGTCAAGTTCCAAGTTCACCAGTTCAATTCTCATTACACCAGTCCGGAGTCCAAGTCCAAGTTTTCAGTCCGATCCACATTATTCCAGTCCAGAGTCAAGTTCCAAATCCTTCAAGTTCAAACCTCGTTACTCCTGTCCGGAGATCCCGTACCAGTTCTTCCTGCCGGGCCCGGTCCGGTTCCTCCAAGTCTTCTACTGGTTCCACTCCAACATTACAAGTTTCCTGTTCCTGTCATTTATCACCAAAGGCAGTTCTCACTGCTATACAATTCTTTTGCAAATAGAGCTATTTACCTCAACCATGGTTCCAGTCAAGCCGGTCTCCGCTGAATCAACTTCAACACCTGAGACAGGTAATTCTCAGACTCCAACCATGACAGTATGTTCAGGCCTAAAGATAGTGGCGGATCAAGCATATAATACCGGACCAACTGCTTTCCGTAACCTGCTCGCTCGCTTGGATTCACAGGAGGCGGTACAGAATCAAGTGCTACAGTTTCTGCAATTTCTGACTAATCGGCTAGATGACACTCAAATCATACCTGAACCCCGAACTACCTTCCATCAACTGCTAGAACAGCTACAAGCTCTACTACTCAAAATTTTTCAGATCATTCCTGAATTTCTTAGTACTACCCCAGACTCAACTAAAACCTCTGCCTTGGAATCCCTAAGAACCAAAGATCCTACCATACCAAGTAATGTGATACGTCGAAGTTACCCGCGCCCCAAGCTCTCTGTGGCTGAACGCCAGCGGCGCAAAGATTTACAGCTCTGTCTCTATTGTGGGGGTTCTGACCACTTTATTAAAGACTGTTCCCTTTGCAATTCAAACAGTAATTCCAAGTGTCAACGTGTCCGTGCCCGTTCCGGTCCCAGCCCGTATTCTGCCTATTCCGGTCCCAGCCCGGATTCTGCCCGTTCCGGTCCCAGCCCGGATTCTGCCCGTTCCGGTCCCAGCCCGGATTCTGCCCGTTTCCGGTCCCAGCCCGGATTCTGCCCATTTCAGGTCCCAACCCGGATTCTGCCCGTTTCGGTCCCAGCCCGGATTCTGCTTGTCCCAGCTGGGGACTCCAGTCGGCAATCCCAGGAGGGGTCTCCAGAGCCCCAGCCCCAGGAAGGGTCTCAAGTCTCACACCCCAGGAAGGCGTTTCAAGTCTTGCACCCCAGGAAGGGGTTTCAAGTCTTGCACCCCAGCAGGGGGCCTCGAGTCTCGTACCTCAAGAGGGGGTTTTGCGTTACACCCCAGGAGGAAGTCTCTGTTCTCGCATCCCAAAAGGGGGGTTCATGTTTCATACCCCGAAAGGAAAAGCAGAGTCAGCTTCCCCAGAAGGGGATTTTAGGTCCCATACTCCAACAGGGAGTGTCAGGTTCTGTACTCGCGGAGGGGGCCTTGAGTCTCTCACCCCAGGAGGGGGTTACAAGTTTCGTGCCCCAGGAGGGGGCTTTAATTTCAAGTCTTTTACTCCAGGAGGGGGTTACAAGTGTTGTACCCCTGGAGAAGACTGTAGTTTCAAGTTCTACGCCCCAGGAGAGGGCCTTCATTTCAAGTGTTACGCCCCAGGAAGGGGTCTCAAGTCTCATACCCCAGGATGGGGTTCCTAGTGCTATTCCCCAGGAGGGGAATTCAAGTGCTTCATTCCAGGATGGAGCTTCAAGTGCTATCCCCCAGAAAGGGATTTCAAGTATCCTACCCCAGGACGGGGGTCCAAGTATCTTACCCCAAGAAGGGGTTCCCAGTGTTATACTCCAGGAGGGGAATTCAAGTGTCTCACCCCAGGATGGGGTTCATAGTGGTATTCCCCAACACAGGGTCTCAAGTCTCGTACCCCAGGAGCGGGTTTCAGATTCCAGTCCCCAGGGAGGAGTGTCTTGTACTACTAATTCTGATCATGGTGCCTGTTCAGCATTTCCTGAGAATATTGTTCCAGTGGACGACAATCTCTGTAGTCTGTTTTCAGCTTTGGTTGTTGATTCTACTGTCTCTAGCTCCTCTGGATCTCTTCCAGTTCAATTGGTCCAAATACCGAGCACCTGTTAGCTTCAGTTATCTCGACCCTCCATCAATCGGAGTATCCTCAAGTTTCTTCCAGCACATGAATGTGCTCGACAATCCTCGAACACACAGGATTCACTTAAGTTTCAAGTCTACAGTTTCTTTTCCAGGGTGCATTTATTTTGGCTACTCCAGGGTGCATTTATTTTGATGGGGACTTATCGCACTACTATGCATTAATGAAGCAATATTCTACCATCATGGAAGCAGATCCAACTTATGGTATTAGTCCTACCAACATCACTAAGTTCCTTTTCTCTTCCTTTAGAGGGAGGGTGTTGGATTGAGCCAATCCTATCATCGAGTCTAATGATCCAGTGCTTCTAAATATAAAGACTTTCAGTGAAGCTATTATTAAAGAATTTGGTCCTAAATCTGTCAAACGGAATTCTAGCAAAGTTCTCAGTTCCAAAATTTTGTCCAAGCGATCTGTTGGTTCTAGCAAGGAAACACCCTCTGCTGAGTTTTCCACTTCCATGAAGTCCGAACAAGGTCATGTTGTCAAGGGCCATCGCGCTGAGTTCCAGGTATCCAAGAAAAGCAACACTATAGAATCTGTATCCCTGAACATGAGATGTGCGCACACCTCCTTGTCACCTTCGTATTACTGTACCTCCCAAAATACTGACTCTGACAAAGTTTCTAGTGAGAAGGGGTCACCCTCTGATGTTATGCTTCTATATACCGCTTGTATGGTACAGAATCAAACACTCCGAGTGAAGAAGTCTCAAGGGACCTTTAAGAACCAACCATCTAACACCATCATAATTGATCATGTTTCACGTGGTTCCTCCCAGGAGTCATATCAGTCTTCAAGCCATATTAATTCTTGTAATCTAACTTTAGATACTGACTCGGAATCTGAGCTCGATCCTGCATATAATTCTCCATTCCCTGAAGATCATCTATCGTTTGGATCTGTCCTTCCCAGTCACGTATTTCCTCAGGAGCTGCCCGTGAGAGCTACAGCCTTCCGGGGGAGACGATCATCTTTCCACCAAAGATGCCAGCTAAATAATGTCGGTTCTACATCTTCTCATACCAAATCTTTGTGTACAACATTTCCAGAACAGTGTCCTCATGTTGAGACTATTAAAGACTTCCTAGGTGATGAAGGTTCCACCTGTAGCGAGGAAGAATGGTCTACTTACTCTGAGGATGAAGATGTCTGAAGAGATGTTTCAAGAGTGATGGTGTTCCTATGTTTGAAAGAAAGTTTTTCTGGTGTATAATTTTTGATTGGAATTGCAGGTGTAGTTCTGACTCTCAGTGCTGCAGATATGTTTGCCCTCCACTACTCTGAATGCTACTGCCAGACCACCTGACTGTATCCACCAATTCCTGCTAGACCCAGAGTATAAAGATCCTCCTCTGATAGCACTCAGTGCCTGAACATCTCATTACTTCTCATGGTGTATTGTTTGTGCTTCGTCCATGTACAAGTGTATTCCAGGCTCCTGCTGATTGCTATACCTGGCGCGTCCGGAAATCCTGCTGGTTCCTGATCAGTTCATTCGGCAATCCGGCGAGAACTATACCTGGCACGTCCGGAAAACCTGCTGGTTCCCAAACTAGTTCTATCAGTAATTCTGCTACACGAATATAGAGCATCCAGAAATCCTACTAGTTCCCAGGCTAGTGCATAATGTCCATTGCTGTTGCATGACTTATGATCCTGAGTTCGCTGTGTTACCAGTGCTTCCCAGCACAGCGAACGATACTCCAGTCCAGAGTGATATTCCAAGTCCATTCCACGATACTCCAGTCCGGAGTGACACTCCAAGTCCATTCCATGATACTCCAGTCCGGAGTGATATTCCAAGTCCATTCCATGATACTCCAGTCCGGAGTGATATTCCAAGTCCATTCCACGATACTCCAGTCCGGAGTGATATTCCAAGTCCATTCCACGATACTCCAGTCCGGAGTGATATTCCAAGTCAATTCACACTACTCCAGTCTGGAGTCAAGTTCCAAGTTCACCAGTTCAATTCTCATTACTCCAGTCTGGAGTCCAAGTCCAAGTTCTTCAGTCCGATCCACATTATTCCAGTCCAGAGTCAAGTTCCAAATCCTTCAGGTTCAAACCTTGTTACTCCTGTCAGGAGATCCAGTACCAGTTCACTTAAGTTTCAAGTCTACAGTTTCTTTTCCAGGTTCAGCGATTATTGGAAGACTCTTTCCTTCAGTCTATTCAGCTAATCTTCCTGCCGGTCCCAGTCCGGTTCCTCCAAGTCACCTACTGATATCCTATGCAGTTCAGCAAGTCTTCCTGCCGGTCCCGGTCCGGTTCCTCCAAGTCTTCTACTGGTTCCACTCCAACATTACAAGTTTCCTGTTCCTGTCATTTATCACCTAAGGCAGTTCTCACTGCTATACAATTCTTTTGCAAATAGAGCTATTTACCTCAACCATGGTTCCAGTCAAGCCGGTCTCCGATGAATCCACTTCAACACCTAAGTCAGGTAATTCTAAGACTCCAACCGTGACACTATTTCAACACACAGATTATACAAGCCTTTGTCGCTCTTAAGGCAGATCTGACAGTCTACAGCATTAGTCATTCCTTACTATGAAAAGCCTTTTGACCTGTAGCGAACTATAAACACTGGATGTACTGCAGGTGTTCTCACACAAAAACAAGGAGATGCTAGTAGTCCTGCAGCATATTAGGGTGCAACTAAACACAGGGGTGCAATTACTCCACACATGTTTGATAGCATTGGCAGTATCTGCTCTTCTCTTAGGATAGGATGATGACATAGTTTTGGGTCATGCACTTTGTATACAACCCATGTTTTATCTGTTCATTTTAATTCTCAGACATGTGTCACAGGATTACCAGATGGGAGGTAGCACTTAAAGCACCTTCAAACTTTAACCAGAAAAAGTTGCAAAACATTGAATCCAGCCACATTTTTACCATAGAAGCTTAATGCTGTCCAGAGGGTGGAGAGAGGGGGAAATTCAAAGTTTGTACAGATACAGGACTGTTTGAAACATATTGACTGCTAGACCAGATATATGACATTCAAAAAAAATAAATTTGATATTCTATACAGATGGGAGTGGTCACAAATAGATTCTAGAGAACTCTTTTGACCAAATTAAAACATTGACAGAAACTCAAGATCCGCATTTGGTGTAGAACATGACTTTTGAGCTTTATGGCGATTTACAAAATTGCTAAGTCAAATTTTATCACTAGTTGATGTTATGCTTTTTAAAAATCTTAATGAACAAAGACAAGTCGAGATGCAAAGATTGCGTTCCCCATAAGAAAAAGCTATATGGAAGTTAAAAGGATATGGCCAGGAGTCTATGGGAAAGATTTCTGGACTGCACAACCTGACTATATATATATATATATAATGGGAGGTGCTACCTGATGAGACTAATTGCAGACACAGAAACAGACAAATCTCAGGTGCACAACTCCAAATTATTAATAATATATATAAATGCAATAAAAAAAAAAATAATTTTCTTACTATGGTGGTGCCCTGGGGCAGCTTGGCTGGGCCAGTTTTGGGGGGTCCTGCGCTCTGGATTTGAACCCTAGTATGTTAGGGACCTACCCGAAAGAGGTTACCTGGATATGGTGGGTAGGCCCATAACCTTGGCCATGATTATGCTAAAAACCTCTATTGATTGCAAAATTTTATTTCATTTATATATATTATTAATAATTTGGAGTTGTGCACCTGAGATTTGTCTGTTTCTATGGCCAGGAGTCCACTGGACAAGGATGGACAAAGTAGACCAGTAGAACATAACTCACTTGGGATAGGATGTTATCTGTAAACTGATTAGAAGGGATCATTCAAGATAATACAAACTGATTGTATCCCGTTTCCATAATGCAGGAATCTGCAGCATATATTGGTGTGTGTCGATGTAAATTCAAAGTAGAAGCATCAACAGCCACTGCAAAAACTGCAACGTTTTCATCTAAGAAACTAATGCAAGAGTTTGTCTGCAGGTATGGAATCTCGAGAGTCAGAGTGTCAAAGAAAGAAATGTTTTCCATACAATGTGTAAGCTACTGCGTATTAACAGCAGAATACATCCTCCATGCAGGCCACAAGAAAGCGGTAAGGTAAAATGATAATTGGTACCATCAAGAACTGAGTATAATTATGCAGAAATTAGTTTTAAGCGGAGTGAATATTTACTTCTCCTCAGCGCTGTGTTTTCTGATGATGCCTATAAAAACATATATAAATGCATATAACAATGCATGATCCAAATACAATCAATATATCTGTATATTAAATTGAACTTGTGAGTGACATACAGGGTTGCACTAGATCAGTGGTGTCAAATTCGGTCCCTCCAGCTGCAGTGGAACTACACATCCCAGCATGAAGTGCCACAGTTTTGCTATTACAGCATGCTAAAACTGTGGCAGGGCATGCTGGAATATGTAGTCCCACAAAAGCTGAAGGGCAGAGTTTGACACCACTGCACTAGATCCTTTCACTTCCTCTTTGCATGACAATTGTGGGGAGATTTCCTTTGGTAATGAGAAGGAGGACCATAAACGCTGACATGCCCATAAAATGATAATGTGAAGTTAGGGTATTTAATCCTTATAAACTACAGTGACGTGCAATTCTCTAACCTATGGATCTTGTCTACGCACACTGGAAATAAGGAGATGAATATTCACATTTCTATGGACACAGGGTTTTTGTATTTTAATTGGATTTGGTTAATGCACTATTGTATGCATTATGTTTTTATAGGAATCATCAATTTAAAAGTAAAACGCTAAGGATAATAAATATTCACTCAACATTTTATCATTTGTGGGGAATTGGAGCTGCCCTTTTATTGTTTTTTTAGCTGCAGTAAGAAGGTGCTGATTATATCATCTTACATGCATTATAAGAAAACAGTTTAACCTTGTCTAGAGGCTTTACTGCTAGTACTACGGAGTATAAGAACTACTCCTAGGCCACTTCTTATCTATCACCTTTTAAGGTTATGTTCAGGAAAGAACCAAACGTAATTTAAAGTCCACAGGATGATTTCAATTATAACAAAAAAGTAATAGTCAAATATCATTAACATGAGTAAATAATTAAAAAGACAGCAAGAAGGTGTAAAACTCCTGTCACCAGATATGACTGACAAGAACGGTCATGGTATTGAACAGGATTATATCATGGTTAGGAATTTGTTACATTCTGCTTGTCTGATAGATCGATGGGAAGGAACCCATCAAGTGATGCTGACTACTACAGTACATCGATATTAGTTGCTGAGAAATAGAGCGACATCAGTTCCGCATACTGTAAGAAGACTATAAACCCAGAAATGAATCCAAGTTATCGCTCCATAGCTTGAGAGCCTATTCCAGGAGGTAGAGGGTGGTTCAGTGCCAGCATAAAAATGAAACATCATAGTAAGTCAAACTTCTTCAGCTGTTCTCTCTTAACCTTTATGTTTTTCAACATTTTTAGTTGTCTGCAACCTGTAGAGGAGAATCCTAACTGTGGTCCTGGAAATTTGGTGAATTATACTAATAATGTAACCAAATCAAAATGACTATTATTATGGGTTACTACTGAGTATTGTGTATGCAAGTACTTTTTCTATAATAAGTATTTATTACTCACCTGTGCTGATATCTGTAGGAATTGCCTCCTCCTTACATTGCTGATCACCCAACATATACGTCTCTTCTTCTCCCACTGTAACTTCAGCCTTCATGTCAGTCACATACTTCTCTTCTTCTCCCTCTATATCTTCTGCCTTCATATAAGTCACATACATCTCTTCTTCTCCCTCTATATCTTCTGCCTTCATATCAGTCACATACATCTCTTCTTCTCCCTCTATAGCTTCTGCCTTATTATCAGTCACATACATCTCTTCTTGTCCTTCTGTATCTTCTGCCTTCATTTCAGTCACATACGTGTCTTCTTCTCCCTTTGTATCTTCTGCCTTCATATCAGTCACATACGTCTCTTCTCTTGCTGTATCTTCTACCTTCATATTAGAAAGGGCCTCACACTAAATAACAACAATAAAATAACACTTTAATAATGTATGAATGCATTAAAAGCAGTATAATATCATTGCATAAGACACACACAGCTTCTCTACACATCATATAGTGACTGTGGTATATTGGTAAGACTCTAAATCCCACCTACCTGATGCTCCTGTGGGGTCCTGTGATTCTCCTCTGTACAATCCTGAAAATAAAGAGAACGGGGACATCTCTTTGGGATGTTTCTGTTACTGGGTCCATCTGTAGGAGACACACAGTGACTGAGTACATTGTTTACATGTGATTATCAGGTGATGTGTATATAGGTGGGCCCCCATACCTGCTCTCCCCTGTACAATTAATGGCAGTCTCCTCTTATCCAGTAATGCGAGTGGCCAATGATTCTCCATCATCACGTCCTTGTACAGACCCATGTGTTCCTGTATATACTCCCCCTCCTGCATGGAGACATAGTCAGTGACATCCTGACACCTTATATGAATCTGACATACACAATGATACAGTCATCACCCAGACACATCCCCTAGTGTTACTGTATAATGTCCTTCTCCCAGCAGTCACCTCTCCAGTCATCACCCAGACACATCCCCTGGTGCTACTGTATAATGTCCCATTCCCAGCAGTCACCTCTCCAGTCAGCAGCTGAATGATCTTATTGGTGAGTTCCAGGATCTTCTGGTCATTGTGCCTCTCATGTATCAGTGAGTGAGGTGGAGGCACCGTGATGGGGCTCTGGGTTTTGCTGAGCCCTCCTGACATACATGGATGGCTGCTGGGTGTCTCAAAATCACCGGATGTCTTTTTCACTACTGTGTAATCCTGTGTATTGGGGGAGACACCAAATATCAGTACTTACACTCTGAGATCCCCTTACCCCCGTCATGTCCCTGTATTATTACTATAGATATAAGTGATGTCACTGTGACACTCCCAGATCCCCTCACCTCCCCAGTCATGTCCTGTATTATTATAGATATGAGTGATGTCACAGTAACACTCCCAGACCCCCTCACCTCCCCAGTCACTGTATTAATTGCTATAGATATATGATGTCACTGTGACACTCCCAGATTCCCTCACCTCCACAGTCATTTCCCTGTATTATTTATATAGATATGTGATGTCACTGTGACACTCCCAGATCCCTGTCACCTCCACAGTCATGTCCCTGTTTTATTACTATAGATATAAGTGATGTGACTTTGACACTACCAGATGGATGCTGGTTGTCTCACACTCACTGGATGTCTTCTTCACTACTGAGTAATCCTGTGTATTGGGGAGACATCAATGAAAAAGTCAATCAAACTTTACCTAAATGGGGCTGTTTTCTCATGTGATCACTTTGCATAATATACATGAAAACTCTATTTCATAATAAAAAATCGTGTAACAATCTCTCTCTCTCTCTATATATATATATATATAGGAAAATGTAGAGTAATGTAGAGTATACATTATAATCAACTCCAGACCTTTTACCTGCTTAATTGATAATGAAATAACAAGGGAATAGACCACACCTGTCCATGAAATAGCTTTTGAGTTGATAGTCCCATTTGGCCCCTTAAAAAGTGGGAGGCACATATAGAAACCGTTGTAATTCCTACACCGTTCACCTGATTTGGATGTAATTACCCTCAAATTAAATCTGAAAGTCTGCAGTTAAAGCACATCTTGTTTGTTTAATTTCAAAGCCATTGTGGTGGTGAATTGAGGCCAAAATATGAAAATTCTGTCAATGTCCAAATATTTATGCACCTGACTGTATAGTATCTCTTGCAGGTTACACATCTGTGCGTAAGTAACACAAAGAATATAACATACTGTGGGAAATGTACTAAATCCCAACTCCAGTGAGGACTGTGGGACTGATACTAATATCTGAGACTGGCTCCTTGCAGCTCTGTTAGTACTATAGATTTAAGTGATGTCACTGTGGCTGTCCCAGATCTCTTCACCTCCCCAGTCATGTCACTGTATTATTACTATAGATATGTGATGTCACTATGATACTCCCAGATCCCCTCACCCCCGTCATGTCCCTGTATTATTACTATAGATATAGGGAATGTCATTGTGACACTCCCAGACACCCTGCCCCTCACCTCCCCAGTCATGTCCCTGTATTATTACTATAGATATAAGTGATGTCACTGTTACACTCCCAGAACCTCTCACCTCCCCAGTCATGTCCCTGTATTATTACTATAGATATAAGGGATATCACTGTGACACTCCCAGGACCTCTCACCTCTCCAGTCAGTAGGTAGATGATCTCCAGGGTGAGATGTAAGATCCTCTCAGTCCTGTGACTCCCGTCTTTGTCCATCCTCAGTGACTCAGTGAGAATACAGAACGTGTAATGTATAATAAAGACTCTGGTTCCTCACAGCAGGACTGTCTAGGAATAAATATAATAGACACCACAGAGAACACATGTAACACAGTCAGACATGTAACAACACTGAGTGACCAGTAAGTTTCCCCCAGACATAGAGCCCTGGTCAGTGTCTGTCAGTGGTACCTGTAACCCAGCCCCATAAAACTCCTCAGAGGCCATCACACAACGCTGTACTGCATAAGGTTACATCAATGATCCTCTCCTGTCCAGGGTCTTATTCCTTCAAGACCCCAAATTAAATGCTCTCTGCATAACTGGAAATAAGTTACATCGGTGTTAGAACACTGGGCCTGATTCGGCAAGGAACGAAGCCACAAATATGCGCGTGCGCTTCCAGATCGCAGGGAGGACGCAATGTAATGTCAGGGTGATTGACAGGAATGGACGGTTTGGGGGTGGTGACGGTGGTTAGAGAAACGCAGGCGTGCCGTTACAGGGGCATGCATATAATTCAGCCCCTGCATACACAGCCTGAGTACTAGATAAAAACGTGAAAAACACACCTGTTGCAAGCACCTGCAATCCCCAAAACACCTGCAGACCCCCAAAAAGTCTATTTTGCTAGTTTTTATGCTTGTCCTTCCACTTTTTCGCACCCAAAATGTAAGTACTTTTTTGGGGTGTTCTAAAAATTTTTCAGGATTTTTTTGAAACTGTTGTCCTTTAGGGGCTGTCCCAAGGGTTCTGAGTGGTTTCCCTACCTTTGCACCCCAAAATAGAAATGTTGCACTTTTTTCTCCTGCTATTTAGAGGTGAATCTTTTTCGCCAATTACATTGCATTGACGATAAGTTCCGACCATGCGAAAAAGGCGTGATTGGCGATACTTTTTGTGGAAAACAGCTTTTTGCGTCTAATTGAATAGGTCCTATATTGGAACCCTACCAATAACTATTCACGGACATAAGGTCGCAGCAGAGGCTATCAGAGCAGGGACAATGTATAATAGTGAGAGAAACCTCTATGATGTAAGCAGGTGCAGTGCTCTCCCCAGAATTTTTTTCCAGCCGGGTGGCATCAAGAAGTAGCCGGGTGGGGGCCTTTGCAATAAAAAAATGTTTTAAACCCTGACAATATGATTTAAACTTGAAATAACATTTTATATATTAATTTTCCTCTTCTTGTTAGGGGCCCAGTCATCTGATTATGAAAAAGCTGCAAAGTTTGTAGGATCTGGTCCTTTTTATACAACTCCTAGAAACTGTCCCCACTGGCAGGCTCCCAAAGTGCCGGGTGGTAGGCGGTTTCTTGCCGGGTGGTGCACCCGCCAAAAACAGCCTGGGGAGAACATTGAGGTATGAGGAACCCTACCAATAACTATTCACGGACATAAGGTCGCACCAGAGGCCATCAGAGCAGGGACAATGTATAATAGGGAAGCAACGAGAGAAACCTGTATGATGTAAGCGGCTATTAGGAACCCTACCAATAACTATACACGGACACAAGGTGGCAGCAGAGGCCATCAGAGCAGGGACAATGTATAATAGGGAAGCAGCGAAAGAGACCTCTATGATGTAAGCAGCTATGAGGAACCCTACCAATAACTATACATGGACACAAGGTGGCAGCAGAGGCCATCAGAGCAGGGACAATGTATAATAGAGAAGCAGCGAGAGAGACCTCTATCAGGTAAGCAGCTATGAGGTACCCTACCAATAACTATACACGGACACAAGGTGGCAGCAGAGGCCATCAGAGCAGGGACAATACTCAGGGCCTGATTCAGACCCGCTCGCAAGCGGGTCGATGGCTGTGCATTGCGCACACGCGGCGTGCGCAAGCCCCATAGCGAGAGAGACATTCTCTCGCTCCGGGGCTCGCTACAACGGGGCGGCTGTCGATGTTGATCGACAGCTCGCCCCGTTTTGTAGGCAGGTTGGGGGGGTGGCTGGACAAACGGAGGCGTTCCTGAAGGAGCGCCTGCCGTTTGTGGGCGGCCCTACTGACATCACCAGCTCACTGGGGCTTGTGGGAACGAGACCCTACCACAAGGGTCTCGTCGCAAACCTGATGGTCGTGATGGTCGCGACCATCACCTTGCCGCCCGCTAAAGCTGTGGGTGGTCACCCACAGCTTAGCGAGCAGCCTGGAGGCCGCCCAAAAATACAAAAGAGGCTGTCCTGATTCAGAGCGAGCGCTCACAAAGAGCGTCCGGCTCTGAATCAGGCCCTCAGACCACTAGTAACATTAGATACATACACACAACTCGTGCCCTCATCCCATCAAGGACAGGCAATCTCGCTGAGAAAGCTGGCATATGCCGTGTAGACATCTGAGACTACATAGAGAACTAAGCTTCCTTACAATGTAACCAGCAGCTCTGATAGCCTTACTAGACTGGGATGATAACCTGGGATATAGGGTCTGTCTATACAGGCACTAATCAGGAGGCTGGTATACAGACAGTGGCATGTCCCAGGGACAGATATTTGGCTGATCCCTGCAAGTACTGAGATCAGATGCAGCAGGGAGGCTGATCATCAGTCCACCGACACACGCTCCACTGCGCTCTGCAAGTGGGGGAGTAATGCCCATGGGGGTGAAGTGGTAATATCCCCAATGGGGGGGGTCTACATATTTTTTTTAAAATAAAATATTATAATATATAATACCACATATCAGTATGTGCTAGGAGCTTGTTATTCCCCCTCATATATCACTGTACGGTCCCCTCCCCCCTATATAATAAAAATACCACATATCAGTACGTGCTGGGAACTGTTATTTCCCCTCATATATCACTGTACGGTCCCCTCTCCCCTATATAATAATAATATCACATATCAGTATGTGCTGGGAGCTGTGTTATTCCCCCTCATATATCACTGTACGGTCCCCTCTGTCCTATATAATAATTATACCACATAGTGGAGTAGATGTATGAAAGCGGCACGTTAAGTGCCGCTATAACGCTTCCTGCTTCGCCTCTTTACCGAGGCGCAGCAGGAAGGACTACCGATGAGATGTAAGAACATCATTGGCCAGAGAGGGGGAGCGATAACTCCCCCTCCGGCGCTACCCGCTAGAGACAGCAGCGCATCAGCCTAGTGCTGATGCCCTGTGTCTCTGTCTCGGCCGGCACCACTGAGCATGCGCGGTATCTCGCAAATATCACGAGATCCCCGCAAACAGCCCGGAGCCGGCAGCAGGGACAGCGCTGTCCCTGCTGTGGGTATACGCTAGCGCCAGGCTGTAGCTGTCGAACGGTCATTCGGTATGACTGTTCGTACAAGGCCCTGCCGCTCGGCACTGCTATCTTGTAGATAGCAGCGCCAATAATGACAGGGGAGCATAGCGCCCCTGTCATTTACCTCCCAGACCCCCAATCATACATCGGGGAGAATCGGTATCAGCGCACATAGCGTACGCTTATACCGCTTCTGGGCTTCATACATCTACCCCAGTGTGTGCTGGGAGCTGTGTTATTCTTCCTCATATATCACTGTACAGTCCACTCCCCCCTATATAATAATAATACCACATATCAGTGTGTGCTGGGAGCTGTGTTATTGCCCCTCATATATTACTGTACGGTCCCCTCTCCCCTAGATAATAATAATACCACATATCAGTGTCTGCTGGGAGCTGTGTTATTCCCCCTCAAATATCACTGTACAGTCCACTCTCCCCTATATAATAATAATAATACCACATATCAGTGTGTGCTGGGAGCTGTGTTATTCCCCCTCATATATCACTGTACGGTCCCCTCCCCCCTATTTAATAATAATATAAAATATACAGGATACGTTACCTGGCTCCGGGAATGTCTATGACAAAATGTCAGCTAAAGCCCCTGTTGCCCCGCCCCTCTGCTCTGTGATTAGGAGACTATAAGAATATGGCCGTTGGTCACCATACATGAGGACACCATTGCACTGGTCTTGTGTTATTCTGGTGATGAAGCTGTGAGCGGGAGGTGCCAGATGGCTGCTAGTTACAGGACGTCCTTCCTACTTTTTGCCACGTGATTGGCTACTCGCTGCTGCCAATCACCGCACTGAGGTGAATGAGAGGAGGACGGTCACTTAGATAAGAGGGTCGGGGCAGACAGTAGCCATAGTTACACTGAGGTGAGAGGGGCGTGGCTATCTAGAGGGGCGTTCTTGTATAACTGCAGATTCCGGGTGACGATCTCAGCAGGAAGTAGCAGCAGGTAATGGGATGGGGATGGGGTATTTATTATTGTTATACTTGAGGAGCAGACTCTGGTGCCTCATTGTTATCATACAGATGGAGCTGACCTCAATATTGCTATGATACAGGAGGAGCAGAGCCTTTTGTTACTAATATACAGCTGAAGCAGTCTCTGGTGCTGCATTATAATTATACAGGTAGAGCAGATGCCAGTGTTGGTATAATACAGGTGGAGCAGATCCTTTTGTTATACAAGTACAGCTGGAGCAGACTCTGGTGCTGCATTATCTTTATACAGGTGGAGCAGACCAAAGTGTTGGTATAATATAGGTGAAGGAGACTGGTGCTGCATTATACAGGTGGAGCAGATGCCAGTGTTAGTATTATATAGATGGAGCAGAACCTTGTATTACTATAATACAGCTGGAGAAGACTCTGGTGCTGCATTATCATTATAGAGGTAGCACCAACAGAAGCAGAAAGTTCTCTTGTTTGGGGCACTCACCCTACTAATAATAAAACGTAACCTGTAATAGTATAAGTAAGAAATGACCGAGGTGTTATCCGTATAGCGCAACAAGTCAGGAAATACACAGAACGTAACAGAAAGACGATATAAAGCCTGGTGTAACCAGGGCCAATATCCCCTCAGCACTGACCAGCTGTGTGATGGGAGATGTATATAGTGATTATCTGTATCATTTATGGCCAGACAAATACATCATCACCCAGTGCTTAGATCTGGGGAATATATATATCATGTCTGTTGCTCCATAGAACAAAAGATAGGCGGCACTCCTCTGGACTTAGTAAAGCAGATAAGTGGTTTTAATCCAACATGAGTAAACCAACGAAACGTTGGTTTACTCATGTTGGATTAACACCACTTATCTGCTTTACTAAGTCCGGAGGAGTGCCGCCTATCTTTTGTTCTAAGGAGCAACAGACATGCTATATATAACGTCGTGGCAGGCACCCCGGCTATTTATTTACATACCGAGTGCCCTTCTACATGCTGCTGTATATATAATTAGGGATGTGCAGGCTCGGATAGGTTTGAGTTTGCACGCAGAGTTCGGATTTTTCCCTCCAAAAAACGGGACTTAGAGGCAAAACGTCATCTTGCACGGACAAACATCATCATTCCTGGACAAAAGTTCAGGAATGATGATGTTTGTCCATGCAAGATGACGTTTTGCCTCTTTCTGAATCCCGTTTTTTGGAGAGAAAAATCCGAACTCGGCGTGCAAACTAGAACCTATCCGAGCCTGCAGAGCCCTAATATATATATTGCAACTGGAACCCGGCACTCACCAGTCCTTTAATTTTCAAAATTGCTCTGGTGCCCTCCAACGGGGTGTTGCTCCCCACAAATAGTCCAAAACATGCAAAAAGGCGGCACTCAGAGATTTCAATATACCATGAAGAAAGACCCTCTCCGGGGTAACTTTATTAAGTCATAGTCGACGTTTCGGGGAACTTGTCCCCTTTATCAAGACAACATAAATATGAACAATACAAACATAGTGAATAAATAGAAAAAACACTCACCCATACCTCTAATCAGGTGTGCCAGGCTCCTTCCACCGTCAGACCCGCGTGCCACTACCCGGAAGAGCAAGCAGCGTGAACCAGAAGTGACGTTGTGTCCTCCAGCATCAGGAGCCATGGCAACCTGAAAACCATGGTAACATTGTAAACACACACTGCGTGAGACTTGCTAATAGCCCAGCAAGAGAAAAAATACAAGAAAACATATACATAACAAATTGCACATACAGAATAAATACAATAAACGCGAAACACAAATTTCATTAAAGTGACAAATTAAGACTGAGAAGCCAATAATAAGGCTAATCACAGAAGGATATTAGATGCATTATATAAGCAATACAGGTGCACTAGCTAACACCAAATACAATTGAAAAACATAAAAATGACACCGGTGTTAAAAAAGATTTTTTTAAAAAGAAGAAGTATGCAAAAAATAGCATTATTTATATTATAAACATCTGGCAGACAAAGCGCTTGAAAATCTTCATAAAGAAATTTGTTTATATATACCGCAAACCGGCTGCTATTAATTTAGTTACAATACTGACATCTAGTGGTGAAATCCTATACTGTACCAAAAGAAGCCACAAATATTGGCTAAAACAAGACTATCCAGAAAACCTGTATAAATACCATAATAAATGATAAAATGAGATGTAAAATGAAGTAGAATTTTTTTTAGCTAAGACAATATAGTATAGAACCTAGCTCTTACCCCAATGACTTACTAATTATATTATTATAAAAGTATACTCACAAGCAAATAAACCTAAAACGTCATACATTATAGGAAATTAATAAGGCCCAAATTCTCGTGGAAGATAGAGTATACTCTTGGAGATAGAGTATCTAAACGATGTATCCATTGGGATTCCAACTGTAGGAGACGTCTGCCTCTATCGCCCCCTCTTAGGGAAAGTGGTACAAATTCAATAATTTTATAACGTAATGTAGCCAAATTGTGTCTTAACAAGCTGAAATGCCATGCAACCAGCTGCTCAATAGAACCTGTAGCCAACGTTGATCTAATGGCCGATCGATGTTGAGCCATACGATTTTAAAAGTACACTCCGTTTTGCGTATGTAATAGAGCCCACAGGGGCAGATAATAACATAGACATCAAAACTTGAATTGCAAGAAAGAGGCCAGTTTTAAATAGTTTACCTGAATGTGGATGTTTGATGTGCTCACCTACTAATAAGTAGGAACATGTAGTGCACCCCAATCATCTGAAACAACAATTTTTTCGACTTAAGAAGTGTGTAGTCTTGGTTTTAGAAAACCCTGTAATGTCTATTTTCACAACAATGTCTCTGATGTTCCTGCTTCTAGTGTAACATGGCATGAGACGCGCTTTAGAGAGACATTTTAAATCGGGGTCTGTACTAACCATAGACTAAAGTTTTATTTGCCTCCTTGCGGGTGTAATTACTGTTAATGTTATATTCGTTTACCCAAGGAATAATAGGCTTGTCACTTTTCTTTACTGCAGTAGAATTTAATAAAGACAATCTAATTTTAGACATGGCCTTGTTCCTAGCCTTAACTATAATGTCTCGAGGGTACCCCCATGCCAAAAATGTATTAAACATGTTATCCAATTGTTTCAGTGCTGTTTCACTGTTGCTATTACATTTGATTACTCTCAAGAACTTAGAGTACGGCAGACCTTGCACTGAAGACCTCGGGTGGAAGCTATCATGGTGCAATAGAGTATTCCGGTTAGTGGGTTTGGTATATAACGCAGTTTGAATCAAACCCTCATTGACCGTAATAAGAATGTCAAGAAAACAAACCTGTTGTTTATCTGCCGTAATCGTTAATTTAATTGGATTAGTTGATGAATTTTGTGTTGTAATGACCTCCATTAGAATTTTAAGATCACCTTGCCAAAACAATAAAATATTGTCTATGTAACGAAAATAAAGAATAATATGACTGGCAATATTGACATCTTCAAAAAATAGGCATTTCTCTATAAACCACATATAGGTGTTGGCAAAAGATGGAGCAACCGACGACCCCATAGCGCAACCTGTACACTGTCTGAAAAGCTGGCCATTAAATAAAAAATAATTATGTGTTTGAGTAAAACCCAAGAGGTCCAAAAATAACTATATCTGGGCCTGCATAGTTACTGTTGGCTGTGATGAGATCTCTAACAGCCATAAGGCCTGCCTGATGGGGGATGCAGGTATATAGGCTTGCGACATCTAACGTCACCAATGTCGTATCTGCCGGTAACCTTTCTAACTCATTTAGTTTCAGTAGAAGCATATTAGAGTCTTTCACGTAAGTAAAGGTGTTTTGCACACAAGGCTGAAGACATACATCAAGGTAAATTGCCACCGACTCACACAGAGACCCCTGGGCAGAAATAATAGGTCTGGGTTCTGTGGGTCCTTATGCACCTTAGGTAAAAATGTAAAACAACGGTACTACAGGGTACGCCACTGATAATTTTGACAATTCAGCTGATATAAGACCACCAACTACTGCTTGTTGAAGAATCAAATCTAACTCATTTTTATATTTTACAGAAGGATCAGAATCGAATAGTTCATAAGTATCAGAGTCACTGAGTGAGCGAACACATTCAGCTGTATATTTGTCAGTATCTTGTATTCTAATGAAACCCCCTTTATCGGCCACTCGGATGATAATATCCTTGCGTTTGCCAAGTGACTTGAGTGCCTGTCGCTCTTCCAAAGGGAGATTATGATAATAAGAACCATGATGTGACTTGCCAGTATTCTCCAAAAGTCTATGGAAAGTTTTCAGTGATGCATTATTAGACAAGGGATCAAAACGAGACCTGGTACCCAATTTCTGCAATTTAACAGGTAGAGAGTTTCTAGCTTCAATGGTCGGGCTTTTAGCAAAATGTTCCTTAATTTTAAGGGATCTATATAGTTTGTACATGTCAACCTTCCATCTAAAGGGATTAACTTTATTGGTAGGGACAAAAGATAGACCTCTTTTGTTCTGCTATTGAAAGAGTCCTTGAAGACAAATTAAAGATCATGTCCTCCTGAATTTTGGCATCTACTTTATGGCTTTGTCTTTTATTCTGCCCTCCTTTCCTGGTGTATTGGCACCTCGGGCTGCTCCTCCAGTCCGGGTGCTGACCCCTAAAGGGATAATGGGTCGTTTGGGGCGGACATCAACCGATCCAGTTGAAGAAACTGCAGTAAACTGATTGTCTTCAGATTCACTAGCAGACGTACTAGTGAAACATACTCTGTACGGGCGCCATTTTATTTGATTAGAAGGGCCTCTTTGTGTATTACTACTATTGCCCAACCAGGTATACACTCTGTGCTGTGCATAATTTGCTCGCACTTTTTTTAGTTTATCTTTTTTATATTTAAGAAGATCTGTCTTATATTGTTCCACCTGTTCAGTAAGTTTAGTTAACTAATCAGTCTCCTTATCAGATGATAGTTTAGTCAGAACCTCTTTTTCTAATGCAATTATTTTGTCCCTTGTGCTGTTTAATTCTTGGGTAGACTCCTCCATTACAAGTAGAATAAGGTCCATAGAACATTTATTTAATATGGACACCCATCGCTTACAGAATGGCATACTGTAACGCCCGATGGTGGGTGTATTATGTATCCGGAATCCCCGTGGTATTTTTTAGAGCGATGGTAATCTGAAAGGGTCCTGGCATGTATAAGAAAGTCTAATTCCCTTTTCTTTAATTTAAAAAGATCTCTGAAACTTTCAAGGCTTGATTCAACTGGTTCTTCAATTGTAGTGGATTCTTTATGTAAAATTAATTCAGCATCCTGGTCAGAGAAACTCAGTCTCATAATTATCACACTGTAGTAAAAATGATGAAAAATCACCTTCAAGATCGCTTGTAGCCATAGTGAAAAAGTGCTTTAACTAGTGCAGTTCATAAAAAAATACAAAAAATTGTTGAAATGTGAATTACTTCAATAAAGTGACAGTGCAATGCATAATTGTGCAAAAACAGCTTCTGTGCAATAATCCAATCTGTGCAAACTCCAAAAAACTAGAAAAAATAACTGGGTATGTTTTATGAGGTAATACAAAAATTTGCAGGAATAGGTGCCCTGGATAAACACTCAGACTCACCGGAGTAACTGAGGTAAATATTGCAAATGGAACCCGACACTCACCAGTCCTTTAATTTTCAAAATTGCTCTTATGCCCTCCAACGGGGTGTTGCTCCCCACAAATAGTCCAAAAAAGGCGGCACTCAGACTTCAATATACCATGAAGAAAGACCCTCTCCGGGGTAACTTTATTAAGTCATAATCGACGTATTGGGGAACTTGTCCCCTTCTCAAGACAACATATATATGAACAATACAAACATAGTGAATAAATAGAAAAACCACTCACCCATACCTCTAATAAGATGTGCCAGGCTCCATTCACCATCAGACCCGCGTGCCACTACCCGGAAGAGCAAGCAGCGTGAACCGGAAGTGATGCAGTGTCCTCCGGCATCAGGAGCCATGGCAACATTTGGATTTTTTACAAGCTACATTACTTGCGTTTATTCCGGGACACAGTATAGCTGGACATTTATTATCAGTGGAGAACAATTTACCAATATACAACTATTTTGATTTTTGTATACAACTATTGTTATTTTTTCTTTACATTTTGCAAATTTTTATTTCTTTAATTATTTTTCCATCTCTCAATATTTATTATTTTCCATTCCCCATTTTTATTGCTTGAATAACTCTTTATATTGCCTGCATTGTATATGTATTTATTCAACTGTGTATTGTACAATTTTTCAAATGCTATTCCTATTTGATCTATATTAAATTTATGCCTATTTTTATGTGTATACTAGCGCAGTTTCTGCTTGTTTTAATATGTACATACCATTCTGAATGATGTATTTTAATGGGACCCAAAGATAAAAACATAAAAAAATGTATGTTTTAGATAAACACCTTATACACACATCCTGTAGGTAATTATATATAATAATTTAAATTATTTTGTTGGTCAAAGAAACATTGCGTACATTGAATAAACCAAAAAATATAGTTTTCACAATGTATTGTTAAAATATAATTTTTGGAGTAATACTACATCTGTTTTATATTTGAATATGATAGACTCAACATGTACAGTATATGTAATAGTGACCTATGCTGATATCCAAATTGAATTTATTTAAAAAAAAAAAAATACATTTAATTGTTGTGTTTATCCTCTATAACAAATTAATTTGATGTATTTTGATCTTAATAAAAATATTTTTTTTCTCTTACAGGACATATCCACGTCTGATGCCACAGTAATGTTTCTAATCTTATTTTTCAATAAAGTTACCTTGAAAGAAAGACACTGTAGTCTTGTTTTACATTTTTCTTTAAATAAAAAAGGGAATAAATATGGCAGGGGGACAGGGTTGGGAGAGAACTAATGTGGCAATGAGGGGATGGGTTTATAAGGATGTAAAGTGAATTTGTGGGGAGGCACAAATAACAGTTATATGTAGAAATATATGTATGATTTACTTTCAATAAACAACAAAATATATATAGAATTACCAAATTTATTAATTTGGATGTCTGGTTGGGTGTCAACACCTTATTTAATTTAACATCTTAAATATTTTAGTACACAGAATTAATAAAATGAATTGATAAAACAGTAAACTGATTTAAATTACAACACATTTTATTACAGTTGAGAGATGGTCCACACTTGTGGTATATTCCAAAAACATAATTTTATATGTTTACAAAGGTGACTTGCATATAAAAGTATATTATTTTAGATTATAACATTATGATTAATATACTGGAAAATGCTTAATGTGTATTCAGTATGTGATCACGCTGGATCTATTTACACCAGACTAAATCCTGACTTTGGAAGTCAGATTAGTGAAGATCCTAATTGAAATGGGTAAGTACCGTAAAACTCCCCTATAGACAAACCTAACCCTCCATTAGTGATGTCTAAACCTAAAACTCACAGGGTTGTGACAACTAGCCTAACCCTCCCTGGTGTAGTGTATTACCATATATTCCCCTTGTTTTCTAAAACTAGCTCTCTACGCTGCTGCTGGTGCTCAGTTAAGTATTTCCAACTAGCAAACCATAGAGCTAAGTTTGTTGCTTCTCCTTGGGCTCCTAATTTTGTCCTCCTGGGTGTCGGCAGCCTGGTGGACAAGAAAGAGAAAATGCACACTTTAGCAGCGTTACACACAATGCTTTCCCCTAGCTGTCTCTACCCTGCTGCTACACAGTTTCTGTTTTCCACTTTGCTAACCCTAGCGATGAGTGAGGGGGGAATAAAAAACAGTCCCTTTTTTAAACAGTGGTCCGAATCTTCTTACTGGATGCTGCACGCCTCGGAGCTCTATGCCAGCCTCTTCTCCTTGGCCAACTTGTCCCTTGGCAGGCTGGACCCTTAGGACACGACGTCACTTCTCCTTGGGCTCCTGCTTTTGTCCTCCTGGGTGTCGGCAGCCTGGTGGACAAGAAAGAGAAAAGGCACACTTTATCAGCATTATACACAATGCTTTCCCCTAGCTGTCCCTACCTTGCTGCTGCACAGTTTCTGCTTTCCACTTTGCTAACCCTAGAGCTGAGTGAGGGGGGGAAAAAAACAGTCCCTTTTTTAGACAGTAGCCAGAGTCTTCTTACCGAATTCCGCACGCCTCGGAGCCTTCTTTCACCTTCGGACTTCAATACTTCTGTTGAGGTGTTATATCCTCCTGTTCAGATCTTTGCTCCTCCACCTCACGTCATTGCTCCTCCTGTTCTCGTCTCTGCTTCTCTTCTTGTTGTCTTTGCTCATCCTCTCGTACATAATGATTGAGTCTCCAGTTTGCGTATTCCAGTCTTGTATGAAGATACAATATCTCATTATATGAAGATCTTATTTCCAAATTTGAAATAAATGTTGTCTGAGGCTGTTCAGTTACATTACCCGATGCCGCTGATTGTTGTTCTGTCCTGTATTAATGTGGTGGCGGTACTGTCGTGTGCATCCTTCTCACTTCTTCCATGAGCATTTGCAGTGAGGTTGAAATCAATCTTGTATTAGTCACTGAGTCATACTGCCACAATACCATATGCTGTATAGACTGCTGCATTTTCTGAATCTGTAAAGAATAGATTGACTTTATTACCTGCTAACTGGTCATACATGTATGCAATATTAACCAGTGCATTGCTGTGTACAAGCGGCGTTATCCTGATCTGATCCACGGTTTGTTGCAATAGGTCGAAACAACTCTCCATCCTTTGGAAATCGTCTATCCTCTTTTGCTCCATAATTTGGAAAGCTCCAATCATCAGATCCATGTTTGAAAAGAATGCCTGGGGTTGACCTTGATGTTCTTGAGAAAAAAGTGTAAGTTATTAAAAAAAAATAAAAAATCAGCCAAGTTGATTTGAAAATAACTACGTTTACTTAATATATTACCTATACCCATTATTATTATTATTATTATTATTAATAACAGTCGTTGAGGTGTAAGTTTTCAATGATTGAAAAATAAAAAAATACCTTCTTCAGTTGAATATTGTGTAGAAGATTCCAGGACTAGCTGAAATGTGATGGAAGATTGGGCCATCTGGGTCTGGCTGTCAGGCTCTTCCTCTACAGGCAATGTCTGATGTATTTCTTGTACTTTAGATGAAAAATGACAGATATGGTAACATCTTATCTTTGTTATCTCTGTTTCTACAAAATCCTTAGGGTCCATAGGGATACCTGGGGGTTTACGTGACATCAGGAGAACCGGACACTACGCAGTTAAACTTTTCTCCCAGGATGCAACGGGTTTAGCCCTATACCACCCCTGGAGCCAGTTGCACCTCAGTTTTGTAACAAAACAAAGGCCACAGGAGGAGAAAAGAGAAAGAAGAAAGTCTGGAACATGCAAGAATCACATTCTCACACAAAGGTGACAGAAAACTGTTGACCAGAGCAACACCCTACTGAAGCACAGGGAGTCAGGGCGGGCGCCCTCTAAACCCTAAGGACTTAGAACGTAACTTTGTTATCTCTCTTTCTACTAACTTCTTACCATATCTCTTGTTTTCTATTTCAGGGTCCTTAGTGATCCAAAGGGATACCTTGGACATGTCTGAAAGCAGTATCCTTAAGAGTGGGGATGCTCCTGTGCAGAGAGTAGAATGTGCCGCCCAAAGGAGGCATCCTGATAGGTGAAGGTGTCAAATGCATAATACCTCAACAAATGTGTAAACAGAGGACCACGTGGCTGCCTTACAAAGCTGAACAGTCAAGGCGCCACGTAGAGCTGCCCACAAAGGACCCACATACCGTGTAGAATGAGCATGAACAGAAGGCGGTACTGGAAGGCCTTCCCTAGTGTAAGCCTCCGAAATGGGCAGTTGAAGCATTCTTGCCAAAGTCTGCTTATCAGCAGGCCGGGGTCCGGTCAATAGGTCTACAGTAAGAAGGTAGAAAATGTATATACAGATAACAGATATTAGACAGTCAATAGGTCAACAGGGACAAAAGTTCTACATGGTCCAAAGGTAAACACACTTAAGGTCGACATGGTAGAAGTACAACAGGTATGAAAGGTCGACATGGTCAAAAGGTCAATATGCAAATGGTCGACTCATATATGGTCGCCACATGAATTTTTTAGGTTTAGGGGTAGGGTTAGGATTAGTCATTTACGGGAGGTTTAGGGTTAGGAACTTACCCCAACAGTTAGGGTTAGGGTAGTTTGCTCCCTAGGTGCGTCCAGAGGCAAGGAAGCTTCCAGGGAGTCTGGCCAGGGCACCATAGCTGTGGCTACCCAACAGATGGCCATGGCAGCAGAACTTGAAAGAGAATAGATAGATTTTAGACACATCTCTACCTTTCTATCCGTAGTATCTTTGATAGAAGACATAGGCTGAGTGGTACTCTTAACTTAACTCCACACTAAGTGGGGCAGGGCCAACCGGCAAGACTGCAGACTGAAGAAGCATACCCTGGGAGGGCATTACCCTCGGCTGCGTGTAACCCATTAAGGGAAACATGAGGCATAGCCCAGCTTGTCGGCATAGCAATTCCTGTACAAATGTTGCCCAAGGAGGCTCATGAGAAGAAATCGAGACCACGGATGGTCGTAGGGGAACACAACATTTCACACATAACTCAGCAGTGACAATGTCCCCCTCCAGCAACCGTGCATTACATTTAACACGTCAACAGGGCAAGGGAGACTTGCACTTCATCTTCACTTACAGATGCCGGAGAATGCGTCTGTGCAGGTGACCCACCTTGCAGAAATAGCAATAACTGCAAGGTATACGCGCACCCTGACTACATCTGTAAGCAGGGGCCAACAAGAAAGGAAAACAGGGATATTAAAATGTCTAAAAGGAGAAAATGTAAATACACAGCAGCACCAGCAATAAGGTCACACACAATGCAGGAGCGACTCCTGTACTTTGGCAGTAACAGTCAACTACACAGACCCGGAGTCTTTAAGGCTAATAGTGCTACATACACCAACCCAAAGGAGAGGTATGCAGGGTACCCGGTTCCGCATCACACTGGCAAGCAATGACTGTACCAGAGAAGATGGCCGCCAGAGACCTCAGTAAGGGCAGTTCCGGCGTAATTGAGCTGCACAGAGCCAGACAGTTCACAGAGGAAAAGGCGCCCTTTGCAGGGTGATGGGTCTCCTGTGAACAGGGAAGGCTTCCTCCCCCGGGCAGTAATTAACCCCACAGATGACAGAAGTATCCCTGGTGGTCTAGTGTTGCGCAGGTAAGTGACCCACTTACTGACCACGCTGTGGGTGTCCCGAACACCAGAGTGCAGGACTGTGATCTGCCATTCACTGTGTGCAGTGACCACCATGCTTACCTGATCCCGTGTGTACGGTCACAGTCCAGGATGAGCATGCGTGGTCCATTACCAAGACCCCGCTGTCCCCCACCTATGTCTCTGGATCAGTACCGGTTCTTGGAGTAGGCGGAGTTTGGGCGGCAATGCGGACATCCCCAAGAATGTCTGCGCTGTCCGCCACTGTGCAAATGTAAAAAAATATTCTAAGTTCTTCTGGAGCTGTTGTGAACAGCCCCCACTGTGTATCCTGGTGCGACCTTCTCCGGGGGTGGGGTATAGGGTGGGACACGGTGCATCCTGGTGACTCTTCACTGTCTCTTTTTTGCAGATCCTTGAAAAAAATTGTCTGAATGACACTAAAACAATTTTAAAATATATGAAATACTTAATTACACAATCACCCACCTTCGGTCAGTGGCGTGAATGCAGATTTCTTCAATGGTGTAGCATGTTTTTTCTGCTTAGCATCATTCTTCTTTGGTGTTCCTCCTTTCCCATCCTACTTCTTTGGTGTTCCTCCTCTCCCATCCTCCTCCTTTGGTGTTCCTCCTCTCCCATCCTCCTTCTTTGGTGTTCCTCCTCTCCCATCCTTCTTCTTTGGTGTTCCTCCACTACCGGTTTTCTGTTCTGTTCCTGTTCCTAAAAAATTACATTCTTATTTTTAAATTATTTAATTTATCTTGATAAATTAAATACTATTACACACAAAATTTTAATATAAAAAAAACTATCATCTTTACCACTAGGGCCAGCAACATCTTCCTCTCTAATTAGCTGGAAGTAATCCTTGAACTTCTTTCAATCCTTATGTAGCTTCTGACCTTCCTGAATCTTATTGTTTATGACTCTCCTGCAGTCACGGAGCCTTTTCTTGCAGTTTGACACACTACGTTGTGTAGTCCCAGATGAAGAGACGTTGGTTGCAATCTGTTCCCATGTTGTGTTCTTGAACCTGTGATGAACATTACGTACCTGGGAAAAAAAAGCTGAGAGGTTAATAAAATTACCTGGTCAATGAGAGTTTCAGACTCTTAGTCATTGAAATTTGGTGCACGCGTGCTGCTTCCTTCTTCTGCTGAGTCCTTCTCTTCATGATGTGACCCCGTCACATGCTGAAGACATGATGATTCCTGTTCATCTTCACACTGAATCCTCTGGGGCTCTATTGTTTCTTCTCCCTCTGCCAAATTAAGAGAACGTCTCCTTCATTCCACAGACTTCCTAAAAAATACAATTTTGAATACTATTAATTTAAAACATTACAACTTTTAATAAATATGTATATATATATAATTTTTGACATAACACTATGAAACATTATGGCATTACAGATCTGACCACCACCCATGCATAGTGTGCTATGATGACCCTAGCTAGGAATCAGTGTGATAGTATAATGCTATAACACCCGTTACATCGTTTAAAAAAGACAAACTGTTATTGGAGCCCATCTTATATAGAAACAATTTTAGCCAATTATGATGAATGTTGTAATTTACACATTAATAAACCAGCACAGACAGTATTAACACTCCCCACATCACCAAGTAAAAAACAAATTCACCGCTACCAATTGAATAAGTATACTATCCCCCTGTCACGATTGGCGTCTGAGAGTTACCTGACTCAGGTGATGAACTGGATTCAGTGGAGACCGGCATGACTGGAACCACAGATGAGGCAAAAATAGCTCTATTGCAAAGACTTATGTGGCAGTGAGAACTGCCTTTGATGATAAACGACAGGAACTTGGAACCAATAGAAAACTTGGAGGAACTGGACTGGGACCGGCAGGAAGACTTGCTGAGTTGAACTGGTGAACTTGGAACTTGACTCTGGACTGGAATAACATGGATTGAACTGAAGAACTTGGGCTTTGACTCCGGACTGGAGTAACGTGGATTGAACTGAAGAACTTGGGCTTTGACTCTGGACTGGAATAATGTGACAATGGCTGAAGGGAAATCAGGTAATGCTGAGACGAGGGCTACACAGGGTAATCCGGAAATACTGTGACAAAGGCAGGATTGGGTAATTGGGAACAACAGGTTCAGGAAGGAATAGGTAGGTCTGGGAATTTTATGTTCAGGGAGGGAGTGGGTAGGTAGAAGGAGCAGGAGTTGATCCACAGCAGGAAGCAAGGCAGGGTAACATGGTGCAGGTTTGCAGGGAGCCAGGGACCAACCAGGAGTAGGGCAAGCAGCAGGGCACAAGACTAGGTCAGGAGCGCAGGAACTCACTTATAGCTGATGCTGAAACACATGAGTTGCACAGGCCTGGGAACTAACAAGATTTCTGGATGCTCCAGGTATTGCTGTAAGCAGGACTTCTGTATTTGCCAGGTATTGCTGTAAGCAGGATTTCTGGATTTGCCAGGTATTGCTGTTAGCAGGATTTCAGATTGAACTGGTCTAGGAACCAGCAGGAGATTAGGATACACTTGCACTCAGAAGCAGCATGAACCATACACCAGGGGAAGCAACGAGATGTTCAGGCCCAGAATGCTATCAGAGGAGAATGTTTATACCCTGGGTCTCGCAGGAATTGGTTGATACAGCCAGGTGGTCTGGCAGTACTGAGAGTCAGAACCACACCTGCAATTCCCAATTCACTCTGTCACTCTAGCCACATGCCCCATGTATCCCTGCCAGCACACTGTCACTTTAGCCATATGCCCAGTGCCCCCTCTAGCCCCCATTGTCACTCCAGCCACCTGCCTTTTGGGTCCCCTCTGTCATTCCAGCCACATGCCCTGTGTGTCCCCCCCTGCTCTCTGTCACTCCAACCACATGTCCTGTGTGTCCCTTCCAGCTCCGTCTGCCGCCTGCCTTGTGTCCCCTTTGTCACTTCAGCCACATGCCCTGTCCCCCACCACCTCTGTCATTCCAAGCACATGTTCTGTGTGTCCCCTATGTCAAGTACTTCTCTCCCCTCTCATCCTCTATGTGCCTGTCAGCCTGCCACAGTCTCACTAGTTACTTTCTACAAGTCAACAGCATTCTCTTCCATGAACTGCTGTTCAGCTCCTACACTGCAGAGTGCACACGTGGTGTGATGTCATATCCCATTGCTCTGAAGGCATGGGAGGCGGAGCTTATAGGAAGGCCCGCTCTGCCTGATCCGGGTCTGTGCTAGGGGCGCTGAGTACAGTGCTGCTGGGCAGCCCTGCACGCCAGGTAATAGGAGGTGCCTGGACTCTGGGCTTTCTGTGATTTCCCCACCATTACACTTCTTATGCCCAGCTGCCGCAGAATGATGTCACTACGCGGCTGCATCATGACATCATTCCGCAATGATGCTGCCGTCTGACTGAGCATAATGCAGTGCCACCTGGGAGGCAGTGCTGCCGGGCGGACCTGCAGACATCAAGACCAGCCCATCTGGCAATCGGCCCTTCTGGCATTTGCCAGAATTGCCTGATGGCCAGTCCGGCCCTGCCAACAGCACATACCATGAGAAAGTGTCTGGTCCCTGCAGATCTCCAGGCGAGCCCAGGGTACAGGAAGTAAAGAACATAATGGGCCATATTCAATTTGCAGCGAAATGTCGGAATCGGCTAAAAAGTTTCGCCGATGACGTCATTTTCACTTGATTTCATTTTACCCCATATTCAATGTTCCCAACGATAAAGTTTCACCTATGAATAGGAGGCAGAAAAAAGTGCAGAATTGGGGTTTTAGGGTGCAGAGTTGCGGTAACCAATCTGCACCCTTTGTACACCCCCCTGATGCTAACTGCATCAAAAAATGGGAAAAAAAAAACACAAACAGTACCCCAAAAAAGCACTTTGAAAAAGGGGGCAAAAAAAAGTTCAAAACTTGCAAAATAGACTCTAGGGTGTGTCCCAAGTGTGCCCTGTTTTTTTGTTTTTACCTGAATGCTGAATGTGCATTTTTGGCGCTATTTAACACTTCACTTTAGCCAATTAAAAACATGCTTGCACCCATTTTGATGTACCCCAAATTTGATGGGAATAGTTATTTTCCCCAAAAAAACCTGCAAAATGCTATTCTTCACCACTACTGCAAAAATGCAAAATAGCTCCAATTAGGACCATTTAAAATCCCGAAGTACCCTTGGCAGGGCTATTCGGGGGTATCCAGAGTGATCCCACATGTCAGAATATTCTTTGGGGGGTGGCAGGCAGATTTCCCCAATTGTTCCATAACTTTCTGCCTGTTTAGGTTTCGCCGGGACGCATTTTCGCGTCCTTTGAAATTGAATACGGGGATAAGTGGGCACGCGCAAAACCTCCGATGTGGAGCGAAAAGTCCGGACTTTTGTTCTGAATTGAATACGAGACAGGATGGACTAGGAAAGGGGTGGAGACTAGGGGAGGGCTTGAATAGCTTGCATACCATGGAATCAGAGTGGTGACAGACAGTGCAGAGGATAGGAGGGGATGGAGATTCAGGGGTCTCAGACAGGGAGGTGAGGGATCATCCTTCACACTGAGCAGCCACTGCCAGCTCTGCTTTACAGACAGGAAGTACGGTCGGTCAGTCACTGATACGTATGCATCTGGCTCCCTGCCTACCGGCCCAGCCCGCAAACAGCAAGGAAAGTGGGACTGACGGACTGTGTGAGGAGCCAACCACATCTCTATAGTTGGCTGCCGCTGCCTGTCATACAATGTGACAGGCGCAGCGGCAGAAGGAAGAACTGACTCAGCAGGAGCTGCAGGGAGAGTGCCTCTACAGCCTGGCTCCTCCCTGCAGTGCAGTAGCTGCTGAGCGGGTTGTGCCAGCCCTGCCGGGGAGGGAGCACTCAGGATAGCATCTCCCCTGCTGGCCCAGGATCCGGAATGCCGGACCGGCTGGGGAGCTGTTGTCATGATCGCTCTCTCCCCAGTGACAGGCTTTTATTGACACTACCACCGGACGGGAAGTCGGGGACGTGGATTACACATCTCCCCGGCAGAAGATGTCACTGCAGGGAGATGGGCTGTTACGGCGTTACGGAAAATGGTCCATTCCGGCTTTCACTTAATCCCATAATAAATTATTTAATTACCTTAAGACGGAGAAAAAAATTCTCAGTCGCATCAATGGAGAATGATTTTTTCTGGCGGTACAGTCCGGATACCACAGTAGAGATCATGGTCAAGTTCACCAATAATCGATTGAGGGAGCCAATTCCAACATGCTGGCACGTCTCAGTGTCAGTGAGAAGAAAATGGCGCCTAAGCTAGGTTGGGACATAACATTTCTATTGGAAGCGAATGGCGGGAAAATTGATCCAATCACATTATATCAATTATGTGCTGTGATTGGTTATATATGTGGCACCACAAGAAGATGTCATTTCAGGCAGGACCCTGGCAAACATCAGTGACATAGTGTCATGCTGGGAGCTGGTTTTCTGGAAGCTGAGGCCTGAGGCTGCGGGAGGAAATGGAGGCGAGGGGCCTGAATGTACGACCTCCGCATCCACGGGTCTTGGTCGTTGGCGAGACCTAATCAAAGGTGCAGAATCTAACCCACGAGATGGTGTTCGCCAGTGACCCCACCAATCGGGATATGGGCTTGAGCTGCACCTCGTAAGCAGGTCGTGGTCCTTTGACTAGGTGACCAAAGCCTGCGGGAAAAAGGAGAGACGAACACTCGTGGCCCAAAGGGTCTGTGCCAGTAAGGGGCACGTAGGGACACTGTACTTGAGGTACAAGGAAGTGTGCACTGCGGTGCAATAGTGTAACACGTAGGTAGGAACCACAGAGTCCAGTAACGAGGTGGGTAGTGGTACTGAAGCCAGCCAGAGATTATGACACTGGAGAGGTGGGTATGTATAACTACACTTAGGCTGTGATGGTAAAGCACTGGTGAAATGGATAGTATACTGCACACAGGCGGCGGTGGTAATGCACTGGTGGAATGGAGGTATACTGCACACAGGCGAGGTGGTAAAGCACTGGTGAGATGAATGATATAGCTGTACACAGGCTGAGATGGTAAAGCACTGATGAGAGGAGTGGTATAGCTGCACACAGGCTGAGATGGTAAAGCACTGATGAGATGAATGATATAGCTGCACACAGGCTGAGATGGTAAAGCACTGATGAGATGAATGATATAGCTGCTCACAGGCTGAGATGGTAAAGCACTGATGAGATGAATGATATAGCTGCACACAGGCTGAGATGGTAAAGCACTGATGAGATGAATGATATAGCTGCACACAGGAATAGATCACTGGAAGCAAGGGAACCTGGAACGAGAGACCACTAGTAACACTAGCAGCGACAATAGTTGTTCAGGCAACTACCTGATACAAGGAAGTGTCATGGCGGCGCCCATGACAGGAACTCCGATCCCCGCGCACCAGGCCGCCCGAGACACCAGCATCAGGGAGAATGCTCAGCACCTCCCACGCCGCCGCACCAGCCGCCCGACTGCCCGGGAAGTCAGAGGAAGCCGGCGGGATGGTAAGGGACGGCCGATCCCCGGCTGAACTCTGACAGTACCCCCCCCTTTCAGAGTGGATACCGGACACCCACCAGGTTTACCAGGAAATCTAATATGGAAGGCTCGAACCATTTGAGGTGCGTGAATGTCTGTGGCTCTGATCCATGCCCTTCCGGACGTACCCTTTCCAGTCAATGAGATATTGGAGGTTGTTAGCTTTGGTAAATCGAGAGTCCAAAATCCTCCCTACCTCGAACTCTGTACCTTGAGAAGTTTGCACTTGAGGTAACTTGGGAGCAGAAGTTTGAAAACGATTCAGCACTAGAGGACACAGCAAAGAAATATGAAAGGTATTGGATATTCTTAGTTGAGGAGGGAGTTCCAACTTATACGTGACTGGGTTGATGACCTTGCGAACACGGTAAGGACCAATGAAGCGTGGGGCTAGCTTCATACTGGGTACTTTCAATCGAATGTTCCTGGAGGATACCCAGACTTTATCTCCAACTCTCAGCAGTGGAACAGCGTCACGTCGTCTATCCGCAAATTTTTTGTAGTTCTTGGACGACTACTTCAGAGAGGAATGAACCCTCTTCCAAACGGTTACGAAAGACTCCACCAATTCAGAAACTGCAGGGACCTCTACTGTAGGCAAATTTTGAAAATCTGGGACTCGAGGATGTCTCCCAAACACCGTAAAAAAAGGAGTGGCTTTGGAGGAAGTGTGATATTTGAAGTTGTGTGAAAATTCTTCCCAAGGTAATAGATCCAGCCAGTTATCTTGTGAGGAGGAAACGAAGAGTCTTATGAAAGTCTCCAGCTCTTGGTTAACTCTTTTGGTTTGCCCATTAGTTTGTGGATGGTAGGCTGAAGAAAATTTTAACTTGGTTCCACAAGTGCTACATAAGGCTCTCCAAAATTTAGCTACGAATTGAACTCCGCGGTCAGAAATGATCTCTTTAGGAAGTCCATGCAACCTGAATATTTCCTTAACAAAGACTCTTGCCAACTGAGGAGCAGAAGGGAGACCCATCAATGGAATAAAGTGTGCCATCTTTGAAAAGCGATCCACCACTACCCATATGGTATTGTATCCTTGGGAGCATGGTAGTTCAGAGATGAAATCCATGGATATATGGGTCCAAGGAGTATTAGGAATGGATAGGGGTCGCAGTAGACCTGCTGCCTTCTTGCGGGGAGTCTTATGCTGAGCGCATTTTACACATGAAAGAATAAATTCTTGAATATCCCCTTTCATTGTGGGCCACCAATAGGAACGCTGAAGGAACTTGTAAGTCTTGAGGTTACCAGAATGGCCAGCAAACAGAGCTATGAGCCCAAGTTAGTAATTTTCCCCGTAGTTCTGGGGTCACAAAAATTTTCCTGGGGGAGGAGTCAACATTTGAGTAGAGGCGAAGACTACAGGATCTAAAATTGGTCGGGAACTCTTCCTGAGTGCTGGACAAGAAAGACCGTGAGAGGGCATCAGCTTTTCTGTTTAGACTGCCAGGACGAAATTGAAGTTTTAAATTAAATCTTGAAAAGAACAAGGACCAACGGGCCTGTCTAGCATTTAGACGGTGAGCCGTTTGGAGGTAGATTAAGTTTTTATGATCTGTGATCACGATAACTGGAAAGTTGGCTCCTTCCAACAAATGCTGCCATTCCATTAAAGCTAACCGCATTGCTAGTAGTTCCTGGTCACCAATTCCGTAGTTCTTTTCAGCAATGGAAAACTTACGAGAAAAATACCCACAGGGATGGTACTTTCCATCACTTGAGATTTGAGACAGTACTGCCCCTACCCCTACTGAAGAAGCATGTACCTCAACTGTGAACGGTTTGTCCAATTGGGGTTGGCACAGGATAGGTGCAGTGGAGAAGGCTTCTTTTAATTTTTGGAAGGCTTGGATGGCAGTATCTGGCCAGCGAATGGGATTGGCACCCTTCTTTGTGAGATTTGTGATAGGAGACACCAGTGTGGAGAAATTTGGTATAAACCCCCGGTAATAATTTGAAAATCCCAAGAAGCGTTGAGTAGCCTTTAAGGATTTTGGTAACGGCCAGTCAGAAATGGCTTTTAACTTTTCCGGATCCATCCGGAGGGTCTTTCCATAAATTATGTGCCCTAGGAAGGGTACCGAGGTTTGTTCGAAAAGGCACTTGGATATTTTTCCATAAAGATGATGCTTCCGGAGGCGTGACAAGACTTCGCGGACATGCTGGCAATGATCTTGCAAATTTTTGGAAAAAATTAGAATATCATCCAAATAAACTATAACAAAACTGTAGAGGACATCCCGGAAGATATCGTTCACATAACCCTGAAATATCGCTGGGGCGTTGCAGAGTCCGAAGGGCATTACGAGATATTCGAAGTGGCCGTCTCTGGTGTTAAAAGCGGTCTTCCACTCATCTCCAGCTTTAATACGTATTAAATTATACGCACCCCGCAGATCAAGTTTGGTGAACAAAGAGGCCCCGCGAACTTTATCAAAAAGCTCCGGAATCAGAGGCAGAGGATATCGATTCTTTACAGTAATCTGGTTGACACCCCGGTAGTCAATACAAGGCCGAAGCCCGCCGTCCTTCTTGCTAACAAAAAACCCCCCCGCCCCTGCTGGAGAAGTGGAGGGCCAGATAAACCCCTTAGCTAGATTCTCCTTTATATATGCCGCCATAGCGGCTGTTTCAGGAACTGATAATGGGTAGGTTCGACCCCGAGGAGGGTTCTTCCCTGGCAGGAGCTCAATACCACAGTCCCAGGAACAATGAGGTGGAAGTTTATCTGCAGCCTGTTCGCAAAATACATCGGCAAAATCTTGATAAGCTGCTGGCAGACCGGGAACAGAGGAACACTTGGGCTTGTCAGACGGGGGGAAGCTTATATTTCCACTGGAGGACACCGCGTTAGTGCGGACAGGAAGTACTTGGATGAGACATCCATGGAAACAACTTGGACCCCACGATAAAATCTGCATACTGGACCACTGAAACGTAGGATTGTGCTTTTGTAACCAGGGGAGGCCTAAAACTAGTTCATAGGCTGAGTCGGGAAGAACAAAAAATTCAATAGTCTCCTGGTGCAGACATCCAATCCGGAGGAACACTGGCAGGGTTTTTGAGGAAATGGATCTCCCTAGCAAGGTCTTGCCATCTACACCAGAGAGCAGTAATCTGTTTGGCAATGGAACCACCGGAATGCCTAGGGTCTGAACCAGTGACTTAGAAATAAAACTGCCGGCAGCCCCAGAATCCACAAGGGCTTTAACCATCCTTGTCCTGGACTGGTAGGAGAGCGACACAGGCAATAAACTGTCATTTATTTAGGAGGAGTCAGAAATAACCCCCAATTGCATGCTCCCAACATCAATTAGGGTTTCGCGTTTCCCGTCAATACAGGACAATTCCTTAATGTGTGCTCCAGAGCAGCACAATACAAGCACAATTTATTTTGAAAACGCCGGTTCCGTTTGGCGGTACTTAACCGGGATCTGTTAATTTGCATCGGCTCCTCACTGCTAGAGAAGGAAGGAGAGGAATGACCTCCCAAGGATGGGCGATCCCGAGGATGATCTCCACGCCCCCTATTTCCCCACCGCTCTCTAAGGCGAAGGTCAATTTTTATACAGAGGGATATAACATCCGAGAAGGTGGGAGGTAAATCCCTAGATGCCAATTCATCCTTCATCCTCTCAGATAAGCCATGTAGGAAGGCTGCCTTAAGTGCTTCCTCGTTCCATTTTAGTTCGGACGCCAGGGTTTGAAATTATACTACATATTGCCCGACGGACCGGGTACCCTGACGGACACGAAGCAAATCTGAAGAAGCAGAGACAGATCTCCCGGGTTCATCGAAGATCCTTTTGAAAGCTGCCACGAACTCTTCATATCTAGATACGAGCGGATCTGCTCATTCCCACAAGGGGGAGACCCAATTCAGAGCTGCCCCGGTTAGTAATTAAATTACATAGGCCACCTTAGACCAGGAGGTAGGGAAATTCTGGGGTAGGCATTCGAACTGGATCTCACACTGGTTTATGAAACCACGACATCGTTGAGGAGTACCATCGACCCTCTCGGGAGTAGCCAAGTGCAAACGGGATTTTTGAGGAACGACCCCCGAAGGTAATACAGGAGAAGCCGTAGGAGCGACAGAAGGTGGCGCATGAGACATAGCTGCCAGAGTGTTCTGAATAGACAGGAGCTGACCAGATAATTCCTGTAGGTACTGGGCCACATGGTGCTGTGCCGCCTCTTGGTTATCCATGCGAGCCGTTAGCTCCTCTAGATTCCCAGTACCTGGGGAGCCTGTAGCTTCCATTTGGGCCTGAACAAACTGTCACGCTGGGAGGCGGTTTTCTGGAAGCTCAGGCCTGAGGCTGCGGGAGGAAACAGAGGCGAGGGGCCTGAATGTACGACCTCCGCATCCACGGGTCTTGGTCATTGGCGAGACCTAATCAAGGGTGCGGAATCTAACCCATGAGATGGTGTTCGCCAGTGATCCCACCAATCGGGATATGGGCTTGAGCTGCACCTCGTAAGCAAGTCGCGGTCCTTTGACTAGGTGACCAAAGCCTGCGGGAAAAAGGAGAGACGAACACTCGTGGCCCAAAGGGTCTGTGCCAGTAAGGGGCACGTAAGGACACTGTTCTTGAGGTACAAGGAAGTGTGCACTGCGGTGCAATACTGTAACACGTAGGTAGTAACCATAGAGTCCAGTAACGAGGTGAGTAGTGGTACTGGAGCCAGCCAGAGATTATGACGCTGGAGAGGTGGGTATGTATAACTACACTTAGGCTGTGATGGTAAAGCACTGGTGAAATGGATAGTATACTGCACACCGGCGGCGGTGGTAATGCACTGGTGGAATGGAGGTATACTGCACACAGGCGAGGTGGTAACGCACTGATGAGATGAATGATATAGCTGCACACAGGCTGAGGTGGTAAAGCACTGGTGAGATGAATGATATAGCTGTACACAGGCTGAGATGGTAAAGCACTGATGAGATGAATGATATAGCTGCTCACAGGCTGAGATGGTAAAGCACTGATGAGATGAATGATATAGCTGCACACAAGCTGAGATGGTAAAGCACTGGTGAGATGAATGATATAGCTGTACACAGGCTGAGATGGTAAAGCACTGATGAGATGAATGGTATAGCTGCACACAGGAATAGATCAGTGGAAGCAAGGGAACCTGGAACGAGAGACCACTAGTAACACTAGCAGCGACAATGGTTGTTCAGGCAACTACCTGATACACAGGAGCCGGATATATACCCCTGGAAGCCCACTGATTGGTCCACAGCGTCAGCTGACCGGCCAGACTGTCAGGGGAGGAAGGATAGTCAGAGAAGGAAGTGTCATGGCGGCGCCCATGACAGGAACTCCGATCCCCGCGCACCGGGCCGCCCGAGACACCAGCATCAGGGAGAATGCTCAGCACCTCCCACGTCGCCGCACCAGCCGCCCGACTGCCCGGGAAGTCAGAGGAAGCCGGCGGGATGGTAAGGGATGGCCGATCACCGGCTGAACTCTGACACATAGACATTGAATAAATAGACATTAATAAGATAGAATGTAAAAAGTCCATCCAAGTAGCAGTAAGGAAGTTTAATAAATTTTTTGTCAACTAGGACACTGACATGTTTTATGGATGTCCCTTGTAGTTCTCCCTGGATGTTTCACCAACGCTCGTATTATTAATGGGGTTGTGGTCAGTCGAACCCTGGACACTTCCACACTGCTGGTATTTGCTATTACTAGGGTCGCGACCAGTTCAGCCCTGGACACATCCACACTGCTGGTAGTCCAGGGCTGGACTGGCCGCGACCCTAGTAATAGCAAATACCAGCAGTGGGGAAGTGTCCAGGGCTGGACTGGCATAATAGATAATAACAAGAATGGTGAAGCTTCCAAGGCTATACTGGCCATGACCCTCGTAGTAGCTAATACCAGCAGCTTCCCGACTGCTGCTATTACTAGAGTCGTGGCTAGTCTAGGCCTGAACTCTTAATTGTCGTAGTCCAGAGCTAGACAGCTAGCTATTGATGGGTGTACCCTCCATATGTACACCTGTCAATTGCTAGGTGTCTACTTCTGGACGCGACCCCCTGTAATAACTATAATATTATCAACGGCATGGAAGCAACCACTTGTAATAGCTATTGCCAGCCAGAGCCAGGGAAGCATACTGCCCTGGACATTGGGGAATGTGTGAGTGTAATGTGGAAAACTAATTTACAAGAAACATTATATTTTACATAATTCCATATTTGCATGTGCTTTATAATGAATACAGTTCACGAAATTCAATATGGCCTTTGCACAGCCATTTTGCTTTGTACAAACTCAAACGAAGTGAAATGAGATGAGATGTCTTTAAGGACTGCTCCCCATGAAACTGTTTATCTAAAAGAGTGCTTGACCATTTATGTATCATTTTGGGCTAGAGAAATTCACGCAACCAAATATAGTGATGTAGAACACAATGATCATCTCATAAAGGAATGTACTTCTCTTTGATTGCCAAGGAAAGAGACCATAAGAACAAACTTTGTCTATCTGATGATGTCAGTGGGTGTACAGGGGGCGTATTACCTGAAGACTGTAATGGAAGGTATAAAACCTTGGTAATGTAATCAATCGTTGTTATCCTTGCATTATAACCCTGGGGGATATGTGCTCCCAGTTAAGGGCTAGATCTATTTATTTAATTAATTAATGACAAATTCTTAAGTATACTGGATGTCTATATTTTATATTGTCGATCTCAAAAATTGTCTAATAGTTCCGTCGAACTAAAACTATACGAACTTCTTTTAAGTCAGACTAAGAAATTTGTTTATTTGTATGGTGATGTAAATACTTTGTCTAACAAAATACTATCGATGTATGATTACTGTCTATCTAATATTTGCCGATAAAACAAATTTGTCTAACTAGCCGTGTCGGACTATTGAATATCGAAGTAAACACTGTCTACCCATCAATCCACACCCATAAATATCCTGGTCCCGATGGTTATACAGGGGCATATTTCAAACTTCTCCAAAATGAGATTACACCAACCTTACTTGAATTATTTGGCAAGCTCTTTCATGATAATCCTTCTTATCCCTCCTTTACTAATGCCTATACAACTCTGATTCCCAAACTGGGTGAAGACCTGACTTCAGTAGACGCATACGGACCTACAGTATATCATTAAATACTGATTTCAAGATATTTTTTTAAAATAATGGCTAATAGGCTGCAAGATATCCTCCCAGATCTTCTAACTAGACATCAGGTGGGTTTTGTCTGAGGTCGCCAGTCAGTGAAGGCGATAAGAACGGCCCTTGTGGCTGTAAATGCTGCTTCCCAGTCATCGAATTCTGATTGTATGCTATTGAGCTGAGATACTCACAACGCCTTCAACACTGTGGCATGGCCCCATCTGATTTTGACCCTTCATTATTGCTTTCCCACTACATCTTCAATTGTGAATGGTATGCGAGGTTCTCCAACAGTTATGAACAGGGGAACGTGACAGGGGTAGAAATTAATCCCCTCTTCAGAATTCTTCAATCTTCTCCTCTCTTTCAGGGAATCCCGATAGGTGATGCCGAGGTTCATCTCACAGTATTTGCTGACGATGTCTTGTTGTATATATCTCACCCTCAGGACTCATTATCAACAGTGCTAAATATTCTGAATGATTTTGGTTGTGTTTCTGGTTTTGACGTAAACATGTCCAAATCCGTGAGTTTGTTTGATGCCAGGGGTGGTCCAACCGGCTTGGAGTAGACATATTCCTTTATCATGGGCTAGATCCCACATAATGTATTTGGGTATTCAATTACCGAAAACGCCATTTGCTCTTTATCAGATAAATATCTCCAAGGTGAGCTCGTCTGTTGCGGTGGAGCCATCTCCTGTTGTCTTATTTGGGGAGGGCAAGTCTAATAAAGATGTTGACTTTCCCACGTCTACTATATCCATTTCAGTCCTTACCACTGTTTATTTTTTGATATACGATGTATAACATTAATAAGCGCTAGGGTGAAATCTATAAAGTACATATGACTTGAGAATCAATAGAGCGCCATTTATAAAACTTAACAAAGCAATTTAACAGTAACATACCATTTTGTAGTACGAGAAATTTAGCAACATTTAGGGGGGGCCAGACAAGGAGAGAAGGGGGTAGGGGAGGGGTAAATGAGAGACTAGAGCTTTCAGGAATAGAGATACAACTTATCCGAACATTATACCACACAATAAATATTTTATCAATTATCATATAATAAGATTGTGAAGCTATGTCTAACTGGTAGCTTCAAATATTTTAAGAATATTTTCTTGGGATTGCTGATCAAGATTATCTATGAAAAATTTCCTTTTAAAGTGAAATTTCTCCATACATTTCTCCAAATCTGGATATGATGTTCGTCTATCAAAATATAGAGTTTGAAGTAATTTTTGCTGTACATCAGCTAGTGAAGGTGACGAAAAACAACTCCAGTGGATCAAGGTACATTTTTTGGCTATTGTTATAATCAAAGTAATTAGTGGTAGATAAGCTGACATAGGATTGGGAATTGCCCAATTTCTAAAATTAGCGCATACACAAGCTAATGGGTCTGGTAATACGTGCAAAGAAAATAATTTGTTAATATATATGAACTACTTTATGCCAACATTTTCTACATAACCAAAAACAATGAAAGATCGTAGCTTTGTAGATGTGACATTTTACACATTCTCCTGACTCTTCTGAGCTAACATGTCTCTTGTTGGGAAGAGACAATTAAGCTCTGTGCGTCACTCTAATATGAACGTCTTGTAAATAAGCACTTTGCAAATACTTCAGAGTTTTTTCAAAGTTTACGAAAATATCTTTAATACATGATAGGTCGGGTATATCAGATTGCCAACTAGTTAGTAATTGGGGCCATGTCTTATTCAATTGTGAGTCTGCTAGATCTGGGTATAAAAATTTGGTTTTATGTTGAATAAATGTCAATGTAGTTTTAACCACATCATGTGTATCTTGTGAGGGGTAAGCTGAAGGAAGAGAAGAAATGAAGTGACGTGTTTGCAGATACATATAAAAGTGATTTTTGGGTAAATTAAAGTGATCTTGTAGGGTTGAAAATTTACATATTGCTCCCCCCGATTAATCCTTTATCTTTCCAAATTTTAAATTAGGAATTCGTGAGGGAGGGAACATAGGATTTCCCCATAAAGGAATATATGGTGTGACTTTTAAAGTTCTCTTTAGTTTTTTGTTTATCCCAATCCATGCTAAGTACGTACGTAGCTCTAAAGATAATATGTTCTAGTATTTCTTGAGGATTTTCCGAACTGGCGGAATGTAATAAACCACTTGGGGCAAATGGTTTCATTAAATCTTCATCTAAAGTAAGGTAAATGTAGGTGCTTCTGTGTAGCAGCCAGTCGCTTATGTATCTAAAGAATATAGATAGAGAATAAGAATGTAAATCTGGCAATCCCAATCCACCATTGTATTTGGTAGTTAATAATTTGTTTCTAGCAATTTTAGATTTCTTTTCCCTGCCAAATAAACTGAGATATAGCACGCATTAGATTGTTTATTTCAATAATATTAAGGCCTAACGGAAGCATCTGCATAACATAAAATATCTTTGGAAAGATTATACTTTTTATCACCGCAATCCGACCTAAGAGAGAAATGGGTAATTGTTTCCAATTCGTGAGCATATTGGTAATTTTTTAACTCACTGGTGAGTAATTTAATTTATAGATTTGAGAGAGATCTGCCGATATCGTAATCCCTAGATATATGAAGGATTTGGTAATTTGAGTAAAAAAAATTTGAAATTTAAGGGGTACTATAGTAAGAAGCAGGACCTTTTATTGGGAGGAGTTCTGATTTGTCTGTATTAATTTTGTCTCCTGAGAATGGGCTGAATTCTTCTATTATGTGCATAATATTGGGGATAGACATCACTGGATTAGAAATGAATAAAAACATAACGTCTGCGAACAGAGCTACTTTCAGTTACACAGAACCTACCGATATGCCTTGAAACGATGGAGACTTTCTAAGTGCTATTGCTAATGGCTCTATTGCTAAGGCGAAAAGGAGCGGGGATAGGGGGCATCCATGTTTGGTTCCCTTTTGGATTTGGAAATGGGGAGATAGATGGCCATTGCTAGAGATTTGAGAACTTGAGTTATAGTATAGGGCTTTAAGAGTCTGAATAAAAATAGTAGGGAAGCCAAAACAAGATAAAGTATAAAACAGGTGTGGCCAAGTCACAAGGTCAAAGGCCTTTTCTACATCTAACATCAATATGGCAAGCTGGGATATCTGAGGTACTGCTAGATAGATGAGAAATCGCAGAAATTACCCTTCTAACATTTACAACAGAATGTCTGCCAGTAATGAACCCCATTTGGTCCTTATCCTTACACAGGGAGGATATCTTTTATTCTATTGGCTAATATTTTAGTGAGAATTTTGTAGTCCGTATTTAGTAGGGATATCGGTCTATATGATATGGGTGAGGACAGATCTCTTCCTGGTTTAGGGAGAACTTTGATGATGGCAGAGTTGAAACAAGGAGGAATATTACCACTAGAAATTATAGAGTTAAACAAAGCTACTAAAGGCTCTCCTATTTTTCGTATTAGTATTTTATAGAAATCACTGCCAAAACCATCCGGCCCCGGGGCCTTGCCTGATTTCAAAGTTTTAATTACTCCTATAACCTCTGGTAGAGTTATTGGCTCAATTATTTTCTGAGAAAATTCCTCTGATATTTGAGGGTATTTTATCGAATTCCAGAGAGATTGAGATCTTGGTTCAGATGAGGATAAATGATGTCCCTTAACTATGGTGGAAGATGATGTGGAGGGTAGTTCTTCAGGTAGAGTGGAGGCATGTAACGATGCGTAAAAGTTATGTTATACACAAAACTGTGGTGCGCTCAGAAATCTTCCTGATTAATGTCGTGTCTCTTAATGTAATATGGTGAACAAGTCCCAAAAAGTCAATCTGTGGGTAGGGTGTTCTTGTGGGAATTGACTGTAAGTCTCAAAACACTACTAGCCCTGATCAGGAAAGTGTCACTGATTATGTCCCAGACTCCAAACATTCATTTAGGAAAAAATAGTTTGTGGATAATCCCAGAATAGTAACTTGTGATGTCTGTAGGAAGGGTGTTCTGATATCAGTGCTATGCCTCTTCTTCCTCCTCTCCACCTCAAATATAATACATATGCACGGTATCAGGAACTTGGTAGCACAATAATGCAAGATAGGTAAGTTAAGGTGGGTACTTACCAAATGTGCGATAGGTTCCTGCTGGTTCCCATAGTTCCGGTGTTTGCAGAGATGGTGATGAAAAAATGATGCGGAGGTGATAATAAATGTGGCTATGCACTATATAAGACTCAGGACTCTGGTCTCATACAACACTATTTATTAATAAATACAAATGCTATGACTCACTAGAGTCTCACATAACCAGTTCCAATCTGCTGGTAATAAAAAAGAGTGTCCAAAAGTGCCTTGCACAAATGTTCTTATATGTGGGTTCTGTATACACAAAAGGGGGCGTGGCCCAACGCGTTTCATCCGGGATAACTGACTTTTTCAAGGTTCAAGGTTAAAAGTTATGCATTACTTCTGAAATTTGCGAGGATGATTTGGTTAAATTCCCGGAGGGTAATTTGAGAGGATGGATAATCATAGGGGGTCGAGTCCCTTGTAATAGGTTTGTGAGCTATCGGCCCGTTTTGTTACCGAATTTATGATATCGGTAATTTACAGTGAACAAATACCTATCTCCTTGTAGTTGTAAAAACTTATTTAGATGTGTTCTAGCTTGGAGGTAGACTTGTTTATTTAAGGATGAAGGAGAGGTTTTAAAAAGGATTGATATGCTAGTGTTAAGGATTGTTGAAGGGATAAATAGGAGGTAGAATATTTTCTGTTACGCATATATGAAATAATTTTGCCTCGGATTACAGCCTTAGCTGCTTGCCAGAACAGCTTGGGGTTAGTTTCTAAATGCGATAAATTATTTGACTTATATTCGTCCCATGAGGATTCAAGTTTTTGTCTAAACTTAGAGGACTGGGATAGAAAACAAGGAAATTTCCACTGTTTGTATGGGCCTTCATCATTAGGTATCACTAGGTCACACCACGTGAGTGCATGATCTGATAAAACAAATGGCTCTATTGTGGTTAAAGATATGTTGAGAGAATGAGAGATAAGAATATAGTCGATTCTTGAAAATGTGCCATGAGCAGATGACAGACATGTATATTCACGTTCAATAGGGTTGAGAGATCTCCAGACATCTACTAACTGGAGATTTTTAGCAAGTAATGGTACCCCCAATTTAGGGAGGGATGAGATGTTCTTATTTGAATTAGATCTATCTAGATAGGATGAGGAAACTAGGTTAAAGTCACCACCCACAATAACTGAACAATCAAGAAATTTGGATAGTTTCATAAGGATATTCTGAAAGAATGATTTCTTGTAAACATTAGGAGCGTTTACGTTACATAGAATATAGGGGGAACCCACAATTTTATCTTCAGCTATTACATATCTGCCCTCCACATCAATGTCAAGATTGGTTACTTTACAGCCTATAGATTTTTTAGCGAAAATAGCCAAACCTCTAGCCTTAGATGAGTATGGAGCAGCAGCTAGCACTGACCATTTAGCCATGTTTAGTTTTCGGATTTCTGCTGAAACAAGATGTGTTTCTTGAATAAAGGCTAGGTCTATGTTTTGTTTAGCGAGATATAATAAGACCTTTCGTCTTTTCGCTGGGGAATTTATACCCCCTAAATTCCAAGGACGTATCCGTATTTTAGACATGACTCTGCCAAAATCGAGAAACATATAGAATATAATACATAAAGGAGGTATATTAAATTCGTCAAGTGATGATGGGAAAATCTCATCTATACCATCTTGGGGAGAAAAGGACACATAAGGTAAAAGACAAAACAGGACAAAGGGGTCTGGGGCAACAACAATTACATATACTGCATATATTTAACAAAGATATTGCAGTAAAGACTTCAGGTGAGGCATTGGAATAATATTAACACCTATTGGTGTAAATCAAACAAGAATAGTTAATCCGGTATTGGGCTTAAACTACCGTCTGACATTTATAATACTCATTTATAACCAGACATCAACTGTCATTGCAATGGGGTGACGTATTAAGCTTAAAGGAACTAACATACGACTATTTCTTCAATAATTGCTGCATGTTTCGGAATTTTCACGAAGTGTCGGCAATGTCCAGATAACTGGCTTGAGATTCTTCCCGTAGAAAGGCATTAGCGTCGGCTGGGATTGTAAAATCCTGAAATTTGTCACCATCGAAGATGCGGAGGCGGGGTGGGTGACATAGCAAACTTCCTCTGTGTGTTAACCAATTGGGTGCATAGGGGAGAGAAAGCTTTTCTAGCTTTGGAGAGTTCGGCAGAGAAGTCTTGAAAGATATAAATTTTCTTACCCTCCCACAATAACGGAGAAGTGCGTCTTGATGCAGACCAGATAAGATTTTTGTGCAAGTAGTTTAAGCATCGAAATAAGACTACTCTCGGCCTTGTGGAAGTAGGAGGTGAGGGACCCAGCCTGTGCACTTGTTCAATCACTAAGTCGCTACACTCGTTTTCTATTTCGAGGATTGCAGGTAAGGTATTTCTGACAAAGTGTGCCAGAGCTTGGCCTTTAACGTTTTCATGGAGACCTATTAGCCTTATATTGTTCCTTCTTGAGCGATTTTCTAAATCCTCTATTTTTTTATCAGATGATAATTATCTTTCTTTAGATGGTGCATTTCTTTTTTTAAACCAGAGAGATCCTGAAACATTGCACCTTGTCTATGCTCCACTTCAGTGACACTGCGTGAGAGCTGCTGCAGTTGTGATGTGAGCAACTGCCTGTGAGAGGAGCGGTATCATCGTGGTTTTTTGGCTTCTACCACTTCAAGGTAAGTTATTGGGGTACCTGGTAGTTGCAAGGAGTGTAGATCAGAGATCAGAGGGTCCCGTGGTTGGCTTTTTAGATGCCGGTGTAGTTGGCGCCATATTAGGATCAGCCCGTCTTTTTTCTAGGCGCTGCGGCTGTGACTTTGACGGCGTATGAGAGGAGAAATATTTCTCCATTAAGTGCCCAGAGTGTGTGCGATCGGTCAGCAGTCCAGTACGGGAGGCTATGACATTGTAAGTTGTGTTTGCCGCGAGGTAGCGCTGGAGCCCAGTAAGGAACGTCTTACTCCATGAACACCGGAACCGTAAGTCCCGTCCTTGCCACTCTTACTTACGCATAAAGATACTTTAAAAAATAAGTCTTTATTTAGAAAATCCCTTTACAAGGGAAGGCGTCCTAGAATAGCTCTCTTAAAACTACAGCAGGCCAGAGGCAATGGAGGCATCAACTTCCCACATTTTACTTATTATAACCAGGCATCTGTTCTGCGCTATTTGCGGGACTGGCTGCACAATACTAATATATCTACAGATCCAATTATTGATAAAAAATTTTTGCCTACCGGAAACCTGATTAGTTTCTTACACCAACATGATGCAGAAGTTAGCCAAGAGGTACGAGAAAATCCCCTATTGTGGTCCACGAGGAGGCTGTGGTATATATTACGCCACCAGCATAATCTTAATGCACATAAACCATTGTTTCTGCCTTTTCTATCCAACCCTGACTTCCAGGACGAACTAGCATCCTTTCCTTTCACTTTATGGTGGATGGAGGGAGTGAAGGATATAAGTAATGTCTTAGTTGTTCCTAAGAAACATTTTTTATTAACCTTTGCTCAGGCTAGAGACAATTGTCCGATACTTCAGAGATTCCCCTTAGCTTTTTTCAAGCACAAGATTATGCGAGTACTGTAATACGTGGATTTTCTGACTCGGACTGGCAGAATGCTGTTGACAATGTGTTGCGGTCTCCTCCGCCCGCCAGGAAGGCAATATCACTACATTATAGTATTTTGAGAAAGCAAATGGATCACGAATAGGTTAGCTCAGGGGTCAGTCAATCGCGGTCTTCATTTCCCTTACTAACAAGTGATGTCTTGCTGGACAATTTACATAGCTCATGCAAATTATTGCCTGCAGCGCAATATCAAGAAATGTTTTTAAACATATTCCACAGATCCTATTTCACTCCCCATAAGCAATACTTGGCAGGAATGATCCCTTCACACAATTGCTTACGTTGTCAAACCCCTCAGGCAGATTTCCTCCATTGTTTCTGGTCTTGCCCATTATTGCACCAATTCTGGCTGGCGATTAGGAAGTTCTCCCTCGATAATTTAGTTATTTATATCCCATTTATGGCGAAATGGGCTATATTTGGAATGGTACCCACCACACAGAGTTGTAAGGGGATGTAAAAAGCTGTTCTTAGCTATTAATGTGGCCTCCAGAAAAATCATCTTACATTTGATATCGGCCTTTCCCCCATCATTGCAGATGTTTCAAGATAAACTATTCCATATTTTTAATATTGGCCCCACAATTTTATGACACATGGAAGAGCTACCTCTCCACTTTACCTGGGGAATTTCAATGCAGAATTGAAGATGCTTTGAAAAATACCATATGGTATGAACGGCGACTTTTGGGAGATCTTCCCTGTAGTGCGCAGTTATCACATTGATTTTTGTGGTAACTCCTGGAGGATGGGTCTTGTGGCACTCGGCTCTCCCCCCCTTTCTTTTTCCTTCATTTATTGTTTTTCTTATTGCATTGGTTTACTATATTTACTGTCTTTCTATATCGATTTATTGTATTTCATCATTTGTGATTACTATTTCTATATTGTGACTACTGAAAGGTAGTTATCTGTTTATAACTTAGTATATTTTGTCTCTTGTTTTCTGTTATGAGACATAATTGTTTAAATGTCCATTTAAAGCTATGCGATTATATTATTTACTGAATTTTGTATCGCTGATACTTTTTGGTGCTTCATACAATAAAAAACTTTATTGCAAAAAGAAATATATATATCGTCTATTAAATCCTACTGCACCTTTTGTGTTCATGTCAATGTGTTAAACTGCTGATCGAATCAGTTCCTCCTCTTAAAATGACCTTACTGGACCTAACGCATAGTAATATCTATGTGGATATATCTGTCCACTAATATATATATATATATTTTTTTTTTTTTTGTATATATAAAGATTTTATTATACACATTCCAAAACAGTTTTAAAATAAAAAAATGCTTCATCTCAAGTTCCATCTATTTTTTATTAAAGTACTACATCCTTTTGTTCCATTGTAACCCTAAATTTCCTCCACATAACCAGAATAGTTTCCTCTTAAATATCTCATGATCTTGCAGTCAGTATTTTTAAAATAGGTGCAATAAAATTATTTATTTTCTGTTTGATCTCCAGTGTAAAGTGTTACGATATATACAGTACTTTGTTGAATCGATATATGTTTAGTCTCCTAATCCTGACGCCAGCATCTCTAAAGGTCCTATCATACAATTTGCGGCTGTTATGTTAACCCTTTCCCTACTGTAACCCTTCATTTTTTGTTCCTAACCTTCCCCCTAGTTCCTAATTCTAACCTCCCTAGTGCCTAACCCTCCCCCCATTAATGCCTATCTTACTTATCTTTGTTATCCCTGATTTCGATACGCCTGTGACGTCCTTTTGAAGGCCCTCTTGTTTTTGTCACTGGAAATAGGAGCATAGGTATCCAGACCGCTGTGATTTCAAACAAACACATACCCTACTGTAGTCATCTTGACTATATTCAAAATAATTACTTTGTGTTAAACCAAATTTTTATATATATTATACACATACATACATTTAATTTTTTTAAAAACCTTAATTCTCAAACCAAAAATGTTTAGTATTACATTGTTATTTTTTACTTGATCCCGCAAATATGAAAACATGCAAATGCACAACAAGCAAATACAATAAGATCAATTTACCTGTTAACTATTGTTTAATATTGATAAATAATTGCAAGGTTATTTTTTTAAGAAAAACAAGCATAGTTTTTTGTGTGTAAAATAAACTTAAGGTGAATGTTCAGTGCATTTTTAATAAAAGTTTAGGATCCAGGTCTGCATGTCAAAACAAGACTTGAATGTATAAAATAAATGGTAATATTTTCACATTTATTTTTATTAGTAGAAGAATAGAGACAAAGATGTGTTGTTTTTTTCAGATAACCAAGGCATAAATTGTATCATGGACAGCAAACACAGGTTTTCATGTTCCCCAAAAAATTTAATCCCTGTATAACTTAATCCATTTTCAATCGTTTAATTACAGTTGAATTTAATTGCGCAATGGGTTGATCTACTTTTGCTATTAAATTTAGTGCATTGTCCTCTTGTTGAATGCAGGTACTTTATTCTTAAACATAGTTTTTACTTGTTATAAACAAATTAATTTCCGCTAAAGGCATAAAACATCTTAGCGAGTGCCATAATTTTTCTTATATTTATTCTCTCACCCCCCTTATAGTTGCCATAATAAATATAATAGTATTTATTATGGCAAATATAAGGGGGGTGAGAGAATAAATATAAGAAAAATGATGGCACTCACTAGGATGTAGTATGCTTTTAGCAGAAATGAAAGAGTTTATAACAAGTAAAAACCATGTTCAAGAATAAAGTATCTGCATTCAACAAGAGGACAATGCACTAGATTTAATAGCAAAAGTAGATCATCCTACTGCGCAAATAAATTCAACTGTAATTAAACGATTGAAAATGGATTCGCAGTGCATTAAATTCAATAGCTTAGTTATCTTTTTCCCTGCGGCATTAAATTATTTAGAAACTATGGCAACATTGAAAGTTATAAATTTTGTTTAAAAAAATTAACATGGTAAAACCTACAATAGTTAACTTTTTTGAAGTCCATAGGGTTCACAAGGAGACCTTGGTGTGTAGGTGGTTGTTGATCACTGTTTACTGAACAGTTAAAGCTTTGCTCCCAGGATGTAACAGTCCTTCATTCCATACCTCGCCCCCAAGCCAAGGCACCTCAGTTTGTGACAAGTCTAAGGTTAAAGCATGATAGGTATTAGGGGGTAGGTTAGGGTTAGGCACCATGTAGGTTTAGGGTAATAGAGGGAGACTTACCTTTAGTTCCTATGGGTATCGGGATTTTCCTTCTATCCTCTCCTAAGCCTAACCTCCCCCTCTCCGCACCATAAATCTACCCCTCCCTCTTGCCTTACCCTAACCCTCCCCCTAGTGCCTAACCCAGCTACCGTTAACTTACCTACCCCAACACCCTGATACTTACCTTTTATATGTCTGCGGTCTGAATACTGGTGCTGGGATCCTGACCTGTTGGTATTTAGGCGGTTATTGAGACCGTCGTCATCCTGCACGACAGTATGCTGACTATTTCCCGCACACAATATATCACTGAGTAATTTTCCGCAACTAGGTATGTGATATACAAGTGTAAATGCAAGCACAAAATATGGCACAGTGCAGTAACTAACTGTATGTGACAACCTACCCAAATATATAAAATGTGAGTTACAGAAAACCCTGAATACACCTGTATGTTTGGGAATAAATGATAAAGTGAAATATATATGCTTAGACAGTGCTAGCATAAGTCACATAAAATTGTGAAATACATATAACTGCATCCTTAAAGGTTGGTAAGCCATAGTGCTACATAATTTGTCTCCAGGGAGAGTTATGAAGAACTCAGTGTGTAGAATATGGCCGCTAGAGATGTGAGGGTGCGTGTTTGGAGGATTAGAGCAGCTCCGAGAAGTTAGACCTCAGAGGAATGGCGCACTGAGCTGACGGTCCACTGTAATAGGGAAAGCTGACCTCCCCATGTTGATTGTTAACCACCGTGATGCAAGATTCCTTCTCCATATGTACCGTTGTGGTCTAGTGGATCACGTGGTTGTAGCCACTTGTTCACGCTCAGCACCTCTGGTCTGTCCGTAGACCGTACTTAAGACTGCCTTACCTGTCCCCACAGAAATTGTGCTGCAGTCTGGTTCTGTCGGCAAGGTCGTCTAGCAAGGTCCCTGTGATGCCTGTCGAGTGCACCAGCCAGAGCTGGCATTGTGGCGCCCAGAGGGGTGATAAGAGCATTAGCACAGACATCCCGTGGACAGTATGCTGCTGCTTGCTACTAAAAAGCAAAGTTAAATAAAATAACAAGAATAAAAATGTTGGCCCGCTGAAGCAGCCAATTGTTATAATGTTTACCAGACCCCTGCTGAACACATTAAATTCAGTTGACTCTCGCTTTGGGGCGTGGTATAGTGGAAAGGATCATCCTGGAAGCAAATCTTTAAGTGTTTGTTGTCCCTTTCTCAACTACCACATACACCCTAAGGTCTCCCTGATGAGCCCTATGGACCTTGAAGGAAAGATTATTTTTAAACCAAATGCTCATATTCCAAAAAATGTCTTTTGTGTCATTATTTTTTAAATTTGTCTTGATTGATTGTGAGGATTTATGGTAAATAAAAAATCAGACAATGGCAAAGTATCTTTTTTTCTTGGATTTCAACCATTCACATTCTTTGAATGTTTTCTAAATCTGTGAACCAAAAAAAAGAATCAATGTACTATTTTTTTCAAGTTTCATTCAAACAAATATTTAGTTAAAACACTTTAAAATGCTATAACTTTTTCAGCATCAAGATAGTTTTAAAAGTTAATTAGACAAGTAAATTATAAATGTTTTATTTATGTAACATATGTAATACAGCTTTTTGTTCCCCTATTGCTGACATGGTAATATTAAAGAGCAGCCGAAAAAAACTTTGTCTTATGCAAAGAAGGAATTTAATGCGATAGCAACTGTTTTATTGCATGCAACCCAGCTGTAAAAACATGCTAATGTGCGCATAGATCATCCTCCAATTGCTGCCTTCTTTTTTTTTTTTTTTTTTTATAAACATTTTATTAGCGAGATGAGGGACAGTACAATAGCGACCTACGCAAAGGTCTAAACATATAGTCATACAATGTTGCAAAAGATAGCAAATGCATAATACACCTATAATAAACAGATGTACAACAAAACAGTCTCATCTATTTTTCCATATATAGAAAAAGAAAAGAAAAAAAGCTAAGAAAAATAATAATGAGGAGAAAGAGAAAAAATGAGGAAGAGAGAAAGCAAAGCAAGAAAGAGAAAGAAGAGCTATTGGGGAGGGGAGAAACCCGACTGGACGAAGCCATAGCTGAACAACTCTATAAACTAAGAGAAAAACAAAAACACAGGAATGATATTACAAATATTACAGGGGGCCTGGAAATATCTTGGTCCAGGGTTCCCAAACTCTAATAAAGTTCATAGAGGAGCCCTTCATTATGCTAGTGATGTATTCAATGGAGTGGACATGCCAAATTCTAGCTATAATCAGACCCATAGTAGCAATTTCAGATGAGTTCCATGCTGAAGCAATGACGCATATGGCCGCCAAAACCATCTGAGTAAATAATTTATTTTGGTAGGGAGATGCCCCCGGGATACATGTAGGAAGTAGAAATATTTAGGGCTAAAAGGGACCTGGATGCCTAAGATGGAATTGGCCAATGTACCCAATTCCTTCCATAGGGGAACTAATTTCGAACAGCTTTACCAGATATGTAGGAACATCCCATCTGTCATGCAACATCGCCAACACAGAGGGGAATTCCCAGGGTACATTTTGTTAAGACGAGTAGGAACGTAATACCATTTGAAAAATAACATTGCATTTTCTTTTATGCAAACACATATTGAGCTTTTGACCAAGTTAGAATAGATATCAGTCCAATCGTCGTTATCTAAGGTTTCTCCCAAGTCAGTCTCCCAAGCCCTCTCATGAGAATCTCTATTGTCCGGTGATGAGGGCAAGAGCAAATTGTATCATGTGGAAATGAGTCCCTTAGCGGATGGTATATGAAGGACTAAGCCCTTCAACGTGGTGAGAGACCTGTGGGTAAGTCAAGGTATTAATGTTGAGTGAAAGTGTTGTAATTGCAAGTATTGGAAAAAGAAAGTGTGGGGAATGGAGAGTCTAGTCTGTAAATCTGAAAATGTAGGGAAGGATGAGGTCTGTGCAATATTATTTAGCAATTTAACTCCATTAACACAGCTGATCCAGGAGATGTGACATCCACACCAGATTTTAAGATCTTTCTGAAGTTTTGCCAACAATTGCGGAAAGTTAGCTTTGAAAAGTAGTTTATAGTGTTTGGTAATGGAGACCCCCAAGTACTTCAACTGGCGCCGATTGCAATGAAAGTGGAAGGATTGTTCTAGGGCATCTTTGACGTCTTGTGGAATATAGAAGTCAAGGACCTCAGTTTTTTGTGCATTAATTTTATAGCCAGAGAGTACACCAAAATCCTCTATAAGGAATGAAATTGGTCGGACATTGTGAGCAAAACGTCATCCGCGTAAAGTGCTATCTCATTGCTGCCTTCTTACTTGCTTTAGACAACGCAGACCTACTTAAATATGGTAATATCGAAGCACATCGTTGGGCTGCTTACACTTGCGTCAGATATGACCTGCCTTAGCTGTGATTGCTCTTCTGACAGAGAGAAAAGTCCTGTTAATTTTCGGGAATTCATCCTGGCACCGCCCTAAAGATGTCTTGACATGGGGGATCACTATGGGTACCCCCTGATTTTACCTGCTGAAGATAATCAGGGTTTAATAGCTGCAGCAGGTGGATAAATGCGCCTGAGAAGAACTAGTGAAGAATAGCACTTAGCTTTTTTTTCCCCCTAAAAATAACTATGCCCATCAAATTTGGGGTACAAATGGGTGTAAGCATATTTTTAAGTCCCTAAAGTTATTTTTTAAAATTCTTTAAAAACCCGCCTGCCGCTACCAGCCGCATTCTTGAAAACACCTGCCGCATACTTGGGAACCGCCCCAGGATTGATTTCACTTGTTTAGAACTTTGTCCCCCAATTTTATTTTTTTTTACACCAAAATTAAAGTCAATTTTTGGGGTGTCCTGAAGACTTTTTTAAACATTTTTTGACACAGAATACTTTTAGGGGACTCTCCCAGGAGTCCAGGCTATTTTTTTTAAGCCTGCACCCCTAAACCCTAAATTCTGCACTTTTTTTCGCCATGTATTACATGGAGAAAAGTTATCCCCGTTTTTTAACAAAGACTTTTCACACCGGCAAAAAGTCTTTGAAATTGAATACAGGGATAACTGAAACAGGCGAAACTGACGTCATCGCAAATAACCCGTTTTCACCTCAAATTGAATACGGCCCTCTGAATCAGTCCCTGAATCGGTATAGTTAAGAGGCTTGTTCAAAAAGTAATGCCTAAATGCTCACAACTCAAATTTTATTATAGATACAGATTTGAAAATTTGCAGTAAAATACTTTGAAGTCTTAGTAACACAATGACTCTACTCCAAAAATTCACCATTTGCCCTCAAACATTTTCTCCACCTCTCAACCCAAGCTGTGAATCCACTTTGGAAAAATTCCAGTGGTTGGTGTTTGACCCAGGAATGTATGGTGATTTTAACAACCTCTATGTCTTCAAAATGTTGACCCCGGAGACAGTATTTGAGAGGGCCAAACAGATGACCCAATATTGATTTGGTGGCTCAACTCCTCAAATTGCTTTTGACACAATTACTTTTCTTTTGATGGCAAGTTGTATGTACAATGCAGGGGCTGTGTGATGGGGTCGAATGTGGCCCCATCGTACGCCAATGCGTATATGTTTGTGGAGAAGATCTTTTTTTATTCAGCCACTATATCCAAACATTTCCTCATGTACTTAAGATACATAGATGATATTTCTATCATCTGGATGGGATCACAACAGACCATAATGAGTTTTATTGATGGTCATAATGCGACATCTAGTCCGATTAAGTTTACCTATAACATCAACACAGACTGTGTCACTTTTTTAGATGTTGAAATTCGCAATTGCAATGGTACATCTTTATATACCAAATCTACCGATAGGAATTCAGTGCTTCACGCAAGTAGTTTCCATTATCATTGAAATACGGTCTGCCATATTCACAATTCCTGCGAGCCAGACGTATTTGTAATAATGATGGGGTAGCCAATAGTAAAATTGATTAAATTATCACCAGATTTTTAGAACGGAGATATGATATTGGTCCCTTATTAAGTGCTAAGGCTAAGGCCATGAAGGTATCTCGGGAAGAATTGTTGGATGTAAAATCAGATTCTAGGAATGTCAACCGTATGCCTTGGGTCAACCATTATAATACCTTCAGTCCAGCTATTGGTAATATCTAAACAACATTGGTCCATTCTATCAAATGATTCTGATCTTAAACTTGCGGACATCATGATTATGTCATGTTACACACGAGGCAAGAACATCTATGATTGGGTGGTGAAGACTGACATAAGTAGGTACACCAACAGAAAGGAGGAGACACTTTCTAAAATAAAAAAATGGGTGTTTTAAATGCCTCAATTGCTTAACCTGTAGGTACCTGACCATGGGGGGCAGTTTTGTTAATCCGCATAGTGGAAAAAAGCACACTATAAGACACAGGTTAAGTTGCACTACTAAATTTGTGGTCTATTTAATTACTTGTTACTGTGGATTAGGTTACGTAGGGAAAACAGATAGAACTTTGAGGGATCGGATGGCACTACATCGCTCTGCGATTAAAGCGGCCATTAGCTCTGGGTCTAGTGACCAGCCGGTGGCTAGACATTATGCACAGTCTGGACACAATATCTCTACACTTCGTTACATCTTAATTGATCATATTCCGCCACTTAGTAGAGGTGGAGATCGGTCCAGAAGGCTTTTGCAGTGCGAATCACAATGGATATACCGACTTGGCACATTATATCTGAGAGGATTAAATGATAATTTAGGCTTGCATTGTTTTTTGTGAGTTACTAACAGTTCTCAGTTCATGTGACTGGGTATCCTTCGATATTGTCTATAAACGATATATTTTCATTACTCACGTATATGTGTAGGATTTTGTGATTGATAGTTTGCCTTTACAGTGGATTTAGTCTCCTACGGGTGTCTGCCCGGGGTGACTGTACACATATTGGGTAGATTATTGTTTTGTAGTTAGGTGTCAGTAACTTCGATTAGTATGGTATATTTTTTATTCTTTATTTTCTTTAATATTATCGATTTACCAGTTCAGAGTTATGAACATTGGAACCACGTGATATTATGAGCTATAGAATTTGGCTGCATTAATACAATTTTTCTAGCTAGCTAGGTTCCAATTCATTATATGTATAGGATTTATGTATTATGTATTGTTAAATGTCCATGCTTCTGTATTTATCAGCCTTTGTTTGTTTTGATTTTGTTGCTGCAGTAACGGGCGCCGCCGGGACGCACTCGTGGATTGCAGCTGAGCACATGGGAGTGGTGGCAGTATAAGTAAGTGTAATTTTGTATGTCTTTCATATCCTGATGTCAATGAATTAACATCGAAAAGTTGATTATACATCACTATATATATATATATATATATATACATACATACACACACACACACACACACACACACACACACACACACACACACACACGAGGGCTGTTCAAAAAGTAATGCCTAAATGCTCACAACTCAAATTTTATTATAGATACAGATTTGAAAATTTGCAGTAAAATACTTTGAAGTCTTAGTAACAGAATGACTCTACTCCAAAAATTCACCATCTGCCCTCAAACATTTTCTCCACCTCTCAACCCAAGCTGTGAATCCACTTTGGAAAAATTCCAGTGGTTGGTGTTTGACCCAGGAGCGTATGGCGTTTTTAACAACCTCTGTCTTCAAAATGTTGACCCCAGAGACAGTATTTGAGAAGGCCAAACAGATGAAAGTCAGATCAGGACTGTATGGTGAATGTGGCATTATTGCCCACCCCATTTTGGCAATGGCCGCAGATGTTGCCATCAAAGTGTGAGGTCTGGCATTGTCGTGGTGTAAGATGACATTTGACAGTGGAATTCTTGACCTTTTTTTGCGAATGGCTTCTTTCAGCTTCTTAAGTGTAATAATGTATCGATCACTGTTGATTGATTGGTTTGGTTCCAAGTAATCGATGAGAATAACACCTCGGCAATCCCAGAAGAATGTGGCCATGACTTTGTTTACGGATCGCTGTGATTTAAACTTTTTTGAACTTGGGTGTTTCCATTGCTTTGATTGGGCCTTTGTTTCTGGGTCATAAAGGAATACCCAGGTCTCATCTCCTGTAATAACATTTTCCAAAAATGTCTCAGGGTTGGTTCAAAGTTGGTCTAAAGGTCATTGCACACTTCCACCCTCTGGGCCTTATGATCCCTGGTTAATTTCTTTGGAAGCCAATTAGCACACACTTTATGATATCCCAAATAATTGATTAGTGTTTCTGCAGTGCCATTGCTACATTCCAGTTCATCACTGATGGTCACATGGCGGTCTTTCTGAATCATGGCATTTACTTTGTGTCGGTTCTCTGCTGTCACTGCAGTTGATGGTCTGCCACCACGAGGTTTGTCGCACACAGACGATTCTCCCGATTGAAAACGCTTCATCCACCTTCTGACATTGCTATAGTCATTTGTACGCTAACCATACACTTTTTTCAGTCTTCTGTGGATTTCTGTAGCACTGCAGCCTTCTTTTTCCAGAAATTCAATGACGGCTCTTTGTTTCATCTTGGATTCCATGATATTTCTTGGACTACCTAAACAAAAATACATGTATAACTAGCAGACATATTAAATTACAAACTGGCAAAGTTTCAAATAAATATTGCATATTATTTCAGAGTTATGAGCATTTAGGCATTATTTTTTGGACAACCCTTGTATATTAGTTATGATGAAATACCAGCACCTAAAGAGCCTCCTTACCTAACCCTTAACCTCCCCCCTTCTCTGCCCCCCAAAACTAATGTCTAACTCTAACCCCATTAATTTTGCCTAACCGTAAACTCCCCTTCCCCACAGCCTAACCCTCACACTCCCGTGGGGTTGACTAACCTTAAGTTCCCCCCTACTGTGCCTAAAGCTAGCCCATCTCCCCCCCCTCCCCCCCAGCAGCTAAGACTTAGCTGTTTCCGTTGTCTTAAGATTGTGATGCCTTCTTTTGGCTCACCGATTGGGGTTTCTCGATTCGTAAAGGGATCCTTGCTTTTGCATTTTTCACGTAGACTGTTTATCGACTACCATCATGTAGTCCATCAGGATATTAACTACATCACGTTCTGATGGTATGTATTTCATTTCCTTTTACTTACTGATAAACTAATATATCCTTCAAATGTAATATTTCACAATTAATTAATAATTATCCACCTCATTAAAAACCAATTGTTACAGCTAAACTTCAATTTTTAAATGCATCTCGCTATTTGTATGATGGTCTTTGTTTCCTAATAGTACAAATATTAGTTATTATATTTTCATAGGTTTTACATAATTTTTTATAGTGTTTCTTTTTAATGTTTCTAAATAATGAAAATATTTAGTGAGAAAAAAATAAATAAAAAACATAATTTACATTTACAACATGGTTAATTTTCTATTGTGAACACACTTTATAAGAAATACCCATCCATTGTAATATTTTAGGTAATTTAAAAACGTGTTAAAAAATCCTCTACCCCTATTTATATAACCTTAAATTTATTTTAAAATTAATCCATAGCCTCAAGAAGTACATGACCTAGACTTAACCCTCCCCTATTATTTCCAAACCTTCTTTAAGTTTTTAACCCTAACTTTCCTTATCTACACAAACCCTTACCAACATAGATTAATATTAATTATTTAGCAAAACAGGACAATCCTCTTTTTTATTTAGTGTACTGTTATTCCTCCTGACTCTTTTAATCTTCTACTCCTCCTTCCCTGCAATCATAAATTTGAAACAACTACTTTTGCTATTTGTTTAAACATCCTTGCGCTATTTAGTTTATTTTTGTTTAATCTTGTTTAAATAAAGTTGGCTTGATATATGCCTGTTTAAATCTCTACCATGGCATCCCGCTTACTTAAGATCACGCCAAGCTCAGTAGGTATCCCAACCCGACCAACCCCCACTTTAAACCTAAACTTCCTTTAAATGTGCTTAATCTACATGTTCCAGTCCCTAACCATAACATATCCCTGTTGATGCCTAACCACACCTTCATGCACCCTAACCTACCAAAACAGGGGGGCGCCTAATCCTAACACCACTTTCCCACGGGACACTGATACTTACCAGTCATACATATGATTTTGATTTTAGTGGTACAGATGGTGACCAATGTATCCTAATGTAATTTAGGATAGGATAGCGGGGTGATAATTTGGTTGGTTTCTGTCATTATGTCCTTGGTATATTGTCAAGATGTATTACACCCTCTAAATTTTTAACTACCTACCAATTTATTAGAATTACATTTCTTGTGCATAACTAACCTGTTTAAGATTCAAGTACTGTTATTGTCCATCATGATAGTCCATTTTCATCCAAAATACATTTGTCTTCCATTTAATTTTCAACAATTTATGTAAGTGATATATATATATATATATATATATATATGTAAATAAAAGCAGCTAGAGGTGTGGCACTCCCTTATAAATAAAACACACAGACCACAGCAGTGATAATAGTACTTAAAGTACTGAAACGTTCTATCTTCAGCCATACAACACATAAGTACAATCTTGCCTTAAATACACACCACTCCCCAATACAAAATGAAAGGGGCCAGACGGGATACACGAGGCCAGCTGGCGACGCATCCCGATGACGTCATCAACAAGTGCGTCATCATCAGCTGATCCCAACACCTCCCCATGGCAACAAATAAACATATACAGATAACGTACATGAATAGAAATAGCATTACTAAACATATAATGCCAAATCCCCAGTGATGCCATGTAAGTCCAAATGCATCTATATCATCTTCTCCATCTTAACTCTAGCAACGTTATAAGTCTACATAAACATCTTAGACAAAGTACATACTTAAATTTTGCAAGATAATAATTGCATTCGGTATGAATAGCCGGCTGCCGCATGACCGGCAGTTCGATTCCCGGCTGTGGCAGCCCGACAAAATAGCAGAGCCCGGTAGCGGAAGCCCGACAGCGCTGGAAATCCCGATCGTCCCTAAGGTAAGTACTTACTAACCAACCCCCCTAACCCTCCTTAGGGGTGCCTAACCCTAACCTCCCCCCTCTAAGTGCCTAACCCTAATCTCCCCTTCCCCGCTGCCTAAAGTTCCCCGGGGTGTGCCTAACCCTAAGTCCCCCCCGGGGGTGCCTAAACCTAACCCTCCCTCCCCCTAGCCTAACCCTAACACTCCCGGGGGGGTGCCTAACCCTAATTCCTCCCGGGTGCCCTAAACCTATTCCTCCCCCCCACGGCTGTCCGCTCGCGGCGCCCGGCATCCCTTCAATCGTGATGCCGGGCGCCTGTCTCCCGGCGCCGGGAAAATGACAGGCGTCTAGATTTTAGACGCCGGTCATTTATCCCTAGGCGGGATAGAGAATTTGGGAAGCCGAAGGTTGGGATTGCGGCCACCGGCTTCCTAAACGTATCCCTAATAATCATCATGTCACAAATAACATTGTAACATCAAGATAGTCACACAAAAATAAATATAATGTGAATCAACATTACATGACAAAAAGCATGTCGACTATGAGCAGCATAATGTGTATCAGTGGCGGTAGACAAAATATACATCAACGATATCCTAAAACTAGGATTGACACTGATTCCTCAAAAGAATTTACTAGTAATGCAAGTGAATTTAAACCAACCAGCAGCAGGGGTGTCCCTTTAGGGAAAACCACACGTTCAAAAGTTTCAGCTCAAGGGCAAGGTATACCCGTAGAGGTGGACAAAGTAAAAGGCAGAAGCCGTGGCAGACCGCCACTCCAGAAGATAATGTAGTGCTTAACTATTCTTCATATGAACTGTCTAAAGCTGAGTTGGAACTTCTAAATACGAGATTGTCGTTTGTCCCCAGCACTCCTTTTGACGATTTTTCTTGTCAAGTGGAAAAAGCATCGCCTGAATCGTCAGCTTAAATTAAATTATATATATATATATATTTTTTTTTTTATAAACCTGAGCCTTTGAGAACTAACGTTAAAGATTGATTACCACCATCTTTACGCAAATTACAGCACCGATCTAATTTTGAACCAAGCTCCTCTAGTGCTAGTATTAAAACCTGCATTCGGATGCTTGATGATGAAGTCTCTAAAATATTTAATCAGTCCTGTGTGTTTCATCCAAATCTAATATCATTGAAAAGAGCAGCTATTAAGTAATTTTAGAAATTTTAATCTTATAATTTGCCCCGCTGATAAGGGGTGTCTGGTGGTACTTCAAGACATTGGCGACTATAGGTCTGAGATTCAATGGCAACTAAGCGATAGTTTGACATATGGCAACCTTAATGGTGACCCAACATCTACATTTAAAACTGAATTATGGAGTATCCTGAAATGTGCTTTGGAAAAGAACATTATTGAAGAACCGCTGTTTGTGGCTTTATCACCGGATTTTCCAATAATTCCACTAGTATATACTCTTCCCAAAGTACATAAGGGGATCAATCCTCCGCCCGGCCTTCCAATTATCAGTGCAAGGGAATCCTTAGCACAACCATGTTCTGTTCTGTTGGATTCTATTTTACAGCCCTTGATACAATCACATCCTAATTTTTTACTTGACACGACCATGTTGTTAAATAAATTAAATGATTTTTGTAATGTTCCACAGGAGACGTGGTTAGTATGTGCCGACGTAACTAGTCTGTACACTGTCATTCCACATTATGATGGTTTAAAGACTGTGAAAGATCTGTTGATCCGAAGTGGTCTATATGAGTCTGGCTTTGTTGAATTTTGTGCCCAGGTTTTGGAATTTGCATTGACGAAAAATTATTTTATGTTCGATGGTGGATATTTCCTGCAGCTCACTGGATGTGCCATGGGCTCGGCGGTGGCACCCGCGTATGCAAATTACATGTTTTGGATCAAGCAGGAGTTATTTTTTTCTGATACATCTGTGTCCGCTAACATTTTATTCTATACTAGATTTATACATGATGTCCTTATGATTTGGCAGGGTAGTGAAAGTATGTTGCTACGGCTGTTTGACACTCACAATAAATCTCAATGCCCTGTTAAATTCACGGTCAGAATGGACCAACAGCAGATTGACTTTTTGGATGTCTTGATTACCAAGAAAGGTGCAGTCTTAACTACATCAGTTTTTATTAAAAAAACTGACCGCAATACTTTGCTTCACATGAATAGCTGTCACCCCAGAAATTTGAAACTGGGTTTACCGTACTCCCCGATGTTGAGGGTGTGGAGAATTAATGATGACACTAATACTGCAATGGTGCAGATTGATGCCCTTATTGACAATTTTTATCACGTGGCTATAATAGCAAGAGCTTGCTTGCCACCAAGGAGAAGGTGAACTTAGTTGATCGAATGTCGTTATTGACTAAACGTGAGTCCTCTGATAAGTAAACAATATTGCCGTGGGTCAATAAGTTTAATGTTTTGTCTCCCAGTGTGAATAGGGCCACTTAAAAATATTGGCCCATGTTAAATATGATAAAACCATGGGCTTGACTGATACGGACATCATGTCATGTTACTCCAGAGGTAGGAAATTACGAGACATCTTTGTTAGGGCTGACATTTCTAATTGTGGTTTAATACCCCCCCCAAGAAGCATTTCTTGTCGGTGGTGAAAAATGGATGCTTTAGATGCTCTTGCGTAAGTTGCCGATATCTAATTCCTGGTGAGGTTTTTACTCACCCTCATTCTGGAAAAAGATTTTTCATTCGACATCATTTGACCTGCAATAGTTAATTTGTAATCCACCAGATTACATGCCCTTGTGGGCTCTTTTATGTGGGTAAAACCCAACGTAAAAGGAACGCATGGCAATGCATCGCTCAAGTATATGCGATGTACTGTCATGTGGTTCAAGTGATCAACCAGTGGCTCGCCACTTTGTGGCTTCCAATCATAATCTGGCATGTCTTTACTACAGGGTGATTGATCACATCCCACAACTAAGTAGTGGTGGGGATAGAACCCGTTTGTTGTTACAATGTGAGTCAAGGTGGATTCACCGCGTGGACGTGGTTGCACCTCGTGGGCTTAATGAATCATTGGGCCCATCATGTTTCTAATATGCCTTAGTTATGCCAACATTTGATATTTCTAATCAGCCAATATCTTAATGTTTCTATGATTTCTAGTATGTCATTAGTTTAACAAGTGTTTCTAATATGTATCTGCTTTATCACATGCTTTTTGTCATGTAATGTTGATGCACATTATATTTATTATGTGTGACTATATTAATGTTACAATGTTATTTGTGACATGATGATTGTTATTATTATCTTGCAAAATTTTAGTATGTAATTTGTGGATATTTATGTAGACTTATAACGTTGCTAGAGCTAAGATGGAAAAGATGATATAGATGCAGTTGGACTTACATGGCATCACTGGGGATTTGGCATTATATGTTTGGTAATGCTATTTCTATTCATGTTCGTTATATGTTTATTTGTTGCTATGGTGAGGTATTGGGATCAGCTGATGATGACGGGATGCATCGCCGGCTGGCCTCGTGGGTCCTGTGTGGCGCACTTCTTGTGTATTGGGCAGTGGGGTGTATTTAAGGTAAGATTTGTACTTGTGTTGTATGGCTGAAGATAGTACTTAAACGTGCTATTACCACTGCTGTGGTCTGTGTGGTTATTTTATAAGGGAGTGCTGCACCTCTAGCTGCTTGTTTAACCCCTTTGTGAGGGCACCCCTGCTACATTTCCTTATTTATCTGGAGTGCCGGACCTCGGATTACTATATATTTATATTTTTTTGGGGAGGATTTGCCTACCTTTCTCCACTGTCTACTCTACTTTCATCATCATCAAAAGAAAGTCTTCTTTGGCTCTTTTCTCCTGCAAAACCAAATCATTTCATTAGATAACATTCATATTTTATTCATATGTATAGAAATTGGTTTGACATGCATACCCATGTCCATATCTCTTTGGGTTTCAACATTACATTCACACTGTTCCCCTTCACTCAATTGTTCTGAAGATGTATTTTGCAGTATTGTTCCTAAAAGAAAAAAAGGACATCAATTATTCTGTGCATATCACAATAGCCACTATTTATTTTAAGGCTTAATGAATAGCGTTGCAGAACAAGACAATTACCTATTTTATTTTGTGTACCGTTATCCCCGCTGTTGTATTTCTTCTTCCCTCCTCCTTACATGCAATCAGAAATCCGAAACAACTACTGTTGCAAGTGGCACAAACAACCTTGTGGCACTTTGTTAATTTAGAACAAATCAATAAGGTATAACTGTGGCATCCCGGTTAATGAACATACAGACAGGGACAGTAAGTATACGAACCCTTTCCACCCCTAACCATCCTTTATATTTGCCTAACTCTCACTATCCCAGTGTATATCCCTAAACCATACTGCAGTTGGTGCTTAACCCTAACACACCTCTCTTCAGGCCACAAACTAATTCTCAGGGGGAAGAGGGGGTTGGGCTGGGGGAGATTACCCTAACCCCCTTTCTAGAATGCCTAACACACCCTAACCCTTCACTTAGGTTTCCTAACCATAATCTCCCCAGTGGTTACCCAAACATAACCCCCACATCTTCTGGTATAGTGATACTTACCTGGTATGATCATGTAATGCGATATACTGGTGTTTTCATTTTGGCTGCACAGGGTATTCTGCTGTCCGTATATTGGCGTATGGTATACAATCCAACATACATCCATATTTAAAAAAATTAAAGTTAATGTGTATAATCCATCTATTTAATTCTCACTTAGGGTCATATTCAATTAGGTGCGAAAACTCCCGTATTTTTCGCATGCCGGACTTTTCGCCAACATCGCTGGTTTTCAATGCGGAAAAGTATCGCGCGCGTGACTGCTTATCCCCGTAGTCAATTAGGAATCGGTGAAAACGGGACCCGGCGAAACTCTAACAGACGAAAAGTGCTGTCACATTTGGGGATATCAGCCTGACCCCCCCAAAAGATGCACTGCTGAAGGTATTTGGGGTACTGCTAATTAGAGTATTTGCATAAGTGGTGAAGAATAGTATTTGTTGTGAAAATAAGTAGTCCCACCAAATTTGGGGTACACAAAAATGGGTACTAGCATATTTTAAAGTTGCAAAAGTGAAGATTTAAAAAACGTAAAAAAATCCAAGCACCTGCAATCCCAAAAATACTTGGGGCATACTTGGGGACACCCCTGGAGTCTATTTCGCTAGTTTTTAAGTTTGTCCCCCAACTTTGGACTTTTTCGCCCCCAAAATGAAAGTATTTTTTTGGGGTGATCTAAAGTATTTTTTAAACTTTTTTTGATGCAGTTTACCTTTGGGGGACTGTCCCAAAGGTGCAGGGAGGTGTTCCGAGGTTTGCACCCCAAAACCCCAATTCTGCACTGTCTATCAACACCTATTCATAGGCAAAACTTTTTGGAGGTTTCATTGCATTGACTTTCCGCACCGGCGAAAAGTTTCTGGAATTGAATATGGGGGAAACTTTTCGCATGCCGAAATGATGTCACTTGCGATACTTTTTTGTGGATTCGGACTTTTCGCCACTAATTGAATACGGCCCTTAGCGTTATTCTCCATTGGGCCAAATTAAATTCAATGCAAAAAAGAATAGTCGAGGTTGGGAGCTCCCGCAGCTATTCAATACACTGCGCTGTTTGCCTGTTCGGGAATTGGTTAAGTCAGAGAATGCCCATTTTTGGGACTTAACCCAGGTGTTTAGTTGCGAGAAACTTAATTAACTGACTAAAGTGCCGTTCGCGCGGCCTGCAAACAGCTTCACAGACAAAGTTTTGTCGGATTTCTACTAGTATCCCCAAGGGGCTTCGAGAATAAATAATTTATCACGATCAAACAGCGCGGTGTATTGAATAGCTGCGTGAGCTCCCTCCCACATCTATTGATTTTTGCATTTTATTCAATCCGTACCCATTGTGACCCTTTGTAGAATATCCTCACTCAGAGAGAGCCTTCTCCTGAACAATTAAAGTTGTCTTGCATTCAATTTGTCTTGCATTAAAACAATGGGCTCTATTCGATTGTTTGAGAATTAAAATAGCGTGTGGAGAGAGATCCCGGAGCTATTAAATTCTCCGCGCTGTTAGGTTGTGAGATGCCCGTTCTCGTACTTAAACAGGATCTTCAGTCGCGAGAACGGCCATTCTCCAAATAAACTTCCCTTCGCGATGCTGTTTCCGCCGCGCTAAGGACAGAAAACCGCATTGCGCCTGGACTTATTTGGGGATTTCTGCTCGCATCCCAGGAGGGATGCAAGAAGAAATCCTTAGTGGGACTTAGCAGTGCAATGAATTGTATATCTCCGGGAGCTCAATCCGGGCGCTATTCAATTCACGTTGAATTGAATCGAGCCCAATGTATATAAGTCACAGAGCTATTTTTTTTTAATGCATATCTGTATCTGCTGTCTGATCTTTAGTTTCTCCTTCACTTTGTTCATCTTCAAAAAGATACCCTTCTTTGTCTCTTTTCTCCTACTAAATAAAATAATTTCATTAGCTAACACTACAATATAGTTCATATGTATATTGTTTTGACAGGCTTACTCTGTGTTTGCAAATCTTTAAAGAAATTGTCCTTGACTTTTGTGGTCATAGTATAAACTTAAACTTCTGCTTTTTTTTTTTTTTGTCGTGAAATATAAAATCAATTATATCTGCTAAAGCCCCACATAGCTTAAAAATATATTTTGGGAACATGACTGTGTCCACAGCTGGGTGGCGATGGGCATCCCAATCGTGTTTTTATGATGAAGTTTACATTAACTGTGCTGTAATCTCAACGCACATGGTAAATATGACGCAGTCATCCCAAACTTCTTGATTAGAAAGTTAATTAGCTAAGTTGGGGTAAGGTCCTATTAGTGTTAGGCACTAAATTGGGATGGTTACAGTTAGTTTGCGGTGAGGTGGATATTAGGTTCAGACACGATGGGTTTTTGTTTGGGTTGGGCACCACAGAGTAAGTTTTAGGTTTAGTCCTTAAGTGTGTATTGTTAAGTTTATTCTCTCATGAAACAAGAAGAAAAAGAAAACTCCTTTTGTGGGGGCCCTCTATTATATAAATCAAAAAATTATTTTAACTGGATCTATTAAGATCAAACAGACTAACAGGAGGACATACAATTAGGTACTTTATAGAGACACATTAGAATCTTCATCTCAATATTAGTACCAGACAGACACATCTTTATAAAAAAAAAAATGTTTTGTTTATTAAAACATAATTCAGGCTAAATAAGTCTATTGACATCAGATTAACCAGTGTGACATTATATAGTGTGATAATAATTACATATAAGATCTCCCTCTATGTACATGTATATATACAATTATAGTACTCGTTAAACCAGCCCTGTTGTCATAGATGTTACAATACAAAGAAATATATTTGTTTACCAGTTGCCTGGCTACTATAATATATTACAATATTTAATCTTTTGTCAGCAGATATATACAAAAAATGTTCACAGTGGGAAAAATGCAATTGAAGCAAATATACCAGTCGTACAATATAACTAGAGAATTTATATTCACAAACAACAAATATGAGAAATTCTCACAATATATAATTGAGATCAATATCCTGTTGTGATACTAATACCCCTTTTACACCAGAGCAGGGTTTTTGCTGGGTCTACCCGGGTCGCAGCTCAGTGTAAAAAGGGTCCCTGAAAAATAACCTGGGTCAAGTGACCCTGCAATCCAACCCAGGTAGCTACCAGGGTTGGACCCAGGTAATGGTGCAGTGTAAACGGTGCAACCCGGGTTATCTGACCTGGATCATGCCTAAAATGAGCGGATTGGTGGTTGTGGAGCATTCACCTCCCACTTTTTATGACCTCACAGGTTTAGCAGGGCAGACCTGAGTTCAGTGTGAACAGAGCTGACCTGGGAGTAACCCAGATCAAAGGTGCAGTGTAAATGGGTCTGACCAGGGTTGGAACCATGTCCAAAAACCCAGGTCGGACCTGGGTTATTGGTGGAAAAGAGGTATAAGTTAGTTTGTGAAAAGAGCCTGTACCTCACAGAAGTGGTAATCTGCTATTGATCATATGCCCGTCGGCAGAGGTGAACAATGAGAGTCACTCACTTCAATATGTGCGTTTAAAAAAAGTTCCCCTGCATCTGCTGTCAGCTCCCAGAGATGGAACTGATGAGAGTGCAGAAAGTAAAGGGATGAAAGAATAGCGAAGATCATAATAATAATCACATTGGTATATAAGGCTCCATTAAGCCAATAACAAGACCATTATTAATAAAGACATTTTGAAATGTAATTATGGGTGAAATATATATATTTTTTATATTACATCAATCTGTTATTCTGCTAATATGTAAGCAGTCTCTGTACTTAAATAAGTTAAAGCAGTTTATCCCACTCATTAGATTTTATCTGGTACATATGCATAATCAAGTTTAGTACACCGAGAGATATAAGAAAAAAAGATGAAAAGGAAAAGCCTCTGTTCTATTCAAAGCCAGCTCAGCTGCATAGGTATGTGCTAATTGTAGTGAATACCCTGCAGACAGAGCCAGATGCCCTACTAGGAGGCACAGAGGTGTAAACCTTGTTAGCAGATATGGGGGAATGATTCCCTTAGTAAGGATAGCCCTTACTATCTGAAAAGATTTAAACCTGAAAGGATAGGTGGAGTGTATCAAACCTTAGTGCATCGCGTTTCCAGATGTCAGGGATTCCTGCTAACAAGTATGCATGCTCCAGAGTATCCCCTGCATGACCGACGCGCGTTTCACCCAGCAGGCTTTATCACAGGTCCTTGTATGTCCGTGTCCCTGCTGCTCGTTATAAACGGAAGTCCTCATCTTGTAACTGGCAGGCCTCTCCTCCAATAGTATCCTACTGGGGGAGTGATTAAGGGAATCATGTGACGCTAAGTACGTCACAAACTATGAGGATTCCCCCTTGCCTGTTGTGTGTGGGTGGAGCTAAATCGCGTTCTCTGCTGTAGGATAGAGAGACAATCAATCTCTCTGTCAGCTAAACTCTCTATACATGGGAGAAACTATTATGCAAAATCTTTATTATTTGGCCACACATATAGACAAAGCCCTGTCATATGCGATTCACATGTAATCAGTGTTAGATCGTATCTCTCTCAATGTTTCAGTGTAATGCGGGGTGTTTAAACATATGAAGACATAATCTTGATTAAGCCATCTATAACATAGCTAAATGAGAATCTTGGAGCTCAGCTAATCATAGAAAAAAATATGAGATATGGTAAGAACTTACCTTTGTTATCTCTATTTCTACGAAGTCCATAGGGTTCCACAGGATACCTTGGGGTATAGGTGATGACGTCAGGCATCGGGCACCATAGAGTTAAGTTTTCAGTCCTCCCAGGATGCACTAGGGTCCCCCTCCTATACCCCGCCCCCGAGCCAAGGCATCTCAGTTAGTTACCATGCCATAGGCCGGAGGAGAAGGAAGAGAGAGAAAAAAGATCTGGACACACACAAGAATCACATTCTCACCAGAGGGAGATGGAAAAACCGGTGACCAGAGTAAAGCCCATCTGCAGCACAGGTGCGACAGGGCGGGAGTCCTGTGGAACCCTATGGACTTCGTAGAAATAGAGATAACAAAGGTAAGTTCTTACCATATCTCATATTTTCTACTTCAGGGTCCATAGGGTATCCACAGGATACCTTGGGGATGTCCCAAAGCAGTATCCTTTAAGGGTGGGGACGCTCCTGTGCTGAAAGGAGAATCCGCCGCCCGAAGGAAGCATCCTGAGAGGCGAAGGTGTCAAACCTGTAATACCTCACGAAGGTATGGACAGAGGACAACGTAGCAGCCTTGCAGATCTGGACTGCAGAGGCACCACGTCGAGCTGCCCACAAAGGACCCACAGACCTAGTGGAATGAGCCTTCAAAGAAGGAGGAACCGGCAGACCTTCATGAAGATAAGCTTCAGAAATAGCCATACGGATCCAGGCTGCCAAAGTTTGCTTTGAAGCAGGCCAACCCTTTTTACGGAAGCCATAGAGGACAAACAAGGCGTCCGACTTCCGAAACGGAGAAGTGCGGTCAACATAAGTCATTAAGGACTGCACATCATCCAAAGTGGCCTCACCCACTGAAAGGCCAGGTGAGTTAAAGGCCGGAACAACTATTTCCTCGTTAACATGAAACTGGGAAACAACTTTGGGAAGAAATTCAGGATGAGTGCGTAGCACTGCCCTGTTCCCATGAAAAATCAAGCCGCCCGACTTCGAGTTCCAAGATGTTTATTGGAAGCTCTGCTTCTGCCGGAGTCTACCTGCCCTGGAACAAGTGTGGACCCGAAACTGCTCCCCAGCCCCGAAGACTGGCGTCCGTCGTCAACAGGACCCAATTCGCCACCCAGAACGGACGACCCTTGTTGAGATGGGTCGTCTGCAACCACCAGGCAAGGGACAGGCGAACCTCCGGAGTGAGCACTATCGTCTGGGATTTTAGAGACTGAGGCAGTCCATTCCACTTGGACAGGATCAGGTGCTGCAGAGGTCTGGAGTGAAACTGGGCATATTCCACCATGTCGAATACCGACACCATGGAGCCCAGTAACCTCATCGCCGAGTGTAGAGACACCCGGCGGCTCTGCAGACAACTGCGCACCCTCGACTGTAAGGCAGAGATCTTTTCCCCCGTCACAAAGATCCTTTGCTGTCCCGAGTCCAATAAGGCTCCGAGGTGCAGAATTCGCTGAGATGGGACCAGGGTGGACTTCTGCCAGTTTATTAACCAGCCGTGCCGTTGCAGTAGCGCAATGGTCAGGTCCAAGTGGCGCAGAAGGAGCTCCGGAGATCCTGCCACTAATAGAAGGTCGTCCAAGTACGGCAACATGCGGACCCCCTGCAGCCGCAGGGAAGCCGCCATGACCGCCATCACCTTGGTGAAAACACGTGGTGCTGTCGCCAGGCCAAAAGGTAACGCCCGGAACTGATAGTGGTCGCTGCGAATTGCAAACCTGAGGAACCGCTGATGGCGCAAAAGAATAGGGACATGCAGGTAAGCGTCCTGTATGTCCAATGACACCATGTAGTCCCCAGGTTTCAGCGCCAGAATGATGGACCGTAGGGTCTCCATCCGAAACTTCGGCACCCGCAAAGATTTGTTGAGAGCTTTGAGGTTGAGAATCGGACGAAACGACCCATTGGGTTTCTGCACCAAAAAGAGATTGGAATAGAAACCCTGGCCCTTCTGGGAGAATGGAACAGGCACTGTAACTCCAGCCTGCAGCATAGTGTGCAAAACTTTCCGCAGCTCCGTGGCTTTGTTCCGGTCTGATGGTAGACCCGTGGTGAAGAATCGAGCCGGAGGTCTGTGCCGGAAGGAGAGGGCATACCCGTGTGAGACCACCTTGAGAACCCAAGTGTCTGTCGTGGTGACCGACCAACACCGGGCGAACTGCAGCAGGCGGCCTCCCACTTTGGGATCCCCCAAAGGGAGGCCCGGACCGTTAGGCCGCAGGCTTGTCATCTGGCTTAGGGGCCGGACGTCTGGTACTCCAGGCCTGCTTCCGGGGCTTGGTAGATTTCTTGGGGCCAGTCTGTCGGGGAAAGGACTGTGTCTTAGGCCTACCCTGGGCCCTATAAGACCGAAAGGACGGAGTACCTGAACGAGAAGGAACAGCAGCCGACGGGAGACATGCCGATTTAGCTGCCGCCAGCGTGGCTACAATTTTGTCTAGGTCCGGACCGAAGAGAACTTCTCCGTTAAAAGGCAACGCCTCCAAACCCTTTTTGGAATCAGCGTCCGCCTTCCAGGATCGCAACCACAAGGTGCGACGAGCAGCCACAGCTGCCGAAGAAATTAGAGACGCCAGGGTACTAACATCCAAGGCCGCTTCGTTGATATAAATGGCCGAATCCCGGAGATTGCCGATCAACTCCGTCTGCTCAGCCGAACAGTCGGAATAGAAGGACGCCTCCAACGTATCAGCCCAGCGCTCCATAGCTCGGGCAACCCAGCAAATGGCCATAGCCGGCCGCGCAGCCCCCCCACAAGGGAATAGACGGACTTCAGGCAGATCTCCACCTTGCGGTGCATAGCATCCTTAAGGGAGGACACGGATGGCATTGGTAATGTGGCACTACGGACAAGGCGTGTCACATGAGAATCCACCTGAGGAGGAGATTCCCACTTTGCAAAATAATTGTCCGCAAACGGATACGCCACTGCTAAACGCCTTTGAGGCTGATATCGTTTGCCTGGCTGTTTCCACGCTTCCTCTAGGTGGTCAACTAATTGCCCCGAAAGAGGAAACACTGTGGTATCTCCTTTAACATCTTTGAAAAAGGCGTATTTGGACTTTGATACCGGAGGCTCCTCATCCTCAATAACTAAAGCAGTACGGACTGCACGAATAAGGCCAGCTATATACACCTTAGACTTAGCGTCCGACTCTTTAGGGCGGGAAGTTTCCTGGTCAGAAAGATCCAGAATCTCCCCATCATCGGACGTCCCGTCGTCATCCTCATAAGGAGCAGACAGAGACGCCACCGGCCGCTTGTGAGGCCGCATCACAGACTCCCCTTGTAACACTTCTGACAACTGCTGTACAGAGCTTGTTAACGAATTAACCCACGCAGGCTCATGAGAGACCTGAGGAGGGGAAATAGGGAGACTGTGGGGTACCATCAATTGTCTTGGGAAACCCTGCATGGGTGACGACACCACTGACTGCTGGGACAAACCCATCTGAGTGAGGGCAGGCTGCAGAGCTAACTGGCCCACGAGGGTTGTAAGCGCTTTGGCAAAACAAGCCCAGGGCGGCTCCTGTACCGGAGCCGTGACCGTAATCGGTCGCGTCAACGAATAACACCGTCGACATAGTCCTTCCGCACTGCCGTCCCCCTCCGCTATAGGTACCTTGCATGTAGTACATAAAAGCTGGAGAGGAAAATCACTTTCAGACATAATGGTAAGTATGTGACCCCTCTCACTGATACTCGTTAGTATAGTGTGAGACCACCCTGCAAGCACCGCACCGCAAAGGCTTTAGCAGAAAGAACAGGGACAGTTAAATGCTGACAGATAGAAAATTAAAGTACAGGCAGCAGACGCTAGCATAGGTCACATACTATGCAAAGAAATCAATTCCTGCACTATCAGCGCTGATCCTCAACTACACAGACTCAGAGCCTGGTAGGACACAGCGCTGCATACACAGACCTTATCCAACGGAGGAGAGGTATGCAGGGGGACCCAGATCACGATGCCACCGTTCTTCAGCGTCCAGCAGCGCTCACCATGCTTCTTCCAAAGATGGCCGAGGAGCAGAGAGGAGGCCGGCCTGGGGGAGGAGCGCTGACATGTATAGAGTTTAGCTGACAGAGAGATTGATTGTCTCTCTATCCTACAGCAGAGAACGCGATTTAGCTCCACCCACACACAACAGGCAAGGGGGAATCCTCATACTATTGGAGGAGAGGCCTGCCAGTTACAAGATGAGGACTTCCGTTTATAACGAGCAGCAGGGACACGGACATACAAGGACCTGTGATAAAGCCTGCTGGGTGAAACGCGCGTCGGTCATGCAGGGGATACTCTGGAGCAAGCATACCAGATCCCCACATACTTGTTAGCATTGACATCTGGAAACGCGATGCACTAAGGTTTGATACACTGCACCTATCCTTTCTGGTTTAAATCTTTTCAGATAGTAAGGGCAATCCTTACCAAGGGAATCATTCCCCCATATCTGCTAACAAGGTTTACACCTCTGTGCCTCCTAGTAGGGCATCTGGCTCTGTCTGCAGGGTATTCACTACAATTAGCACATACCTATGCAGCTGAGCTGGCTTTGAATAGAACAGAGGCTTTTCCTTTTCATCTTTTTTTCTTATATTTCTCGGTGTACTAAACTTGATTATGCATATGTACCAGATAAAATCTAATGAGTGGGATAAACTGCTTTAACTTATTTAAGTACAGAGACTGCTTACATATTAGCAGAATAACTGATTGATGTCATATAAAAAATATATATATTTCACCCATAATTACATTTCAAAATGTCTTTATTAATAATGGTCTTGTTATTGGCTTAATGGAGTCTTATATACCAATGTGATTATTATTATGATCTCCGCTATTCTTTCATCCCTTTACTTTCTGCACTCTCATCAGTTCCATCTCTGGGAGCCGACAGCAGATGCAGGGGAACTTTTTTAAACGCACATATTGAAGTGAGTGACTAATTGTTCACCTCTGCCGACGTTCATATGATCAATAGCAGATCACAACCTCTGTGAGGTACAGGCGCTTTTCACAAACTAACTTAGTATCACGACAGGATATTTATCTCAATTATATATTGTGAGAATTTCTCATATTTGTTGTTTGTGAATATAAATTCTCTATTTATATTGTACGCCTGGGATATTTGCTTCAATTGCGTTTTTCCCACTGTGAACATTTTTTTGTATATATCTGCTGACAAAAGATTAAATATTGTAATATATTATAGTAGCCAGGCAACTGGTAAACAAATATCTTTTTTTGTATTGTAACATTTATGACAACAGTGCTGGTTTAACGAGTACTATAATTGTATATATACATGTGCATAGAGGGAGATCTTATATTTAATTATTATCACACTATATAATGTCACACTGGTTAATCTGATGTCAATAGACTTATTTAGTCTGAATTATGTTTTAATAAACAAATAATTTTTTTTTATAAAGATGTGTGCTGTCTGGTACTAATATTGAGATAAAGATTCTGTACCTAATTGTATGTCCTGTTAGTCTGTTTGATCTTAATAGATCCAATTAAAAGAATTTTTTGATTTATATAATAGAGGGCCCCCACAAAAGGAGTTTTCTTTTTCTTCTTGTTTCATGTTTAAATATTTAACTCTATGGGAGCACCGCCAGGAGTAGGCATAATATCTGCTCATTGTCTCTAGATATATTCTATAAGGTAGATGAATTATTACCGGTTTACATCTGTTGTGGTATGCAGATCTAGTGCGCCGCAAACTTGTGCCTAGACCAACTCTTTGAGTTTATGCTCTACCAGAGGTGAGTTTAGGCTTAGGCACCACATTGCAGTGTTTGGGCCATCATACTTACCTGCCCCTGTTGTGATTTTGACAATTGTGATTATGCTTATTGTGTTTATATAAATCTTAATCTCCATTCTCGTTATTAAAAAGCAAACCCATTAGTACATGCATACCTGTGTCACCAGTCCTTTCTGATTCGCTGTCCTGTTTCAGTTGTTGCTTTTTTTTCTCTCTTTTGACCTGTATAATTCCCAATTATTTTGGTTTGTTTAAATTCAACCTTTACATATGTTACATTAATAATTAATGTTATTTATATTTTTTAAATTATATCAGGTTAACACACCTTCAGTATGTCTTGCAGACTTCTTAATCCTTTTTTCTTTGGGTCTTCTTTCTAGTTTCTGTAACAAAAATGTAAACGTCCCAAAATGTTATATATTTATTTTTTAAATATAACATAAAATACATATTTTCATTTGTTTTAAACGCCCACTAATGAAGCACTTAGATTACACCAGAGTTACTTTTATCAGTAGTGTTTTCAACTGTTTATTCACGAACCGTATTAAAGTGTTTTTTTTTATCTTGTTGTCCCATTCTTTATCAAGTTCAATAGCATCTTGGATTTTGTCATTGGTAATACGTTTGCAGTCGCGCAACCTTTTCTTACATGCCTCTATTGGGCGTGGTGTTGTGCCAGCTTAAGAAACTTTAAGGGGAATTTTTTCCCAAATTTAAGTATTTGTTACGTTTATTTCTTGCATTTGCACCAAAGGTGTATATAGAAGTAGTTGGTAGATGAGTGTCTCAGTTTGTATTTTGCTAATTTTGGAGCCCTTTGGCTTGAACCTTCCTCAGCTGTATCTTCCTCATGTGAGACGCTAGCAGTTTCAGAAGGGGATTTATCTTCAGACATCCTTAAAAAAAGAAAAAACAGTGTGAGACTGATAAGGTGCACACTAAGACATACAAAATTGGAAAATAACCAAACTAATAAAACATAACTTTTATTTCATATTTTAAAATTTATAACTACTATAAGATATGAAACATATTGATATTTTTGGGAATCCTAATCATTTATATAGCAACAATACCTTAACAAAAGGGGAGAATACTCACTGAGAGATTAAAAACCTTTAGACACACCCCCTAGCAACAGTATCCAAGTACTAAGTATTTAAATCGCATCAAGGGACTTGCTCTGCTTGCCCTGAGGAAGCCGGATATCCGTCGAAATACGTATTGGCTGTAGATAGTTGGGATCACTGAGTCACAGTTTGGCTGGTACACAGTGCCAGCACGTATCAATGTCATAGCGCATACACTAGCGCTAAGTGAAATTATATTCCACGTAGCTGGCATACAGTTAACAAGATTGAAAAGAACGAGAGATTACAGAGGTGTATTCACAGCCTGTTACTATGTATATTAACTGTGGACCAAGGCAACATTGAAGCAAAAACTAGTTCACATTGTTGCAGTTGCTCTTTTCAGAACTGGGAATAGATTATTTCTTGTTATTTGAGACATCTACAGTGTGGACACAACACACAATCGTTTTATTGAATATTATAAATATACCTCAATATAATAGGATAATACAGAGGATCGCATATATATATTTGAATGTCTCAACAAGTTAATATATAAAAAATATAAGAGCCAACATTACCTCTTACTGTGACTCAGTGAAATGAACCAACCAATTTTAAACACTTTTTCTTACTATTAGCACTTCTTGTCTTTTTTATTTTAATAATAACAGCAAAATACATATGCCAATTTAGGTATTGTTTTAAAATATGAAATAAAAGTTATGTTTTATTAGTTTGGTTATTTTCCAATTTTGTATGTCTTAGTGTGCACCTTATCAGTCTCACACTGTTTTTTCTATTGATGTAATATTATATCCATTCAGTGAGCTAGGTAGCACCATCTCCCCTATATCAAAGAATGTATAAAATGGAATGTACATTATTGTTATTACGATAACTTAAATGTATCAGTAGGGGCTTTAAGACTAACAACAATAAGTAAGTGCGGGAACTCATAGCAATTATCTATTGATCCTTAAAAAAAGATAAATTGAATGGGTTATTTTATAATTTATACTCCCACTAATATCCAAGACTAAGAAAAATTAAAAATGTTTATATTTTTTAACATAAAATATATTTACTAAAAATTAATAAAAATATTGAGGACAATATAATCCCTATAAATTCTTACTTTACTGGTTCACAGACTAGAGAATACCACCATTAAAGAATAAGGTTTATAAATTAAAAGAATGTTAATAAAAACTTTCATTACGTCGGCCATAAAGCAATTTACAGAGAGACTAGATTTATTGTAAAATTTTTAAATATCAAGTAAAATTAACTAGCATAAGCATAAATATCAGAAATACTGTATTAAAATATTGCAGCATTGTCCAGAAGAGTTTATTGGTGAATAGGATACCACAGTATGTTGACTTTATTATATGTTTTTTAAACTATTAAAATACAATTAAAAGCATTCATATATTATCCCTGATTTAATGGATATAGGGCGGTATTCAATTAGTTTCACACCCACGATACTTTTTCGCATGGCAAGGTTTTTGCCTCCATCACGTTTTCATGCGGAAAAGTATCGGGCATGCTCCCGCTATTCCCCGTATTCAATTAGAAAGGACGCTAAAACGGCACCCGGCGAAACTTAAACAGGCGATAAGTCCTGTCAAAAATGGGGAACACCCCCCAAAAGATGCACTAACATTGGAGATCACTATAGATGTCCCCGATTAGCCCTAATTAAGTTATTTGGAGTACTTAAGTTGTGTCAATTGCTTCCAATTAGCGAAATTAACACAACTGGTGAAGAATAGCATTAAGCAGTTTATTTTTGAAGAAAATTTAGGGTACATGAAAATGGGTACTAGCATATTTTAAAGGGTACTAGCATATTTTAAAGTTGCTAGAGTGAAGTTTTAAATCACGTTAAAAATCCACCTTCCGCAAGCACCTGCAATCATAAAAACACCTGCCCCATACTTGGGGACCCCCCAGAAGTCTATTTCACTAGTTTTTAAATTTGTCCCCAAACTTTGCACTTTTTCCCCACCAAATTGAAAGCACTTTTTTCGGGTGTTCGAAAGTCTTTTTTGTTTTTTTTACACAGTTTACCTTTGGGGGACTGTCCCAAGGGTGAAGGGGGGTTTCCCGAAGTTTGCACCCAAAACTGCAATTTTGCACTTTTTTCTGCCTGCTATTCATAGGCAAATCTTTTTCGCCTATTACATTACATTGTGCTTTCGCGTACGCAAAAATAGGTTGGAATTGAATACGGAGGAAACTTTTCGCCTGGTGAAATTACGTCATCCGTGATACTTTTCCGCAGATTCTGACTTTTCGCCTGTAATTGAATACGTCCCACAGTCTTACATTATTCTTTGTACCAAAACACATAAGCAATGTTTTTAAAAATATAATGCATGAATAGAAATATATATATATATATGTGTCGTATAAGTCCTGTGTCGTTATTTCAATGGATCCCATCTGACGTTATCTTAAATGTTTATGTAGATATAGATAAAGAAATATCCCTTTTAAGTAAACCACTGTCAGCAGTTATAATAAAAATTGTGAGACTTTTAAACAGCTACCTCATGTATACATTATATCTATATTTTTATATATATTATGTAGCATAAATAGGCAACCTATATATTAATATGTATATGGTTTGTGTAAATGAAATATATTTTATATACATTTAGGTGTAAACATTTTAAATTAAATAATTTTGATAATTGCTATATGTAGAAATAGAATAATGAAATTGTAACATTGTTATATACACACACAAATGGGTGCAAAAATTATATGGATTGATGCATTTTTAGAAGTTTTTGGGTATAGTAAACTTTTTAAAGTAGAAATAAAACATGATGCATTAACTAATAAAACAGGTCACTGCTGCTTACAAAGAGCTGCAGCAGACAGACAACCAGCAGCCAACCATTGTTCACTGAAAGCAGAATCAATGACAGTTAGCCAGGGGTGGGGCTGTCCTATGTGCTGAAGTGGATTGGCTGCCGATAGCGTCTTTCACTCTGTCATCCACCACCCCCAGCAGCAGCATGCACGCAGCAGCAGTTTTGCACTCTCTTTTTAAGTTGTGTTTCGCTAGAAAACAAGGAGAGAGCCAGCTGGCAGCCCAAAAAGAGTGACAGCACTACACAGTGTCCCAAAAAAAAAAAAAACTTTGGAAAAGCAAGCAAAAACATTGGGGTAGAAAGTTATCGATGTTGATGAAATATTGGTTCTTAAACATTGCAGGGTTAAACATTGAATATTAGAAACATGTGACCGATGGTTCTGATAAAACATCAAATGATTTCCATCCCTACTATGCATATTCGCAAGGGTTCTGTTAGTTAAGTATATTAAGTGGACGCAACGTTCATGTTTCCGTCATTCATTTATTTCCCTATCTATTATGGCTCAATTTTACAGACCAGAAGCTGCGTTTGGGTTGTACATGATCCAGACCACGCTATTGTGCTTCGTTTCCGACAGTAAACTTACGCGCCTAGTCCTGTCAACCTATGTAGATGCTGCGACATTGACAGTTCATCCTGGACACGTCGCCTTCCCTTCCGCATGTCATCCGTCAAGCATACCGCCATTAAAACATTTATCCTCATGACTCCATGCTGCTTACAGCTGGGGTAACCCAGCAGTAAGCAGCGTGGATATGTTAGGTGAAACGATTTAATTAAGGTTTAGTTTGCTGGATGCCAATGCGGGCGGGAAAGAGACTTGTCCAGCATGGATCCATGAAGGTTTTTTTTCATGGCGGCATAAGCAGAACGCCATGCGTTCGTGAAGGCAAGGTGTCCTTGATGAACAGTAAGTGACGCATCATTTATATAGATTCACAGGCCTTACAGCATAAATTTAGTGAAGTAAAGAACAAGCACAATAGCGTTGCCCGGATCCTGTTTACCCCAAACGCTGCGTATGGTCCATAACTTTAACCCATTTTACATAAAGACAGGTATGACGGGAATATTAATGTTGCCTCTGTGTAATAGATTTAACAGGGGTCATTACCAGGGAAAGATGCATTAGAAGTGTTAGTTTTGAAAGGGGGGTACAAGATAGGCTTATAACAATTGAAAAAAAGAGTGTTGGAAGAAAGAGCTCATAGGAAATAAAGCGATAATTGTTCGGACGTGGACAGGGGTATGTGCGTTAAAAACACACTTACTGCGACCCTACAACGGGAGAGACCATTATATCTCAATCTGATATATCAAAACTTTTGGAAGTGTATTTCCAAAATTTATATGCAGCTGAAACATCTAACTTAGAAAATACAAAAATTTTTCTTAATGAGACAGTACTACCAAAACTATCCACCCAGCAGAGGGAATGTTTAGAAGATAATATCACAGAGTAGGAAGTTATCATGGCTATTAAATCGCTCAAATTGAAAACAATCACCTGGCCCTGACGGCTTTACAGCAAATTACTATAAAATCCTAAAAGACGACATTACACCTACACTTACCAATTTACTGCAACAAATCTACTCGGATAACATTGCTCATCCTTCATTTAAAGAGGCAACAACAATCCTGATTCCCAAACCAGATAGGGATACCTCCTTGTTGTCTTCATATAGACCCATTACTTTCCTTAACCAGGATTATAAAATCTTGGCAAAGATCTTATCGATTAGATTACATAATATGATGCTGACAATCCTTACCCCACATCAACTAGGATTCACAAAAGGCCGCCAATCGGTGTTGGGCATTCGCTCGGCAGTTGCAGTTTTGGCCTCTTCCCCAGCGGATCAGAGATCTTCCACTATTCTGTTGAGTTTGGACGCTGAGAAGGCCTTTGACAAAATTCTGTGGGAATATCTGCTCCTAGTTCTGGATGCCAGAGAATTTGATACGTCATTTATTAATATGATCAAATATCTTTATTTGAATCCATGTACTAAGTTACTTGTCAATGGCCTTCTCGGCAACACATTACATATGTTTAGAAGTACGAGACAGGGGTGTCCGCTCTCACCCCTTTTATTCAATTTAGCACTTGACCCGCTAATCCGTTCTCTTCAAGATTGGTCGCTGTTGCGTGGTGCTTCCATTGGAGATTACGAATTAAAGCTTATGGCTTTTGCAGATGATCTTATGCTTTTCATATCAAATCCAGAGGTTAGTTTGACACCCTTGTTCAAAAAATTGGAACGATTTGGTCACATTTCTGGATTTACTATTAACTTTACCAAATCTACGGCACTAGCTTTGGGTAATAGACCTTTTAGACCTAGAGACAACTTAGGAGGCTTGAAATGGGCAGGATCTAGCATACCTTATTTGGGTATACAATTACCCAAGAATATTCACAACCTATATTCTTTGAATGTTACCTCGATAATACATTTTTTGCGGAAATGGAAAGCTGACAACATTTTCAGCTTTCTTACCTAGGAAGGGCCAAAGTAATAAAAATGATAATTTTCCCTAAACTGCTATACCCTCTACAAGTCCTCCCGATACTTCTAACTTTAACTGATATTAAAAAGATAGATGCCGCATTTCGGAAATTTATCTGGAATAACAAAAAAACAAAACTTAGTTTGAAAATTCTTCAACGCACTAAGGAAGAGGGGGGAATTAACTTTCTCCATACTCTCCTTTACAACCAAGCTGCAATCTGTAGATGCATTCATGACTGGATTCTACATAGAAATCATTTTACCCACGATGAATTAGAGAGACAGTTCCTATCTGGTTTGGACTTGGTCTACTTCTTACATATGCCTAAACACAATATACCACCGCATTTGCTTGATAACCCACACCTGATGTCAACGTGGTCAACATGGCATTCGATACGTAACAAATTCAAAATACAAGCTTTCTACTAATTGCATCTCCCTCTGTTGGGAAACAATGACTTTCAGAATGGGTCTGCAACACACCCTTTCTGAAGGTGGGATTCGTTGGGCCTTCGTACAGTCAGACATTTCACTAATTCTTCACTTAAACGTCCATTAACGTTTGAACAGGCACATGCACAATACGATTTTCTTCATTCTTGTAACTTGGCCTTCTTAAAGGCACAACACTACACCAGTAAAATATTATCTTTTTTTATCTCCCTTGGATTGGGATAATAGGTTAGATACTGCCTTCTTGTCCGCTGGCTACCAATATAGGGCTATATCTCTTTGCTATCACCTACTAAGAATTCCTTACTTACGGGAACATTCTCCACTGGTATCACTAAGTGGCAGACTTGCTTTCCGAATCTAAAGGAAACCAATATTGTGCACACTCTACAGTATTCCCTCCAAACATTGCCAGCTACAACTTACAGAGAAATGTTCTACAAACGATTCTATAGGGGCTATCTTTCTGCCAAACGTTGTCACTTGATTGGTATTGCAACCTCCTCTGCGTGTCCAAAATGCGCCCATTTAGAGGCATCTTTATACCACTGCCTATGGGACTGTAGGGTGATCAAGAAATTTTGGATGGCAGTGAAGCAATATGTGCTAGTGGATCTAATCAATTATCTTCCATTAACACCAGAATGGGCAATACTGGGTTATATTCCAGGAACAACTAGAGTTTCTAAGGGTTGGAAAAAATTATTATTAATTATTTTGGCTGTAGCTAAAAAATTTATCCTGCAACAATGGATTGCTCCTACCCCTTCTTCATTAACCATGTTCAAAGAGAAATTATTTTATATTTTCAAAATGGATAGGGTCAACTCTTCTATCAATAAGGAAAAGAAAGCAGAACAATTCTTCTTAATTTGGGAAAGCTTTATTGAGGCTTTAAATCCTGAGATTAAAAGACAAATACAACAGTGTTTCAAATCAACACAATGGTATGAAACTAGAACACTGCTACAAGACCCCCCAATAACTTACACTTAGGGAAAAAAAATAAAAATAAATAAAAAACCCACAAACAATCGAGTAGACTGGTGAGAGATTAACCCTGGGAGTGCATGGCTCACAACCCCCATCCCACTTTATCCCCTCTTTTTCTCTTTTTTTCTTTCTTTCTCTTATTATACTTCTCCCCTCTCTCCCCACCTCCCCTACCCATCTTCTTACTTCCCCCTACATTTCCTCTATTATGGTTGAAGTCACTATAATATATTACTGCTTAATTTTCTATTGACTGGTAAAAAGAGAAAATTGTGGCAAAATTATTACCTCAAAACCACAAGTGAACTGTATGCTATAAATTGTGACTGTCATTGTTTTCTTGTCATATTTGCTTGTGTACCAGAATGTATTTGGTGACTTCAATAAAAACATTTAAAAAAAAAAAAAACACACACTTACCCTAAGGATACCAGGGATTTTGTAAATAAGTTATTGTTCTCCTAACGGTCTCTAAGGCTTGCTCATGGTCACCGAGCAATCAAAGTGGCGTCTATTCTAGGGCGTGTGTTCCTCTTTATAGTGTAGGATTGAATCCTGGGTAAATATCAACCTTCAACGTCAGATCCTTTCAAGACTATAATTGGTTGGATTTGTGCCAAACCGAAACTTAACATGATACAGCAAATTATAAATCTATCTATATTAAAATATTATACACAAAGTTTGATTTACAAAATGGAGTAAAATTTAAACGTAATGGGATTCAAATCCCAACTGTGCAAGCCCCACAGGAGGAGATACAAAAGCCATCTGGTAATCACCCTAACCCTCCACTCTCCCCCTGACCCCTAACCCTCACTTAGTGATGACTAACCATAAAACTCCAACCATAAAACTCCAGCTAACCCTAAATTCCACCTTGGGCTGCCCAAACCTAACCCCACCTCCCCGCAACCTAAACATAAGCCTTCAGTGGTTGTGTTTAAATGTAAGCCAACCTTCCCCTACCCCTTGAAACCTCTAATACGTCCTCTTTCCGGTGTATCACAATCATGATGGATGATGTGTGGATTACAACACCGGTATCCTGATCAGTAAGGGCATATTGTTGTGGATATTAAAACAGTATTGTTGATAGCAGCATTGGTATATTTTCCTCCAATATCCTGCCCGTGGTGTTGTAAACTACATTCTTTAAATATAATTTTGTTTGATAAAATAATTAAATTTTAACCTTCTATTGATAAATGGTTTTGTGTTCTACATTGCTTTTTTAGTTATCATCAGTCTTGATAAGAATATAAAAATGTTTCTTAATGAGTTTGAGTAAAACCATATATTTTAATAATTACATTTTTAATCTAAGTTTAAAGGGATAAGGGGCCACTGATACATAAATATGCTACCTCTGGATAATTTTCTATTATAAGAATTTTTAGAAATATATATATATTTTTTAATAAATTATAGTAAAATGTATCTTGAGGGTTGTTTTGGGAATAAGTAGATTAACAAAACATGACAAAGAATATTTTAGAGAGTACTCACCAATGTTAGCAATGTAAAGTATAGCACATAAATCCAATTTTAATTTCTTCTTATCGTTATGGATGCTTGAAAACAACACAACCTAAATGTGTATATAAAACAAAAATTGTAAATTGATTTGTATTAAAATAAATCTGGTAAAACATACATAAAATACTTATAAAAAAAAAAGTGGGTTCAGAATGCTCTCTTCAGGCCCATGTTTGTATGTAACCAAAAGAAAGGAGCTTTCATCCTCTACCCACTGTATTATACATGTGCATGTATTACCGAATGCTCTAACTCCCTTTAGTGTACCCTATTTTTTTGGAAAAATTACACATGTTAAATTATCAATAAGTAATGAATAACGTTAAAAATAGAAGAACAATATCACTGATTAAAAGAATCCAACAAAGAATCCAAAAGTTGACCATAGAGGATAGCACTTCAATCAAATCTTTATTTCTTCTTATTCTTCTTGATGCTTGGAAAGCTCAAAATCTAACCGGGCTTAATTTATGAACATATGGTGATTTTTTTGATTTTACAAATATTTTAAAAACATACATAAAATAGTATATAAATGTAAATAAAAAATAAAAAAATAGCTTCCAAATTCTTTCTTCAGGACCATGTGTTTACACAATGTGTATGATAGCCCTGTGACTAAATAGATGCAGTTTTAAATCCCAATGGGGGAAGGCACTAGTGGAAACATAACAAAGGGGGAGTTAAGTCTCCATCTCTAACAACGCTAAGCCTCCCTTAGTGGTTATTAACAATAAACTCCCCCATAGTGACTAAACCTAAATTCCCTACAGTCATGCCTAACCAGAACCCTACCCCATGGTGCATAACCCTAACCCTCCCCCAAGTGCCTAAACCATTTTACACATTAACACACCTTAAACATAACCCATCAGGGGGGTGACTAACCCGTACCTCCCATCAGTGGTGCCTAACTCTAAAACCACTCATCTCAACCTAATCATACCCGTGGGGTGCCTAACCATAATATTCAAGTGGGGGTGACTAAACCTTATACGGCCATCCCCCTGGGACAGTAGAATAATTACACAGTCCTAACGTTTAGGATTCTGGAATTTGTGGATGCAGACGCTGGTATCCTTACATATAGCATGATGTCAGTGCCCGCATTATGCAAGTTGGTGGGATGACGGCTTCAGTATTTCAAAATTAAAAATATTATACGCCGACAAAAGAACTACATCCCTTTTTATGTAAAATAAATGAGTGTGCTTTCATCCTCTACACAATTTAATATATTAATAGATACATGCATATTTTTAACTAAATTTTTTTTAAATATATATATATATTTTTTTTAAATTAACACATGTTGAATTAACCTACATTTTAAAAATAAGTAAAAAAGACTAATATCACCGTTTAATATAGTCCAAAGACGAATCAGAAAAGTTGTCCTCTCCTCTGTATCCTCCTCTCTTCTTTGCTTCAACGGGTCGACGGGGCTCATTGTTCATTTTCATTAGTCTAAAAGCAGTATTGTATTTCAATATAAAACAAATAATAAACAAAAATAATTTAAATAAAAAAAAAATCAAATAATCTTTATGGTATTTTAGTTTATTATAAATTATTTAAGATAAGAATTTAAAGACTATATTCATATGAATTGAGTTATTTTTTTTTCATTAATAATTGTAATGAAAACACATAGGTTATTGCTTTTGTGCATGATTCATCCAGGATATAATTTGCAAAACTGAACGCTGGTAGCTTTCAAATTGTAATCTTTGACAAAAATGAAAATTCAGCAGGTGTATGACACCCCATGCTGTATTTGTAATTCCTGAACTGCCATGGAGATTGAAGGATGGGATCAAAAATCACACACATCGTTATGGAATGGTTTGCTAAGATAGACTAATATATGAAAATGGATGATATACTGTCTTTTGCTTATAATGGTTATGAGTCCTTTAGGGATACTTGGTTCCACTGGATGTATTTCAAGGAGTCTGTGACCTTCAAAACTATACTATCCTCTACCCGCTCCTCTATTTCCTAGGTCTGTCCTGATCTGTAGTAAATCATGAGCTTTTGCACCTGGTTAATAGGTTGTATTACTGCTTTACTTTAGTTTATTTTTATTATTTTTTTTCTCTATACCCTTGTAATGGGAATTGATGGATGCAGGGTTACATTATTTGATCTGTGGCGACTGCTTTCTCTTTTTCTGATATACATTTATCTACTCCCTTTCCTCCCACCTCTTCACCCTATTGTCTGGTTGTTCCCATGGTCTTTTATTTGTGTGTCTTTTATTTATTTTAATTTTCTTGTTATATATGTGGGTCTTTTTTTGCAGGTTTATGATGTCACTGGCAAATTTGGTTATTGAGTCGCAATTCTTGAACTGTTTTCTGATACTGACCCCTACATGGTTTCCATATCTGTATTGTTATTTCATTGTTTTGACAATTTATTATTAATAATAAATATATTTTTATATATTTAGGACTCAATAACCAAATTAGGACTCAATAACCAAAATCGCCAGTGATGTCACTGGCGATTTTGGATATTGAGTCCTAATTCTTGAACTGTTTTCTGATACGGACCCCAACATGGTTTCCATATCTGTATTGTTATTTCATTGTTTTGACAATTTATTATTAATAATAAATATATTTTTATATATTTAGGACTCAATAACCAAAATCGCCAGTGATGTCACTGGCGATTTTGGATATTGAGTCCTAATTCTAGAACTGTTTTCTGATACTGACCCCGACATGGTTTCCATATCTGTATTGTTATTTCATTGTTTTGACAATTTATTAATAATAAATATATTTTGCATTAAAAAAAAAAAAAAAATCGCACAAATCAATGGTTGATGGTCGCGATCATGGATTTCGCAATGCAGCAGGACAGCTGAGAAAGACTAGGCTTACTCTTGCTGGTAGCTTTGCAAGGCCAGCATGCAGTTTATGTTCATACAGTACATGGGATTACAACTGACCGAAAACGATTCAGACACACACCCTTTGTGAGAATGATAAAAACACCTGCCACTGTTTTTTGATTATAGCTGTCAATATGTCAGAGGCATTAAAAAGGATTTAAATAATGTTATCAGGACACATTATATACCCTTGCAAAATGGGTCATGAGCATGTGCAGTTTCAGAATAATAGTTAATCTGTGTTGAGCTGTGCCCTTGTATACAATAATGACTGAGGCTCATTATACAAATAATTGTGTATTTATAATGTCTTTTTAAAAAAATCAATAACAGTAAAAACAACAAATATAATTTTTCATGGGATAAAAAAAATATATATTTAAAAATAATAAAAAATGTATGCATTTTCTACGCAATTAACAGTAAACTTATTTAAATTACATAAAAGACTTCAGTCCAAAATGGATTGCACAATTTGAAACATAACTCTTAACTTTATTAATATTCTTATTATTAATATTATTAAACTTTATTTATATGGCGCAACAAGGGTTTCACGACGACTGAAAAAGTACAAAAAACAAAAAAAATGAGCAAACACAAAAACAATGACTTAAAGTACAAAAAAAAATATAGGACAAGGAGACAGATCATATACATTGCTGCAATAGCAGTCATAAAAAAAAAAAATATAAGCAGAAGTGCATTAGCTACCAACTGTTAGGTGCCCTTGTGGGATGTTTGTAGTATACCGTATATACTCGAGTATAAGCCGAGTTTTCAGCACATTTTTTGTGCTGAAAAAGCACCCCCTCGGCTTATACTCGAGTCATGCCCGCATGGTACGCTGCTGAGTAGCGTACCATGCGGGCCGCGGTGCAGACTGTGTCACTGTGACACAGCTGCACCGCGTGTGTAGCGCTGACCGGACGGAGTTCAGTCAGCACTACACACTGCTAAACACACAGCCGCCGGAGCCGGCAGCTATGTGTTTAGTGTAATCAGCAGCCGCTGAGAGTCTGTCAGACTCTCAGCGGCTACAGCTGCTCCCACTGCGGGAGCCATCTTCCGGCTCCCGCAGTGGGTAATGGGAGAGACGTCGTCATGACGACGTCTCTCCCATTATGCAAAGCGGCGGAGGAGCCTGTAGCAGCGTCGGGACCAGGAGCGGGGTTACAGGTAAGTGGTTTTTTTTTTTTACATTTCTTTCTACTGGGGGGGCTACTACCGGAGGGTACTACCAGGGGGGGATATCGCTACTGGGGGCACTACCAGAGGGGTGGGATTAATAATGGGGGAACTACCAGGGGGGGGATGTTGATACTGGGGGCACTACCAGGGGGGGTTAATACTGGGGGCACTACCAGGGGGGGATATTGCTACTGGGGGCACTACCAGGGGGGGGATTAATATTGGGGGCACTACCAGGGGGGATGTTGCTACTGGGGGCACTACCAGGGGGGGGATTAATACTGGGGGCACTACCAGGGGGGGATATTGCTACTGGGGGCACTACCAGGGGGGGGATTAATACTGGGGGCACTACCAGGGGGGGATATTGCTACTGGGGGCACTACCAGGGGGGTATTACTACTGGGGGCACTACCAGGGGGGGATATTACTACTGGGGGCACTACCAGGGGGGGATATTACTACTGGGGGCACAACCAGGGGGGGATTACTACTGGGGGCACTACCAGGGGGGGATTACTACCAGTAGCTGCTGCATTTCCCACCCTAGGCTTATACTCGAGTCAATAAGTTTTCCCAGTTTTTTGTGATAAAATTAGGTACCTCGGCTTATATTCGGGTCGACTTATACTCGAGTATATACGGTATTATCATATGAGTGAGAGAAGGAGAAGCACATGAGGGAAGAGGGTCCTGCACGTTAGAGCTTACATTCTAAAGGAAAGGGGCACACATACTGTTGTAAAACAGATGGGGTAAGACAGGAGCAGCAGGTTAGGATGAGAGCTGGAAGGATTTAATGTAGTGAGTTTGGAGATCTGTTGTAATATTTGGAGAGAGGTGGAGAATATGATCGGTAGAGTAAGAGAGTTCCAGGGGTAGGGAGCAGAACAGCTAAAAAACTTGGAAGTTGGCATTTAGATTACTGATGTTTTGATGTATGTTAAAGCTACATATCTAATGTATACTCCTACTAAGAGACCAAATCTTTAGGAGTCAAACAATGAAATCATATTTTTTGCAGGAACATATTAAAGATATGAAACACAGACTATCATGGGTAACTGAAAGCTACCTAAGGCCCCTAAAATCTATATCTGTTCAATAATGAAGTGTTCAAATAAAGCGCAAAACAGCAAACCAAATATTACTTCAAATATAAAAAGTACCAGCATCCACCTGCCACAGTTATGCATTCACTAATAGCCTGTATCAGGTCATACTGGTACTTGTAGTTTCACAACAATTGTAGAGAGTCACAGGTTGGCCAGGCATGTAGCGCTAATATAATCCCGATTATTGTGTGACTATCAAATAAGGATGACATTTAAATTACTGAAATTTTTATGTGTGTTAAAGCTACATATCTAATGTATACTCCTACTAAGAGTCCAAGAGAAAAATCTTTAGGGGGTCAAACAATGAAATCATTAAGGCCCATAAATTCTATATCTGTTCAATAAAAGTGTTCAAATGTACCGCATTTCAGCAAACAAATATTACATCCAATATAAAAAGTCCCATGGTGATTATTGAAAAAAAAAATTAAAAAAATTTGTGATATTAAATGTATGGTTTGTTTCAATCTATTAGCATGCATACACAGTTATTAGATACCTATATGTATACAAAGTGTTTAGTAATCGTAATAGTGTTTGTTATATTGTAGGTGATAATTTTATTTACATACCCTGGTTTGATTTTATGAATTTCAAATAGAATAGGTACAGATTCACTTTGCCTTTGGTGCCTTGTGAATTTTACAAAAGGAAAAAATCTGTATATTTATACTTTAACCATAAGGACTCTCGTATAAAGCTATTATTAGGAAAATAGATTAGATATATGCTAATATTCTTGCTAACCCTAGAGGAGAACAACAATAACATTTCATAGTGATACAGATTGGTATGCTATCTTTAAAATAGTTTCAGAATGTTAATTTAGACATCATTATTATGTTTGGTATAAAATATTTCACACTATTTACACTTGTTTCATTCCTGTGAATGATTTTGCTGTTTATGTTTAAAATATTACAGCTACTACAGTCCATGATTTATCTGTCATCGGCTGAGTTTTCAACTGTAATTTAATACAGCCATAAGACTTTTGCATTATAATATTTGTAATAAAAATTATACGTATATGACTTTTTATACTGGAATCTAAAGAACCTGTAAAAAGAATTTTGAATAAATATAGGGCTTATAGTTACCAAAATCATGTACAGATATATAAATTTTTTCATGATGGATAAAACTACATATACTGTATAATACAAAAAAACAGAATCATAATAAAAGCATTAAAACTATATGCAATTGATGAACAAAATTGTTTAAAAAAATATACTTTTGAAATGTATTTTCATAATTACCTTAGTTGACTTGTAAGTGCTCCTTGAATGATCATTGCTTCCAATGCAATAAAATGTAACTCCCCAAAAAAATGTCTGTTGGGACGTTGTTAATAATTTTTAATAGCAAAGTTCCAAAGTATTAAAAACACAGAACAAGAAAACTATAATGAAAACTTGCAAGGTATTGTCCATGAAATTTTAACCTTTGCAATTAAACAAAAAGTTTTTTTTGGGTGGAGGAGTAACATAAAAAACAATTTATTTCAAATTATGAACAATGAAATCTAAAAAAAAAAAAAGTAAATATATTTCCTCACTTTTACTCGATAATAATCCAAAAACAAGGGGGGGGGGAATCTTTGTCTAGATGCATCAGTCCCAACCATAGCATGTATTGTATACAAATGACAGAACATGGTGGGACAAGTTTTAAATGTACCATCCATTATCCAGTATGGTGCATCTTGAAGTCTCCGAAGCTTGTCCAATGCAGTAAAAATTTAAATCCCGTTTTAAGCAAAATAATTGTCTTTTACAAGTAACAGTTCAACCGTCAATTTCCCGTCAATTGTCAGGAACATTTAGATCGGAAAATGTATGTGCTTCTGCAGGCAAGTCCGCTCTTCTAGCTCGTTTTACAACTTGTCTGAGTGCATCCCAATTAGGCATTGATGCAGCACTTGTAGTTGGCATCTCCGAGGTGATTGCTTGAATTATTTGTGAGGGTGGTTCAGCTGTACGTTTGGCACGGTCTTTTATAGCAGCTCGGGCAAAAGCAAGATCTGTTCGATCAGCACGTGGAGGGTGATTATGTTCTCCATGAGACCGCACCACTGGTCTGTCAAAATTAAGAGTGCTGGCATACGAGGAACAAAATCCACTTTTCTTTTCAACACAGTTCCAATAACAGACATCTCCTCGCTTTTTGTTTTTGGCAAATAAATATCCTTGGATATTCAAAAGCATAGATCCTTTCTGTGAAGGAACCAATTTGCAGGGTGGCTGTAAATCTTGTTGTTGGTCTATTTTAGTCCAAAAAAAAGATGCTAAGAAAAAAAATTAATAAGTTGAGAATAGAAAAATGTAAGTGGATTTTTTTTATTTTAAAAAAAAAAAAAAAAGCATTTCTCCAATGCTCTTCTCATGACGACGTCTCTCCCATGCAAAGCGGCCGGAGGAGCAGACAGCGGCGGGACCAGGAGCGGGAGTTTAAGGTAAGTGTTTATTTTTTTTAAATTCTTTTCACGTCTCTCTCTACTAGGGGGGGAGACTACAGGGGGCACTACCAGGGGGCGATGACTACAGGGGGCACTACCAGGGGGCACTACCAGGGGGCGATTACTACAGGGGGCACTACCAAGGGGCATTATCAGGGGGCGATTACTACAGGGGGCACTAAAAGGGGGGATTACCACTGGGGGAACTACAAGGGGGGGATTACTACAGGGGGCACTACCAGGGGGGGATTACTACAGGGGGGGATTACTACAGGGGGCACTAAAAGGGGGGATTACTACTGGGGGTACTACCAGGGGGGGATTACTATTGGAGGCACCGAAAGGGGGGATTACCACTGGGGGCACTACCAGGAGGGATTACTACTGGGGGCACAACCAGGGGGAATTACTACTGGGGGCACTACCAGCTGCTGCCATTTCCCACACTAGGCTTATACTCGAGTCAGTAAGTTTTCCCAGTTTTTTGGGGAAAAAGTAGGTACCTCGGCTTATATTCGGGTCGACTTATACTCGAGTATATACGGTATATGGTTCATGAAGGATGATATTACATGGAGGGTTTATATTTTAATTAGATATTACAGACTATGGTACGTGCAGTCAGTAAAAATGACGGCAGACAAGGATTGCAATTGAGAGTATATAGGGTGTTGGGATTTCATTGTTCAGTAGTTGTGCGTGTGCTGTCGGGATGATAGTTGTCGGTATATAGGGTGTCGGGATTACATTGGTCTGTATTTGTGTCGGCATAATAACGATATAATGTCCACATCGGTATGTTACAAATCGGTATTTTGACCCGATTGGTACAATAGTGACGGCTAAAATACTGTCGGCTAACCGCTCGCCGGTAATTCATACAGATTCCGTAGGTGATGGGTATAGGCAGCACCTAAGGGGGGTGTATAGTAGTAATCTGCAGCATATACTGTAGGTGAGGGGTATAGGCAGCACATAAGGGGGTGTACAGTAGTACTGTGCAGCACACACTTTGGGTGAGGGGTATAGGCAGCACATAAGGGGGTGTATAGTAGTAATGTGCAGCATACACTGTAGGTGAGGGGTATATACAGCACATAAGGGGGTGTATAGTAGTAATATGCAGTATATACTGAAGGTGAGGAATATAGGCAGCACATAAGGGAGTGTATAGTAGTACTGTTCAGCATATACTGTGAGTGAGGGGTATAGGCAGCACCTAAGGGGGTGTATAATACTAATGTGCAGCATACACTGTGGGTGAGGGGTATAGACAGCACATAAGGGGGTGTATAGTAGTAATGTGCAGCATACACTGTGGGTGAGGGGTATATACAGCACATACGGGGGTGTATAGTAGTAATGTGCAGCATACACTGTGGGTGAGGGGTATAGACAGCACATAAGGGGGTGTATTGTAGTAATGTGCAACATATACTGTGATTGAAGGGTAGACAGCACATAAGGGGGTGTCTACCCTTCAATCACAGCTGTGCAGCATATACTGTAGGTGAGGGGTATAGACAGCACATAAGGGGTGTATAGTAGTAATGTGCAGCATATACTGTGGGTGAGGGGTATAGACAGCACATAAGGGGGTGTATAGTAGTAATATGCAGCATATAATGTGGGTGATGGGTATAGACAGCACATAAGGGGGTGTATAGTAGTAATGTGCAGCATATATTGTGGGTGAGGGGTATAGACAGCACATAAGGGGGTGTATAGTAGTAATATGCAGCATATAATGTGGGTGATGGGTATAGACAGCACATAAGGGGGTGTATAGTAGTAATGTGCAGCATATATTGTGGGTGAGGGGTATAGACAGCACATAAGGGGGTGTATAGTAGTAATGTGCAGCATATACTGTGGGTGAGGGGTATAGACAGCACATAAGGGGGTGTATAGTAGTAATGTGCAGCATACACTGTGGGTGAGGGGTATAGACAGCACATAATGGGTGTATAGTAGTAATGTGCAGCATACCATGTGGGTGAGGGGTATAGACAGCACATAAGGGGGTGTATAGTAGTACTGTGCAGCATATACTGTGGGTGAGGGGTACAGAAAACACATAAGGGGGTGTATAGTACTAATGTGCAGCATATACTGTGGGTGAGGGGTACAGAAAACACATAAGGGGGTGTATAGTACTAATGTGCAGCATATACTGTGGGTGAGGGGTATAGACAGCACATAAGGGGGTGTATAGTAGTAATATGCAGCATATAATGTGGGTGATGGGTATAGACAGCACATAAGGGGGTGTATAGTAGTAATGTGCAGCATACCATGTGGGTGAGGGGTATAGACAGCACATAAGGGTGTGTATAGTAGTACTGTGCAGCATATACTGTGGGTGAGGGGTACAGAAAACACATAAGGGGGTGTATAGTACTAATGTGCAGCATATACTGTGGGTGAGGGGTATAGACAGCACATAAGGGGGTGTATAGTAGTAATGTGCAGCATATACTGTGGGTGAGGGGTATATACAGCACATAAGGGGGTGTATTGTAGTAATGTGCAGTATATACTGAAGGTGAGGAATATAGGCAGCACATAAGGGAGTGTATAGTAGTAATGTGCAGCATACCATGTTACCATGTGGGTGAAGGGTTAAGACAGCATGTAAGTGGGTGTATAGTAGTAATGTGCAGCATACACTGTGGGTGAGGGGTATAGACAGCACATAAGGGGGTGTATTGTAGTAATGTGCAACATATAATATGGGTGAGGGGTATAGACAGCACATAATGGGGTGTATAGTACTAATGTGCAGCATATACTGTGGGTGAGGGGTATAGGCAGCACATAAGGGGGTGAATAGTAGTAATGTGCAGCATATACTGTGGGTGAGGGGTATAGACAGCACGTTAGGGGATGTATAGTAGTAATGTGCAATATATACTGTGGGTGAGGAGTATAGACAGTACATAAGGGGTGTATAGTAGTAATGTGCAGCATATACTGTGGGTGAGGGATATAGATAGCACATAAGGGGGTGTATAGTAGTAATGTGCAGCATACACTGTGGGTGAGGGGTATAGACAGTTTATAAGGGGGTTAATAGTAGTAATGTGCAGCATATACTGTGGGTGAGTGGTATAGACAGCACATAAGGGGGTGTATAGTAGTAATGTGCAGCATACCATGTGGGTGAGGGGTATAGACAGCACATAAGGGTGTGTATAGTAGTACTGTGCAGCATATACTGTGGGTGAGGGGTACAGAAAACACATAAGGGGGTGTATAGTACTAATGTGCAGCATATACTGTGGGTGAGGGGTACAGAAAACACATAAGGGGGTGTATAGTACTAATGTGCAGCATATACTGTGGGTGAGGGGTATAGACAGCACATAAGGGGGTGTATAGTAGTAATATGCAGCATATAATGTGGGTGATGGGTATAGACAGCACATAAGGGGGTGTATAGTAGTAATGTGCAGCATACCATGTGGGTGAGGGGTATAGACAGCACATAAGGGTGTGTATAGTAGTACTGTGCAGCATATACTGTGGGTGAGGGGCACAGAAAACACATAAGGGGGTGTATAGTACTAATGTGCAGCATATACTGTGGGTGAGGGGTATAGACAGCACATAAGGGGGTGTATAGTAGTAATGTGCAGCATATACTGTGGGTGAGGGGTATATACAGCACATAAGGGGGTGTATTGTAGTAATGTGCAGTATATACTGAAGGTGAGGAATATAGGCAGCACATAAGGGAGTGTATAGTAGTAATGTGCAGCATACCATGTTACCATGTGGGTGAAGGGTTAAGACAGCATGTAAGTGGGTGTATAGTAGTAATGTGCAGCATACACTGTGGGTGAGGGGTATAGACAGCACATAAGGGGGTGTATTGTAGTAATGTGCAACATATAATATGGGTGAGGGGTATAGACAGCACATAATGGGGTGTATAGTACTAATGTGCAGCATATACTGTGGGTGAGGGGTATAGGCAGCACATAAGGGGGTGAATAGTAGTAATGTGCAGCATATACTGTGGGTGAGGGGTATAGACAGCACGTTAGGAGGTGTATAGTAGTAATGTGCAATATATACTGTGGGTGAGGAGTATAGACAGTACATAAGGGGTGTATAGTAGTAATGTGCAGCATATACTGTGGGTGAGGGATATAGATAGCACATAAGGGGGTGTATAGTAGTAATGTGCAGCATACACTGTGGGTGAGGGGTATAGACAGTTTATAAGGGGGTTAATAGTAGTAATGTGCAGCATATACTGTGGGTGAGTGGTATAGACAGCACATAAGGGGGTGTATAGTAGTAATGTGCAGCATACACTGTGGGTGAGGGGTATAGACAGTTTATAAGGGGGTTAATAGTAGTAATGTGCAGCATATACTGTGGGTGAGTGGTAGAGACAGCACATAAGTGGTGTATAGTAGTATTGTGCAGCATACACTGTGGGAGAGGGGTATAGGCAACACATAAGGGGGTGTATAGTAGTAATGTGCAGCATATACTGTGGGTGAGGGGTATAGACAGCACATAAGGGGGTGTATAGTAGTAATGTGTAGCATACCATGTGGGTGAGGGGTATAGACAGCACATAAGGGGGTATATAGTAGTAATGTGCAGCATGCACTGTGTATGTGGGGTATAGACAGCACATAAGGGGGTGTATAGTAGTACTGTGCAGCATATACTGTAGGTGAGGGGTATAGACAGCACATAAGGGGGTGTATAGTAGTAATGTGCAGCATATACTGTGGGTGAGGGGTATAGCAGCACATAAGGGGGTGCATAGTAGTAATATGCAGCATATAATGTGGGTGATGGGTATAGACAGCACATAAGGGGGTGTATAGTAGTAATGTGCAGCATACCATGTGGGTGAGGGGTATAGACAGCACATAAGGGTGTGTATAGTAGTACTGTGCAGCATATACTGTGGGTAGACAGCACATAAGGGGTGTATAGTAGTACTGTGCAGCATACACTGTGGGTGAGTGGTAGAGACAGCAGATAAGTGGTGTATAGTAGTATTGTGCAGCATACACTGTGGGAGAGGGGTATAGGCAGCACATAAGGGGGTGTATAGTAGTAATGTGCAGCTGTAGGAGAGGGGTATAGGCAGCACATAAGGGGGTGTATAGTAGTAATGTGCAGCTGTAAGAGAGGGGTATAGGCAGCACATAAGGGGGTGTAGAGTAGTAATGTGTACAGTTATGCTGTCATGCTGTGTATATGTAACATTGCCAGGTGACATATGAAAGGTATTAGAGGAAGTCTATCTGTGACCGTGTCCTCTGTCTGTCTCTGAGGCAGGAAGCACAGAACAGCTGGAGGGTGCAGGATGTCACACATGACTACGAGGAGATAAATAGAAGAGGGACCCTTCATTATCATAGATCCCCCTCACTACCAATCCTCTCAGTCCCATTGTTCTATCCCAGGAACTCTCAGACACTAAGGCTCTTACACCACAGGGGGTAACTAGTAATCAGGGTGAGTGTACAGCACACCCAGCCCCCTTGCAGGGATACCCAATACCAGGGGACACACTAATGCATTACCTGCACAGGGGTGTACACCTACATTGTGGGCACTGAGCTGTATTACAAGGACAGGACAGGAGGGGGTTGGGGCTCAATACTGTGTTACGTCCTGTGGGATGTGGAATTTAGACTACTACAAAGAGATACTGGAGAGTGGAGCTTTGTCTCCTGCCAGCAGGACGGTATTACAGGATGGTATAGTGGGAAAAAGTCCCAGCCTTGGCGGTGTTAGGCTGCTGTACTATGGATCCCCACATACTTCTGCAGAACATTGCACCTGAGAGTTGTGTCACTGGATGGGCATACAGGAGGTGATTGCATTGACTGACATCCGTCAGTACTTGGGGTGTGGGCTGCTGCCCCATCCCAGGTACACTGTGTGGGTTACATCTGATCTAGGGAACTGGCGATTAACATGGTGACTGCTTTAGGTACCACTTAGTGTGATGTACTGTATTTTATTGCTACCATAACACACAATAAAGTGTTGACTTCTAAAATGTTTAAATGATAGATAACAGGAATATAACAAGAGATATGGTAAGAACTTACCTTTGTTATCTCTGTTTCTACGAGGTCCTTAGGGTCCATATGGCATTTACCTTGGGGTATAGGCAGGCTGCAAACCAGACCTGCCACCACACAGTTAAATTCTTGAGCCTCCCAGGATGCAGTAGGCTCCCCTCCTATACCCCACCCCCCGGCCAAGGCACCTTCAGTTACGTTACCAAGCCAGAGGCCGGAGGAGGAGAAAATAGAAAGGAGACAGTCCGGCACACACAAGAATTCCATACTCGCAGAACAGAGACAGAAAACTTGCGACCAGATCAAGACCCTTCTGAAGCACAGGGGGTCAGGGCGGGCGCCCTGTGGACTCTAAGGACCTTGTAGAAACAAGAGATAACAAAGGTAGGTTCTTACCATATCTCTTGTTTTCTACTTCAGGGTCCTTAGGGTCCACAGGGCATTTACCTTGGGGATGTCCCAAAGCAGTACCCTTCAAGGGCGGGGACGTTCCTGTGCAGAAAGGAGAATCCGCCGCCCAAAGGAAGCATCCTGAGAGGCGAAGATATCCAAAGCATAATACCTCACAAAGGTCTGAACCGTAGACCACGTGGCCGCCTTACACAGCTGAACAGCCAACGAGGGACCAACAGACCTCGTAGAATGAGCATTGACAGAGGGTGGGACAGGAATGCCCTCATAAACATAGGCCTCGGAAATCGCCAAACAAATCCAACGGGCCAAAGTTTGCTTATTGGCTGGCCAAGCCTTTTTGCAAAACCGTACAACACAAACAAACAATCTGATTTCCGGAAAGAACAGGTGCGCTCCCAAAAAAATACGAAGAGCGCGAACCACGTCCAACATAGCCTCACCTACCGACAAACCAGGGGAGTGAAAGGCCGGAACAATGATCTCCTCATTAATGTGGAAACTGGATCCCCCCTTAGGGAGAAAACCAGGGTGAGTCCGAAGAACCACCTTATCCTGATGAAAAATCAGATAAGGGGGACGACAAGAAAGAGCTCCCAAATCCGACACTCTTCAGGCAGATGCAATAGCCAAAAAGAAAACAACCTTAGCCATAAGCCATTTGAGGTCCACTGAGCCCAGTGGTTCAAATGGGGGACCCTGAAGAGCTTCAGCACCACAGCCAAATCCCAAGGTGCCACCGGAGGAACAAAGGGAGGCTGAATACGAAGAACCCCCTGCATGAAGGTGCAGACATCAGCCAGAAGAGCAATCCGACGGCGAAACCACAACGACAAGGCAGATACCTGCACCCTCAAAGCCTGCCTGAAAAAAGGCGAGGACTCTAGAAACACGAAACATAAAAAAAAAAAAAAAATCCTATTTCTGGAGGTCAGCACCACACAAAATAGGCGTTCCAGACCCTGTGGTAAATCCTTGCCGAAGCCGGCTTCCTAGCCCTGAGCATAGTATTAACCACCGACCTTGAAAAACCCCTCGACCTCAAAAGGGATGTCCCAAGAGCCACGCCATCAAAGACAGCTGATCCAGATCCGGGTAAAGACACGGACCCTGAGACAACAGATCCGGCCGCTGAGGGAGTAGCCACGGAGTGTCTATGGAAAGACTCCGAAGATCCGAGTACCAGTGACGTCTGGGCCACGCTGGAGCCACCAGAAGAACCATGCCCCCGTCCTGCTTGAACTTTCGCAACACGCGAGGAAGCAGGGAGAACGGGGGAAGCAGGTACGCGAACTGGAAGGTCCATCGTACTGACAGAGCGTCTACCAGGAGAGCTTCTGCGTCTCTTGTTCGGGAGCCGTAAACCCGCAGCTTGCGGTTGTGTCTGGATGCCATGAGGTCCATTTCCGGAAGGCCCCACTTGTCCACTAGGAGCTGAAATACTTCCTGGTGAAGAGACCATTCCCCGAGATGCACGTCATGATGGCTGAGGAAGTCCGCTTCCCAGCTGAGCACACCTGGAATGAACACTGCCGAAATGGCTGGTAGATTGCCTTCCGCCCAAGTCAAAATGCGAGACACTTCTCTTAGAGCTGCGTGACTTCGAGTTCCTCCTTGATAATTTATGTAAGCCACTGTCGTGGCGTTGTCTGACTGAATCTGTACGGGATGATCCTGTAGCAACAGTCTCGCTTGTTGTAAGGCACAAAAAACTGCCCGACGTTCTAAGATGTTGATCGGGAAAGCAGACTCCGCCGAGGTCCACCGGCCCTGAAACACATGTGGACCCCACACAGCGCCCCACCCCCTGAGACAGGCATCCGTCGTCAGGAGAATCCAATCCGTTATCCAGAAGGGGCGTCCCATGATGAGATGAGACTTCTGAAGCCACTAGGTCAATGATAGACGCACCTCCGGAGGCAGCACCACCGTCTGAACCTTCAGCCGAAGAGGTATCCCGTCCCAGTTGGATAGGATCAGTCTCTGTAGAGGTCTTGAGTGAAACTGGGCATATTCCACCATATCGAACGTCGACACCATGGACCCCAGTAACCTCATTGCAGAATGGATAGAGATTCTGCGATCCCGGAGACAAGTGCGAATCCTTGCCTGTAACACTGAGATCTTTTCCTCCATCAGAAAGATCCGCTGCTGCCGGGTGTCCAGCAGTGCTCCGAGATGAACCATCCTCTGAGCCAGCGTTGGAGACAACTTCTTCCAATTGATCAGCCATCCGTGATTCTGCAACACCGCTATAGTTAGTTGCAGGTGCTGGTGAAGTACCTCTGGAGACCCTGCCAGAAGTAGCAGATCATCTAGGTATGGTAGGAGGCGGACCCCCTGCAGGCGCAGATGTGCCGCCATAACCATCATGACCTTGGTAAACACCCTCGGGGCTGTAGAAAGGCCAAACGGTAAAGCCTGAAACTGATAATGCCGATCTGCCACCGCAAATCGAAGGAAGTGCTGATGAGAGACCGCTATCGAGACATGAACGTAGGCATCCTGGATGTCCAGAGACACCATAAAGTGCCCAGGTTCCATAGCCAAGATAATGGAACACAGGGTCTCCATCCTGAACCAAGGCACTCTCAGATATTTGTTTAGGGACTTCAGGTTGAGGATAGGCCTATACAATCCATTCAGTTTTTGCACCAGGAAGAGATTGGAGTAATAACCCGTCCCCCTCTGGGGTAGTGGGACCGTTATAATAACCCCCTTCTGGAGCATGGATCGTACAGTCTTGTGAATTTCCCGAGCCTTCTCTGGATGTGAATGAAGGTCCGTGAAAAAAAATTGATAGGGAGGCCTTCTCCGAAAGGAGAGGGCATACTTCCCTTACCCAAGTGTCCGAGGTGGTCTGACACCAACACTGGGCGAACTGAAGAAGTCGGCCTCCCACCTTGGGGTCCCCCAAGAGGAGGCCCGCCCCGACAGGTTCTAGGCTTGTCGTCAGGCTTGGTAGTCGGACGTCTGGTGCTCCAAGCCTGCTTCCTAAGCTTAGAGGGCTTCTTGTTTCCTGATGACCTCAGAAAGGACTGGGCTTTTGACTTACCCTGAGACTGATAGGATCGAAAGGACGACGTCCCTGACCCAGAGGCGGACGGAGCTGAAGGCAAGCACGCAGATTTTGCCGCTGCCAACGTGTCCACAATCTTATCTAGAGCCGGTCCAAACAGTACCTGTCCATTGTACGGAAGACATTCCAGGCCCTTCTTGGAATCCGCATCTGCTCTCCAAGACCGGAGCCACAAGGAACGACGCTAGGGAGGGCTAGGGTGCATACATGTAGTACATAGGCCCCCCCTCTCTGCTTCTTCCTCCCCAATACCTGCCTTACATCTAATGCAGGAATACAGGGAAATTGCAGCAAGCTGCACAGTTCATCATCACCAGACATGACAAACACAACTTGTAAGGGTCTATTTCAGAAAGAAATAAAGGGATAGTAAAATGGCTGACACAGGCAGCAGTACTAGCATAAAACACAAGACAGTGTCTATGAGCGCTATCCGTCAACTGCCTAGGCAGAGGACCTGGGAGGACTGCGCTATTACCTGCACCTCTAACTCAGGGGGAGAGGTATGCAGGAGGGAGACCCGGCTCCACCACTGATCTGAATCTCCTGTTGTCAAAATGGCCGCCGGAGCTGAGACAAAGGGTGGAGCCCAGCAAAGAGCGCGCTTTCAGGTGCTCAGCAGCAGGGGGAGGAGCCGGCTGATCAACAGGGAAGGCTTCTCCCCCGGCCTGCAATTAACCCCAGGAATGCCGGAGCGGTACCGCACTGCTCCAGTCCACAGTCCCTGGAGATCAAGCGGAGCGCAGGACTCAGTGCCTGGCTCCACCCACAGCCCAGCACCCCCGGGAGCCACCATCCCTGGGTGACAGACTGTGAAAGGCATTTCCCGTGCATCCGGCCACAGACAGGGATCCTCCGGGGTCCTGCTAGCTAGAAAAAAATCCCCGGAGGCCCGCCGAGATCTCCAGATCAGTACTGGGGTCTCGGAGCCGGCGGGGCAAAATAGCGGTGATGCGGCCGTCCATCGGATAGTCCGCATCATTGCTCATAGAATCTTCAGGGGCTGCAAACAGCCCCCCTTTCTGTGGAACACCCGACTCCGTGCCGGGAACCGACGAAACTGAAGGTGCCATGGCCGGGGTATAGGAGGGGAGCCTAGTGCATCCTGGGAGGCTCAAGAATTTAACTGTGTGGTGCGCGGTCTGGTTCCCAGCCTGCCTATACCCCAAGGTAATTGCCCTGTGGACCCTGAAGTAGAAAATAGGGGCTGATGGCTCCTAATGTATGAGATACACCAGTGTGGGGAGGAGACTGGTGAGATCACACACAGTGACATGATGTGAGGGGGAGAGCAGGAGTATAATAGGGGCTGATGGCTCCTGATGTATGAGATACACCAGAGAGTGTAGGGAGGAGACTGGTCAGATCTCTGGGCTGGTAACACACAGTGACATGATGTGAGGGGGAGAGCAGGAGTATAATAGGAGCTGATGGCTCCTGATGTATGAGATACACCATAGAGTGTGGGGAGGAGACTGATCAGATCTCTGGGCTGGTAACACACAGTGACATGATGTAAGAGTTAGTGCAGGAGTCTAATAGGGGCTGATGGCTTCTGACTCCGCAACTGGGCAGATACATTTTCCTTATTAGTCTGTACTGACAGAGGAGGGTGTAGGATAAGAAATTGTTGTAGTGATTCAGCAAGGAAAATATGTTACTGTTTTCTGTAATAAGTGTTTTTTCTCACCTGTGCTAATATCTGTAGAGATTTCCTCATCCTTACACTGCAGACCACCCCTCATATACGTTTCTTCTTCTCCCTCTATATCTTCTGCCTTCATATCAGTCACATACGTCTCTTCTTCTCCCTCTATATATTCTACCTTTATATTAGCCAGACTTTCACCCTAAGTTACCCACAACACAAGAAAACAGTAAAATAATGTCAGATTTAATTAATTCACATTAAGTAAAAGAAACAGTTTCTATACAGATCATATAGTGCAGTCACTTTGGTATATTGGTGAGACCCTAAGTTCCACCTACCTGATGCCCCTGTGAGATCCTGTGATTATCCTCTGTACAATCCTGTGAATAAAGAGGACGGGTACATCTCTCTGGGGTATTACTGTTACAGGGTCCATCTGTAGGAGACACAGTTACTGAGTACATTGTATATATGTGATTATCAGGTGATGTGTGTATATAGGAGGCCCCCATACCTGCTCTCCCCTGTACAATAAATGACAGTCTCCTCTTACCCAGTGATGTGAGGGGCCGATGATTCTCCATCATCACGTCCCTGTACAGATCCCTGTGTTCCTCTATATACTCCTCCTCCTGCATGGAGACATAGACAGTGACATCCTGACACCTTATAGGATCCTGACACACACAATGATACAGTCATCACCCAGACACATCCCCTGGTGTTACTGTATAATGTCCCATTCCCAGCAGTCATCTCTCCAGTCATCACCCAGACACATCCCCTGGTGTTACTGTATAATGTCCCATTCCCAGCAGTCACCTCTCCAGTCATCACCCAGACACATCCCCTGGTGTTACTGTATAATGCCCCATTTCCAGCAGTCACCTCTCCAGTCATCACCCGGACACAGCCCCTGGTGTTACTGTATAATGCCCCATTCCCAGCAGTCACCACACAGACACATCCCCTGGTGTTACTGTATAATGTCCCATTTCCAGCAGTCACCTCTCCAGTCATCACCCAGACACAGCCCCTGGTGTTACTGTATAATGTCCCATTTCCAGCAGTCACCTCTCCAGTCATCACCCAGACACAGCCCCTGGTGTTACTTTATAATGTCCCATTCCCAGCAGTCACCTCTCCAGTTATCACCCAGACTCATCCCCTGGTGTTACTGTATAATGTCCCATTTCCAGCAGTCACCTCTCCAGTCATCACCCAGACACAGCCCCTGGTGTTACTGTATAATGTCCCATTCCCAGCAGTCACCTCTCCAGTCATCACCCAGACACATCCCCTGGTGTTACTGTATAATGTCCCATTCCCAGCAGTCACCTCTCCAGTCATCACCCAGACACATCCCCTGGTGTTACTGTATAATACCCCACTCCCAGCAGTCAGCTCTCCAGTCATCACCCAGACACATCCCCTGGTGTTACTGTATAATGTCCCATTCCCAGCAGTCACCTCTCCAGTCATCACCCAGACACATCCCCTGGTGTTACTGTATAATGTCCCAATCCCAGCAGTCACCTCTCCAGTCATCACCAAGACACATCCCCTGGTGTTACTGTATAATGTTCCATTCACAGCAGTCACCTCTCCAGTCATCACCCAGACACATCCCCTGGTGTCACTGTATAATGTCCCATTCCCAGCAGTCACCACTCCAGTCATCACCCAGACACAGCCACAGCCCCTGGTGTCACTGTATAATGTCCCATTCCCAGCAGTCACCTCTCCAGTCATCACCCAGACACATCCCCTGGTGTTACTGTATAATTTCCCATTCCCAGCAGTCACCACTCCAGTCATCACCCAGACACAGCCCCTGGTATCACTGTATAATGTCCCATTCCCAGCCGTCACCTCTCCAGTCATCACCCAGACACAGCCCCTGGTGTCACTGTATAATGTCCCATTCCCAGCAGTCACCTCTCCAGTCATCACCCAGACACATCCCCTGGTGTTACTGTATAATGTCCCATTCCCAGCATTCACCTCTCCAGTCAGCAGCTGAATGATCTTGTTGGTGAGTTCCAGGATCTTCTGGTCATTGTGTCTCTCATGTATCAGTGAGTTAGGTGGAGGCACAGTGATGGGGCTCTGGGTCCTGCTCAGTCCTCCTGACACACAGGGACGGCTGCTGGGTGTCTCACACTTACCGGATGTCTTCTTCACTACTGTGTAATCCTGTGTATTGGAAGATATATCAATAAAAGGGTAAAATTATACTCATGGAGCGGTTTGTTGTCATCAGTGCACAATGGCCCTGATTCAGAGCCGGACGCTCTGACCAGAGCGCTCGCTCTGAATCAGGGCCCACCTCCATAAATATGGAGCGTCCTCCTGGACGCTCGTATAGCTGTGGGTCACCACCCACAGCCTATACGAGCGTGCAGGATGATGGTCGCAATGGTCTTGACCATCGCGACCATCGCCAGTGAGAGCAGAAGCCTGCGGTTGAGTTTCTCAACCGCAAGGCCAGGAGTGATTTTGGTTCTATCAGAGCCAAAATCACTCCCACTGACATCACTAGTGATGTCAGTGGGGCCGGCTTCAGACGGTAGGCGTTCCCTTGGGAACGCCTCCGTCTGGCAGGCACGCCCCCGGCACGCCCACCAAAGGGGGCGTGCTGTCAATCAACATCGACAGCACGCCCCCTTTGATCAGACACAACGAGCGAAGGTAAGTCCTTCGCTCGTCGCGTCTCGCGCATGCGCACGACGGAGCTCCCTCCGTCGTGCGCATGCACAGTGCACACCATCGACCCACTTGCGAGCGGACAGCCGCTCGCGAGTGGGTCTGAATGAGGCCCAATATGCAAGAAGGGTCAGTCTTTCAAATAAAACCCTTATACTGTTTACCATACATAGAAAAGTGGACAGAATACAGCACATCTCCTGCCATCTTGATTTCAGTGATAGAAAAGAAACAAAACAAGATACTGTGAGCAATGTAATATATCCCAGCTCCTGTGAGTACAGAGGCACTGATAATATGCATGTCTCTATATTATTACTATAAATATGATGTCACTGTGACACTCCCAGATCCCTTCAACTCCCCAGTCATATCCCTGTCTTATAACTATAGATATAAGTGATGTCACTGTGACAGTAACAGAACACTTTACCTCCCCTGTCATGTCCCTGTATTATTACTATAGATATAAGTGATGTCACTGTGACACTCAAAGATCCCCTCAGCTCTCAAGTTATGCCCCTGTATTATTACTATAGATATGTGATGTCACTGACACTTAAAACAGAAGGTAGAGATATTTATTTGTAAAGAATGGAGAAATATATCAAAAAAGGACAAATAAGCCTTGGGCGGGGCACCCTTGGAAGATAAAGTAGATAATTTGGGAGTGATATGGTGATAATTTAGCTAAAACTTAACATTTATTTTTATCTAAAATAAGGCTCTCATATGAGAGTAATTCCATCATCCATGTTCATACTGACAGTCGTTTCCTCAGACCTTTGTTGTTTAGAGCTGTGAAATTTTTAATTAATAAAAGTTTCCTCCCAAAAAGTTTTAAGTTTGTTTCCCATTTGAATCTATCAAATTGATGGGTGGGGGAGAAGGACAAGCCCTTACTGAGCACTTGTTTTTGGGTATCATTGAGAATATGATCAGACTAGTTTACTATCTCAAGAGGTGGTGTTGGGAATTCTATGTTTTGTTGAACCTTGTTGTGTATCGACTTGGGGATTGAATTTCCCATCGTCATAAAAATCTACATGATCCATCTGGCAGGCCAATTGTCTCAGGAAATGGGGGATTATTAGAAAAGGCTAGCTGTTTCCTTGACATACACTTACGACAACATGTCCTCAGTCTCCCGTCCTACATCAAGGATACTACCGATGTCTTAAAAAAGATACATGACGTCACCCTTGAAGACACCTATCTACTTGTGAGCCTTGACGTTGAATCCCTATATACATCAATCATTCATGATTTAGGGACCCAGGCTGTTAGATACTTTCTAAGAATGGAGGAAATGGGAGACTTCCAGGACTTCCTTTTGGAACTCTTGGATTTTGTTCTGCATCATAACTATTTTACTTTCAACAACCATTTTCATATACAGATAAGAGGAACGGCAATGGGTGCAGCCTGTGCACCGACATACGCTAACCTCTTCTTAGGTTGGTGGGAAAGAGAGCTTGTCTTTCATGATGACAATGACAATGACACCCAACACATTGTCAGCTGGATGCGCTATATTGATGACATCCTGATGATTTGGGATGGATCCCAAGAAGAACCCAAGAAGAACTTTACAAGTTTGTTGAACAACTTAATAACAATACCATCAACCGGAGACTCACATGCAACAACAGAAGGACTAGTATTGCGTTTCTGGATCTCAGGATATTCAAGGGAACCAATTCCAAAATCTGCTCAGAGATCTATAGAAAAGAGACTTCCACTAACAGTCTATTACATAACAGCAGTTCACATTTTCCTCCTACCATCAACAATATCCCTAAAGGTGAATTCCTTAGATTGAGACGGAATTGCTCAGATGATGATTCTTTTGAGACCCAGGGCAAAGAACTTACATCTAGATTACTTGACAGGGGGTATAGTAGAAGATTAATTAAAAAATCCCATAATGAGGTTGTAAGAACTTCTAGAGAAACTCTGATTTTTGGTAATAAATCTCAAAAAGAGAGCACCAATGTGGTTAGATTTATCGGCGACTTTTGCAACAGTTGGAAAGAGGCCAAAGATGTTTTACAAAAACACTGGCACATTCTTCTATCAGACAACGATTTAGATGCCAACTTGGGAGACAAGGTCAATATGAGTTGGCGGAGAGCACCCAACCTCAAAGACTGTCTGGTTAGGAGTCATTTTACTAACCACCCCATCCATACTCCCACCACTGTGGGGAGCCATCCATGTGGCAATTGTAAAACATGTTCACATATAACAAACGTTGAAGTAATTACAGATAGATTTGGTCAAAAAATCTAAATCAATGAGTTCTTGAATTGTAGAACCATTAATGTTATCTACTGCATCGTATGTCCCTGCGAAAAGAAATATGTAGACAGGACTTCAAGGATGGTTAAAATCATGATCCTCAAACATCTGGGTAACATAGGCAATGCAGGAACAGACATTTCAAAAATGAAACAACTCACTACTGTGGCCAGACACTTTTATCATAAACACTCTGGATGTATACAGGATCTGAAGTTTTTCTGTCTGGAACGAATCAGACTTGGATTGAGAGGGGGAGACCTAAATAAAACCTTACAAAAGAAAGAAAGCGAATGGATCTTTCGCTTGGTGACCCTGATACCAGGAGGACTAAATTAAAATATTAATTACGGTGTCTTTCTCACGGAGTAACTTTTTATTAATTTAATACTACAACTTACTTTGATCTTATATACTTTTGTGCCCAGCCACTGTTTGTTTATAGATATTCTCTCCTACTTCTTCAACTAAACTCCTAAATCATATCCCACTATTCTTTTCCAGTCTTTTTTATCTATATCTTTTCCATATATATTGCTCCACTCATTCCCATCCATTGGGCACATTTTCTCTATCCCTTTTTTCACTTTGTATAAGGTGCACTTACCTTTATCTTTGTAAATATACTATCTTTCACTGAGTTTCTCATCTCCCTGTCATACCGGGAGTCATAATTAATTAAAAATATATTTTTTCACCAATTGTCCCCCTCATCAACATTTTCTTAACAATTTTATTATAAATTTTCTACTTTTCACCTATTCATTAAATGTCTTTGGCACCATTTAATTCCCCATAGATTACTTCTCAGCAACAAAATCTTTTTACTCACCTTTCCATATATGGCCATGACCATATCACGCTTTTTTATCCACCACTGTCACCCTACTCTTACTCCCTTTCACCATCCATTTATTTTGTTTATATTTACTTATATTTTAATTTTTATTTTATCCATACCAATTTATTTTATTAATACACTTTCTTCTTCTGTGTGTATTATTTGATTTAACTCTCATTACTATTCCATCTGTATATTATTATTATTTTTATTATTTGTTCTCATATGTATTCACATATGTCCCTGTTTTGCGTTTCCAGACTGCCTGTCTGATGATTTATATAAAGTAATTAACTTGTCTAATTCACTTACCTGTGCTATGCACAGTATTAGTACTTATTTAATGCTTGCTTTTTCTCCCCACCTGAAATTAATATCCTTGAGCCTCTATGAGCATAATTACAGACTGCTGAACTCTGCAAAGCAGTCCTTTTACACAGTGAGAACGATGACTCACTGTTTGTTTACATATGCTAATTACATCTGAACACACGCTCGAGCACTTCTGTGGAGCCTGACTGGTTATTCAATAACTTGGACTCATTGACTGTCACGATAGTCACTCTCAAATTAAGCTCGCTGATTGGACTTCAGCCCTTTATCTAGTAGTAAGCAGAAGCATTTCCCGGTGACCAGGTGACCAAGCCTTCCCGGCGAAACGCGCGTCCTCTTTCCATTGCTCACAGTAGCAGGACCTCACACGCACCTCATTGCAGTCCTATTGAACAGGCTCTTCCTACAGGTACTTCTCTATCGTTCTACTAGCGCTCTCTCATCTGAGTCTCTAGTGCTTGACTCCCCCTGCAATGCCAATTGGTATCAGGGGAGAGAAGCAGCTATCATCTCAGACAGACAGCAGAAGCGCTGTCTTTTGTTTCATCTGGCATATACGCTGCAGTCGCTCTCTCATCCCCCCTTTGATCTAGATGGGGGAAAGTAGAAGTGACTGCACGTCCATTCATTCCAGACCTTACTTCCTTCACTACCACTTTGGTTAAATATCTTGTTCTAGTATATAACACTCTTACTAATTGAATTTATTGGGAAATGCTTATTACACCACACATGAACAAATGTGAAATCACTATAATATATACCTAAACCAGTGATCTCACTACTGGGACGTTATATGTTCTTACAAACTTTATTTCCCCTTTAGGTGACATAGGGCCTGATTCAGAGCCGTTCGCTATTTGCGGTCGTTCGTTCAAAAACAAGGGGTGGCTATTCAAATGATCCGTTCGCAAATTGCAGTCTGTTCACACCTCTAAGTCTGAACGAGCGAGCAAAACATACGCTCGTTTATTTGTTAAAAACGCCCCCTGGCCGCTCGCACCATACGTCATGTCAGCTATTTATTAGATTAATCGAGTACATCGAACAGCGTATGAACTGCTAGCTATTCTTGTGGTTGGTTTTTCCTACCACTATATTGCGAGCAGTTCTGGCTATAAAATAACCCAGTGACGTGGTCAATGACGCTGCTGTATTAATTATGCACACCCATAAAACGCCCGTTTTGACCTTTAAGCACGTCTGCGTTCGGATCTCCACTCCCCATTTTCAAGCACCTTCCCCTGTTACCACCCACATACGCCTCATTCTGTCACTCAAAATAGCAGGCATTCGCTATATTGCGAGCACATGAATTTCGGCCGCACTGACTGGTTCGCGCATGCGTATAACGATCCGTACGCATGCGCAGATGTGCGAACATCGCTCGGAACGAGCGTACTGCCGCTAGCGAGTGGCTCTGAATGAGGGCCATAGATTCTTCACTGGTGTGTTGATATAATAGGCTTAATAACACTATACAATTCTAATTTTTATTAAGCCTTTAATCTGGGTGTCAACTAATATTTCCAATATCTTTAGTGAACATTATTATAAGTGATTTATGTTGCAGGTAGAACTGAGAAACTTTAAGGTCTTTTGTATATTTTCGCCTGTTGTCTTGTTAGACAATATCTTTGTCTTGTCAGACAATATTTATATGATTGTTTACATCATATATGAATGGTTAGCGTTCCCGCTAGGCTGTTTTAGCGGGGCGCTGCGCCCTGCCCTCCTTCTGGAGGGCAAAAAGCACCCTGCCCTCCGGAGGAGGGCAAAAAGTGCCCTGCCCTCACAGCCTGTGGGTGCCGTTCTCACACTGCTTCCCGCGGGTGGAGAAACATGCGGTGTCCCGGTCACCGCCGGAGAATAGACGCCGGGCGCATGCGCCCGGCATCTATTCTCCCTTTCTGCAGCGCTTGGGGGCTGCCCGGCATGTCCGTAAGCGCCGGGCACGCCCCCAAGTATGACGAAAAGGGGACGCGTCTTATAGACACGCCCCTTTTCATGACCACGCCCCCTTTTCGGGCGCAGGTTGCCCTCTCTAGCTCCGGCGCCCTGCCTGCCGCTGGAGCTAGAGTGAACACTAAATGGTCGCATTATATACTAATCCTATGATAGGATGATTGAACCTTAATTTGCAACCGTTTTGTCGACTATGCATATAAGGCTGATTCACCGTACTGATTGATTTTGTTTATTACATTTTTATTTTCTCAATTCTCTTACATACACTATCAGTGAATGTCGTTTATGTCTTATGTCACTTGGAATTACTCTCATATGAGAGCCTTATTTTAGGTAAAAATAAATGTTAAGTTTTAGCTAAATTATCACCATATCACTCCCAAATTATCTACTTTATCTTCCAAGGGTGCCCCGCCCAAGGCTTATTTGTCCTTTTTTTATATATTTCTCTGTTCTTTACAAAGAAATATCTCTGCCTTCTGTTTTATGTGTTTTACACAAATTTTGCGGGCGCACCACCAACCTGGAGTCATCCAATGAATTTTACAGTTGGGATAGACCTGAATGTTGGTTTCCTATATCTTCATATGTCTGAATATTACCTATTAATAATTATTATTTCAAGAATATTTTTAACTTGTGCTGACTCGTACCTCAATATAACTTGAATGTCACTGACATTCCCAGATCCCCTCACCTCTCCAGTTATGCCCCTGTATTATTACTATAGCTAAATGATGTCACCTAGACACTCCCAGACCCTCTCACCTCTCCAGTCATGTCCCTGTATTATTACTATAGATGTGATGCTCCCAAATCCCCTTACCTCCCCAGTCATGTCCCCTTGTTAATAATTATATATATATATATATATTATATATATATATATGTCACTGTGATACTCCCAGATCCTCTCACCTCCCCAGTTATGTCCCTGTATTACTACTATAGATATAAGTGATGTCACTGTGACACTCCCAGATCCCCTTACCTTACCAGTCAAGTCCCTGTATTATTACTATTGATATCTGATGTCACTGTGACACTCCCAGATACCCTCACCTCCCCAGTCATGTCTCTGTATTATTAATATAGGTAAAAGTAATGACACTGTGAAATTCCCAGATCCTCTCACCTCCCCAGTCAGCAGGTAGATGATCTCCAGGGTGAGATCTATTATTCTTTCAGTCATGTGACTCTTGTCCTTGTCCATCCTTAATGATTTATACAGGACTCTCACGTGAACTTTAGTATGGACTCTCTGGTTCCTTACAGATGAATTATCTAGGAATTAAAATATTATTTACAATAAATGTTAGAGTACATGTCACATACACAAGTAGGAAACACCATGTGACCGGTAAGCCCTCCTCCCCGAACTATGGAGATCTGGTCAGTGTTTCTGAGATCCAGCTACATAAGGCACCTCAGACTCAGTCACACAATCCTATGTTGCTAAAGGACAATCCACCACAACTGGCGGCTGGGGGCTAGAATTAGCCGGCTGACAATTCTCTGCTGTTCAGATCCAGAAATATAAAACGGCAAGGCCCCAGGAGCCTCGTTCCTCCCAGACACCTTTTTTATTCAAATTGCTCAACTTTAATTTTGTTACAAAGGGATGAATTAAAGATAAATATTATTTTTGGCTTTTGTTATATCATTCCAGAAAATTGTAGATTTTCATGCCCACAATCACTTTAAGAGGAGAATTCAATTGGATACGATATGCTTCTTTTTCATGAAAAATGGCTTATGGTGCAAATAAATACTTATCACTCAATCCTATTAGATGTGCTTTTCACAAGTGCAAATTCTACATAAAAATTTTTGCAAATTAGTTATCCTAAGCAGATAAAAAGTTGGGGAAAATACCTATATAAAGGTAAAATGTCCGGACTTAGATAAGAAACAATAGGACACCCTCCTTAAGGACTTATTTGGCAATATTAATTTTTTAGATAGCTTAACTTGCCCAATAATGACATGTCATTTTTGGAGTGATAAAATGCAAAGTGGAGGAAAATGGCATAATTGATGTGTACTGTACAGTCCCCTCTACCCTATATAATAATACCACATATCAGTGTATGCTGGGAGCTATTCCCCCTCATATATCACTGTACAGTCCCCTCCCCTATATAATAATAATAATACCACATATCAGTGTGTGCTGGGAGCTGTGTTATTCCACCTCATTTATTACTGTACAGTCCCCTCCCCCTATATAATAATAATACCATGTTTCAGTGTGTGCTGGGAGCTGTGTTATTCCCCCTCATATATCAATGTACAGTCCCCTCTCCCCTATATAATAATAATAATACCACATATCAGTGAGTGCTGGGAGCTGTGTTATTCCCTTATATATCACTGTACGGTCCCCGCCCCCTATATAATAATTCCACATATCAGTGTGTGCTAAGAGCTGTGTTATTCCCCTCATATATCACTGTACGGTCCCCTCCCTAGTATATAATAATACCACATAGTGTATGCTGTTAGCTGTGTTACTCCCCCTCATATATCGTTGTATAGTCCCCTCCCCCCTATATAATAATAATAACACATATCAGTGTGTGCTGGGAGCTGTGTTATTCCCCCTTCATATATCACTGTACGGTCCCCTCCCCCCTATATAATAAAAATATAATATATACAGAACACGTTACCTGGCTCCGGCTGTCATGAATGTCTATGACAAAATGGCAGCTAAAGCCCCTGTTGCCCCGCCCCCTCTGCTCTGTGACTGGGAGACTATAATAAAATGGCCGCTGGTCACTATACATAAGGACACCATTAGACTATACATTTGCTTCTCTAGTGATGAAGTTGTGAGCAGCAGTTGCGGGTAGCTGCTAGTTACAGGACGTCCTTCTTACTTTGTGCCGCCTGATTGTCTACTCGCTGCTGCCAATCATCGCACTGAGGTGAATGAGAGGAGGGCGGTTACTTAGATAAGAGGGGTGGGGCAGACTGGAGCCATAGCTACACGGAGGTGAAGAGGGGTGTGGTTATGTATAGGGGCGTTTTTTCTTTAACGTAAGGGGCAGAGAGCGGCTGGGAGCAGGTAATGGTATTTATTATTATTATTATTATACAGGAGGAGCGGTCTGTAGTGTCTTGTTATTATTATCATTAGTATACAGGGGGAGCAGCCTGTGGTGTCCTGTTATTATTATTATTATTATTATACATTGGGAACAGCCTGTGGTGTCCTGTTATTATTATTATACAGGGGGAGCAGCCTGTGGTGTCCTGTTATTATTATTATTATAATACATTGGGAGCAGCCTTTGTTGTCCTTTTATTAATTTTATACAGGGGGAGCAGCCTGTGGTGTCCTGTTGTTATTACTATACAGGGGGAGCAGCCTGTGGTGTCCTGTTGTTATTACTATACAGGGGGAGCAGCCTGTGGTGTCCTATTATTAATATACAGGGGGAGCAGCCCTGTACCCCAAAGGGCACTCCAAACAAAATAAAAAAATATATTTTTTTGTGTTTGTGAAGTGTGTGCGCAGTAGCCGCACGTGCATCAACAAAGTAGTGCCAAGCGTGCGCCTGTGTCATAAGTAAAGGGCCGGCTGGCTTGTCCATTAAAGGGTGCTGTAACCCCCAAAGGGCACTCCAAACAAAATAAAAATATATATTTTTTTGTGAATTGTGTGGGCAGTTGCCGCACGTGCATCAACAAAGTAGTGCCAAGCGTGCGCCTGTGTCCCATAAATAAAGGGCCGGCTGGATTGACCGCTAAAGGGTGCTGTAACCCCCAAAGAGCACTCCAAACAAAATAAAAAAATATTTTCTGTGTTTGTGAATTGTGTGGGCTGTAGCTGCACGTGCATCAACAAAGGAGCAGCGCCAAGCGTGCGCCTGTGTCCCATAAGTAAAGGGCCGGCTGGCTCATTTCTTAAAGGGTGGTGTAACCCACAAAGTGCACTAGTCTCCAACAAAAATAAAAAATTATTTTCTGTGTTTGTGTGCGCCTTAGCCGCACGTATATATCAATATAACATAAATGGAGGACCAAAATTTTCTCCGATAAAAGTAAAATAGGGAAAGATCAAGAACCACTTCCTCCTAGTGCTGAAGCTGCTGCCACTAGTCATGACATAGACGATAACATGCCATCAACGTCGTCTGCCAAGGCCGATGCCCAATGTCATAGTAGAGGGCACATACAATCCCAAATGACAAAGTTCAGGAAAATGACCTTGAAAAAAACATTTAAATCATCTGAAGAGAAACGTAAACTTGCCAATATGCCATTTACGACACGGAGTGGCAAGGAACGGCTAAGGTCTTTCCCTATGTTCATGACTAGTGGTTCAGCTTTACATGACGATGGAAGCCCTCCTCCCGCTAAAAAAATCAAACGAGTTAAGCTGGCAAAAACACAGCGAAGAACTGTGCGTTCTAAGAAGATATCACAAATCCCCAAGGAGAGTCCAAGTGTGGTGGCGGTTGCGATGCCTGACCTTCCCAGCACTGGACGGGAAGAGGTGGCTCTTTCCACCATTTGCACGCCCCCTGCAAGTGCTGATAGGAGCACCCACAGTCCACTTGCTGATATGCAAATTGAAGATGTCACTGTTGAAGTACAACAGGATGAGGAGACCGGTGTAGCGGGCACTGAGGAGGAAGTTGGCGAGGAGGATTCTGATGGTGATGTGGTTTGTTTAAATCAGGCTCCGGGGGAGACAGTTGTTGTCCGTGGGATGAAAAAGACCATCACGGTCATGCCTGGGCAGAAGACCAAACATTCCACCTCTTTGGTCTGGCAATATTTCTATCCAAATCCGGACAACAACTGTCTTGCCATATGTACCATATGTAAAGGTGAAATAAGTAGGGGTAGGGACGTTAACCACCTAGGAACATCCTCCCTTATACGGCACCTGCAGCGCGTTCATAAAAAGTTACTGTCAAGTTCAGAAACTTTGGGTAAGACCGTAAGCAGTCCAGGGACAACTAAATCCCTTTTTCCTGTTTTATCCAAGGAATCGGTGGATGAGGAGGATGAGGATGACATCTTGCCTCCGTAGAGCCAGTTTGTGCAGGGACACATTAATTGCCAGCTTGTTTTGTGGGGGCCCAAACGAACCAATCATTTCAGCCACAGTCATGTGGCAGACCCTGACGCTGAAATGATTGGTTTGTTAAAGTGTGCATGTCCTATTTATACAACATAAGGGTGGGTGGGAGGGCCCAAGGACAATTCCATCTTGCACCTCTTTTTTTCTTTGCAGTATGTACTGTTTGGGGCCTAGTTTTTCAAACTGCCATCATGTCTGCCACTGCAGTGTCACTCCTAGATGGGCCACGTGTTTGTGCCGCCCACTCGTGTCGCTTAGCATAGTCATCCAGCTACCTCGGTGCAATCTTTTGGCCATAAAAACAATATTGTGAGGTGTTCAGAATAGACTGGAAATGAGTGGAAATGAAGGTTATTGAGGTTAATAATTGCATAGGAGCAGAAAAACCCACAAATTCTGTGATTTAAGCTGTTTTTATGCTTTTTTTCAAAAAAATACAGATCCAAAACACAAAACCCAGAACCCAAAACACGGAAGGGTGGTTTTGGCAAAACCAATCCAGATCCAAAACACGAAGAAAGATCCAGATCCAAAACCAAAACACAAAACACGAAAAGTGGGCAGTGCACACCCCTAGTTCAAACTGACTACAACACTACATACAGAAAATAGCATTCTAACCAATAACTCCCTATCATCCATAACTAGCGTACGCATGATGCCATCTCTTTGCCGATAGAAACGGATGTCTGCAAATAAATAGGGATTTAGTATGATACCAAACATGACATGTGCACTGTATCCTTAACCAAAGATACATCTTACATCGTAATTATTAGCTAACAATACCTTTAATAACTCTGGTTATTAACTATAATGTGTGGGAACCATTTTATAAGTGTGTGTGTGTGGGTGCGTATATGTGTATGCGTTCGCATATTATAGTGTTAAATTTGCACCAGCACGCAGTAGCATGCCAGTCACATGCTATCAGAAAAGGGCCGATAGTGTTGACATATAATAATTGTAAAAACGATCCCATCCAATCATCTGACTTTGACAATTATTATACAGGGGGAGCAGCCTGTGGTGGCCTGTTATTATTATTATACAGGGGGAGCAGTCTGTGGTGTCCTGTTATTATTATTATACAGGGGGAGCAGCCTGTGGTGTCCTGTTATAACTTTTATACAGGGGGAGCAGCCTGTGGTGTCCTGTTATTATTATTATTATTATACAGGGGAGCATCCTGTGGTGTGCTGTTGTTGTTATTTTTATACAGGGGGAGAAGCCTGTGGTGTCCTCTTATTACTCTTACACAGGGGGAGCAGCCTGTGGTGTCATGTTATTATTATTATACATAGGGAGTAGCCTGAGGTGTCCTGTTATTACTCTTCTATTGGTGGAGTAGCCTGTGGTGTCCTGTTATTATTATACAGGGGGAGCAGTCTGTTGTGTCCTATTATTATTATTATACAGGGGGAGCAGCCTGTGGTGTCCTATTATTATTATTATACAGGGGGAGCAGCCTGCAGTGTCCTGTTATTATTATTATACAGGGGGAGCAGCCTGTGGTGTCCTGTTATTACTCTTAAGCTGGCCACACACATAGTGATTTTTTACCCAATTAGGCCGATTTCGACGAATCATGACGATAAATCGTGAAAAATATGCCCAAATCGTGAGTTTCCATTCATGATCACGATGCCAATGCGTGTCCCCGCTCGTCGTACATCGCATCTTCAGATCTGCCGTGCTGTAGGGCAGATTTGCCAATCAGGGACACGATGTGATGCAAATCATGATTTTTATTTTTTTTTACTCACGATGTATCTCACGATTCATCGTACGTTGGGGAATTTGGGTCTCATTCAGACCTGGTCACAAGCACCGATGTGCTCGCAACCGGGTCGATAGTTAGCCCTGCGAACGCGCAGCTCTCGCTCCGGAGCTCTCTACAAAAGGGGCGGCTGTCGATGTTGATCGACAGCTCGCCCCGTTTTGTAGGCGGGCCGGGGGGGTGGTTTCCAAAATGGAGGCGTTCCTTAACGAACGCCTACCATTTTGTGGGCAGCCGCACTGACACCATCAGTGATGTCAGTGGGGAGTTTCCTGCTCTTTCAGAGCAGGAAGCTCCCTGGGGCTGGCGGCTGCTGAGACCCAACCTTAGGGTCTCGTCGCAAGCCCCGATGGTCGCGATGGTGTTCCGCTCTGAATCAGGCCCACAGTTCATAAACCAAAACCTTTTATTGTTTTTGTAGCTCAATCCCAATTGTCCACTGTAGTCATTTATCTCACATACAGTCCTCCTGCCATGGCACCATACCTGGGACCTGATTCAGACCCACTCACGAGCGCTTAGCGCTCGCAAGCATGTAGATGGCTGGGCAGTGCGCACGCGTCACTCGCATCCAAAAGGGGCGGTTGTCGGGCCGGGAAGGTGGCTGATGTGAATGGGCAAATATTCTCTCTGTAAAGTGCTGCGGAATATGTGTGCGCTATATAAATAACTGGTAATAAAATAAAAATACAAGGGGAGCAGCCTGTGATGTCCTCTTATTACTCTTATACAGGGGCAGCAGCCTGTGGTGTCCTGTTGTTATTATTATTATTATTATTATTATTATTATTATTATTATTATACAGGGGGAACAGCCTGTGGTGTCCTGTTATTATTATTATACAGGGTAGCAGCCTGTGGTGTCCTGTTATTACTCTTATAGAGGGGCAGGAGCCTGTGGTGTCCTGTTATTATAATTATTATTATACAGTGGGAGCAGCCTGTGATGTCCTGTTATTATTGTACAGGGGGAGCAGCCTGTGGTGTCCTGTTATTACTCTTATACAGGGGGAGCAACCTGTTGTGTCCTGTTGTTGTTGTTGTTGTTATTATTATTATTATACAGGGGGATCGGCCTGCGGTGTCCTACTATAAAGGGTACGGTCTGCAGTGCCTTACTATACAGGGGAAGCGGCCTGCGGTGTACTACTATAAAGGGGAAGCAGCCTGTGTGGAGCGGCCTGCGTTGTCCTAATATACAGGGGGAGTGGCCTGCGGGGTCCTACTGTACAGGGGCAGTGGCCTGCGTTGTCCTACTGTACAGGGGGAGTGGCCTGCGTTGTCCTACTGTACAAGAGGAGTGGCCTGCATTGTCCTACTGTACAGGGGGAGCGGCTTGCATTGTCCTACTGTACAGGGGGAGTGGCCTGTGGTGTCCTACTGTGCCGGGGGAGCGGCTGGGGTGTCCTACTAGACAGGAGGATTGGTCTGTGATATCCTACTATACAGTGGGAGCGGCTTTTGGTGTCCTGTGCAGGGGGAGCGGCCTGCGGTGTCCTACTTTACAGGGGAGCAGCCTGCAGTGTCCTGTACAGGGGGAGTGGCCTGCGGTGACCTACTGTACAGAAGGAGCAACCTGCTATTTCCTACTATACAGGAGGAGCGGCCTGCAGTGTCCTATTATACAGGAGGAGTGGCCTACAGTGTTCTACTGTACAGGAGGAGCGGCCAACGGTGCCCTACTGTTTCCGGTGGAAAAGGAAGGTTCAGGAAGACAGCAACAGAGTGATATAAATTACACAACATACACACAGTTTAAGTTAAATAATTAATTAAAATTATTTATTGGTACTTAGCTTAGATTTCTAATTAATTCCGATAATGGTCCAATACAGCACAATCACACAATAGGGGGCAGCATTGCCTCAAATATAATTAATAGTACATTATTATTATTATAACAAATATATTTGACATTTATATGTTCAAGGCTCATTGCCATAAGCATTACAACTAGTCATAACATATAACTGCCACACATTCCTTTGAGAATCATATCAAAGAGCAACTTCTACTTAAGCAATAATTAACACAGTTGAATAACAGTATCAAATTGCATAGCTGAATTAGTAGAAAAACATTCAAAATATATTAATACAATCACTAATATATACATTAAAAGTACTCTGAACAGTTCACCGACAAAATAGCGCAACAGTTATTTTGTTTGTATCGCCTGTCACAAACCACCCTTACTTTTATGGCTTTATGTTGTGATATGTATCTTGGGAAGGTCAAATTGTTTCAAAATCCTTCTTTATGGGAAATACTTTAAAACTTGTTGTATCGCAAAATTTCCCTAAAATCCAAAATACCAGTAAAATTAAATTCAAATAGAATGGTCATATCATCGGATCTTGTAACTCTGTTGACGTCCTGGACACTTTCAACCAGGCTGTTATCATAAATTCATCTCTGGTATAATCCTCTCATCTTTCCATTCAACCACCATAAAATAAATCAACCTGTTGGCTTAGAGAAAAGAACAGTGTGAGATATGTCATAACACCAAAACAAAGTAACACTTTCTTATCTCTGTTATACATATCTCTATTTCTTATTACAGTACTAAACATTTATTAAGCACAAACTTATCATAAATGTATATATATATGTGTGTAACAAATAACCTGATATATTCAAGCTTTTACCCCCCTCCGGTTAACAAAACACATATTGTGTTCACTCTAGGTCCGGCGGCAGGCAGGGAGCCGGACGTATAGCTATGGGAACATCTGCGCGCCAAAAAAGGGGGCATGGTCAATGGAAAGGGGCATGTCTTTATGATGCGTCCCCTTTTCATACCTTTTGGGGACATGCCCGGCACTTGCGGACATGCCGGGCAGCCCCCAAGCACATTACTGTTCACATTTAAATGTATACTATTTGTTTATTATTCATGTATTTTTTACCTTTATTATTATTTTTAACACTTATTAGCTACTTTTACACACCTGATACTTTATAACATTACACTGTCACTCTTTTTATGTGTGATGCCCTGGGGAGGTCTTTGGCTGGGCTGTCTTTTGGGGTTCCCTGCATCCCAGATGTGAACCCCAGAGTGTTAGGGACCTGCTCAATAAGGTGACCTTGACGATGGTGGGCAGGCCCGTTTCATTGGCCACTGATATGCTAACTACCTCTGATATTATATATAATTACAAAATACATTTAAATGTGAACAGTAATGATCGCATAGTGCACCTGCAACTTCGTTTTCTGTGGGTAACAGACTATACAGACAGGGAGGTGTCCGGCGCACTGAGAACCCCCATAAAGAACGTATCAGCTGTAGCTGGTGGTCAGTACCCTCAGTAGATGGTTATTAGTGTTACATATAATACAGGTGGAGCAGACCCTGGTGTTACTATAATACAGCTAGAGTAGTTGCTGCTCGGTGGGTAACAGACTATAGAGAAAGGGAGGTGTCTGGCGCACTCAGACCCCCCATACAGAATGTATCAGCTGTAGCTGGCGGTCAGTACCCTCAAAAGGTGGCTATTAGTGTTCCATATAATACAGGTGGAGCAGACCCTGGTGTTACTATAATACAGCTGGAGTAGTCACTGCTCAGTAGGTAACAGACTATAGAGAAAGGGAGGTGTCCGGCGCACTCAGACCCCCCATACAAAATGTATCAGCTGTAGCTGGTGGTCAGTACCCTCAGTAGTTGGTTATTAGTGTTACATATAATACAGGTGGAGCAGACCCTGGTGTTACTATAATACAGCTGGAGCAGTCACTGCTCGGTGGGTAACAGACTATAGAGAAAGGGAGGTGTCTGGCGCACTCAGACCCCCCATACAGAATGTATCAGCTGTAGCTGGCGGTCAGTACCCTCAAAAGGTGGCTATTAGTGTTCCATATAATACAGGTGGAGCAGACCCTGGTGTTACTATAATACAGCTGGAGCAGTCACTGCTCGGTGGGTAACAGACTATAGAGAAAGGGAGGTGTCTGGCGCACTCAGACCCCCCATACAGAATGTATCAGCTGTAGCTGGCGGTCAGTACCCTCAAAAGGTGGCTATTAGTGTTCCATATAATACAGGTGGAGCAGACCCTGGTGTTACTATAATACAGCTGGAGCAGTCACTGCTCGGTGGGTAACAGACTATAGAGAAAGGGAGGTGTCTGGCGCACTCAAACCCCCCATACAGAACATAGCAGCTGTAGCTGGCGGTCAGTACCCTCAGTAGGTGGTTATTGTTACATATAATACAGGTGGAGCAGACCTGGTGTTACATATAATACAGGTGGAGCAGACTGGTGTTACATATAATACAGGTGGAGCAGACCCTGGTGTTACTATAATACAGCTGGAGCAGTCAATGCTCGGTGGGTAACAGACTATAGAGAAAGGGAGGTGTCCAGCGCACTCAGACCCCCCCATACAGAACGTATCAGCTGTAGCTGGCGGTCAGTACCCTCAAAAGGTGGCTATTAGTGTTCCATATAATACAGGTGGAGCAGACCCTGGTGTTACTATAATACAGCTGGAACAGTCACAGCTCGGTGGAAAACAGACTATAAAGGGAGGTGTATGGCACACTCAGACCCCCCATACAGAATGTATCAGCTGTAGCTGGTGGTCAGTACCCTTAGTAGGTGGTTATTAGTGTGGAAGTGACAGAATAAACAGAGAGACACCATAGTGTACACCGGGTGATGTATAAGATGCACAGACGTCCTCTGTAATAGGCCCTGCTGAGTCCTCACCTGTCTGAGGCTTTCTTATGCTAAGTACACACTAGAGGCAGATCGGAGCAACATATCATGTACATTGTCTGTTGTGTACCTATGAAACGTGCGCTCAGTAAGGCTGTCTACACATCTGTCCAATCTGTCTGGTGGCAGGGAAAATCTGATCTGTTATCTGTTGTTTGGGATCATATTTCTATTGTTAGTTGCTCCCATACATTACCAGATTATCCTACCTACCAGACAGATATATCTATAGGTGTGTACACAGCCCAGGCTTGCCTACCCTCCCGATTTGGCCGGGAGCCTCCCGATTTTCGGGTGCCGCTCCCGGCCCCCCGGAAAGGCAGGCAACCCTCCCGGAAGTCTATGACCCTCCCCACCTCCCCCCTGAAAAAAAAAAAGAAATACCCGCAGCGGGGGGCCCGGTGACGCGATTCAAGCAGAATCGCGTCATCGTGGCCCCGCCCCCTGCTTCGCAATGCCGAAAATCACGGCATTGTGAAGAGGGGGCGGAGTCACGATGACGCGATCGTGCGGCTCTGCCCCCAGTGTGACACAAAATGGCCTGCCCGCCCCCAGCTCCTCCCCCAAAAGCCGGCCCCGCCCCCCGCTATTAGCCAACAATCAGCTCCCTCCCGGAAGGCTGGAGCTGATTGTCGGCAAGTATGACACAGCCTTATGAAGGCACTTGTGCTTCAGCAAAGAGATATGGAAAACATGTCATGTTAGGGATCCCTGTTGACCAGAGATAGGAAACACTTTTCTAGATCTTCACTTTGTCACGTAACTGATTATCATTCAAGAAATGCTTCAGCCTCTCCCCTATGCTACATAAACATGGCCGGCAGGATTGTCACACATGTAAAGTACATCCTGGTAGGCTAACTGTGGATTCCAGCATGACAGGGCATGCTGGGACTTATGGTCCCATGGCAGCTGTGGACATCTGTCGCCCAGATATTTAGGAGACAGAGTAATAGGGCAGTAGTGGGGGAGAGAGGCTGGGCTGGTAGATGTGGTGCACTATCGCAGGGTGTATAATGGGGGAGAGGGAGCAGAGAAGTAGGGGAAGATGATGGATGCAGAGACTGTATCCTAGTTTACTGGGGAGAATGACCCGAGGGTGGAATGACGAGGAAAAGGTGGGTGTGAGGGATCTGGCCTGGGGAAATATCTTGTCATATGGTGTGTACTTTTGTATTTTATACCATGTGCAGTAATCACTGATAATCAGGTATGTGACTGTGTATAGTGATCAGTGTGTATCAGGTGTGATATCAATGTGACCTGTGTATAGTAGGGGTGTGCACCGGCCACTTTTCGTGTTTTGGTTTTGGATCTGGATCTTTCTTCGTGTTTTGGATCTGGATTGGTTTTGGGTTCTGGGTTTTGTGTTTTGGATCTGTAGTTTTTTTTTTAAAAAGCATAAAAACAGCTAAAATCACAGAATTTGTGGGTTTTTCTGCTCCTATGCTATTATTAACCTCAATAACCTTAATTTCCACTCATTTCCAGTCTATTCTGAACACCTCACACCTCACAATAGTGTTTTTATGTCCAAAAGGTTGCACCGAGGTAGCTGGATGATTATGCTAAGCAAAACGAGTGGGCGGCACAAACACGTGGCCCATCTAGGAGTGACACTGCAGTGGCAGACAGGATGGCAGTTTGAAAAACTAGGCCCCAAACAGTACATAATGCAAAGAAAAAAAAGAGGTGCAAGATGGAATTGTCCTTGGGCCCTCCCACCCACCCTTATGTTGTATAAACAGGACATGCACACTTTAGCAAACCAATCATTTCAGTGCCAGGGTCTGCCACACGACTGTGGCTGAAATTATTATTTCGTTTGGGCCCCCACAAAACAAGCTGGCAATTAATCTGTCCCTGCACAAACTGGCTCTACGGAGGCAAGATGTCGGCCTCATCCTCCTCATCCACCGATTCCTCACCCTCTTCAGTGTTGTGTACATCCTCATCCTCACAGAGTATTAATTCGTCCCCGCTGGAATCCACCACCACAGGTCCCTCTGTACGTTCTGGAGGCTGGTCTCCCTGGAAGAGTTGATAATTCATTTTTATGAACATCATCTTCTCCACATTTTGTGGAAGCAACCTCCTACGCCTTTCGCTGACAAGGTTACCGGCTGCACTAAACACTCTTTCGGAGTACACACTGGAAGGGGGGCAACTCAGGTAAAATAGAGCCAATTTGTACAGGGGCCTCCAAATTGCTTCTTTTTCCTGCCAGTAAAGATACGGACTGTCTGACATGCCTACTTGGATGCTGTCACCGATGTAATCCTCCACCATTCTGTCAATGGTGACAGTATCATATGCAGTGACAGTAGACATGTCAGAAATTGTTGCCAGGTCCTTCAGTCCGGACCAGATGTCCAAACTTGGTCCTGCCTGCCCTGCATCACCGCCAGCGGGTTGCTTAGGATCCCTTAGTTTTTTCCTGGCAGCCCCAGTTGCGGGAGAAAATGAAGAAGGAGCTGTTGACGTGTCACGTTCCGCTTCAGCTGACAGTGTTTTCACCAGCAGGTCTTTGCACCTCTGCAGGCTTGTGTCGGCCGGAAAGAGAGACACCACATAGGCTTTAAACCTAGGATCGAGCATGGTGGCCAAAATGTAGTGGTCTGATTTCAACAGATTGACCATCCTGGAATCCTGGCAAAGCGAATGAAGGGCTTCATCCACAAGTCCCACAAGCCTGATGAGGGGAATGACCTGACTCAAGCTGGCAGTGTCTGAACTGACTTCACGTGTGGCAAGTTCGAAGGGCTGGAGAACCTTGCACAACACGGAAATCATTCTCCACTGCGCTTGAGTCAGGTGCATACCCCCTCCTTGCCTATGTCATAGGTGGATGTATAGGCTTGAATGGCCTTTTGCTGCTCCTCCATCCTCTGAAGCATATAGAGGGTTGAGTTCCATCGCGTCACAACCTCTTGCTTCAGGTGATGGCGGGGCAGGTTCAAGAGTGTTTGCTGGCGCTCCAGTCTTCGGCACGCAGTCGCTGAATGGTGAAAGTGGCTAGACATTTTTCGGGCCACCCAAAGCGTCTCCTGCACTCCCCTGTCACTTTTCAGAAAATTCTGCACCACCAAGTTTATTGTGTGAGCAAAACATGGGACGTGCTGGAATTTCCCCAGATGTAATGCCCGCACAATATTGGTAGCGTTGTCAGATATCACAAATCCCCAGGAGAGTCTAAGTGGGGTAAGCCACTGGGCGATGATTTCCCTCAGTTTCTCTAAGAGGTTGTCGGCAGTGTGCCTCTTACTGAAACCGGTGATACACAGCGTAGCCTGCTTTGGAACGAGCTGGCGTTTCTGAGATGCTGCTACTGGTGACGCTGCTGTTGTTGCTGCATAAGGTGATACATCTACCCAATGGGCTGTCACAGTCATATAGTCCTTAGTTTGCCCTGTTCCACTTGTCCACATGTCCGTGGTTAAGTGGACATTGGGTACAACCGCATTTTTCAGGACACTGAGGACACTTTTTCTGACGTTTCTGTACAGTCTCGGTATCGCCTGCCTAGTGAAGTGGAATCTAGACGGGATTTGGGACCGGGGACACACTACCTCCATCAATTGTCTAAATCCCACTGCACTAATGGGGTATACCGGATGCACGTCTAACACCAAAATAGCAGTCAAGGCCTCAGTTATACGTTTTGCTTCAGGATGACTGCTGTCGTACTTCATCCTCCTCGCTAAGGACTGTTGGAGGGTCAATTGTTTAGTAAAAGTAGTGGTGTTCCTACTTCCTCTCTGGGATGATGAACGACTCCCAGCAGTAGCTGCGGCAGCAGTAGGCGTAGCAATGCAGGATCCTCCGGAGGAATCCCGGATAGGAGAGTCAGTCATGCCAGTGACATGGCATGCAGGACTACTTCCGATCCTGACTAAGGAGGAAATTGACGAGGAGGGAGTTGACGGTGTGGTTTGCAGGTGCTTGGATACAACAGGACAACGGGATTTAGGTGTCCCTGGACTGCTTACGGTCTTAGCCAAAGTTTCTGAACTTGACAGTAACTTTTTATGAACGCGCTGCAGGTGCCGTATAAGGGAGGATGTTCCTAGGTGGTTAACGTCCCTACCCCTACTTATTTCACCTTTACATATGGTACATATGGCAAGACAGTTGTTGTCCGGATTTGGATAGAAATATTGCCAGACCAAAGAGGTGGAATGTTTGGTCTTCTGCCCAGGCATGACCGTGATGGTATTTTTCATCCCACGGACAACAACTGTCTCCCCCGGAGCCTGATTTCAACAAACCACATCACCATCAGAATCCTCCTCGCCAACTTCTTCCTCAGCGCCCGCTACACCAGTATCCTCATCCTGTTGTACTTCAACAGTGACATCTTCAATTTGCATATCAGCAAGTGGACTGTGGGTGCTCCTTTCAGCACTTGCTAGGGGCGTGCAAATGGTGGAAAGAGCCACATCTTCCCGTCCAGTGCTGGGAAGCTCAGGCATCGCAACCGTCACCACACTTGGACTCTCCTTGGGGATTTGTGATATCTTCTTAGAACGCACAGTTCTTCGCTGTGCTTTTGCCAGCTTAACTCGTTTGATTTTTTTAGCGGGAGGAGGGCTTCCATCGTCATGTGAAGCTGAACCACTAGCCATGAACATAGGGAAAGACCTTAGCCTTCCTTGCCACTCCGTGTCGTAAATGGCATATTGGCAAGTTTACGTTTCTCCTCAGATGATTTTAATGTTTTTTTTAAGGTCATTTTCCTGAACTTTGTCATTTGGGATTGTATGTGCCCTCTACTATGACATTGGGCATCGGCCTTGGCAGACGACGTTGATGGCATGTTATCGTCTATGTCATGACTAGTGGCAGCAGCTTCAGCACTAGGAGGAAGTGGTTCTTGATCTTTCCCTATTTTATTTTTATCTGAGAAAGTTTGGTCCTCCATTTATGTTATATTGATATATACGTGCATCTAAGGCGCACACAAACACAGAAAATAATTTTTTATTTTTGTTGGAGACTAGTGCACTTTGTGGGTTACACCACCCTTTAAGAAATGAGCCAGCCGGCTCTTTACTTATGGGACACAGGCGCACGCTTGGCGCTGCTCCTTTGTTGATGCACATGCAGCTACAGTGCACACAATTCACAAAGACAGAAAAAAAAGAATTTTTTATTTTTTGTGGAGCGCACTTTGAGGGTTACACCACCCTTTAACAGACAGACGCACGCTTGTCGCTGCTGCTTTGAGGATGCACGTACAGTGCAGACAATTCACAAACACAGAAGAAAATGTTTTTATTTTTGTTGGAGCCCACTTTGGGGGTTACACCACCCTTTAACAGACAGACGCACGCTTGTCGCTGCTGCTTTGAGGATGCAGGTGCGGCTACTGCGAATACATTTCACACACAAACACAGAAAATATTTTTTTATTTTTTGTTGGAGACTAGTGCACTTTGTGGGTTACACCACCCTTTAAGAAATGAGCCTGCCGGCTCTTTACTTATGGGACACAGGCACACGCTTGGCGCTACTTTGTTGATGCACGTGCGGCTACTGCGTACACAATTCACAAACACAAAAAAATATATATATATTTTTTTTTGGAGTGCACTTTGGGCGTTACAGCACCCTTTAACGGACAAGCCAGCCGGACCTTTACTTATGGGACACAGGCGCACACTTGGCGCTGCTCCTTTGTTGATGCACGTGCAGCCACAGTGCACACAATTCACAAACACAGAAAATATGTTTTTATTTGGTTTGGAGTGCACTTTGGGGGTTACAGCACCCTTTAATGGACAAGCCAGCCGGCCCTTTACTTATGGGACACAGGCGCATGCTTGGCGCTGCTCCTTTGTTGATGCACGTGCAGCCACAGTGCACACAATTCACAAACACAGAAAATATTTTTTTATTTGGTTTGGAGTGCACTTTGGGGGTTGCAGCACCCTTTAACGGTCAAGCCAACCGGCCCTTTACTTATGACACAGGCGCACGCTTGACGCTACTTTGTTGATGCACGTGCTGCTACTGCGCACACAATTCACAAACACAGAAAAAAATATTGATTTTTTTTTTTTGCACTTGGGGGGAGCACCCTTGATGGACAGAGTACCCCCTGGACAACTCTACAGCACCCATTTAGGACTGGGACACTGCACAGGACTTTGGAGTGGACACAGCCCCTATGGACAACTGACTGAACAACACAGTCCAGCCAGCCCCTATGGACTTTGGAGGAGTGGACACAGCCCCTATGGACAACAGCAGCACAACACAGCCAGCCCCTATGGACTTTGGAGGAGTGGACACAGCCCCTATGGACAACAGCAGCACAGCACAACACAGCCAGCCCCTATGGACTTTGGAGGAGTGGACACAGCCCGTATGGACAACAGCAGCACAACACTACACTGCACTACACTACACTACACAGCCCAGCCAGGCCTAACTCCCACCCTCCCTCTTCACTGTCCACAGCCGAGTGAGAAAATGGCGCCAACGCGGGTACCTTATATAGAATCCAAAACCCGCGAGACCCGGAAGGCGGGATGATGACGTTTTGCCTCGATTTCAGACCCGAGTCAGGCGGGAAAAGTCCAGCCTGACTCGGATCGGCCTTGGATCGGGGGGGCTCGGATTTCAGAAATCCGAACCTGCTCACCCCTAGTGTATAGTGATGATCAGTGTGTATCAGGTGTGTGTTATCAGTGTGACCTGTGTATAGTGCTCACTGTTTATTGGGTGTGTGATATCAGTGTGACCTGTGTATAGTGATCAGTGTGTATCAGGTGGGTGATATCAGTGTGACCTGTGTATAGTGATGATCAGTGTGTATCAGGTATGTGTTATCAGTGTGATCTGTGTATAGTGATATCAGTGTGACCTGTGTATAGTGATCAGTGTGAATCAGGTGTGTGATATCAGTGTGACCTGTGTATAGTGATCAGTGTGTATCAGGTGTGTGATATCAGTGTGACCTATGTATAGTGCTCACTGTTTATTGGGTGTGTGATATCAGTGTGATCTGTGTATAGTGATCAGTGTGTATCAGGTGTAATATCAGTGTGACCTGTGTATAGAGATCAGTGTGTATCAGGTGTGTGATATTAGTGTGACCTGTGTATAGAGATCAGTGTGTATCAGGTGTGTGATACCATTGTGACCTGTGTATAGTGTTCAGTGTGTAATCAGGTGTGTGATATCAGTGTGACCTGTGTGTATCAGGTGTGTGATATCAGTGTGACCTCTGTAAAGTGATCAGTGTGTATCAGGTGGGATGTAGTGCGGCATAGAAAAACCAGTAAAAATACTGAAGGAGTGCTAATAATGGGTGTTTTACCATATAAAATTGAGCAGCTGTGTAAAAAGAGGATAGTCAGTCCTCCACAGATAATAAGAAAATGGAACAAAAGATAACAGCACTCCAATGTAAAATTAAAAGTACATTTTTAATTAATGCGTAAAATGATACATAACCTGTATAAACACTTTGATAGCATGTAAATTGCTAGAATGACTTGCACATCACTCCTTTATCAACCTAGGTTGATCCTGATCGCATGGTAAATGTAATGGAAAAGTCCATACACAATGAAAATAAACTTGATTAAAGATAGTCCAGCCAGATATTTACCCAGTCCATTAATCAGCAGGTGAGGTAAAGTCCGTTCCACAGTGCTGGCACGTGTTGGCTCAAGTGGGGTACCCCAAGCACAGATGGGTTTGTGGACCAAAAGGTTGAATCCAGTGTCCAAATATAACCAGGGTCCAATTAGCAATGTAAGCACTTCGCAAAATGAAGGTCCCCAGGGCACAGGTCCAGTACTGGGCTGGCGTGGTAGTTCTTGCCTGTTTAGGCAGTAACAGTAGGAGAAAGCGTTCCTAAGGATCAGGAGGAGTGTTGTAAATTAAGGCAGCCAAATCTGACGCGTTTCACTATGTCAAACACAGCTTTATCAAAAATAATAGTAGTACGGCTGTAAATCCTTTTTATAGTCATATTCCAAAATGGCTGCTGATTAGCAAATGTTGCATATCAATAACAAAATCAAGTAAAAACACTTCTAAATAGCAATATGAACATGTGTAGAATATCCATATGAGGAGACAGACTTAGAAAGAGAATACATACATTGTGATGTAAAAATCGCCGAAAACAGATGTAATAGTGCAGCTTACCAAATATGAACCTCTCCGTCCACGTGATGTAAACAAACACACGTTGGGGAGAGGAGGGTGTTTATGGGGGACAGCCCTCCTCTACAGCCTGTAATTGGCTCAGTCGCATTGGCCTGCCACCTGTCTACTTCCAAGCTGCATGGACTTATCATTGAGGAAGTCCCGCTCACGTGGTCTCAGTGTGTATCACATGATAGGGATGTCACATGCTATTGTTGGTGTATTACGGACAGTCCGCTCACGTGATCCAGCAGTTTGCTGCGTAATGTGGACATCAGAAGCTGGGACACAGCACTCGTAGCACTCACGTGATGTAAACAAGCTACCACGTGCATAGAAAGGAATGTAGTGCGGCTGCTGGTCTCAATCCCGACTACAAAATGCCGACAAGGGATTTAACATAGGCATCGAAATACTGACGCCTATGTTAAGCCCAATGCAGGAACACCGACCCCCGCCATCCCGATCGTCTGCGATCGACCGAGGGGACTTAGGGTTAGACACTCCCCCAGGGAATGTTAGGCTAGGGAAAGGGGGAGTTAGGGTTAGGCACCCCCCAAGGAGGGTTAGGTTTAGGGTGCGCGGAAGGGGAGTTAGGTTTAAGCACCCATGGGGGTGAGGTTAGGGTTAGGCACCCCTAAAGGAAGGTTAGGGGGGGATAGGGTTAGAAATAGGTAAATTACTTACCCTGTCAGGATCTCCTCCGTCGGGCATCCACTGAACAGCCGCCGGCATTTCAATCCCATTCCGTATCAGGTGGATGCTAGCTTTGTCTTTGTTGTTTTAATATGTACTCTGTAATATTTATTAAAATAATATTTTTAATAGACAAGTGAGCTGTGAGGAACCAGAGAATCTTTACTAGAAGTGACGCGAGGGTGAGACGTGTCACGTATAAATCACGGATCACTGAGGATGGATAAGGATAGAAGTCACATGACTGATAGTATACTAAATCTCACCGTGGAGATCATCTAGCTGCTGACTGCAGAGGTGAGAAGGACTGGGAGTGTCACAGTGATGTCACTTATATCTATAGTAATAATACAGGGACATGACTGGGGAGGTGATGGGATCTGGGAGTGTCACAGTGATGTCACTTATATCTATAGTAATAATACAGGAACATGACTGGGGAGGTGAGAAGGTCTGGGAGTGTCAGTGTCATCACTTACATCTATAATAGTAATACAGGGACATGACTGGGGAGGTGAGGGGATCTGGGAGTGTCACAGTGATATCACTTATATCTATAGTAATAATACAGGAACATGACTGGGGAGGTGAGAAGGTCTGGGAGTGTCAGTGTCATCACTTACATCTATAATAGTAATACAGGGACATGACTGGGGAGGTGAGGGGATCTGGGAGTGTCACAGTGACATCACGTATATCTATAGTAATAATACAGGGACATGACTGGGGAGATGAGAGGATCTGGCAGTGTCACAGTGACATCACTTATATCTATAGTAATAATACAGGGAAATTACTGGGGAGGTGAGAAGGACTGGGAGTGTCACAGTGATGTCACATATCTATAGTAATAATACAGGGAGATGACTGGGGAGGTGAGAAGGTCTGGGAGTGTCACAGTGATGTCACTTATATCTATAGTAATAATACAGGGAGATGACTGGGGAGGTGAGGGGATCTGGGAGTGTCACAGTGATGTCACTTATATCTATAGTAATAATACAGGGAGATGACTGGGGAGGTGAGAAGGTCTGGGAGTGTCACAGTGATGTCACTTATATCTATAGTAATAATACAGGGAGATGACTGGGGAGGTGAGGGGATCTGGGAGTGTCACAGTGATGTCACTTATATCTATAGTAATAATACAGGGAGATGACTGGGGAGGTGAGAAGGTCTGGGAGTGTCACAGTGATGTCACTTATATCTATAGTAATAATACAGGGAGATGACTGGGGAGGTGAGAAGGTCTGGGAGTGTCAGTGTCATCACTTACATCTATAATAGTAATACAGGGACATGACTGGGGAGGTGAGGGGATCTGGGAGTGTCACAGTGATGTCACATATCTATAGTAATAATATTGACTGGGGAGGTGAGGGAGTCTAAGAGTGTCACAGTGACATCACTTATATTTATAGTAATACTACAGGGGCATGTCTGGGGAGGTGAAGGGATCTGAGAGTGTATTCAGTGATATGTGGTGTCCCCCCAATATACAGGATTACACAGTAGTGAAGAAGACATCCGGTGAGTGTTGGACACCCAGCAGCCGTCACCGTGTGTCAGGAGGACTGAGCAAGACCCAGAGCCCCATCACGGTCCCTCCACCTCACTCACTGATACATGAGAAACACAATAAACAGAAGATTCTGGAAAACTCACCAACAGGATCATTCAGCTGCTGACTGAAGAGGTGACTGCTGGGAATTGGACATTATACAGATCACTATAGCAAAGCCTAACATAAATTTGGCCACAACATTGGCTTAATTATCTCTAGCTGATGCTGATACTCAGTAGCACAAGAGGTGTTACTTCTGCTCACACGCCTCTATCAGCAGCAGGAAAATGCTGTGTTAGTAATTGTAGCACAGCACATTGTTAGTCCAGCAGATATATTGTAAGCAACAACTTGCAATATATCTTTTATACTCGGGAACTTGGCCACCTCCTTTGTCCTTTCAGTTGTATTCCTCTACTCACTTAATTGCGCCACTCCCCCCCCCTCCATCCCTCTTGCCCCAGTGTGTGCAGTGTTTGGTGTCCATGGCTCCACCTTGGAATGGATCATAAGGAGCACAAAGGGTTACTGATGGTATCGGCTGTAGCTTGTAAATGTGTCCTCCAAGCCATGATACGGACAAACCATACTTGCATATTTTTATTCAAGAATAATCTCTTTTTCGTGCATGTATCAAATGAATTTGGTGGTATCCTTTTTGAACACTTGTTTGAGGAGACTCTAAGGGCCAAATGTAATAGGTAGTCAGTTTTAGTAACAGTACTGAAACTCGCAAATTCAATAGCCTGCAAACTTTTCAGCTCGAGGCTACTGCATTTGCGAGTTTAGGCGAGTTTAGGACTCTGTAAACTAACACCTTTTAATGCGAGTAGCATTAAAAGGTGCGACTTTTAGAGAAGCCATCACAGATCACTGAGATCCGTGATGGCTTCTGTGTGTGTTAAAAAAAAACCTGTGCACCCCCTCCCCAAAAGCATAACCAGCCCCGGGCTTTATATAGCCTGGTCTGGTTCAAAAAATACAGGGGCCAAAATGTCGCGACATTGTATCATTGATGTAACCACAAGATTAACCTCAATTAATCTTGCGGCTACTATGTAGCGGTTCCCACCATAGGCATCAATGGGGATTTCTCACCATAGAAGTCTATGGGACACACAGGCTGGCCGCATTCAGCCAAACAGGGAGCTGCTCCAACGGAGATGCTCCCTGATTGGCTGGCGGCCCCTTCACTGACGGGGCACACGTGTGCCCCGGTCATTTACGCGGAGCAAAGGTATGTGTACACACATACCTTTGCTCAGTCCGCATGGATCGGGTTTTTTGCGTTTTTTTATTTTATCCCCTGGATTGCCTACTTGCAGAAGAGGACATGATCGACGCATAGGAGAGGTGAGTATGGATTTTTTTTTTCCAGGTACACCCCTATGGATTACTTCGGATACTAGGTGAGTATGTGTGAGTGTGAGTGTGCATGTATGTTTTATTAAAATTATACTTTCACGGTGTGTTTGTTTATCTACGTATTTCTTTAGTTGTGGAACTACGAGTGCCAGCGGGCCCGTAATGCCCCGCATGCTGGTATTTGTGGTCCTCCAAATACCAGCATGCAGGGGAGGCTTGCTGGTACTTGTGGTTCTACAACTAAAGACAATATGGAAACTTTATCTTTACACTAACACTATCAACCCGGCACCCACCGCCCTAGGGTGCCGGGGATAGCCCCGGGCTATCAGTCTAGGCCTGGGGTGCCCTGGAGAGGGGTACCCCTTTATTGGGGGGGGTACCCAACTCCCCAGGGATCCCCGGCCTGGACTGACTAGAGGTCAGGGATAATGCTTTGGCCGGGGAAACCGGTGAAAGGTTTTCCCTGGCTGTGGCATTATCCCCCCGCATGAAAGAGTTCGGAGCTGGTTCTGTAATTTTCAGGGGACCCCTACTCCTTTTGTTCCCTGATTTTCCAGAACCAGGACCAGCTCAACAAAGCCCTGTGCTGGTTCTTAATATACAGGGGCCCCCTACGCATTTTGGCCCCTGTATTTTTAGAACCAGAACAGGCTTTATAAAGCCCGGGGCTGGTTATGCTTTTGGGGAGGGGGTGCATGTCATTATTTTTTTATTTAAAAACATTTAACATAAGTACACAGAAACATGTACATATCTCATGGATATGTGCATATTTCTGTGTTAATCTGACCTGCTCAGGATGTACTCGCTAGCCTGAAGCAGGTCTATTATTTGGGGACTTTTGGTAATCTTTTTTTTGCGAGTCTGAAACAGACACTCTATTACATTGGGCGAGTTGATTGTTTTCAATGTGAAAACATCTGGATGCGAGTTTGAAAATGGAGAGTTTTAGTAACTCTGAAAAATGCGAGTTTTAGTGAACAGACACCCTATTACATTGGAGAGTTGTGAAAAATTGCTAGTTTAGCACCAAACTCGCAATTTACCAAAACAGACTACCTATTACATTTGGCCCTCAGACTTTTTGAAAAGTTTTATTTATCTCCATACATTTGTCCTTGATAATAGTATGTACAAATAATGGTGTAGGAAGTGTCCAGGACATGTTTTACCAAGTTTTGTGGCTTTCTCAGTGGGTTTCCTTTCTTGACAGAAGTATTTAATTTTTTTGTGTTTTGTATTATTCTTAGGTTGATGTTGTGACTAATATTAAGGTTGAATATATAGAGGGAGTAGAAGAGACCTGTGTGACTGATAATAAGGCAGAAAATATAGAGGGAGAAAAAACGTATGTGACTGATATGAAGGCAGAAGATATAGAGGGAGAAGAAGAGACGTATTTGACTGATATGAAGGCAGAAGATACAGAGGGAGAAGAAGAGACGTATGTGACTGATATGAAGGCAGAAGATATAGAGGGAGAAGAAGAGACGTATGTGACTGATATGAAGGCAGAAGATACAGAGGGAGAAGAAGAGACGTATGTGAGGGGTGATCAGCAGTGTAAGGAGGAGGAAATCCCTACAGATATCACCACAGGTTAGTAATAAATATTACAGAAAAGAGTCACATACACCTTACAGTACAACACAGTGCCGTAACTAGCTATGGACTACTGGCCAGTATATGAAGCCAAACTGGTGTCCTTTAGGATGGTTATTGTTGCACTTACTGAAGCAGCATCACACCCCTTCTGCGTGATGTAATGGCATTGCGTGTTCAGTGGACGTGGCAGGTACAGGGTGCAATTGTGCCCTACTACAACAATCCCTTATTCTACACGCTCAGCCATAGGGCTTGGCCTGGTCTACTGATACTACATAGGATAATATGCTGAATATTTCTGCTCACTTGCTAATAAGAAGAACTAGTAGACATTTCTGTACGTTGAAGGGATCACCATGAGGGTGGGGAACATGTCTTTTGGGATGAAATAATTTCCTCCCACACTACTCTCCTGCTTTGTCATAATGGTAATTTGCAATAAAAAAAATATATTGATGCAAATATTCCCCAAAATGGCGACCTCTACGCATTCCCAGCTTCTCTTTCCGTACATTCCATGGATATTGCGCATCCTTCCTGTAAGCCTGGAGGCAGCAGTGTCTTGTTCACGTGCCTTCAGCTTTCATGGTCTAGTACAGGCCTGGCCAAACTGTAGCTCTCCAGCTGTTGTGAAACTACCCCTCTCAGCATGCCCTCCCCTAATTTTAGCGTTTCCTAATAGCCAAACTGTGGCAGGGCATGCTGGGACTTGTAGTTTCACAGCAGCTGGAGAGTCACAGGTTTGCCAGGTCTAGTCTAGTATGTCAGGACTCATTGTATCTATAGTATATGAGATATACTCTCCTGTGATGTCACAAAGTAAACTCCAGCATAAGCATAGTAAATGAATAACACACATGTCCGCGCCTGGGTTACCCATATTGCACATGGTACAAGCTGCGTGGCGATAGTAATGCCGTATATGAATGCAATACAGAAAGACAATTGTTGTGGGATGTGGTCGGGGACCCAAGCAACGCGGCTGAGCTGGCCACCACGGCATAACATTATGTGCTTTCTCACCATCAGAGGGAAATATTTGCATTACAGGCTTTATGCTGGCTGCATATGTAATGGTGTAGTATGTACGGTGTGTGCAGCTGGCTGTGGTATCTGAGCATCATCTGGTGGCTGCACCCCCAAGGCTGTTACCTCCCAGTGCTGGGCACTTTGTATGTAATGTGCAATGTTCAGAGTACGAGATGCTGTATAGTAATTCCTACTTACTGTATTTATATGTACAGATATAGATATATATATATATATATATATATATATATATATATATATACATATATACATACACCAAGGGCAGCTAAGTTCCGGACTGTAGGGCTGCACTTGTACAGCGCTAAGCGCAGGGCACAGAGGACCTCATTCAGAGTCGGTCGTTGCGGCCACACGGTCGTAAGGGAAAAGGGGCCGGATATGCGTCGTTAAGATGGGATTGTTCGCTGTACGACCAAGGGGAGGATGCGGCCGTAAGACAAAAAATACGCCCCCTTCTCGTTCGCTTTACAAGTCATCTCCGGGCATATAAGGATTAATCGAGACCATCGGGAACCATCGGAGCTGGTCGTAGAGCTTAAGGTTGACCATAGCCTCTCTTAAGCTCTACGATCAAGTCAGTGTAAAATTCTCCCATGTCACTTGTGCTATGACACTACTTTATTAATTATGCACACCCATAAAACGCCATTTGCATAGTCAGGCATGCCTGCGTTCGGATCTCCACTCCCCCGTTCACAAGCACCTTCCCCTGTTACCACCCACAAACGCCTCATCCTGTCACGCAAACTAACGACCTGGCCAAGTTCAAGGAGAGAGATATTTCCGATCGTAACAGCTAGTTTGCGCACGCGCATTGCGAATTTTACGCATGCGCAGTTTAGCGAACATCGGTGGCATACGACCGTGCGGCCGCAACGACCGACTCTGAATGAGGTCCAGAGTATCTAATAATGTTACATGTACTGACTGGGCACTGTTATATAATAGCACTTTCCCCATAGTGACTGTGTGACCCTTGGAAAGTGCACTGAGCGGCCAGGTTACCCGATAAGGGGAGGTTATTGTGTCACCCAGACACAGGCAGTGACATGTTAGTGAAGCCTGTGATTAACCATTTGCCCTAGTGACACCTTTGCCTTTTGGTCTTCCTGCATATTGGAGTTTCCTGTTCATGCCTTCCATACTAAGGAGACCAGTCATGTAACACGTCGTGTTTAGGTCACAGTAATTTAGTTTTCTTCATGATGAGTAAATATTCTGTGTAATAAGTGTCAGGCTTATTACAGGAGGAATGCAATTAACCTGTTACTGTGAAATTCTATTTCATTTTGGTTTCCTGATGTGATAACTTAGGTAGAGAGATTTGGGCTGGACCCCGGCTGTTATATACATTTTCTGTATGTAAAAAACTGATGTGGCTCTGTAAGGTGTGTACCCTCTGACTATATGAGAGGGGAGAACCTGTGTAACACCTTGTATGCTTTGGAATAACTGTCTTTGTATAGACATATCCTATGGGCAATAAATATCCAATTGCCTTAGACACCTGCATCTGCTCATATCCTGTGACTACCAGAGTAGCATCAAATCTACTTCCAGCTGTTCTGGTTTGAGCCAGTGTCTCCAAGCTCAGTCCCTCTGCCAGATACCCTGTGCCGACTGGTCCATACTGAGAGATCAGTGGCAATTACCCAGCACCACCCAGGAGGCATTGGGAGGAGTCAGTAACAGGCGGTTGCTGACAGTAACAATCACTAGGAGTGTTCAAGCCCAAAAAAATTCTACGATCACTTGGAGGAACAAGGACATCGGGCACTTTAGGACTTGTCACCTCCGCTTACAATCTGTGTGTATCCAGCAAAGGACAGTATAAGGGATTTGTTCATATTTTGCTCAAAACATTGAAGCTTGCAGCCCGGTGTCAGGAGTTCCTAATTTTCTGCAAGTTCCTACTCTATGAATGATCCTTCATACACCACTAATTTGTAGTTACATCTTCCTCGCCTCCCAGCTACTGAAGCTAATTGTGAAACAAAAACCTATTGCCACGCGGCTTCTACCATGTAACATATGGGTAACATCGAGCGCTGGCCTATTTTATTTTGTTTCTAAATTGTGCCTAAAGTCCTGAATGCTGTCATTCAAGCCGATATGAGGGCGTTTTGCGTGTGGCTCAGTAGCCTATGCTTGTTTAGGCGTTAGCCTCTGGATCTGGGAGGTGAGCACACATTACCAGCAGTTGAATGGTGTTTGATGCATATGAAATATAAATACTTGCAAGAACCTTGATATTGGGCTGCAAGTTTAAATGTTTTGCTTAAGTCCTTGTGCTTGGATTGCTAGTGGTGTCTCCAATGCCAACAACAATTGTCTTTATGTTTTGTTTTAGAATTAACATGTAACCCCTGTGATAACTATAGCATAGCATATGTGACCGTTATACATTGTACCATGAAACAGCAGATTTTCCCCATTTGTTGCTAATTTGGGGACCTGTCACCGTAGTCTGTATTGGAAAACTATCCCTGTTACAGGGAAACAATACTTTTTTCATGTTTATTCCCAGCAGATGGATGTAACAGAAGGAAGTTCTCAGAGGGACATCTCATCTTATCTACAGATGGTGAACTAGAAGATCACGACATCACCCGAGATTCTCTAGGACAAAACCCTAACACCACAATTATACATCCAGCACCTCACAGTGCACATGTGTCATCTAATCCCCCTGATTATGGGGTATGGTCTCCTGATACCTCAGATAGTGGTACACCTATTACAGATCCTGCAGTGGATACAATATTTTCCTGTTCTATATATGCCCAACAGAACACAAAAGTCATTAATGACCAACCAACTAAGACCAGTGCAAAGCCCCATACATGCTCTGAGTGTGGTAAATATTTCATCTATAAATCAACTCTTGTTACACATCAGAGATGTCACACAGGAGAGAAACCAGTTTCATGCTCTGAGTGTGGGAAATGTTTTACACAGAAATCACATCTTGTTAAACATCGGAGAACTCACACAGGAGAGAAACCATTCCCATGCTCTGAGTGTGGAAAATGTTTTACACAGAAATCACATCTTGTTACACATCAAAGATGTCACACAGGGGAGAAACCATTTTCATGCCCTGAGTGTGGGAAATGTTTTACACAGAAATCATATCTTGTTACACATCAGAGAAGTCACACAGGTGAGAATCTATTTCCATGCACTGAGTGTAGGAAATGTTTTACCAATAAGTCACTTCTTGTTAGACATCAGATGACACACACAGGGAAGAAACCATTTCCATGCTCTGAATGTGGGACATGTTTTACAGCAAAATCAAGTCTAATTACACATCAGAGACGTCACATAAGTGAGAAACCATTTCTATGCTCTGACTGTGGGAAATGTTTCACAGACAAAACCTATCTTCTTAGACATCAAAGATGTCACACAGGTGAGGAACAGCTTCCATGCTCTGAGTGTGGAAAATATTTTACACAGAAATCAGATCTTGTTAAACATCAGAGAACTCACACAGGTGAGAAACCATTCCCTTGCTCTGAGTGTGGAAAATGTTTTACACAGATATCAAATCTTATTAAACATCAGAGAACTCACACATGTGAGAAACCATTCCCATGCTCCGAGTGTGGTAAATGTTTCAGAGACAAAACATATCTTGTTAGACATCAAAGATGTCACACAGGTGAAGAACAGTTTCCATGCTCTGAGTGTGGAAAATATTTTACACAGAAATCAGATCTGGTTAGACATCGGAGAACTCACACAGGTGAGAAACCATTTCCATGTTCTGAGTGTGGGAAATGTTTTACAGCAAAATCAAGTCTAATTAAACATCAAAGATGTCACACAGGTGAGAAACAGTTTCCATGCTAGTGTGGGAAATGTTTCACACAGAAATAAAATCTTGTTAAACATCAAATAATACATAAAAAAGCTGATAGACATGAAACAATACTTTAACCAAAATATTTGAAGCATTTGAATTATTTAATCTGTTTTGTTTTGAGTACCAGTAATAGAATGGACTATACACAGTGCCATCAGTAGACAAAACATTTATAAAATTTTCCACAAAACAATCGACCTACAGTATAATAAAAGGAAAGTATATATTGTCAAGTTTGGATTATTTTTTGAACCCGGGGTGGATGCAGGAGATAAAACTGGAACGGGTTTACAGTATTGAAATGCAGCAGGTTTATTGGGAGTATTAGGGCTCGATCCAATTAGGTGCGTATTGCGAGTTGCGATTTTCACTTGGAATTCACATAGCGAATTCATTTTGCAATCTAATTAGCAACTCGCACTGATTAGTCCGACTGAATTCGCAATTTTCACTCTTATCTCCATGAGGGTGAGAGATGGAAAGGAAAGTTTATTTTTAGGTTAAAATGTCGGGACACTGTGCTGAACCCCTTGGACACCCCCCCTAATGGCTTGTTAGGCATTTGGAAGTTTTCAATTACCTTAATTACATGTCATTTTTGGGGGTGAAAAAAAAAATCTCAAATTACCCCAAAATCAACTTTTTCGTTAGTTTAGACACCCCAAAGTTAATTACAATATTTTTTAAGTTGAAAAATAATTGTTTATATAATTTTTTTAAAATTTTTCAATGTGCCCTCAAAGTACCCCAAAATCACCCTTTTTCCTACTTTTTTTGCATTTTTCATTTAATGAGTTTGAGATTAAATGAAAAAAGATTTTTTTTTATCGTTTTCTTACATTTTTTAAAAAAAAGCATAAAACAGACATTTGACACCACTTCAAAACCTACAGTAACTTCCCAATGGCCACAAACTGGCATCTTTTACAGTCCTGCTAATGAAATTATCCATTTTGGGGGTTCCAGGATGGTCTCCCCACATTTTCATCCATTTCTCGCAAATCTCATTTGGCAGTCAACTCTTACCCCTCCGCTGCGAGTAGTGCGAATAGGCATTTTTTATTTTTTATTGGATTGAAGAATTCTCAGGAGCGTGCTTCGCGGTGAAGTGAGCGAGTTTAAAGTAACAGCCTCGCTGCTTGCAATTCGCACCTAATTGGATCGAGCCCTTAGTATTCATGAAATGGTGATGAATATATAAACTGGCAGAAATAAACAAGTCCAAGTGATGTGTGGCAGAAAAACAAAGTCCAATTAGTGAGGCTGAAAACAGGTGTTAGGCAGAGAAAACAATGGAGGTGTAACTGAGGAACAGAGGTCTTAAGTACTGGAGTGGGTTCTGTGTCCGGAGAGCTGGAGGCCACACAAACCGTGGGGTGAGTATCGGGGTATAGCAGTGTAGATGCGGGTATCTGGGAACAGCATGTGATAGAGACAGAGCAGGAGACTGAGCACTGCTGGGACTGCAAATAACACCGAGGAGCACAGAGAACTCTCACACAGCTTGCACTGTGTATAAATTGCACTGGCAACTAGAGGGCCTGCTGAACACCCTTAAGTACCATGGGAAAGTACATGACAGGCTGCTGAGAGTAAACACAAGATGCTCCAATCTGATTGGACCATTCAGGTCACATGCCCAAAACCAAGATGGCAGCGCCCAGCAATCCCCAGCGTGGCAGCTCTGCAGTCTTATCTGTCACCACATGGCTTGTACCTCTCAGACATCCACGTGCACCTCGCGCCAACCTCCAGAAACCAGCACCCACACTGGTAGGACTGCGCCAAAGCACCCACACAGGCAGAGACCGCGACTCACCAGGTACAACAACTCTGGTCGTGACATATATTACACAGTCATGGACAACAGAACGGAACAAACAAAGAAAAGAAGAGGGAAATATGTCTTTTGTGTTGCTAACCAAAAGCAAATAGTCCTCAGTCTCCTTGTACTCTAGTCAAGAGAACTAAAAGGTGACATTCCCAATGTCAGTCCATCGTGAAAAACATCACATCTTCCATCTGATTTTAGACGTATGTGATTTAATGAGTTACTTGTATTTGTCATTACCGGTGTTTGATGGGGTTCAGTGAAGCATAGATTATAGTGAGTAGCACACTGCCTGTTGTATACTAACACACACTGTGCAATGTATGTCCTTTCATAACTCTGCATTTCATTCCGGTGACCAGTTGGCTCAGATGTAGGCCTGTGTTGATAACGCGATATGGTCTGGATTACTTACAAACCTTACTTGTAACAAAAAACATTGAAATAATTCCACACAAATACAGATTCTAAAATAAATGACAATACTTTTACTTAAAGACAGCTTAATCATACATATATTTTGCCAATGCAAAGTTCCAGCAGAAAACAAAGGTTATACCAACAGCAGCAGGGAATACTTCTACAATAATTTTGTGACACCCAGTACAGAATAGCAGAATAACAGTCAGTCAAAACTTCATACATATGTAATGGTAACGGCACCCCTGAACCTTGTTCTGTGCTCTCTTTGACTGCTCCCCCCTCTTTCTCAGCTCATATCTATACCGTAATTTTGTTTATACCTCCAATTAGTCCAATTAATCTAATTAATATTTGTACGTACTAGGGGCCTCATTCAGACCCGCTCGCAAGCACTGAGCGCTCGCAAGTGGGTCGATGTTGAGGCCCTGCACACACGCAGCGGCCTCACTGTGCGTGTGCAAGCCCCGGAGCGAGAGAGAAATTCTCTCGCTCCGGGGCTCATTACAAAAGGGGCGGTTGTCCATGGTGATCAACAGCTCGCACCGTTTTGTAGGCTTTTGGCTGGCCAAACGGAGGCATTCCCGAAAGAACGCCTGCCATTTGGGGGCGGCGCCACTGACATCACTCGTGATGTCAGTGGTGAACTTCCGGCTCTATTAGAGCCGAAAGCTCACGGGCTTGCGGCAGACGAGACCCTATCACAAGGGTCTTGTCGCAAGCCCCGATGATCGCGATGGTCTTGACCATCGCTACCATCAACCTGGCTGCTCGCTAAAGCTGTGGGTGGTCACCCACAGCTTAGCGAGCGGCCAGGAGGCCGGCTCTTTACAGAGAAGCGCCCGCCCTCATTCAGAGCGAGCACTCGCATTTTGCGAGCGGCTCCTAGGTCTTTATTGGTCATCTGCGCTTTAGACATAATATTGACACTATTCTGTGCAGTGGTCAAAGTGGACATTTTGAAGTGGGGGTATGGAAATATCAAGGGACTGCTTAGGTAAGCCTAAATCCTGAGCCCCCCCCACGATATTTCCATAACCTCACGTTAAAATAATGACAGTAACTTAGCCCTAATGCCCAGGGTCACTTCCCATGTACACTGGCTCTCTAATCCCCTAAAAAGCACCACAGGCCTGAGGACTGACTGCGCCCATGGACCTCCCCTCACAGCAGCACACTAATCCTCACACCTCACTGCAGCACTCACAGCTCACCGCAGCACTCAATGCCCCTTCCCTCACTGCAGCACTCACTTCTCACACCTCACCGCAGCACTTAATGCTCCTTCCCTTACTGCAGCACTCCGCTCTTTACACCTCACCTCACTGCAGCACTCAATGCACCTTCCCTTACTGCTGCACTCCTCTTTACACCTCACCGCAGCACTCAGTGCTTCTTCCCTTACTGCAGCACTCCTCTCTTTACACCTCACCGCAACACTCATTGCTCCTTCCCTTACTGAAGCACTCCTCTTATTCCTCACCTCACTGCAGCACTCAATGCACCTTCCCTTACTGTAGCACTACTCTCTTTACACCTCACCTCACTGCAGCACTCCTCTCTTTACACCTCACCTCACTGCAGCACTCAATGCTCCTTCCCTTACTGCAGCACTCCTCTCTTTACACCTCACCTCACTGCAGAACTCAATGCTCCTTCCCTTACTGCATCACTCCTCTCTTTACACCTCACCTCACTGCAGCACTCAATGCTCCTTCCCTTACTGCAGCACTCCTCTCTTTACACCTCACCTCACTGCATCACTCAATGCTCCTTCCCTTACTGCAGCACTCCTCTCTTTACACCTCACCTCACTGCATCACTCAATGCTCCTTCCCTTACTGCAGCACTCCTCTCTTTACACCTCCTTTCACAACAGCACTCAATGCACCTTCCCTTACTGCAGCACTCCTCTCTTTACACCTCACCGCAGTACTCAATGCTCCTTCCCTTACTGCAGCACTCCTCTCTTTACACCTCACCTCACTGCAGCACTCAATGCTCCTTCCCTTACTGCAGCACTCCTCTCTTTACACCTCACCGCAGCACTCAATGCTCCTTCCCTTACTGCAGCACTCCTCTCTTTACACCTCCTTTCACAACAGCACTCAATGCTCCTTCCCTTACTGCAGCACTCCTCTCTTTACACCTCCTTTCACAACAGCACTCAATGCTCCTTCCCTTACTGTAGCACTCCTCTCTTTACACCTCACCTCACTGCAGCACTCAATGCTCCTTCCCTTACTGCAGCACTCCTCTCTTTACACCTCCTTTCACCGCAGCACTCAATGCTCCTTCCCTTACAGCAGCACTCCTCTCTTTACACCTCACCGCAGCACTCAATGCTCCTTCCCTTACTGCAGCACTCCTCTCTTTACACCTCACCTCACTGCAGCACTCAATGCTCCTTCCCTTACTGCAGCACTCCTCTCTTTACACCTCACCTCACTGCATCACTCAATGCTCCTTCCCTTACTGCAGCACTCCTCTCTTTACACCTCCTTTCACAACAGCACTCAATGCTCCTTCCCTTACTGCAGCACTCCTCTCTTTACACCTCACCGCAGCACTCAATGCTCCTTCCCTTACTGCAGCACTCCTCTCTTTACACCTCACCTCACTGCATCACTCAATGCTCCTTCCCTTACTGCAGCACTCCTCTCTTTACACCTCCTTTCACAACAGCACTCAATGCTCCTTCCCTTACTGCAGCACTCCTCTCTTTACACCTCACCGCAGCACTCAATGCTCCTTCCCTTACTGCAGCACTCCTCTCTTTACACCTCACCGCAGCACTCAATGCTCCTTCCCTTACTGCAGCACTCCTCTCTTTACACCTCCTTTCACTGCAGCACTCAATGCTCCTTCCCTTACTGCAGCACTCCTCTCTTTACACCTCACCGCAGCACTCATTCCTCCTTCCCTTACTGCAGCACTCCTCTCTTTACACCTCCTTTCACAACAGCACTCAATGCTCCTTCCCTTACTGCAGCACTCCTCTCTTTACACCTCACCGCAGCACTCAATGCTCCTTCCCTTACTGCAGCACTCCTCTCTTTACACCTCACCTCACTGCAGCACTCAATGCTCCCTCCCTTACTGCAGCACTCCTCTCTTTACACCTCCTTTCACTGCAGCACTCAATGCTCCTTCCCTTACTGCAGCACTCCTCTCTTTACACCTCCTTTCACTGCAGCACTCAATGCTCCTTCCCTTACTGCAGCACTCCTCTCTTTACACCTCACCTCACTGCAGCACTCAATGCACCTTCCCTTACTGCAGCACTCCTCTCTTTACACCTCACCTCACTGTAGCACTCAATGCTCCTTCCCTTACTGCAGCACTCCTCTCTTTACACCTCACCTCACTGCAGCACTCAATGCTCCTTCCCTTACTGCAGCACTGCACTCTTTACACCTCACCGCAGCACTCAATGCTCCTTCCCTTACTGCAGCACTCCTCTCTTTACACCTCACCTCACTGCAGCACTCAATGCTCCTTCCCTTACTGCAGCACTCCTCTCTTTACACCTCCTTTCACTGCATCAGTCAATGCTCCTTCCCTTACTGCAGCGCTCCTCCCTTTACACCTCACCGCAGCACTCAATGCTCCTTCCCGTACTGCAGCACTCCTCTCTTTACACCTCACCTCACTGCAGCACTCAATGCACCTTCCCTTACTACAGCACTCCTCTCTTTACACCTCACCTCACTGCATCACTCAATGCTCCTTCCCTTACTGCAGCACTCCTCTCTTTACACCTCCTTTCACAACAGCACTCAATGCTCCTTCCCTTACTGCAGCACTCCTCTCTTTACACCTCACCGCAGCACTCAATGCTCCTTCCCTTACTGCAGCACTCCTCTTTATACCTCACCTCACTGCAGCACTCAATGCACCTTCCCTTACTGCAGCACTACTCTCTTTACACCTCACCTCACTGCAGCACTCAATGCTTCTTCCCTTACTGCAGCACTCCTCTCTTTACACCTCACCTCACTGCAGCACTCAATGCTCCTTCCCTTACTGCAGCACTCCTCTCTTTACACCTCCTTTCACCGCAGCACTCAATGCTCCTTCCCTTACTGCAGCACTCCTCTCTTTACACCTCACCGCAGCAATCAATGCTTCTTCCCTTACTGCAGCACTCCTCTTTACACCTCACCGCAGCAATCAATGCTCCTTCCCGTACTGCAGCACTCCTCTCTTTACACCTCACCTCACTGCAGCACTCAATCCACCTTCCCTTACTGCAGCACTCCTCTCTATACACCTCACCTCACTGCAGCACTCAATGCACCTTCCCTTACTGCAGCACTCCTCTCTTTACACCTCACCGCAGCACTCAATGCTCCTTCCCTTACTGCAGCACTCCTCTCTTTACACCTCACTGCAGCACTCAGTGCTCCTTCCCTTACTGCAGCACTCCTCTCTTTACACCACTCCTCACTGCAGCATTCAATGCTCCTTCCCTTACTGCAGCACTCCTCTCTTTACACCTCACCTCACTGCAGCACTCCTCTCTTTACACCTCACCGCAATACTCAATGCTTCTTCCCTTACTGCTGCACTCCTCTTTACACCTCACCGCAGCACTCAGTGCTTCTTCCCGTACTGCAGCACTACTCTCTTTACACCTCACCGCAGCACTCAATGCTCCTTCCCTTACTGCAGCACTCCTCTTTATACCTCACCTCACTGCAGCACTCAATGCACCTTCCCTTACTGCAGCACTACTCTCTTTACACCTCACCTCACTGCAGCACTCAATGCTTCTTCCCTTACTGCAGCACTCCTCTCTTTACACCTCACCTCACTGCAGCACTCAATGCTCCTTCCCTTACTGCAGCACTCCTCTCTTTACACCTCCTTTCACCGCAGCACTCAATGCTCCTTCCCTTACTGCAGCACTCCTCTCTTTACACCTCACCGCAGCACTCAATGCTCCTTCCCTTACTGCAGCACTCCTCTTTACACCTCACCGCAGCACTCAATGCTCCTTCCCGTACTGCAGCACTCCTCTCTTTACACCTCACCTCACTGCAGCACTCAATCCACCTTCCCTTACTGCAGCACTCCGCTCTATACTCCTCACCTCACTGCAGCACTCAATGCACCTTCCCTTACTGCAGCACTCCTCTCTTTACACCTCACCGCAGCACTCAATGCTCCTTCCCTTACTGCAGCACTCCTCTCTTTATACCTCACTGCAGCACTCAGTGCTCCTTCCCTTACTGCAGCACTCCTCTCTACACTTCACCTCACTGCAGCACTCCTCTCTTTACACCTCACCGCAATACTCAATGCTTCTTCCCTTACTGCTGCACTCCTCTTTACACCTCACCGCAGCACTCAGTGCTTCTTCCCGTACTGCAGCACTACTCTCTTTACACCTCACCGCAGCACTCAATGCTCCTTCCCTTACTGCAGCACTCCTCTTTATACCTCACCTCACTGCAGCACTCAATGCACCTTCCCTTACTGCAGCACTACTCTCTTTACACCTCACCTCACTGCAGCACTCAATGCTCCTTCCCTTACTGCAGCACTCCTCTCTTTAGACCTCACCGCAGCACTCAATGCTCCTTCCCTTACTGCAGCACTCCTCTCTTTACACCTCACCGCAGCACTCAATGTTCCTTCCCATACTGCAGCACTCCTCTCTTTACACCTCACCTCACTGCAGCACTCAATCCACCTTCCCTTACTGCAGCACTCCTCTCTATACACCTCACCTCACTGCAGCACTCAATGCACCTTCCCTTACTGCAGCACTCCTCTCTTTACACCTCACCGCAGCACTCAATGCTCCTTCCCTTACTGCAGCACTCCTCTCTTTACACCTCACCGCAGCACTCAATGCTCCTTCCCTTACTGCAGCACTCCTCTCTTTACACCACTCCTCACTGCAGCACTCCTCTTTACACCTCACCTCACTGCAGCACTCCTCTCTTTACACCTCACCGCAATACTCAATGCTTCTTCCCTTACTGCTGCACTCCTCTTTACACCTCACCGCAGCACTCAGTGCTTCTTCCCGTACTGCAGCACTACTCTCTTTACACCTCCCTGCAGCACTCAATGCTCCTTCCCTTACTGCAGCACTCCTCTTTATACCTCACCTCACTGCAGCACTCAATGCACCTTCCCTTACTGCAGCACTACTCTCTTTACACCTCACCTCACTGCAGCACTCAATGCTCCTTCCCTTACTGCAGCACTCCTCTCTTTACACCTCACTGCAGCACTCAATGCTCCTTCCCTTACTGCAGCACTCCTCTCTTTACACCTCACCTCACTGCAGCACTCAATGCACCTTCCCTTACTGCATCACTCCTCTCTTTACACCTCACCTCACTGCAGCACTCAATGCACCTTCCCTTACTGCAGCACTCCTCTCTTTACACCTCACCTCACTGCAGCACTCAATGCACCTTCCCTTACTGCAGCACTCCTCTCTTTACACCTCACCGCAGCACTCAATGCTCCTTCCCTTACTGCAGCACTCCTCTCTTTACACCTCACCGCAGCACTCAATGCTCCTTCCCTTACTGCAGCACTCCTCTCTTTACACCACTCCTCACTGCAGCACTCCTCTTTACACCTCACCTCACTGCAGCACTCCTCTCTTTACACCTCACCGCAATACTCAATGCTTCTTCCCTTACTGCTGCACTCCTCTTTACACCTCACCGCAGCACTCAGTGCTTCTTCCCGTACTGCAGCACTACTCTCTTTACACCTCCCTGCAGCACTCAATGCTCCTTCCCTTACTGCAGCAGTCCTCTTTATACCTCACCTCACTGCAGCACTCAATGCACCTTCCCTTACTGCAGCGCTACTCTCTTTACACCTCACCTCACTGCAGCACTCAATGCTCCTTCCCTTACTGCAGCACTCCTCTCTTTACACCTCACTGCAGCACTCAATGCTCCTTCCCTTACTGCAGCACTCCTCTCTTTACACCTCACCTCACTGCAGCACTCAATGCACCTTCCCTTACTGCATCACTCCTCTCTTTACACCTCACCTCACTGCAGCACTCAATGCACCTTCCCTTACTGCAGCACTCCTCTCTTTACACCTCACCTCACTGCAGCACTCAATGCACCTTCCCTTACTGCAGCACTCCTCTCTTTACACCTCACCTCACTGCAGCACTCAATGCACCTTCCCTTACTGCAGCACTCCTCTCTTTACACCTCCTTTCACCGCAGCACTCAATGCTTCTTCCCTTACTGCAGCACTCCTCTCTTTACACCTCACCTCACTGCAGCACTCAATGCTCCTTCCCTTACTGCAGCACTCCTCTCTTTACACCTCACCGCATCACTCAATGCTTCTTCCCTTACTGCAGCACTCCTCTCTTTACACCTCACCTCACTGCAGCACTCAATGCTCCTTCCCTTACTGCAGCACTCCTCTTTTTACACCTCACCTCACTGCAGCACTCCTCTCTTTACACCTCACCGCAGCACTCAATGCTCCTTCCCTTACTGCAGCACTCCTCTCTTTACACCTCACCTCACTGCAGCACTCAATGCACCTTCCCTTACTGCAGCACTCCTCTCTTTACTCCTCACCTCACTGCAGCACTCCTCTCTTTACCTCACCTCACTGCAGCACTCAATGCTCCTTCCCTTACTGCAGCACTCCTCTCTTTACACCTCACCTCACTGCAGGACTCAGTGCACCTTCCCTTACTGCAGCACTCCTCTCTTTACACCTCACCTCACTGCAGCACTCCTCTCTTTCCCTCACCTCACTGCAGCACTCCTCTCTTTACACCTCCTTTAACCACAGCACTCAATGCTCTTTCCCTTACTGCAGCACTCCTCTCTTTACCTCACCTCACTGCAGCACTCAATGCACCTTCCCTTACTGCAGCACTACTCTCTTTACACCTCACCTCACTGCAGCACTCAATGCTCCTTCCCTTACTGCAGCACTCCTCTCTTTACACCTCACCTCACTGCAGCACTCAATCCACCTTCCCTTACTGCAGCACTCCTCTCTATACACCTCACCTCACTGAAGCACTCAATGCACCTTCCCTTACTGCAGCACTCCTCTCTTTACACCTCACCGCAGCACTCAATGCTCCTTCGCTTACTGCAGCACTCCTCTCTTTACACCTCACCGCAGCACTCAATGCTCCTTCCCTTACTGCAGCACTCCTCTCTTTACACCACTCCTCACTGCAGCACTCCTCTCTTTACACCTCACCTCACTGCAGCACTCCTCTCTTTACACCTCACCGCAATACTCAATACTTCTTCCCTTACTGCTGCACTCCTCTTTACACCTCACCGCAGCACTCAGTGCTTCTTCCCGTACTGCAGCACTACTCTCTTTACACCTCACCGCAGCACTCAATGCTCCTTCCCTTACTGCAGCACTACTCTCTTTACACCTCACCTCACTGCAGCACTCAATGCTCCTTCCCTTACTGCAGCACTCCTCTCTTTACACCTCACTGCAGCACTCAATGCTCCTTCCCTTACTGCAGCACTCCTCTCTTTACACCTCACCTCACTGCAGCACTCAATGCACCTTCCCTTACTGCATCACTCCTCTCTTTACACCTCACCTCACTGCAGCACTCAATGCACCTTCCCTTACTGCAGCACTCCTCTCTTTACACCTCACCTCACTGCAGCACTCAATGCACCTTCCCTTACTGCAGCACTCCTCTCTTTACACCTCACCTCACTGCAGCACTCAATGCACCTTCCCTTACTGCAGCACTCCTCTCTTTACACCTCCTTTCACCGCAGCACTCAATGCTTCTTCCCTTACTGCAGCACTCCTCTCTTTACACCTCACGGTCACTGCAGCACTCAATGCTCCTTCCCTTACTGCAGCACTCCTCTCTTTACACCTCACCTCACCGCATCACTCAATGCTTCTTCCCTTACTGCAGCACTCCTCTCTTTACACCTCACCTCACTGCAGCACTCAATGCTCCTTCCCTTACTGCAGCACTCCTCTGTTTACACCTCACCTCACTGCAGCACTCCTCTCTTTACACCTCACCGCAGCACTCAATGCTCCTTCCCTTACTGCCGCACTCCTCTCTTTTCACCTCACCTCACTGCAGCACTCAATGCACCTTCCCTTACTGCAGCACTCCTCTCTTTACACCTCACCTCACTGCAGCACTCCTCTCTTTACCTCACCTCACTGCAGCACTCAATGCTCCTTCCCTTACTGCAGCACTCCCCTCTTTACACCTCACCTCACTGCAGCACTCAGTGCACCTTCCCTTACTGCAGCACTCCTCTCTTTACACCTCCTTTCACAACAGCACTCAATGCTCCTTCCCTTACTGCAGCACTCCTCTCTTTACACCTCCTTTCACAACAGCACTCAATGCTCTTTCCCTTACTGTAGCACTCCTCTCTTTACACCTCACCTCACTGCAGCACTCAATGCTCCTTCCCTTACTGCAGCACTCCTCTCTTTACACCTCCTTTCACCGCAGCACTCAATGCTCCTTCCCTTACAGCAGCACTCCTCTCTTTACACCTCACCGCAGCACTCAATGCTCCTTCCCTTACTGCAGCACTCCTCTCTTTACACCTCACCTCACTGCAGCACTCAATGCTCCTTCCCTTACTGCAGCACTCCTCTCTTTACACCTCACCGCAGCACTCAATCCTCCTTCCCTTACTGCAGCACTCCTCTCTTTACACCTCCTTTCACAACAGCACTCAATGCTCCTTCCCTTACTGCAGCACTCCTCTCTTTACACCTCACCGCAGCACTCAATGCTCCTTCCCTTACTGCAGCACTCCTCTCTTTACACCTCACCTCACTGCAGCACTCAATGCTCCCTCCCTTACTGCAGCACTCCTCTCTTTACACCTCCTTTCACCGCAGCACTCAATGCTCCTTCCCTTACTGCAGCACTCCTCTCTTTACACCTCCTTTCACTGCAGCACTCAATGCTCCTTCCCTTACTGCAGCACTCCTCTCTTTACACACCACCTCACTGTAGCACTCAATGCTCCTTCCCTTACTGCAGCACTCCTCTCTTTACACCTCACCTCACTGCAGCACTCAATGCTCCTTCCCTTACTGCAGCACTGCACTCTTTACACCTCACCGCAGCACTCAATGCTCCTTCCCTTACTGCAGCACTCCTCTCTTTACACCTCACCTCACTGCAGCACTCAATGCTCCTTCCCTTACTGCAGCACTCCTCTCTTTACACCTCCTTTCACTGCATCACTCAATGCTCCTTCCCTTACTGCAGCGCTCCTCCCTTTACACCTCACCGCAGCACTCAATGCTCCTTCCCGTACTGCAGCACTCCTCTCTTTACACCTCACCTCACTGCAGCACTCAATACACCTTCCCTTACTACAGCACTCCTCTCTTTACACCTCACCTCACTGCATCACTCAATGCTCCTTCCCTTACTGCAGCACTCCTCTCTTTACACCTCCTTTCACAACAGCACTCAATGCTCCTTCCCTTACTGCAGCACTCCTCTCTTTACACCTCACCGCAGCACTCAATGCTCCTTCCCTTACTGCAGCACTCCTCTTTATACCTCACCTCACTGCAGCACTCAATGCACCTTCCCTTACTGCAGCACTACTCTCTTTACACCTCACTGCAGCACTCAATGCTTCTTCCCTTACTGCAGCACTCCTCTCTTTACACCTCACCTCACTGCAGCACTCAATGCTCCTTCCCTTACTGCAGCACTCCTCTCTTTACACCTCCTTTCACCGCAGCACTCAATGCTCCTTCCCTTACTGCAGCACTCCTCTCTTTACACCTCACCGCAGCAATCAATGCTTCTTCCCTTACTGCAGCACTCCTCTTTACACCTCACCGCAGCAATCAATGCTCCTTCCCGTACTGCAGCACTCCTCTCTTTACACCTCACCTCACTGCAGCACTCAATCCACCTTCCCTTACTGCAGCACTCCTCTCTATACACCTCACCTCACTGCAGCACTCAATGCACCTTCCCTTACTGCAGCACTCCTCTCTTTACACCTCACCGCAGCACTCAATGCTCCTTCCCTTACTGCAGCACTCCTCTCTTTACACCTCACTGCAGCACTCAGTGCTCCTTCCCTTACTGCAGCACTCCTCTCTTTACACCACTCCTCACTGCAGCATTCAATGCTCCTTCCCTTACTGCAGCACTCGTCTCTTTACACCTCACCTCACTGCAGCACTCCTCTCTTTACACCTCACCGCAATACTCAATGCTTCTTCCCTTACTGCTGCACTCCTCTTTACACCTCACCGCAGCACTCAGTGCTTCTTCCCGTACTGCAGCACTCCTCTCTTTATACCTCACTGCAGCACTCAGTGCTCCTTCCCTTACTGCAGCACTCCTCTCTACACCTCACCTCACTGCAGCACTCCTCTCTTTACACCTCACCGCAATACTCAATGCTTCTTCCCTGACTGCTGCACTCCTCTTTACACCTCACCGCAGCACTCAGTGCTTCTTCCCGTACTGCAGCACTACTCTCTTTACACCTCACCGCAGCACTCAATGCTCCTTCCCTTACTGCAGCACTCCTCTTTATACCTCACCTCACTGCAGCACTCAATGCACCTTCCCTTACTGCAGCACTACTCTCTTTACACCTCACCTCACTGCAGCACTCAATGCTCCTTCCCTTACTGCAGCACTCCTCTCTTTAGACCTCACCGCAGCACTCAATGCTCCTTCCCTTACTGCAGCACTCCTCTCTTTACACCTCACCGCAGCACTCAATGTTCCTTCCCATACTGCAGCACTCCTCTCTTTACACCTCACCTCACTGCAGCACTCAATCCACCTTCCCTTACTGCAGCACTCCTCTCTATACACCTCACCTCACTGCAGCACTCAATGCACCTTCCCTTACTGCAGCACTCCTCTCTTTACACCTCACCGCAGCAATCAATGCTTCTTCCCTTACTGCAGCACTCCTCTTTACACCTCACCGCAGCAATCAATGCTCCTTCCCGTACTGCAGCACTCCTCTCTTTACACCTCACCTCACTGCAGCACTCAATCCACCTTCCCTTACTGCAGCACTCCTCTCTATACACCTCACCTCACTGCAGCACTCAATGCACCTTCCCTTACTGCTGCACTCCTCTCTTTACACCTCACCGCAGCACTCAATGCTCCTTCCCTTACTGCAGCACTCCTCTCTTTACACCTCACTGCAGCACTCAGTGCTCCTTCCCTTACTGCAGCACTCCTCTCTTTACACCACTCCTCACTGCAGCATTCAATGCTCCTTCCCTTACTGCAGCACTCCTCTCTTTACACCTCACCTCACTGCAGCACTCCTCTCTTTACACCTCACCGCAATACTCAATGCTTCTTCCCTTACTGCTGCACTCCTCTTTACACCTCACCGCAGCACTCAGTGCTTCTTCCCGTACTGCAGCACTACTCTCTTTACACCTCACCGCAGCACTCAATGCTCCTTCCCTTACTGCAGCACTCCTCTTTATACCTCACCTCACTGCAGCACTCAATGCACCTTCCCTTACTGCAGCACTACTCTCTTTACACCTCACCTCACTGCAGCACTCAATGCTTCTTCCCTTACTGCAGCACTCCTCTCTTTACACCTCACCTCACTGCAGCACTCAATGCTCCTTCCCTTACTGCAGCACTCCTCTCTTTACACCTCCTTTCACCGCAGCACTCAATGCTCCTTCCCTTACTGCAGCACTCCTCTCTTTACACCTCACCGCAGCACTCAATGCTCCTTCCCTTACTGCAGCACTCCTCTTTACACCTCACCGCAGCACTCAATGCTCCTTCCCGTACTGCAGCACTCCTCTCTTTACACCTCACCTCACTGCAGCCCTCAATCCACCTTCCCTTACTGCAGCACTCCGCTCTATACTCCTCACCTCACTGCAGCACTCAATGCACCTTCCCTTACTGCAGCACTCCTCTCTTTACACCTCACCGCAGCACTCAATGCTCCTTCCCTTACTGCAGCACTCCTCTCTTTATACCTCACTGCAGCACTCAGTGCTTCTTCCCTTACTGCAGCACTCCTCTCTACACCTCACCTCACTGCAGCACTCCTCTCTTTACACCTCACCGCAATACTCAATGCTTCTTCCCTTACTGCTGCACTCCTCTTTACACCTCACCGCAGCACTCAGTGCTTCTTCCCGTACTGCAGCACTACTCTCTTTACACATCACCTCACTGCAGCACTCAATGCTCCTTCCCTTACTGCAGCACTCCTCTCTTTACACCTCACCGCAGCACTCAATGTTCCTTCCCATACTGCAGCACTCCTCTCTTTACACCTCACCTCACTGCAGCACTCAATCCACCTTCCCTTACTGCAGCACTCCTCTCTGTACACCTCACCTCACTGCAGCACTCAATGCACCTTCCCTTACTGCAGCACTCCTCTCTTTACACCTCACCGCAGCACTCAATGCTCCTTCCCTTACTGCAGCACTCCTCTCTTTACACCTCACCGCAGCACTCAATGCTCCTTCCCTTACTGCAGCACTCCTCTCTTTACACCACTCCTCACTGCAGCACTCCTCTCTTTACACCTCACTGCAGCACTCCTCTCTTTACACCTCACCGCAATACTCAATGCTTCTTCCCTTACTGCTGCACTCCTCTTTACACCTCACCGCAGCACTCAGTGCTTCTTCCCGTACTGCAGCACTACTCTCTTTACACCTCACCGCAGCACTCAATGCTCCTTCCCTTACTGCAGCACTCCTCTTTATACCTCACCTCACTGCAGCACTCAATGCACCTTCCCTTACTGCAGCACTACTCTCTTTACACCTCACCTCACTGCAGCACTCAATGCTCCTTCCCTTACTGCAGCACTCCTCTCTTTACACCTCACTGCAGCACTCAATGCTCCTTCCCTTACTGCAGCACTCCTCTCTTTACACCTCACCTCACTGCAGCACTCAATGCACCTTCCCTTACTGCATCACTCCTCTCTTTACACCTCACCTCACTGCAGCACTCAATGCACCTTCCCTTACTGCAGCACTCCTCTCTTTACACCTCACCTCACTGCAGCACTCAATGCACCTTCCCTTACTGCAGCACTCCTCTCTTTACACCTCACTGCAGCACTCAATGCTCCTTCCCTTACTGCAGCACTCCTCTCTTTACACCTCACCTCACTGCAGCACTCAATGCACCTTCCCTTACTGCATCACTCCTCTCTTTACACCTCACCTCACTGCAGCACTCAATGCACCTTCCCTTACTGCAGCACTCCTCTCTTTACACCTCACCTCACTGCAGCACTCAATGCACCTTCCCTTACTGCAGCACTCCTCTCTTTACACCTCACCTCACTGCAGCACTCAATGCAACTTCCCTTACTGCAGCACTCCTCTCTTTACACCTCCTTTCACCGCAGCACTCAATGCTTCTTCCCTTACTGCAGCACTCCTCTCTTTACACCTCACCACACTGCAGCACTCAATGCTCCTTCCCTTACTGCAGCACTCCTCTCTTTACACCTCACCGCATCACTCGATGCTTCTTCCCTTACTGCAGCACTCCTCTCTTTACACCTCACCTCACTGCAGCACTCAATGCTCCTTCCCTTACTGCAGCACTCCTCTTTTTACACCTCACCTCACTGCAGCACTCCTCTCTTTACACCTCACCGCAGCACTCAATGCTCCTTCCCTTACTGCAGCACTCCTCTCTTTACACCTCACCTCACTGCAGCACTCAATGCACCTTCCCTTACTGCAGCACTCCTCTCTTTACTCCTCACCTCACTGCAGCACTCCTCTCTTTACCTCACCTCACTGCAGCACTCAATGCTCCTTCCCTTACTGCAGCACTCCTCTCTTTACACCTCACCTCACTGCAGGACTCAGTGCACCTTCCCTTACTGCAGCACTCCTCTCTTTACACCTCACCTCACTGCAGCACTCCTCTCTTTACCTCACCTCACTGCAGAACTCCTCTCTTTACACCTCACCGCAGCACTCAATGCTCCTTCCCTTACTGCAGCACTCCTCTCTTTACACCTCCTTTAACCACAGCACTCAATGCTCTTTCCCTTACTGCAGCACTCCTCTCTTTACCTCACCTCACTGCAGCACTCAATGCACCTTCCCTTACTGCAGCACTACTCTCTTTACACCTCACCTCACTGCAGCACTCAATGCTCCTTCCCTTACTGCAGCACTCCTCTCTTTACACCACTCCTCACTGCAGCACTCCTCTCTTTACACCTCACCTCACTGCAGCACTCCTCTCTTTACACCTCACCGCAATACTCAATGCTTCTTCCCTTACTGCTGCACTCCTCTTTACACCTCACCGCAGCACTCAGTGCTTCTTCCCGTACTGCAGCACTACTCTCTTTACACCTCACCGCAGCACTCAATGCTCCTTCCCTTACTGCAGCACTACTCTCTTTACACCTCACCTCACTGCAGCACTCAATGCTCCTTCCCTTACTGCAGCACTCCTCTCTTTACACCTCACTGCAGCACTCAATGCTCCTTCCCTTACTGCAGCACTCCTCTCTTTACACCTCACCTCACTGCAGCACTCAATGCACCTTCCCTTACTGCATCACTCCTCTCTTTACACCTCACCTCACTGCAGCACTCAATGCACCTTCCCTTACTGCAGCACTCCTCTCTTTACACCTCACCTCACTGCAGCACTCAATGCACCTTCCCTTACTGCAGCACTCCTCTCTTTACACCTCACCTCACTGCAGCACTCAATGCACCTTCCATTACTGCAGCACTCCTCTCTTTACACCTCCTTTCACCGCAGCACTCAATGCTTCTTCCCTTACTGCAGCACTCCTCTCTTTACACCTCACCTCACTGCAGCACTCAATGCTCCTTCCCTTACTGCAGCACTCCTCTCTTTACACCTCACCTCACCGCATCACTCAATGCTTCTTCCCTTACTGCAGCACTCCTCTCTTTACACCTCACCTCACTGCAGCACTCAATGCTCCTTCCCTTACTGCAGCACTCCTCTGTTTACACCTCACCTCACTGCAGCACTCCTCTCTTTACACCTCACCGCAGCACTCAATGCTACTTCCCTTACTGCCGCACTCCTCTCTTTTCACCTCACCTCACTGCAGCACTCAATGCACCTTCCCTTACTGCAGCACTCCTTTCTTTACACCTCATCTCACTGCAGCACTCCTCTCTTTACCTCACCTCACTGCAGCACTCAATGCTCCTTCCCTTACTGCAGCACTCCCCTCTTTACACCTCACCTCACTGCAGCACTCAGTGCACCTTCCCTTACTGCAGCACTCCTCTCTTTACACCTCACCTCACTGCAGCACTCCTCTCTTTTCCTCACCTCACTGCAGCACTCAATGCTCCTTCCCTTACTGCAGCACTCCTCTCTTTACACCTCCTTTCACCGCAGCACTCAATGCTCCTTCCCTTACTGCAGCCCTCCTCTCTTTACCTCACCTCACTGCAGCACTCAATGCACCTTCCCTTGCTGCAGCACTACTCTCTTTACACCTCACCTCACTGCAGCACTCAATGCTCCTTCCCTTACTGCAGCACTCCTCTCTTTACACCTCACCTCACTGCATCACTCAATGCACCTTCCCTTACTGCATCACTCCTCTCTTTACACCTCACCTCACTGCAGCACTCAATGCTCTTTCCCTTACTGCAGCACTACTCTCTTCACAACTCACCTCACTGCAGCACTCAATGCTCCTTCCCTTACTGCAGCACTCCTCTCTTTACCTCACCTCACTGCAGCACTCAATGCACCTTCCCTTGCTGCAGCACTACTCTCTTTACACCTCACCTCACTGCAGCACTCAATGCTCCTTCCCTTACTGCAGCACTCCTCTCTTCACACCTCACCTCACTGCAGCACTCAATGCTCCTTCCCTTACTGCAGCACTCCTCTCTTTACACCTCACCTCACTGCATCACTCAATGCACCTTCCCTTACTGCATCACTCCTCTCTTTACACCTCACCTCACTGCAGCAGTCAATGCACCTTCCCTTACTGCAGCACTCCTCTCTTTACACCTCACCTTACTGCAGCACTCAATGCTCCTTCCCTTACTGCAGCACTCCTCTCTTTACACCTCCTTTCACTGCAGCACTCAATGCTCCTTCCCTTACTGCAGCACTCCTCTTTTTACACCTCACCGCAGTACTCAATGCTCCTTCCCTTACTGCAGCACTCCTCTCTTTACACCTCACCGCAGCATTCAATGCTCCTTCCCATACTGCAGCACTCCTCTCTTTACACCTCTCCTCACTGCAGCACTTAATCCACCTTCCCTTACTGCAGCACTCCTCTCTATACACCTCACCTCACTGCAGCACTCAATGCACCTTCCCGTACTGCAGCACTCCTCTCTTTACACCTCACCGCAGCACTCAATGCTCCTTCCCTTACTGCAGCACTCCTCTCTTTACACCTCACAGCAGCACTCAATGCTCCTTCCCTTACTGCAGCACTCCTCTCTTTACACCACTCCTCACTGCAGCATTCAATGCTCCTTCCCTTACTGCAGCACTCCTCTCTTTACACCTCACCTCACTGCAGCACTCCTCTCTTACACCTCACCTCACTGCAGCACTCCTCTCTTTACACCTCACCGCAATACTCAATGCTTCTTTCCTTACTGCTGCACTCCTCTTTACACCTCACCGCAGCACTCAATGCACCTTCCCTTACTGCAGCACTCCTCTCTTTACACCTCACCTTACTGCAGCACTCAATGCTCCTTCCCTTACTGCAGCACTCCTCTCTTTACACCTCCTTTCACTGCAGCACTCAATGCTCCTTCCCTTACTGCAGCACTCCTCTCTTTACACCTCACCGCAGCACTCAATGCTCCTTCCCTTACTGCAGCACTCCTCTCTTTACACCTCACCGCAGCACTCAATGCTCCTTCCCATACTGCAGCACTCCTCTCTTTACACCTCACCTCACTGCAGCACTCAATCCACCTTCCCTTACTGCAGCACTCCTCTCTATACACCTCACCTCACTGCAGCACTCAATGCACCTTCCCATACTGCAGCACTCCTCTCTTTACACCTCACCGCAGCACTCAATGCTCCTTCCCTTACTGCAGCACTCCTCTCTTTACACCTCACCGCAGCACTCAATGCTCCTTCCCTTACTGCAGCACTCCTCTCTTTACACCACTCCTCACTGCAGCATTCAATGCTCCTTCCCTTACTGCAGCACTCCTCTCCTTACACCTCACCTCACTGCAGCACTCCTCTCTTTACACCTCACCTCACTGCAGCACTCCTCTCTTTACACCTCACCGCAGCACTCAGTGCTTCTTCCCGTACTGCAGCACTACTCTCTTTACACCTCACCGCAGCACTCAATGCTCCTTCCCTTACTGCAGCACTCCTCTTTATACCTCACCTCACTGCAGCACTCAATGCTCCTTCCCATACTGCAGCACTCCTCTCTTTACACCTCACCTCACTGCAGCACTCAATCCACCTTCCCTTACTGCAGCACTCCTCTCTATACACCTCACCTCACTGCAGCACTCAATGCACCTTCCCTTACTGCTGCACTCCTCTTTACACCTCACCGCAGCACTCAATGCATCTTCCCTTACTGCAGCACTCCTCTCTTTACACCTCACCTTACTGCAGCACTCAATGCTCCTTCCCTTACTGCAGCACTCCTCTCTTTACACCTCCTTTCACCGCAGCACTCAATGCTCCTTCCCTTACTGCAGCACTCCTCTCTTTACACCTCACCGCAGCACTCAATGCTCCTTCCCATACTGCAGCACTCCTCTCTTTACACCTCACCTCACTGCAGCACTCAATCCACCTTCCCTTACTGCAGCACTCCTCTCTATACACCTCACCTCACTGCAGCACTCAATGCACCTTCCCTTACTGCAGCACTCCTCTCTTTACACCTCACCGCAGCACTCAATGCTCCTTCCCTTACTGCAGCACTCCTCTCTTTACACCTCACCTCACTGCATCACTCAATGCACCTTCCCTTACTGCATCACTCCTCTCTTTACACCTCACCTCACTGCAGCACTCAATGCTCTTTCCCTTACTGCAGCACTACTCTCTTCACAACTCACCTCACTCCAGCACTCAATGCTCCTTCCCTTACTGCAGCACTCCTCTCTTTACCTCACCTCACTGCAGAGACTCAATGCACCTTCCCTTGCTGCAGCACTACTCTCTTTACACCTCACCTCACTGCAGCACTCAATGCTCCTTCCCTTACTGCAGCACTCCTCTCTTCACACCTCACCTCACTGCAGCACTCAATGCTCCTTCCCTTACTGCAGCACTCCTCTCTTTACACCTCACCTCACTGCATCACTCAATGCACCTTCCCTTACTGCATCACTCCTCTCTTTACACCTCACCTCACTGCAGCAGTCAATGCACCTTCCCTTACTGCAGCACTCCTCTCTTTACAACTCACCTTACTGCAGCACTCAATGCTCCTTCCCTTACTGCAGCACTCCTCTCTTTACACCTCCTTTCACTGCAGCACTCAATGCTCCTTCCCTTACTGCAGCACTCCTCTCTTTACACCTCACCGCAGCACTCAATGCTCCTTCCCTTACTGCAGCACTCCTCTCTTTACACCTCACCGCAGCATTCAATGCTCCTTCCCATACTGCAGCACTCCTCTCTTTACACCTCACCTCACTGCAGCACTCAATCCACCTTCCCTTACTGCAGCACTCCTCTCTATACACCTCACCTCACTGCAGCACTCAATGCACCTTCCCTTACTGCAGCACTCCTCTCTTTACACCTCACCGCAGCACTCAATGCTCCTTCCCTTACTGCAGCACTCCTCTCTTTACACCTCACAGCAGCACTCAATGCTCCTTCCCTTACTGCAGCACTCCTCTCTTTACACCACTCCTCACTGCAGCATTCAATGCTCCTTCCCTTACTGCAGCACTCCTCTCTTTACACCTCACCTCACTGCAGCACTCCTCTCTTTACACCTCACCTCACTGCAGCACTCCTCTCTTTACACCTCACCGCAATACTCAATGCTTCTTCCCTTACTGCTGCACTCCTCTTTACACCTCACCGCAGCACTCAATGCACCTTCCCTTACTGCAGCACTCCTCTCTTTACACCTCACCTTACTGCAGCACTCAATGCACCTTCCCTTACTGCAGCACTCCTCTCTTTACTCCTCACCTCACTGCAGCACTCCTCTCTTTACCTCACCTCACTGCAGCACTCAATGCTCCTTCCCTTACTGCAGCACTCCTCTCTTTACACCTCACCTCACTGCAGGACTCAGTGCACCTTCCCTTACTGCAGCACTCCTCTCTTTACACCTCACCTCACTGCAGCACTCCTCTCTTTACCTCACCTCACTGCAGAACTCCTCTCTTTACACCTCACCGCAGCACTCAATGCTCCTTCCCTTACTGCAGCACTCCTCTCTTTACACCTCCTTTAACCACAGCACTCAATGCTCTTTCCCTTACTGCAGCACTCCTCTCTTTACCTCACCTCACTGCAGCACTCAATGCACCTTCCCTTACTGCAGCACTACTCTCTTTACACCTCACCTCACTGCAGCACTCAATGCTCCTTCCCTTACTGCAGCACTCCTCTCTTTACACCACTCCTCACTGCAGCACTCCTCTCTTTACACCTCACCTCACTGCAGCACTCCTCTCTTTACACCTCACCGCAATACTCAATGCTTCTTCCCTTACTGCTGCACTCCTCTTTACACCTCACCGCAGCACTCAGTGCTTCTTCCCGTACTGCAGCACTACTCTCTTTACACCTCACCGCAGCACTCAATGCTCCTTCCCTTACTGCAGCACTACTCTCTTTACACCTCACCTCACTGCAGCACTCAATGCTCCTTCCCTTACTGCAGCACTCCTCTCTTTACACCTCACTGCAGCACTCAATGCTCCTTCCCTTACTGCAGCACTCCTCTCTTTACACCTCACCTCACTGCAGCACTCAATGCACCTTCCCTTACTGCATCACTCCTCTCTTTACACCTCACCTCACTGCAGCACTCAATGCACCTTCCCTTACTGCAGCACTCCTCTCTTTACACCTCACCTCACTGCAGCACTCAATGCACCTTCCCTTACTGCAGCACTCCTCTCTTTACACCTCACCTCACTGCAGCACTCAATGCACCTTCCATTACTGCAGCACTCCTCTCTTTACACCTCCTTTCACCGCAGCACTCAATGCTTCTTCCCTTACTGCAGCACTCCTCTCTTTACACCTCACCTCACTGCAGCACTCAATGCTCCTTCCCTTACTGCAGCACTCCTCTTTTTACACCTCACCTCACCGCATCACTCAATGCTTCTTCCCTTACTGCAGCACTCCTCTCTTTACACCTCACCTCACTGCAGCACTCAATGCTCCTTCCCTTACTGCAGCACTCCTCTGTTTACACCTCACCTCACTGCAGCACTCCTCTCTTTACACCTCACCGCAGCACTCAATGCTACTTCCCTTACTGCCGCACTCCTCTCTTTTCACCTCACCTCACTGCAGCACTCAATGCACCTTCCCTTACTGCAGCACTCCTTTCTTTACACCTCATCTCACTGCAGCACTCCTCTCTTTACCTCACCTCACTGCAGCACTCAATGCTCCTTCCCTTACTGCAGCACTCCCCTCTTTACACCTCACCTCACTGCAGCACTCAGTGCACCTTCCCTTACTGCAGCACTCCTCTCTTTACACCTCACCTCACTGCAGCACTCCTCTCTTTTCCTCACCTCACTGCAGCACTCAATGCTCCTTCCCTTACTGCAGCACTCCTCTCTTTACACCTCCTTTCACCGCAGCACTCAATGCTCCTTCCCTTACTGCAGCACTCCTCTCTTTACCTCACCTCACTGCAGCACTCAATGCACCTTCCCTTGCTGCAGCACTACTCTCTTTACACCTCACCTCACTGCAGCACTCAATGCTCCTTCCCTTACTGCAGCACTCCTCTCTTTACACCTCACCTCACTGCATCACTCAATGCACCTTCCCTTACTGCATCACTCCTCTCTTTACACCTCACCTCACTGCAGCACTCAATGCTCTTTCCCTTACTGCAGCACTACTCTCTTCACAACTCACCTCACTGCAGCACTCAATGCTCCTTCCCTTACTGCAGCACTCCTCTCTTTACCTAACCTCACTGCAGCACTCAATGCACCTTCCCTTGCTGCAGCACTACTCTCTTTACACCTCACCTCACTGCAGCACTCAATGCTCCTTCCCTTACTGCAGCACTCCTCTCTTCACACCTCACCTCACTGCAGCACTCAATGCTCCTTCCCTTACTGCAGCACTCCTCTCTTTACACCTCACCTCACTGCATCACTCAATGCACCTTCCCTTACTGCATCACTCCTCTCTTTACACCTCACCTCACTGCAGCAGTCAATGCACCTTCCCTTACTGCAGCACTCCTCTCTTTACACCTCACCTTACTGCAGCACTCAATGCTCCTTCCCTTACTGCAGCACTCCTCTCTTTACACCTCCTTTCACTGCAGCACTCAATGCTCCTTCCCTTACTGCAGCACTCCTCTTTTTACACCTCACCGCAGTACTCAATGCTCCTTCCCTTACTGCAGCACTCCTCTCTTTACACCTCACCGCAGCATTCAATGCTCCTTCCCATACTGCAGCACTCCTCTCTTTACACCTCTCCTCACTGCAGCACTTAATCCACCTTCCCTTACTGCAGCACTCCTCTCTATACACCTCACCTCACTGCAGCACTCAATGCACCTTCCCGTACTGCAGCACTCCTCTCTTTACACCTCACCGCAGCACTCAATGCTCCTTCCCTTACTGCAGCACTCCTCTCTTTACACCTCACAGCAGCACTCAATGCTCCTTCCCTTACTGCAGCACTCCTCTCTTTACACCACTCCTCACTGCAGCATTCAATGCTCCTTCCCTTACTGCAGCACTCCTCTCTTTACACCTCACCTCACTGCAGCACTCCTCTCTTACACCTCACCTCACTGCAGCACTCCTCTCTTTACACCTCACCGCAATACTCAATGCTTCTTTCCTTACTGCTGCACTCCTCTTTACACCTCACCGCAGCACTCAATGCACCTTCCCTTACTGCAGCACTCCTCTCTTTACACCTCACCTTACTGCAGCACTCAATGCTCCTTCCCTTACTGCAGCACTCCTCTCTTTACACCTCCTTTCACTGCAGCACTCAATGCTCCTTCCCTTACTGCAGCACTCCTCTCTTTACACCTCACCGCAGCACTCAATGCTCCTTCCCTTACTGCAGCACTCCTCTCTTTACACCTCACCGCAGCACTCAATGCTCCTTCCCATACTGCAGCACTCCTCTCTTTACACCTCACCTCACTGCAGCACTCAATCCACCTTCCCTTACTGCAGCACTCCTCTCTATACACCTCACCTCACTGCAGCACTCAATGCACCTTCCCATACTGCAGCACTCCTCTCTTTACACCTCACCGCAGCACTCAATGCTCCTTCCCTTACTGCAGCACTCCTCTCTTTACACCTCACCGCAGCACTCAATGCTCCTTCCCTTACTGCAGCACTCCTCTCTTTACACCACTCCTCACTGCAGCATTCAATGCTCCTTCCCTTACTGCAGCACTCCTCTCCTTACACCTCACCTCACTGCAGCACTCCTCTCTTTACACCTCACCTCACTGCAGCACTCCTCTCTTTACACCTCACCGCAGCACTCAGTGCTTCTTCCCGTACTGCAGCACTACTCTCTTTACACCTCACCGCAGCACTCAATGCTCCTTCCCTTACTGCAGCACTCCTCTTTATACCTCACCTCACTGCAGCACTCAATGCTCCTTCCCATACTGCAGCACTCCTCTCTTTACACCTCACCTCACTGCAGCACTCATTCCACCTTCCCTTACTGCAGCACTCCTCTCTATACACCTCACCTCACTGCAGCACTCAATGCACCTTCCCTTACTGCTGCACTCCTCTTTACACCTCACCGCAGCACTCAATGCATCTTCCCTTACTGCAGCACTCCTCTCTTTACACCTCACCTTACTGCAGCACTCAATGCTCCTTCCCTTACTGCAGCACTCCTCTCTTTACACCTCCTTTCACCGCAGCACTCAATGCTCCTTCCCTTACTGCAGCACTCCTCTCTTTACACCTCACCGCAGCACTCAATGCTCCTTCCCATACTGCAGCACTCCTCTCTTTACACCTCACCTCACTGCAGCACTCAATCCACCTTCCCTTACTGCAGCACTCCTCTCTATACACCTCACCTCACTGCAGCACTCAATGCACCTTCCCTTACTGCAGCACTCCTCTCTTTACACCTCACCGCAGCACTCAATGCTCCTTCCCTTACTGCAGCACTCCTCTCTTTACACCTCACCTCACTGCATCACTCAATGCACCTTCCCTTACTGCATCACTCCTCTCTTTACACCTCACCTCACTGCAGCACTCAATGCTCTTTCCCTTACTGCAGCACTACTCTCTTCACAACTCACCTCACTCCAGCACTCAATGCTCCTTCCCTTACTGCAGCACTCCTCTCTTTACCTCACCTCACTGCAGAGACTCAATGCACCTTCCCTTGCTGCAGCACTACTCTCTTTACACCTCACCTCACTGCAGCACTCAATGCTCCTTCCCTTACTGCAGCACTCCTCTCTTCACACCTCACCTCACTGCAGCACTCAATGCTCCTTCCCTTACTGCAGCACTCCTCTCTTTACACCTCACCTCACTGCATCACTCAATGCACCTTCCCTTACTGCATCACTCCTCTCTTTACACCTCACCTCACTGCAGCAGTCAATGCACCTTCCCTTACTGCAGCACTCCTCTCTTTACAACTCACCTTACTGCAGCACTCAATGCTCCTTCCCTTACTGCAGCACTCCTCTCTTTACACCTCCTTTCACTGCAGCACTCAATGCTCCTTCCCTTACTGCAGCACTCCTCTCTTTACACCTCACCGCAGCACTCAATGCTCCTTCCCTTACTGCAGCACTCCTCTCTTTACACCTCACCGCAGCATTCAATGCTCCTTCCCATACTGCAGCACTCCTCTCTTTACACCTCACCTCACTGCAGCACTCAATCCACCTTCCCTTACTGCAGCACTCCTCTCTATACACCTCACCTCACTGCAGCACTCAATGCACCTTCCCTTACTGCAGCACTCCTCTCTTTACACCTCACCGCAGCACTCAATGCTCCTTCCCTTACTGCAGCACTCCTCTCTTTACACCTCACAGCAGCACTCAATGCTCCTTCCCTTACTGCAGCACTCCTCTCTTTACACCACTCCTCACTGCAGCATTCAATGCTCCTTCCCTTACTGCAGCACTCCTCTCTTTACACCTCACCTCACTGCAGCACTCCTCTCTTTACACCTCACCTCACTGCAGCACTCCTCTCTTTACACCTCACCGCAATACTCAATGCTTCTTCCCTTACTGCTGCACTCCTCTTTACACCTCACCGCAGCACTCAATGCACCTTCCCTTACTGCAGCACTCCTCTCTTTACACCTCACCTTACTGCAGCACTCAATGCTCCTTCCCTTACTGCAGCACTCCTCTCTTTACACCTCCTTTCACTGCAGCACTCAATGCTCCTACCCTTACTGCAGCACTCCTCTCTTTACACCTCACCGCAGCACTCAATGCTCATTCCCTTACTGCAGCACTCCTCTCTTTACACCTCACCGCAGCACTCAATGCTCCTTCCCATACTGCAGCACTCCTCTCTTTACACCTCACCTCACTGCAGCACTCAATCCACCTTCCCTTACTGCAGCACTCCTCTCTATACACCTCACCTCACTGCAGCACTCAATGCACCTTCCCTTACTGCAGCACTCCTCTCTATACACCTCACCTCACTGCAGCACTCAATGCACCTTCCCTTACTGCAGCACTCCTCTCTTTACACCTCACTGCAGCATTCAATGCTCCTTCCCTTACTGCAGCACTCCTCTCTTTACACCTCACCTCACTGCAGCACTCCTCTCTTTACACCTCACCTCACTGCAGCACTCCTCTCTTTACACCTCACCGCAGCACTCAGTGCTTCTTCCCGTACTGCAGCACTCCTCTCTTTACACCTCACCGCAGCACTCAATGCTCCTTCCCTTACTGCAGCACTCCTCTTTATACCTCACCTCACTGCAGCACTCAATGCTCCTTCCCATACTGCAGCACTCCTCTCTTTACACCTCACCTCACTGCAGCACTCAATCCACCTTCCCTTACTGCAGCACTCCTCTCTATACACCTCACCTCACTGCAGCACTCAATGCACCTTCCCTTACTGCTGCACTCCTCTTTACACCTCACCGCAGCACTCAATGCACCTTCCCTTACTGCAGCACTCCTCTCTTTACACCTCACCTTACTGCAGCACTCAATGCTCCTTCCCTTACTGCAGCACTCCTCTCTTTACACCTCCTTTCACCGCAGCACTCAATGCTCCTTCCCTTACTGCAGCACTCCTCTCTTTACACCTCACCGCAGCACTCAATGCTCCTTCCCATACTGCAGCACTCCTCTCTTTACACCTCACCTCACTGCAGCACTCAATCCACCTTCCCTTACTGCAGCACTCCTCTCTATACACCTCACCTCACTGCAGCACTCAATGCACCTTCCCTTACTGGAGCACTCCTCTCTTTACACCTCACCGCAGCACTCAATGCTCCTTCCCTTACTGCAGCACTCCACTCTTTACACCTCACCACAGCATTCAATGCTCCTTCCCTTACTGCAGCACTCCTCTCTTTACACCACTCCTCACTGCAGCATTCAATGCTCCTTCCCTTACTGCAGCACTCCTCTCTTTACACCTCACCTCACTGCAGCACTCCTCTCTTTACACCTCACCTCACTGCAGCACTCCTCTCTTTACACCTCACCGCAGCACTCAGTGCTTCTTCCCGTACTGCAGCACTACTCTCTTTACACCTCACCGCAGCACTCAATGCTCCTTCCCTTACTGCAGCACTCCTCTTTATACCTCACCTCACTGCAGCACTCAATGCACCTTCCCTTACTGCAGCACTACTCTCTTTACACCTCACCTCACTGCAGCACTCAATGCTCCTTCCCTTACTGCAGCACTCCTCTCTTTACACCTCACTGCAGCACTCAATGCTCCTTGCCTTACTGCAGCACTCCTCTCTTTACACCTCACCTCACTGCAGCACTCAATGCACCTTCCCTTACTGCATCACTCCTCTCTTTACACCTCACCTCACTGCAGCACTCAATGCACCTTCCCTTACTGCAGCACTCCTCTCTTTACACCTCACCTCACTGCAGCACTCAATGCACCTTCCCTTACTGCAGCACTCCTCTCTTTACACCTCCTTTCACCGCAGCACTCAATGCTTCTTCCCTTACTGCAGCACTCCTCTCTTTACACCTCACCTCCCTGCAGCACTCAATGCTCCTTCCCTTACTGCAGCACTCAATGCTCCTTCCCTTACTGCAGCACTCCTCCCTTTACACCTCACCTCACTGCAGCACTCAATGCACCTTCCCTTACTGCAGCACTCCTCTCTTTACACCTCACCTCACTGCAGCACTCAATGCACCTTCCCTTACTGCAGAACTCCTCTCTTTACACCTCCTTTCACCGCAGCACTCAATGCTTCTTCCCTTACTGCAGCACTCCTCTCTTTACACCTCACCTCACTGCAGCACTCAATGCTCCTTCCGTTACTGCAGCACTCCTCTCTTTACACCTCACCTCACCGCATCACTCAATGCTTCTTCCCTTACTGCAGCACTCCTCTCTTTACACCTCACCTCACTGCAGCACTCAATGCTCCTTCCCTTACTGCAGCACTCCTCTTTTTACACCTCACCTCACTGCAGCTCTCCTCTCTTTACACCTCACCGCAGCACTCAATGCTCCTTCCCTTACTGCAGCACTCCTCTCTTTACACCTCACCTCACTGCAGCACTCAATGCACCTTCCCTTACTGCAGCACTCCTCTCTTTACACCTCACCTCACTGCAGCACTCCTCTCTTTACCTCACCTCACTGCAGCACTCAATGCTCCTTCCCTTACTGCAGCACTCCTCTCTTTTCACCTCACCTCACTGCAGCACTCAGTGCACCTTCCCTTACTGCAGCACTCCTCTCTTTACACCTCACCTCACTGCAGCACTCCTCTCTTTACCTCACCTCACTGCAGCACTCCTCTCTTTACACCTCACCGCAGCACTCATTGCTCCTTCCCTTACTGCAGCACTCCTCTCTTTACACCTCCTTTCACCGCAGCACTCAATGCTCCTTCCCTTACTGCAGCACTCCTCTCTTTACACCTCTTTTCACCGCAGCACTCAATGCACCTTCCCTTACTGCAGCACTCCTCTCTTTACCTCACCTCACTGCAGCACTCAATGCTCCTTCCCTTACTGCAGCACTCCTCTCTTTACACCTCCTTTCACTGCAGCACTCAATGCACCTTCCCTTACTGCAGCACTCCTCTCTTTACACCTCACCTCACTGCAGCACTCCTCTCTTTATACCTCACCTCACTGCAGCACTCAATGCTCCTTCCCTTACTGCAGCACTCCTCTCTTTACGTCACCTCACTGCAGCACTCAATGCTCCTTCCCTTACTGCAGCACTCCTCTCTTTACACCTCACCGCAGCACTCAATGCTCCTTCCCTTACTGCAGCACTCCTCTCTTTACACCTCACAGCAGCACTTGCCACCCCTCACACCTCCCATCTCTTCTCCATGGTCCTTACCTCTCCACAGCACACACCTCCCCTTTATTTATGTATTTACATTTTCTGTACTCTGCAGGTAAAAGGTGGTATGAATTTGTGGTCAAGGGTAGGTTTGATAATTTTGGACGAACATACGACCCCCGTACTGTTGAAAAAAGTTAAAACACTTTTGTTTCTTCAACATTTAAAACATCTGCCCAGTGTGAGCAATACTCTTTGTAATGCAGTTGGATGTTTTTACAAATAAAACAAATATGTAGTGTCTCATTTGGTACAATCATTTTTATTTTTAAAGGTGTTGACATGCACTTACTGTAACTTGTAATGTAGTTTAAAGGCAGAATTGTAATACCAGCAATGTGTATGTAACAACTTTAGGCAGCTGTTATTTGGCACCTCCCAACAGCTCATCAATCCTATGGACCTCTGCTCCTGTATTTAATGCAGTAAAGAGGAAGCAGGGGCGTATCTATAATGGGTGCACCCATAGGTAATTATACTTACCTCTCCACCGATTCCAGAAGTTCTACTCTGCAGCACCAGGGCGGCGCTGTAGAGCAGCAAACACTCACTGGGAAAATGGCGACAACATTCAAAGATGTCCCCAGAAAGTAGGCGCGGGCACCGTTTTCCCGGAGATCCGCACATGCGCTGTAGATTCTGGCATGAAGCCAGAATCTACAGCACTCAGTGCCGCTGAGCCGCCGTCAGAGAGGAGGGGGCTCAAACGGAGGCTGCACGTGGTCCCCCTCCTCTCAAAACACCCCTGGGAGGAAGCCAAATTATAGCTGGATCAATCATGCTGAGAGGGGAAGAAGTTAAATGCAGCAGAGGTCTACAGTCCACTGTAACACCTTGCAACCAGAGGCAGTTTAAGACGACATGGGGTCCTATTTATTTATTAACAGTTTCTTATATAGCGCAGCAAATTCCGTTGCGCTTTACAATTTGAATCAACATTAACATTTTACTGGGTTGTAAAAGACATACATACATGACATACGTAAGACACATTCATAAGGGTAAGAGGGCCCTGCTCATAAGCTTACAATCTGTAGGGAAATAGGTGTTGATACACAAGGATAGGTGCTATATATTGCAAATTGGTCCAGCCCGATTGCAGATGTTCTTGGTGGGCTGTATGATCCAATCACACTGGAAAGTTGGCCTAGGGTTAGAAGGAATTAAAATTGAAGAAGGAGAAGATGTGATGGGTGTTTACTATAAGAAGAGAGTTAGATATGGAAGCTATAAAAGGTTATGTGGGCGGTTCTGGAATCTCATAAGCTTGTCTGAAGAAGTGAGTTTTTAGAGAATGCTTGAATGTTTGGAAACTAGTGGAAAGTCTTATGGTGCATGGTAATGCATTCCACAGGGTTGGTGAAGCCCGAAAAAAGTCCTGTAACCGTGCATGGGAACAAGTAATGCGCGGGGATGAGAGACGCAGATCTTGTGGAGAGCGTAGATGTCGGGTTGGAAGATATTTTGAGATAAGTGAAGAGATGTATGTTGGTGTGGTTTGGTTAATAGCTTTATGCGTGAGTGTAAGTTTTAAATTGAATACGGTAGAAGACCGGCAGCCAATGGAGGGACTGACAGAGTGGATCAGCAGACACTGAACGTTTGGTGAGAAAGATCAACCTCGCAGCTGCATTCAAAATGGATTGTAGTGGGGAGAGCCTGTTTTTGGGAAGACCAATAAGCAGACTATTGCAATAATCAATGTGGGAAATAATGAGTGCATGTATTAGAGTTTTTGCAGTGTCTTGCGTAAGATATGGTCGAATTTTGGATATGTTTTTTAGATGTATGTAACAGGATTTCGAGACAGATTGAATGTGGGGAACAAAAGACAGTTCAGAGTCAAGGATGACACCTAGGCAGCGAGCTTGTGGGGTGGGGTGGGGTTGATTGTCGAGTTGTCAACAGTGATAGAGATATCAGGTTGGTAACTACAATTGGCTGGTGGAAATATAATTAATTCTGTTTTGGATATATTAAGTTTGAGGTGGCGAGATGACATCCAAGATGAAATGGCAGAGGGACAGTCAGTGACACGGACCAGCATGGATGGTGACAAATCTGGGGAGTATAAGTAAATTTGAGTATCGTCCGCATACAGATGATACTGAAAACCAAAAGAGCTAATTAGCTTGCCAAGAGAGGTGGTATAGATTGAGAAAAGCAGAGGACCTAATACTGAGCCTTGTGGTACTCCCATTGATAGAGGTAGCGAAGTGGAGGTAGAATCAGAGAAGTGAACAGTGTAGGAGCGATTAGATAGGTAGGATGAGAACCAAGAAAGGGCTGTGTCTTGAAGACCTAGGGATTGTAGTGTTTGTATGAGGAGAGAGTGGTCAACAGTGTCAAAGGCAGCAGAGAGATCTAGAAGAATTAGAAGTGAATAATGGCCTTTAGCCTTGGCAGTGACCAGATCATTTACTACCTTAGTCAGTGCTGTCTCTGTGGAGTGTTGGGAACGAAAGCCAGACTGAAGTGGGTCTAATAAGTTGTGGGTGTTAAGAAAGTGTGTGAGGCGAGTGTAGGCAAGTCTCTCCAGTAGCTTGGAGGGGCAAGGTAGCTGGGAGATAGGACGGTAATTTGAGAGAGTGTTAGGGTCAGAATTTTGTTTTTTCAAAATAGGAGTGATCACTGCATGCTTGAATAGTGATGGAAATATACCAGTAGAGAAAGAGAGATTACAGATTTTAGTTAAGTGTGGGATGAGCACAGGAGACAGAGCTTTACTGATTTGTGAGGGCATAGGATCAAGAGGAGAGGTAGTAGAGTTGGAGGATGAGAAGAATGTAGATACTTCATCTTCATTAGTGGGGTCAAATGATGAGAACATGTCACTGGGTTCAGGTAGTGAATTGAACAAGTGCCTGGCTGAGGAAGTGTATACCATTTCATTTTGGATATTATCTATCTTGTTCTTGAAATAGGTAGCAAGATCTTGTGCACTGATAGTAGCAGGCGGGTTGGGTGACGGAGGGGTAAGTAGTGATTTAAATGTATTAAAAAGTCGCCTGGGGTTAGAGGCTTGGGCAGAGATGACAGATTGGAAATATATCTGTTTGGCATTATCCAGTGCATTACGATAAGAGTGGTAGATAGTCTTATATGTGAGGAAGTCACTTGGAGTATGAGACTTTCGCCACTGACGTTCTACTTTACGTGAGAGTTTTTGTACGGGTCTTGTGAATTTGGAATGCCATGGTTGACGTCTAAGTCTACGCGGAATGTGATGGGTTGCTGGAGCTACTTCATCAAGGGCTAGTTCTAGGGTCTGGTTCATGTGTGATACAGCAGTCTCAGGAGAAGTGAAATTAGAAATAGGTAAGAGTGATTGCTGCAGAGAGGTGGATAGTTGTTCAAAAGTAATAGCATTAATATCTCTGCGGGTTTTAGGAGGTTTGGTTGATTTGCTTGGCATTGAGGTTAACGTAATGGAGGAGAGTGTGCAGGCGATAAGGTTATGATCTGAGAGCGGGAAAGGAGAATTAGTGAAATCAGAAACTGAGCATAGTCTGGTAAATACAAGATCAAGGCAGTGGCCATCTTGATGAGTAGAGGAGTCAGTCCATTGGGAGAGGCCAAGAGAGGATGTTAAGGAGAGAAGTTTGTAGGCATGAGGGGATTGTGGACTGTCAATGGGGATATTGAAATCACCCATGATGATGGTGGAGATGTCAGAGGATAGGAAGTGAGGGAGCCAGGCAGAAAAATGTTCCAGAAATTGATTGGGTGGTCCAGGTGGGCGATAGATAGCAGCAATGCGCAGTGAGAAAGGAGTGAAAGTCCTAATAGAATGTACTTCAAATTATGTAAATGTAAGGGACTGTACATGTGGAATAACTGTGTATGTAAAAGATTGGGACAGTAGCATTCCTACTCCACCTCCTTTACTATTACCAGGCCTGGAGGTGTGTGTGAAGTGTAGGCCACCATGTGAGAGTGCTGCAGGGGACACAGTGTCTGTTTGCGTGAGCCATGTTTCTGTTAATGCCAGAAGATTGAGGTGATTTGAAATAAAGAGGTCATGGATGGATGTTAGCTTGTTACAGACAGAGCGTGCATTCCATAAGGCACATTTCAGTGTTTTGGAGGGTGATGGGAGGCTCGTGATGTGTCTGAGGTTAGCTGGATTTATATTGCGTTGTGAGTAGGGCATGTGTGTAGGGCCTGGATTTGGTGATATGTCACCAGCTAATAGAAGTTGAAGGAGAGATATATAAATATAGTTGTGGGTTTTGTATGAAAGTTTTTTATGGCGACAGGTTGTGGATGTTATTGTCAATTTATAAAGATAATTAAATAGCTCATGTGTGTTCATAAGAGGGGAGTAGATTATTGAGGCTGCAATGTGCACATAGGGGTGAGCTGCAGGGAGAGTGAAGGATGTAATAGCCCTAGAGAACACGCCATGGAGTGAAATAAGAATGAATAATATTTGGTACATGATGATTTAGAATACAAAATGCATATAGTTACATTTAGAAATTACCTGCTTCTTGATGTTGTTCAATATTTGTTCAACTGTTTTTTAACTGTTCATTTTGGATACTTTGTGCATAAGATGCACAGCTCAAATTCGAGCACAGCTCTCTTAGATCTAACTAGTAAGATATACTGTGGCTGATTAACATAGGCTACATCTGAGACATGTCCAGCTGACCTAAGGTGTTAAATTGCCTTGTATTTGACTATGTAAACAACAGCCTAGTATGCCATCATAAACTATGCTTCACTGACAACATCACAAACAAGGTAATGGCTATTGCAACAATTTAAGATATCACATACATTTAAATTTGTTGAATGCATAAAGTTCAGAGTATGAAGATTGCAGGAGGGTGGAAATCACATACATTTAAATTTGTTGAATGCATAAAGTTCAGAGTATGAAGATTGCAGGAGGGTGGATATCACATACATTTAAATTTGTTGAATGCATAAAGTTCAGAGTATGAAGATTGCAGGAGGGTGGATATCACATACATTTAAATTTGTTGAATGCATAAAGCTATTGGTCTGGGCCCTCCAGCTGGTCATGCTTCTAGTTGGCAAGATTCAGCTGCGGGCGGCTCTGTGACCATCCAGTCAGCGGTGGACCTGTTTGGAAATGAAGGCCTGGGGCTGAAGTCCTATGAGCACCATTGTCAGTTAGGTGTCAGAGAAGCATGTGCTGAGCTCTTCCAATCAGAACTCTGCACTAGCTCCTCCTTCCCCTATACTGAGCCAGAGTGTCTGAGGGTAATCTCCCTTCCCTACTAATGGCTGGACCTCCTGCCAGGCACAGATTAAAGTTTTGGGGGACCCGGGACACTTAAGACAGGGGGGGGACTTTAGATCTAAAATGAAAAAGCATAGTGCCATCATTCAGGAAAGAGCGTTAAAATTAAGAGGTACATTTTCAGTGCTACATACATTTTCTACCACAAGGATATAAACACAAGGTCAGTGTAGTCATGTCAGGAAACCTACAGTATCTTCATGAAATATTGATGTATGCCCAATTTCTCATCCCATATTCTGCAATGTGTATGTCCACCTCCCCCCATGTTATGAAATGTATACCCACATTCCCCCACCCCATATTCTAAAGTATATTCCCACCTTCCCCCCATATATTCTACGGTGTATATGCCCACCTTCCCCCCAGATTCTACTGTATATGTCCACCTTCCCCCCATATTCTACAGTGTATGCCCACCTTCTCCCCCCATGTTATGAAATGTATACCCACCTTCCCCCACCCCATATTCTAAAGTATATTCCCACCATATTCTAGAGTGAATGACCACTTTCCCCATATTCTACAGTATATGCCCACCTTCCTCCCCCCCATATTCTACAGTGTATATGCCCACCTTTCACCCATATTCAATACTGTGTATACCCACCTTCTGCCCCAAATATTATATCTATACCCACGTTCTCCCACCCCATGTTCTACAGTGTATGCCCACCTTCCCCCCATATTCTGTACTGTGTATGCCCACCTTCTCGCCCCCCAAATGTTATAATATGTATACCAACTTTTCCTACTCTGTATTCTAGAGAACTGGTTAATAACCCGACCGCGGGGATTCTAGTGGTCAGAATGCCGACCACGGAATCCCACCACTAGTTAGAATACCAGTGTCGGCATCCTGACTGACCAACAGGTGTCTGTATTCTAACCCTGTCAGGATACCAGCATCGGTATTTTGATCGCCGGGATCCAGAGCGTCAGCATCTCGTACCCATCCCATTCTACAGTGTGTATGCCCACTTTCCCCCATATTCTACAGTGTGTATGCCCACTTTCCCCCATATTCTACAGTGTATACCCACCTTCCTGCCATAATCTAGTGTGTATGCCCACTTTCCCCCATATTCTAGTGTGTATGCCCACCTTCCCCCTCATATTCTACAGTGTGTATGCCCATTGTACACCCATATTCTACAGTGTGTATGCCCACTTTCCCCCATATTCTAGTGTGTATGCCCACCGGACCCCCATATTCTACAGTGTGTATGCCCACTTCCCCCCCATATTCTAGTGTGTAAGCCCACCTTCCCCCCATATTCTACAATGTGTATGCCCAACATATTCTACAGTGTATGCCCACCTTCCATATTCTACAGTGTATGCCCACTTTCCCCCATATTCTAGTGTGTATGCCCACCGGACCCACATATTCTACAGTGTATGCCCACCTTCCATATTCTACAGTGTGTATGCCCACCTTCCCCAATATTCCCTTCATTGTCATCACTTCACAATGTATAAAAAAAAATACAAATGCTGTGGGCAGGGTACTTACTATTCACTGTGCAGACTCCCTGTTACTTACATTCGCTCCTTCTTTACTGTGCAGGCTCCCTGTTACTTACATTTGCTCCTTCTTTACTGTGCAGGCTCCCTGTTACTTACATTCGCTCCTTCTTTACTGTGCAGGCTCCCTGTTACTGACATTCGCTCCTTCTTTACTGTGCAGGCTCCCTGTTACTTACATTCGCACCCTCTGGCTGCTGGTATGCGAGCCTTGATTGGCTCGCGGCCGGAATCAGACTCAAAATGCCTCAGGACTCCACTGATTGGCCACCGGTCAAAGTTACAGACGACGCTGGGACAGTGATAGTCCCAGTGTCAGGTGCTGAAGTTAAGTGCCGGTCTGACATACCGTTTCATACCGGAACACTTTGGGCACTGATTCTGTGTTCTCTTTGTTCCCATGTAGAAATCTGACATGGTCTCCCATATAGCCTTCATTTCTGCTTATTGCAGACAAATGCTATCTCAGTTACCTCATTTGTTTATATAAAAACTGAGACTTGCTGTCAGCTGTTCTGTACATGTTAAAACTTATACATTTTAAACCTATTGCTAGAACAATGTATATTGCTAGAACAATGTATATAGTGGTTGCTAGAACAATGTATATAGTGGTTTAACCTATACATATCTCCGTAGTTAATCACACCTGCAGCGAAATTAAACACTAATCTCTACATACTTTTTAATACATCATTTAACATACTTTTAGCTACAATATCAAACAAAATGGCTGCTGCATCAGACGCACACTTGCTTACTTTAGAGAGAAAAGGAAGGCCTTATCCTCTCTAGGCTTTGGGCCATTCGACAAATGCAGCTTTCCGCAGCTTGCACAACAAATATATATATTCTCAATTATTATCTATATGCTCTAAATTGCAGTGCAGGAAAATAAAGTAAGATAAGCATGCATATATTTGTCAAATTGCTGAAGGAATATGTACATCTACATATCCCTGTTTTATCAGTTCCATTCTCTGAACATACTTCATAATTCCGAAGAAAGTTCAGATCTCTCATAAATTGCATTGTTTGCTTTCTTCTTAACACATTGGAAAACCTTCTTGAGGCATTTCACTAATATATAGAAAATCAACATTATCATGACAAAAAATATTAACCTTCCGAATGTGTGCATAATATTGCTTAACCAATTTCCAACCCATGCGAGCCAGGTACTGGGGTTCAACCAGGTGAACCAACTGTCGGGAATCCCACCATCTCATTTATATCGTTCAGCAAATTCATTTTTTACTTGAGCAACTTCATTCAACCTTTCTTTTATTATTTCTTCAGCATCAGAAGAATTTGTGATGTATGTGCAACACTTTAACCCATATACTGTTTGTAATGTGACACAATATCCTGAAGTCGCAGCTGTAAGATAATCTGTGCTGCATTAATTCAGTGTTTTATTGCTTGAAGCTCTTACTACAAATCCAAAAGTACTGTTGTATATATGTCCGAGATATGGTTTATTAATTATCTTAGTTCCTATATCATTCTTTGAGTTATTCCCCATGTACCAAATGTTATTATGTTACCAGATCCCAAACCAACCTTATAACCTTGGGACAGTGTAAAGATGTGTTTGTACTTCTCATATCCAATTTGTAGTTCTATTTTTTTTTACCATTCTTACTCTTTTCGGGAGTGATTCTTGCATACCGTATATGTTTCTTTTAGATCCTCATGTTGTATTACCACTGCATCTGGTAGTAATGTTCCTATTAAACATTCCAAAGGAATTTAAAAATAAAAATTTATAAACCCTATGTCCGCACACATGTAACCCCTGTGGTATTGTCATGGCTTATCAGACGGGTGCAGATGTATGAAGCTCTGGAAAGTGATAAAGTGCAGAGTGATAACCGTCCAGCCACTCAGCTCCCTACTGTCATGTTAAAGGCTGTGTTTGAAAAATGTCAGTTGGTAGCTGATTGGCTGGTCGTTTATCACTCTCCACTTTATCACTTCCCAGAGCTTCATACATCTGCCCCAATGTGTTAGAAAAAGCATTATAAGGAACATTACAACGGGTACCCTTTTCATCCACGCTTTCTTCTTGCACATTCTGCAATACGATGACTGTATGTTTTATTGTACCCCTACATTCCTTCTGTCATTACACAGTTTATTAATGCACTTACACATTTTTTCTTATTAGGTTTCGTGTATTTAATGATCTCCAACAGATTCCCAAACAAGTTTAATTCTGAAAGGTCCTCTCTGTAAGATTGTGTTACAAATACTGGTTCCCAAATAAGTACCTTCAACTCCTGTACCATTTTGCTGAGACACATGATGTTGCCCTGATCATACCTTGAATACCTTGTTAATTTTAAACGTAGGGAACCTGTGACATTATAAGGTTCAAGTGTGTGAGTTCCACATAGTGAGTGAATTATTGTTTGATTTGAGTGCAATGGGATAACCATTAACACAACATTCCTTGAATGACATGGTGGGCGGGCTGGGGGCATGGCTGCCCAGACAGAGGTGTTCCCATGGGAACACCTACCATCTGGGGCCGGCCCCACTGACATCACAAGTGATGTCAGTGGGAGTGCTTTCGGCTCTATTAGAGCCGAAAGCACTCTGGGGCTTGCGGCAATGAGACCCTACCACAAGGGTCTCATCGCAATCCCGATGGTCGCGATGGTCTTGACCATCGCGACCATCTTCCTGGCAGCTCGCTATAGCTGTGGGTGGTCACCCACAGCTATGCGAGCGGCCAGGAGGCCGCTCTAAAAAAAACAGAAGGCCGGCCCTGATTCAGAGCGAGCGCTCTGTCAGAGCGTCCGGCTCTGAATCAGGCCCTTAGATCACAATATTCATATATACATTTTGGAATTGGGGTCAAACCTCCACACCTTTTCCTCACCGTAATGGCTCTTCTTTTCTGATACTTCGCCAGATGTATCTTATCTCCATTCCCGGTATGAGTCCTTATTTACCTGTATTTTGTTACTTTTTATATATTTCTTTTTCAAACCTTCTAATTATTTTTTATATATGGGCTAATAAGGATTTTTCACCTTGGTCTTCTGACCATCGTCTGATCCATTCCTATACCTGGGAGTACCAGTAGTAAAATGAGTGTGTGCATCTTTTATGGCTCTTAATGTGATTAATACCCTATCCTTTATAATCATGGATTTCAAAACAGGAGTGGAGTCTACCATTATGGACCCGGCAGTACCCCTAGGATAACTCTTCACACCGTCCTCGTCAGCCACCAGTCCTTGACAGCCTCATTCTCTGGAAATAATAAAAAGTTTAAAAATGCAACGAAAATAACTGCCCCAACCAATGGATACACAAAGACTTGGGGAGAAAAAGGAGGGAAGAGCTGTAGGGGCAGGGGAGGAAGAAGTAGGAAAGAGCTTTGAGGGCAGGGGAAGAAGAAGGAGGAAAGAGTTGTGAGGGTGAGGGAGAAGGAGGAAAGAGCTGTGAGGGCAGGGGTAGGAAGATGGAGGAAAGCTGTGATGGCAGGGGTAGGAAGGAGGAAAGCTGTGAGGGCAGGGGAGGAAGATGGAGGAAAGAGCTGTGATGGCTGAGGGAGAAGGAGGAGGAAAGCTGTGAGGGCGGGGAGGAAAAAGAAGGAAAGCTGTGAGGACAGGGGAGGAAGAAGACGGAAAGAGCTGTGAGGACAGGGGAGGAAGAAGAAGGAAAGAGCGGTGAGGACAGGGGAGGAAGAAGGAGGAAAGAGCTGTGAGGGCAGGGGAGGAAAGAGCTGTGAGGGCCGAGGGAGAAGGAGGAAAGAGCTTTGAGGGCAGGGGAGGAAGGAGGAAAGAGCTGTGAGGACAGGGGAGAAAGAAGGAGGAGAGCTTTAAGGGTAGGAGGTGCCATTGGCTGACTGCCATCCTGCACTGTAGGTGTCATTGTGTAGCTTCTTATTGCCACACTGTGAGAGATTACAATTGTTTGACTCTATTTTTGGCCAATTTGGATAAAATAATTGTTGCTTTAAAAGCTTCTTAAACAGACAGATTAAATGTGCCAGACATTGGGAAAGGTTCTGGTGACCATTTTGGATATTTCACATCATTTAAAAAAAAAATTCACACTCTCATCACCATACTTGTCTTTCATAATCACATACATACTTGTCATTCGTAATCACAAATGCATTTTTTTATTTTTTTTCTCTGCTGCAAAATAAAACTTTTTTCAAACAGGCAATCTCCTGACCTTGAAATGGGAACACTCTCTCCAGTCTCCAAGAAGTTTTACACTTGCAATGAGAAACATAACACTCTTTCTAAGCATGAGTTTGTTAGTGGGATACTATACAATTTGTGGTAACCTACCCATGTATCATTTACCGTTTCACCAAACCAATTCCTTCACCTTCATTCAAACAACCCTTACCATATCTGTGCTTCACTCACCACGTCCCTTCATATCTGTAGCTTTATTGCAGGCTACAGTCAGCTACCTCAGCACATTCAAATCACTTGCTCATACCCTCTATATCACTTACATAAATCCTCTTTGATCCCATACAGTGTTGTCTTTTAAAAAAAACAAATGGTATTAACTTTTTTTTTACTTTAAAATTGTGACAGGTCTGTCAAAATGAAAACTCCCCAAAAAACTCTCTGTTATCTGTCTTCCGTATACACACCTTTCATAAAAGATATTAAAGAAATCCCAAAACACCTATATCACCAATGCCTATCACCCCAACCACTAAATACTTACTTAATAGCAACAAAGAAACCGTAAACATATTTCTGTCACAAAAAAAAACAATATTTCAATTTACTTTCACTATTTAGTGGAAAAACAAAATCAGCCTCCAACAATGTAATTGAACTTAAAACATCAGAGTCCAATCCCTCAAATTCTGGAATAAAAAACTCAAAGTTACATATATCATAAAATATCACAGAAACTGATCTATTATTAGACTGTCCACTAGATCTAACACAGCAAAATACAAACTAAAACACATCTACCTTGACCACCCAATCAGGGGTTTCCACCAAAGGAATGGAAGGGGAAGGAGGGAAGATGAGAGAAAGTATGTGCAACCTTATTTTGATGGATCACTCACATGTGTTACATACACTATCTAAGGCTTTATAGCGTGTGTTTTCACTAGTGACACATACCCTATTCTAATCCTAACTCCGAGGGGCAGCCAGAAGCAATACCCGGGTAGGATTCTTACCAGAAGCTACGGCTGTGTTCCCAAGTGTAATATGTCATCTCTATTGTATGGGTCTTATGGACGGAATGACAACACTGTGCGAGTATTCATATCCTACAGCTTATAATACATGAGTAATACAGAAATGACATATTGTACACAAGCCATGAATAATAACAGGAATTGCTCTGTATGATTAAATGGACATTACAGGACTATTATGTCCAGGATGTTACTCTCATCTTTAATGTAAGGACCATATTATACCAAAGAGAAAAAGCCAGGACAGCTATTCCTCATGGATGGCTCCTAATACGTACAGACCCCACCTGATGGAAAATGCCAGGATACTGCACATCTCTGAGCGTTGGATGTATGATCTGTTATCTATATACAGGTACACAGCACAGCGTCACTGCACCAGGATGCCGGGAGCCTCACATCATTACTCTCTTCTGTTACCTAGCTGCATCCATGTCAGTCTTGTCTGATCATAGTTGTAATGGAGTTATATGAGCTAAAATACTCTGTGCTGCTGCTACCATTCTTTTAGTTACATATTTCCAGCACCACCCACCTTATCTGCTGCTTGTGTGTCTGCCCCCAGGTTTGCAGGATACAGCAGCTGCTCATTTTATAATCTGCTTTTCTTGCATTCACACAATATTTAAGTAAACTATAGTATTAAATATTCAATAAATAACATTCCAAGTGATACTAGAAAAGGAAACTATTCTTTTTTTTAATTGAGACATGACACAAAGATACAAGTCATTTCATAGCTTATGCTGGGCATACACTGCCAGATAAAATGTCTGTCAGACCGACAGACATTTTATCTGGCTGGCTGCCAGCCGCAGATGTCCGCGGCATACACTGTGAAAGAAATCTCACAGTGTATAGCCCGACATCCGCGCTCCGCCCCCGGGGGAGGAGACATTTCCCTGTTCCTTCCGTAGGAAGGAACACAGGAAATGTCTGTCTGTCGGCCGCGCTGGGCATACACTGCCCGATGCGGCCGACAGTTTCCCGGGTAAATATCGCATCGGACGGGCATGCTGGACAATCCAGCATGCCCGACCGAGCAATATTTAACCCTCGGTCGCCCGCATACACGCTGCAATTATCGCGGCGATCCGCCGATATCGGGCGGATCGTCCCGATAATTGCAGAGTGTATGGCCAGCATTAGACATTGGTATACAATTGGTGTTATAAACAATATGCATCCAATATTAAATAAAGAAAATCCATGTATATGTCTATACAATACAGATTAAGGTTATAAAGGAAGAAAGTGGTAAGTAATAACAAGGAATATTAAATAAGCACAGTGACAAAGTTTACAATAAAGTACCAAAGTATCTGCTCCAACTGCTTTTCTGACATTTTCCAATTCCAAACGAATGTGTCCGTCTCTGGAGTGGTCACCAGAGAGGGTCAGACAGAAACTGGACAAACAGTAACGGGAAATCAAACCAAACAACTAACAGTGAGAAACCGCTCTGTAACACTAATTGTGCAGCGTTTGAATAATAGGCAATGGCCCTTATCATAGCAAAATATATTATGTTCCAGAATAAAGTGAAATTATATATATAATATATATATATAATATATATATATATATATATATATATTCCACAGTTTTCTGTGCTACAGTAACATAGATAAAGCACACTGACTTGTGATCTAACTGTTGCTAATTTTATGCATCCAATCTACTGTAACTGCATCAAATAAAACCTAACAACAACATATAAACAGAATACAGGAGATACAAAACTTACATCAGGTTGAACATGGAAGAGAAATAAATAAAATTCATTGCAAAACCAATAATGATGTTAGGTATCAATTCCCATAGTCGTAGCAGTCGGTAGATCTCATTTAAACCGGACAGTAGAGTAGAAGTAACAATCTATTCAAGCACCTGGGGGGGCCCTGAAATAGAAGTGGTACATATACGGTGCTGGTATATTTAGGGGTAACATTGGTATGGGAGGTCAGGGCCAAAGAACTAATATTCAAAAAATATTTAGGCTCAAGCCAAGGAATGCCTACAACCCCCGACCTATCAGAGCTCCTGCAATATACACTGTCACATTGAGGAACTTGTGTGTCAGCTGCTACATCTCGGGCACCAGATAAATCTTTTCCCATCGTTTGAGATAATAGTAACTTTACAGGAAATCTCAGTGTCTCCGTGCAGTTATAGGAACTCTGGTTTTGCTGATGAAGAGGAATATGAACCTCAGCAATCAGTGATAAAGGGATCTTTGCTGGGTGTAAGATCGTTTAGGAAGAGTGTCATGGGCTCCCAGCCCACAAGGATCATCAGTAACCATGGTTACACAATGTGCCGGGGATTCCATTTTAGAGAGCAGCATTTAGTTTCAATTCTATTTTATCCGTCAATATGGGACAGACGGATCTTGGTGATGGCTTCAGCCAGCTCAGTGACAGGCAAAGATTGAAAGACCAGCATTGTGAGATCTGGCTTAGAGGGAATTGAGCACTAATCAATAAGAGGCGCAAAATTCAAATATCAGCTGCTGAAGGTGAACGGAAATTGTCTAATGAAAAATAAAGCGCAAATTAGAAATGACAATTAACTATATAACAATTAATGGAAGAATTGAGAAATAGAGATATAATTACAATAACAGTCTGTTTAATTACAAAATATTTTAACAGATCTGTATGATAAGCACTCGTAGAGATATAGGGCAGTATTCAGGGCCGGATTAACAATGGGGCGGATGGAGCTACAGCTCAAGGCCTCCCATTGAAAATAGGCCCACAGGATGCAAGGACTGCAGTGCAGACAGGAAAAAAAATATTTTTTTTTTCCTGTCACCACCGACAGCCCAGCTGATTCACTTATGGCTCACTCACCTCCCAGCTCACTCTCCCGCCAGATGCTGAGCCCATTGTCACCCCCAACCCCTCCTCTCGGCTGCTCGGCCTAAGCCCCGCCCACTACTGGCCGTCGAAGCCCCGCCCCTATGTGCCTTAAGCTCCGCCTCCTGTACGTCCTACTGCAGAGCTGTGTCTTGTGACTGTGCACCAGACCAATCGCCTAGTTCAGGAGGGAAGGCACTTCAGCCCAGCATGTCACATTCCACAGGTCAGTGTAATGTTTGGCCCCTGTGTACAATTTATGTATGTTTTGTATATATATTTATTTACATGGCTATATATATGTGTGTGTTAAATTAGGTGGGTACAGGAGCATATAATGTATAAATATGTATATGTATGTATATACATATATATATATATATACATACATACATACACAGTATGTGTATGTATATATACATACATAAGTACAGTATGTGTATACATTATATATATATATATATATATATAGACACACACAAACACACACACACACACAGTAGGTGCTTGTTCAATCCTAGGAAAGACAGAGGGGGCACTCCGGGACTTGAGTGCACAATGTATTTACTTGAAAATGACTGACGTTTCAGAGCCAACCTTGATAAAAGAGTTGGGTGGGCTCTGAAACGTCGGTAATTTTCAAGTAAATACTTTGTGCATTCAAGTCCCGGAGTGCCCCCTCTTCTTTCCTAGGATTGAACAAGCACCTACTGTATGAATATTCCTTGGGAGGGCACCTGGGCACCCTGCCTTTAGTTTGGACTGTGAGTCCCGATTGATTTTGGGTGATATACTGTATATATATATATATATATATATATATATATAAAACACACACATTGGTAAATAGAGAGGGTACAGGAGTTTGAGGCACACTTATGGGGACGAAAGTGGGTGTGGTATTATATGTCGACATTCATCATGTAGACAGTGATGGAATGCCGACATATCATCCCTGTTGGCCCACTAACATGCTCCTGATGGCTGTAGCAGCTCCAGTGCGGCTTCCGGGTCCCAGCAGTCATGACCTCTGCTGCTCCTGCCTTCCGATGAGTATTACTCCCATCCCTAAACCTAATCCCTACCCCTCCCTGTAGTGCCTAACCCACTCCTCCCCCTGCAGCCTAACCTTCCCCTAGTGCCTAACGCCCCGGCACAGCCTAACCCTAATCCCTACCTCTAACCCTCCCTATAAGGCCTAACCTTAGCCACGCCCCCCCAATCTAACTGTAACCTCCCCTAATGCCTAACCCTCCGTGCAGTGTCTAAACCTATCCTCTTCCCCCGCAGCCTAGCCTTAACCTTCCCCTAGGTCAGGGATGGGGAACCTCAGGTCTGGGGGCCGTATAAGGCCCGCGGAATCATTTGGTCTGGCCCTCTGAACTTTTCTCTGCTAGTCTCATCTGGCTACCAGGGTGCCTAGAATAGCACCGTGCAGCCAGAGTCGATGCACCAGTGCTGCCAGGAGCCCTTACAGCTCCCTGGAAAATCCTTAGGATGCCCCGGGCATAGCTGTAATTGCCAGGGATTGTGGCCCCGCCTCATGTAATGTCACATGGAGGGAGCGTGGCCTGCACCTGGCCCGCGAATAATGTTATAAAATGGCCCTTGGCAGAGAAAAGGTTCCCCTGCTCTAGGGTCTAACCGGAATCGGTATGAAATACCGCCAGCCGCATGGCCGACAAAAGCAGAGTTCCCGGCAGCTGAAGCCCGACAGCGCTGGAAATCCCGATCGTCACTAAGGTAAGTATAAACTAACCTAACCCTCCTTAGGCGTGCCTAACCCTAACCTCCCCCCTCTAAGTGCCTAACCCTAACCCCCCCTTCCTCGCTGCCTACACCTAAGTCCCCCGGGGGGGTGCCTAACCTTAAGTCCCCCCCCGGGGGTGCCTAGCCCTAACCCTCCCTCTCCCTAGCCTAAATGGCTGTCCGCTCGCGGTGCCCGGCATCCCTTCGGTCGGGATGCCAGGCGCCTGTCTCCCGGCGTCGGGGAAATGACAGGCGTCTAGATATAGACGCCCGGCATTTCACCCTCGCCGGGATATGACAGTCGGGAAGCCGGCTATCGGTATTAAGGCAGCCGGTTTCCCGATTGTATACCGGCCTAACCCTTTCACAGTCATTTTTAAATTAACTTTAATGTCAACATAATGAATATTGACATTATAACAATCGACTTGTATAAAACACACTAGAATACATTTAAGTAATCAACGTCTCAGAACTTGTATTCATTATTTCATCAGGATTAGCAAAATGACAAATACAAGTTCTGAAACATTGCTTACATAAACGGGTCAGTGTGTTTTATACAAGCCGTCCAGAGTGTCACACACACAATCAGCTGGCTCCAGAGTGTCTCACACAAACACACAAACAGCTGGCTCCAGAGCGCCCTGTGCTGGCACTGCCCCTTAACCACATGACGTCATGCTGTCGTGTAGAGGGGCCTGGGCCACCGGCACCTGGAAGTGCAACACTGCCCAGAGCATCCGGAGGAGGCTGCAAAGACTGCAGGGTGTCTGTCTGGGCAGTACTGCAGCAGTGATACTGGCTGCAGGGTGCAAGCACCCTGCTAGCCAGTAACAAAGGCCATGGGGTAGTGATGGTGCTGCAAACAGAGCCCTGCGCTCTGTGCAGCATCACCGGTCGCATACCTGCGGTTATGGCACTGTATGCAGTCAAAACACACCCACAACACAGGCCACACCCCTATGTAAATCACAGCTACACCACACTAGCCACAACCCCACATCACCAGTCACACTGCTGCAGCGCTGGTCACACCCCCTGCAGCGGCACACAATAGGCCCTTCATAAATTTCAGCTCCAGGCCCATGTGGACATTAATCTGGCACTGGCAGTATTCAATTAGAGTCGAAAAGGCCGTTATCGGCGAACCGTCATTTCGCCTATTTTAATTATCCCCGTATTCAATTGCAAAGACTTTTCGCCGGCGCAAAAAGTCTTTGTTAAAAAACGGGGATAACTTTTCACCATGTTTTACATTGCAAAAAGAGTGCAGAATTGGGGTTTAGGGGTGCAGGCTTAAAAAAAATAGCCCACACCCCTGGGAATGGCCCCTAAAATTAATGTGTCAAAAAAAGTTTTAAAAAAATTGGCACACCCCTAAAAATTAACTTGAATTTTGGGGTAAAAATAAATATTGGGGACAAAATCCTAATGTAGCAAAATAGATTCCACAGGGGTCCCCATGTATGCGGCAGGTGTTATCTTCATTGCGGGTAGTAGCGGCAGGTGCATTTTTTAAGAATTTTTCAAAATAACTTTAGGGACTTAAAAATATGCTTGCACCCATTTTCATCTACCCCAAATTTGTTGGAAATAGTTTTTTTTTTTTAAAGAATCTAAGTGCTGTTCTTTACCCCTTATATGCACCTGCTGCGGCTTTATGAACCCCGACTTCCTTCAGCAGGCAAAAAGGGGGGTACCCATAGTGATCCCCCATATCTAGACATCTTTAGGGGGGTCCCAGGAACATTTCACAAAAATTCCCGATTTTTTTTCGATACTTACCTTTCTGCCGGCTCCAATTTTTGCTGATTCCTAATTGAATATGGGTATAAAACAGACACTCGCCCGATACTTTATCCCCGTCAAAGTAAAGCACAGACTTCGCTCCAAATGGAATACTCCCCATAGTAGTAATATAAAGTTATCACATTTCCATTCTATCAGGTATAGCAAGGCATATATATATATATATATATATATATATATATATATATATATATATATATATATACACAGAACTGACTAAGGATTTTGTGTCAAGTTATCATATTGGGAGTGACCTTTTTTTATAAATTGTTTTCAAAGAGAACATTTTTGTAAAATTTCAGTTTGTGATAAGCAAAAACATCTAAATAATCAAATAATAGAACTTACAAATGTACAACATAAACATAGACTCATATATATCAAAATTGAAACAATTCAAAAATACCTAAATACATAACAATCTGAAAAGTGGAATAAAGACAAAAAGGAAAATAAAATGGAGTGTACAAAAAAGAAAAGGAACAAGGGGAGGGGGTGAGAGGGAGCAGAGCTAAGTGATATGCAGTTACCAAGTCAATAAAAAGTGGGGGGAGACTGCCAAAGTGCCTCTTCCCAAGGTGTTCCCAAGGGAATCCCAACCTAAAAGTACAACAGAGAAGTCAGGAATGTGGTACAAGAGCTAAACCATAATGCAGTAAATTCAGATGCTTCTCAGGTGCGGACAAAAAATGTGGTCCATGTAAAAGTCAAGGCCTTGGCACCACTCCTACGCCATGGGTGGAGTATGTGAATGCCAGTGTACCGGAAGTACCGCCCATGCAGCATTGTTGATGTGTTTGAGAAGGGACTATTTATATCGGGAGACAGGAGTTGTTGAATTGGAGAATAACCAAAAGTTGGGGCTATGGGGTATGGGATATCCCAAAATTTCAAAAAGAAAAGAGAAGGCACAAAATGAGGTTATGGAAGATACAGAAGGGTATGCAGTTGGGGAGAAAGGAAAACATGAATCAAGTGAAAGTGATCACAAGCTCCGTTCTGTCAAGCAGACAGAATCTTTTATCTAGTGATGGAAAGTGGGTGAGGAGGCCAAAAAAGCAGCAACAAAACTACCCAGGGAGCACAAAGGTGCCTTCCACACTGGCAAAGTCTGAACAAGTCTGGCAGGAAAAGAGCTCCCTTTCAATCCAACCCCATAGAGCAGATGAAGGAGCTGCAGCAGCCACAAAGAGCAGCGACAGTCAACAGCCAATCAGCCAAGGAACCTTGTTAGTTAGCAGATGCACCAGGAGATTTCCAACAACATGGTTCCCGATAATAGCCCAGAATTGTGCAACGCCTCAGCACTCTTCAGCAGCCATACACCATGATGCTGAGCCGATCACCAATCCCAGAGTGTCAGTCTAAGAAGAAGTCTGGTCACAGTGGAGTACAAAGAGCAGCAGCTGGTCAACTACCCGGGGGGGGGGTGTAGGCAAATAGAGATGTCCCCTTTTGCCGCAAGACTCCATAGCATATAACACCCACTCAACCCCAGATGGGGGTAGGACACAGTAGCTGCTTGGTGAGTGAGACTGCACTCCAGCCAGTTAATAAAAGTATTATCCGCAGTCACCGGGGTCACTGATCCACCTCCCGCCATGAACCAGCCTTTTCTGCAGGGGCAAGTATGAAAAACAGCCAGAGGCAGCAGGGTTGTATTAACAGCAGTTGGGCCCTGGGCAAAGCAATGCACTGGGGCCCCTACCCACCCTTTTATGGAAAAAAAAATTAAATGGTCAATAAAATTAAACCTTCCTGCATGCTCATCAGACCTCCCAAACATGCAGAGATACTCTGTCTGACTGGTCTGAACCTGGTGGATGAAGTGAAACTGGGACTGAAATGAGTACTCATCAGTGGGGGGGTGGGGAAGTGGGGAGGTTAGATCAGAATACAGTGCACTGGGGGCATGGCTTGGCTTTGCATGGAGTGGCAGCACTTTAGTGGCTGTGGCTCCCGTGATCTCCCCGGATTTTATCCTGTACCCCTGGTGGTCTAGGGCTGACACCTTACCTGCTGGTGTGGGATTGTCTCCTGCGGTGTCGTGTGTGTGTCTCTGGTGCCTTGCAGTGGCTGAATCTGAGATGGAGCTTCCTGAGGCCCGTAGTGGTGTAGCGGTGTCTGCTCTCATATACGTGTGCGCTCCTGACTGCTGTGGGCTGCTGTCATGCGGCTAAATGTTGCCTCCTCCTGCTGCTGCTTTGGTACATCCGCGGCATTCCACTCTGCTGTAACCGGCGCTGGGTGTCTACTGTCAGTTACCGCTCCTCTGCTGGGTCTCTGGCTTGGTGAATCACCTCATGGCCGCCATCTTGGTTCCCAGAGCCTCCTGTGCTGTGCTCCTCCATTACTCCTCTTCTGTGGCTTGCACCCTATGAGTGTACCTACATAGCTCCCTCAGCTTTTGATCTATACAGTACCAGTCTGATTAAGTCCATCTGCTGGATCCTGTAAAGTGGAACATATTGAATTCCTATTAGCTGTGCTGCAGGCTGTGGGCACAAAGTGTTTATCCCTGCAATTGCTGGCTCTCATAGTGCTTCTATTGCACTATATTGTGTGTGGAGTGTCCTCATATTATTTATATCAATATGGGAAAAACTGGCAATGCCACTCTAGGCTGCTGCCAGACTGGAGAAGTATGCCAGAATATCTCAGGTACCTCAATCATCTAATCAAGTTGTGGCTGACACCCCCCCCCCCTCCCCTCCACCTCTTGAGGGTGATGCTGATCATTGTGGTGCATCACATTCTACACAACAAATTTTACAGGCTATCTCCACCTCTGAGCAAAGAGTCACTGATAAAATTGGCCAGGTTCAAGTTGATGTGTCCTTGCTCCACCAGGATTTACAAAAAATAAGGGAGAGAGTGGGTGAAGCAGAGCAACGCATTTCGGACTTGGAAGATGTCACCTCTCCTTTAAAGCATAAGGTTGAAGATTTGTCTTCTCAGGTGGCATCCATTCAAGCTAAACTGTCTGATATTGAGGGTCGGTTTAGACGCAACAATATCCGTCTTGTTGGGCTTCCTGAGCGGTTAGAAGGCTCTACCTCTGAGAAATTTCTTGAGGATTGGCTAATTCATCTATTTACTCGGGAAGTCTTTAGTCCCTAATTTGCTGTGGAGCATGCCCATAGGCTTCCCTCTAGACCTCCTCCACCTGGAGCTCCTGCTAGAACCTTCATTGCTCGTCTGTTACACTTTAAAGATTGGGACACTGTTCTTCGGTTGGCCCATGCCAATGGTCTGCTGCAGTTTGAGAACCATTCTGTTTAAATTTTCCCTGATTTCGCATTGGAGGTGCAGAAGAGTCAATCACAGTTCTTGCAATGCAAACGCAAACTTCGGGACAGTAATATCCTGCATTCCATGTTATTTCTTGCAGGATTATGAGTGGTGCATAATAATACTACACATTTTTTGCTACCCTCCATGATGCGGAGGTTTGGTTGGAAAGGCAGCCCCGTGCTCCTAGTTGAAATTTTTCTGCCTCAAATTATTTGAATCCTTCAATTTAAGCGTTTGCCCTTTTCGCTGATATGGGTCTCTGTAGTAATTTTTGCAAGTTCTTCTGCTTTTACTATATGCTATTTTATTGGGTGTGTTTGATCACTATGGTATGTTGGTCTATATAGTGCTGTATTGCATATAATGTATAGTCCCTTAAATCAGTTTACTCTGTTTTTGATGTAAGATTTATAAATGATTGTTCCACCAGGGGACCGGTTCTAATTATTTTTGAGGGAGTTTCCTGCTGGATATAGTTATAGGAATTTATTTTCTATACCCTCAGTACTCTGTGCTCTACGTAGAGTTTAGATTGGACTATTAGATTGTTTAGTTAATCTATTAGGGGTTGGGATAGGGCATGGGGAATAGGTATACCTCAGGTTTTGTAGGTCATACGGGGTGGGTTATGGAAGAGCCAATTTGTTTGTTCTGTTTTTTTTCCTTTTTAGTTTTATGTCATCAGTATATATGTGTTTTTAATTCTATTATTTTCTGTGGTGCGATATGCTATCTATGTTTGATGTGTTTGCCTGGGTCCACGTTGAGCCGTCTCACTGTCTCCCCCCTCTTTTTATTTATATTATTTTTATTATTATTTTATCCTGTTCTTGATGCCGTTTCTGAGTTCCAGTGATTGCTGATGGTGGTGCATTCCATCTCCTTGGTTGGAATGTTTGAGGTCTAAATGATGGAATTAAATGTTCGCTGGTTATGTCCCAGGTTAAGACGTATCATGCTGAAATTATATGTTTGTCAGAAACCCACTTATATGGCAGTAAAGTTTTGGCACTTAAAAAACCCTGTGTAGGGCATATGTATTATTCCATATTCTCACATAATGCAAAGGGGATCTCAGATTTAATCAAAAAATCTTTGCAATTCCACTTGGAATCTACTCTAGTTGATGCCCATGGCAAGCTTATTTTTCTCCGAGCCACTATTAATCATGTCCTCTTTCATATAATGGCTGTATACATTCCCCCTCCGTACAATAATGAGGTTCTCCGAAAGACTGCTCTATTTATTGCCCAATCCCCTGATATCCCTGTGATATATATGGGTGACTTTAATAATGTCATGGATCGTCATTTGGATCGGTGGAGGAAGAATATTGACTCTGTTGTAGAAAAGGGGTGAAAAAGAGATGAACTGAGCGCAAACAATAGCAACAAGTGTAGAAATCAGCTATAGAAGGTGCTCCCAATCCTCCCAAAGAAATATTGACAGAAATAAAGGTTTAGACAATATCATCTACTTGTGCTGAGGTATATGATCCAATCCATATGAGGTGAATAATCCAATATCCTGTGGTGCCTCCCTCATAGGACACAATAACAGTATCCAAAAAACAAAGAGAGAGAGGAGATATAGTGAAGTACAATTTAATCAAATGAAAACATCAACAAAAATAAAAATAGCAGATCATGGAGATATCCTATAGCAGGTGTAATGGAAACAATTACCAGGTGAAGGTAAGAACTGGCAACGGACAGTTCTGGTGAGCAAATGGTGTTCAAAACACGTGTAGTCTCCGGATACTTGCACGGGTCTTTCTGCTCCAGTCACCGGGTGTTGAGACCTTTGAAAGCTGCCTGATATCCCCCACACCAACGAGTTTCGACCCCCATTCTATGGTCTTTTTCAAGGTAAGATCAGCAAGTGAATGACTCCCCTCCTGTCCAGATCCTTTAAAAAGCCCCACGTGTCCAATCGCCGCGACCCAGCGTGACAGGATCCCTAGACAGAAATCAACTACAAGTCCCACGATCCTCTATCATGCTGGGTCGGTATCAGCATCATCATGAGGTAACTTGCGGATAAGACGTCCACTTTCTGCCTTATGTTACTATGGCTGGGACTTTAGAGCATAGCGTCACTTCTGGATGGTAGCCAAGGTGACGGATGGAAGCCTCTGCCGATCAGCTGATCGGGGGGAGTTTCACAGAATGTAAACAATGCCCGGCGTGAACCTAAGCTTCAGCACGGATATCCATGTGTGTGGGTGTCCACTCGATCAATACACATGAAAATAAATAAATATTAAAAACTCATTAGATACATTCTAAAACATGTAAAGTATATCAATATACCCTAGGAAAGTGCATAGATGAAGTGCAAGATAAAAGTGCAAGTGCCAAAGTGCAAATAGAGTTCAAGGTACAGAGATATTCTAGTGGTGCATAGGGGAACGTACTCAATTCTTTATAGGAACCATTTGACCTCGAAGTCGAGGTTCAAACCACCTGGATGCAGAGTACCGAAATCAAATATATGCTTCATTTCAGCTTTGGCTAGTCAGAGGTCAAGAGCGCTCTGGAGCAGGTTTTCATTCAGGATGTCTCTGTACATTGCTACATTCATCTTTCCCTCTATCCTGACTAGTCTACCAGTTCCTGAAAAACATCCCCACAGCATGATGCTGCCACCACCATGCTTCACTATAGGGATGGTATTGGCCTGGTGATAGAGTAGGTTGGCCAGGATGGTTTTCAGGTGCAGAGTAAGTGGGACATATTCACCGCCTGGTTACCTGGGTGTAGGTAGCTTGCTGAGATCATCAGCCAGGTAATAGCACATGAGAGTTTGGCTTAAAGCTTTCCTGAGAACAAGGATCAGGGCTCCTGATGATGCACAAGTCGGCCAGGCGATAGGCTGGGTGGGAATGTGGTTAGCGTCATGGTGCCAGGACCAGGAGGGTCCACTGACCTTGTGTACATCAGCTGTGACCAAAGGTGTAAACCCCCTACTGTGATCGCTTTATAATACACCTGCTGCTGTGATTGCTGTATTAAACACCCGCTGCTGTGATTGCTGTATTATACACCCGCTGCTGTGAGGGCTGTATAGGTATGCAGTCGGGAAGACGGCGGACCTAATCCCGACAGCCGGCTTCCCGACTGTCATATCCCGGCAAGTGTCTAATGACAGGCGTCGAAATCCCAACGCCTGTAATTAGACATATGCCGGGATCCTGGCGCCCGGCATCCCGATGAAAGGGACGCCGGGGTGCCGACTGTAGATAGCCACGGGGGGGAGGGTTAGGTTTAGGGTTCCCGGGGGGGACATAGGGATAGACACCCCCTGGGAGGTTAGGTTTAGGCTAGGGGAAGGGGGGGTTAGGGTTAGGCACCCCCCCCGGGGGACTTAGGTTTAGGCGGCAGGGAAGGAGGGGTTATGGTTAGGCACTGGGGGGAAGGTTAGGGTTTGGCACCCCTAAGGGAGGGTTAGGGGGTAGAAATAGGATAGTATATACTTACCTTGGATGATCGGGATTTCCTCCTCTGCCAGAGTGCCGCTGTCAGGATTCCAACCATCGGGCATGGGTCCGGCGGTAAATAATACCGATTCCATATTATACACCCACTGCTGTGATGGCTGTATTATACACCTGCTGCTGTGATTGCTGCTGTATTATACACCCGCTGCTGTGATTGCTGTATTACACACCCGCTGCTGTGATGGCTGTATTATACACCCGCTGCTGTGATGGCTGTATTATACACCCGCTTCTGTGACAGCTGTATTATACACCCGCTGCTGTGATGGCTGTATTACACACCCACAGCTGTGACTGCTGTATTACACACCCGCTGCTGTGACAGCTGTATTATACACCCGCTACTGTGACGGCTGTATTATACACCCGCTGCTGACGGCTGTATTATACACCCGCTGCTGTGACGGCTGTATTATACACCCGCTGCTGTGATGGCTGTATTATACACCTGCTGCTGTGATGGCTGCATTATACATCCGCTGCTGTGATCGCTGCATTATACACCCGCTGCTGTGATTGCTGTATTATACACCTGCTGCTATGATGGCTGTATTACACACCCGCTGCTGTGATGGCTGTATTATACACCTGCTGCTATGATGGCTGTATTATACACCCGCTGCTGTGATTGCTATATTATACACCCGCTGCTATGGAGACCTGACATTTGTTGTGCAGTAGCCGCTGAGTTGTGGTGAACAACAAAATCTACTTCTTTTACTGTGGTAACATGGCATTGCCCAGATGCAGTTATTGACTCTTAGTTACTTTACTCCCAACTCAGAATTAGACCCATAGTGACAGTCACATTGGTATATTGGTGAGACTCTAAATCCCACCTACCTGATGCTTCTGTGGGGTCCTGTGAGTCTCCTCTGTAAAATCCTGGGAATATAGAGGACGGTGACATCTCTCTGGGGTATTTATGTTACTGGGTCCATCTGTAGGAGACACACAGTGACTGAGTACATTGTATATATGTGATTATCAGGTGATGTGTGTATATAGGGGGCCCCCAAACCTGCTCTCCCCTGTACAATAAATGACAGTCTCCTATTACCCAGTGATGTGAGGGGCCAGTGATTCTCTATCATCACGTCCTTGTACAGACCCCTGTGTTCCTCTATATACTCCCCCCTCCTGCATGGAGAGATAGACAGTGAGTGACATCCTGACACCTTATAGGAACCTGATACACACAATGATACAGTCATCACCCAGACACATCCCCTGGTGTTACTGTATAATGTCTCATTCCCAGCAGTCACCTCTCCAGTAATCACCCAGACACATCCCCTGGTGTTACTGTATAATGTCCCATTCCCAGCAGTCACCTCTCCAGTCATCACCCAGACACATCCCCTGGTGTTACTGTATAATGTCCCATTCCCAGCAGTCACCTCTCCAGTCATCACCCAGGCACATCCCCTGGTGTTACTGTATAATGTCCCATTCCCAGCAGTCACCTCTCCAGTCATCACCCAGACACATCCCCTGGTGTTACTGTATAATGTCCCATTCCCAGCAGTCACCTCTCCAGTCATCACCCAGACACATCCCCTGGTGTTACTGTATAATGTCCCATTCCCAGAAGTCACCTCTCCAGTCAGCAGCTGAATGATCTTGTTGATGAGTTCCAGGATCTTCTAGTCATTGTGTCTCTCATGTATAAGTGAGTGAGATGGAGGCACTATGATGGGGATCTGTGTCCTGCTCAGTCCTCCTGACCCATGGGTATGGCTGCTGGGTGTCTCATGCTCACCATTCTTCACTACTGTGTAATCCTATAGATTGGGGGAGACACCAAACATCACTGCATACACTCCCAGATGTCATCACCTCCCCAGTCATGTCAATATATTATTACTATAGATATAAGTGATGTCACTGTGACAGCCCCAAAACCCCTCACTTCCCATGTAATGTTCCTGTACTATTACTATAGATATATGTTATTTTACTGTGACACTCCCACACCCCCCTCATCTCCCCATTCATGTCCCTGTAGTACTATAGATATGTGATATTACTGTGACACTCCCAGATCCCCTCACCTCCCAGTCATGTCCCTGTATTATTACTATAAGCTATATGTGATGTCACAGTGACACTCCCAGATCCCCTCACTTTCCCAGTCATGTTCCTGTATTATTACTATAGCTATAAGTGATGTCACAGTGACACTCCCAGATCCCCTCACCTCCCCAGTCATGGCTCTGTATGATTACTGTAGATATAAGTGATGTCACTGTGACCCCCCCAGATCCCCTCACCACCCCAGTCATGTCCATGTATTATTACTAGAGATAAGTGATGTCACTGTGACACTCCCAGATCCCCTCACCTCCCCAGTCATGTCCCTCTATTATTACTATAGATATAAGAAATGTCACTGTGATACTCCCAGATCCCCTCACCTCCCCAGTCATGTCCCTGTATTATTACTATAGATATAAGTGATGTCACTGTGACACATCCAGATCCCCTCACCTCCCCAGTCATGTCCCTGTATTATTACTATAGATATAAGTGGTGTCATGTGACACTCCCAGATCCCCTCACCTCCCCAGTCATGTCCCTGTATTATTACTATACATATAAGTGATGTCACTGTGACACTGCCAGATCCCCTCACCTCCCCAGTCATGTCCCTGTGTTATTACTACTATAGATATAAGAAATATCACTGTGATACTCCCAGATCCCCTCACCTCCCCAGTCATGTTAATGTATTATTACTAGAGATAAGTGATGTCACTGTGACACTCCCAGATCCCCTCACCTCCCCAGTCATGTCCCTGTATTATTACTATACATATAAGTGATGTCACTATGACACTCCCAGATCCCTTCACCTCCCCAGTCACGTCCCTGTATTATTACTACAGATTTAAGAAATGTCACTGTGACTCCCCCAGAACCTCTCGCCTCCCCAGTCACCACGTAGATGATCTCTAGGGTGAGGTGTAAAATATTCTGGCTTTTGTGACTCCGGTCCTTGTCCATCTTCAGTGAAACAGTGATTTCACCACAGCTCAATCGTCTAAGAATGAATATAATAATTATAATAAATACCACAAAGTACAGAAGTAGTAATTGCAAAAATTAAACACAGGCTAGGAAACATAATCAAATAATCCATCACATATACCCCCCCATACCCACAGTCACTGCCCAGCATTACACCTCATACATACAGTCAAGGGCACACCTTATACATCCGCATGTACAGCACATATACCCCCCCATACCCACAGTCACTGCCCAGCATTACACCTCATACATACAATCCTGGGCACACATTATACATCCTCATGTCCAGCACATATACCCCCCATACCCACAGTCACTGCCCAGCATTACACCTCATACATACAGTCCTGGGCATACATTATACATCCTCATGTGGAGCACATATACCCACAGTCACCGTCCAGTATTACACCTCATACATACAGTCCTGGGCATATATTATACATCCTCATGTCCAGCATATATACCCCCATACTTACAGTCACTGCCCAGGATTACACCTCATGCATATAGTCCTGTGCACATCTTATGCATCCTCATGTCCAGCACATATACCCCCCATACCCACAGTCACTGCCCAGCATTACACCTCATACATACAGTCCAGGGTACACCTTATACATCCTCATGTCCAGCACATATACCCCCCATACCCACAGTCACTGCCCAGCATTACACCTCATACATACAGTCCAGGGTACACCTTATACATCCTCATGTCCAGCACATATACCCCCCATACCCACAGTCACTGCCCAGCATTACACCTCATACATACAATCCTGGGCACCTTATATATCCTCATGTGCAGCACATATACCTCCCATACCCACAGACACTGTCCAGCATTATACCTCATACATACACTCCTGGACACACCTTAAACATCCTCATGTCCAGCACATATACCCCCATACCCACAGTCACTGCCCAGCATTACACATTATACATACAGTTCTTTGAACACCTTATACAGCCTCATGTCCAGCACATATACCCCCCATATACACAGTAACTGCCCAGCATCACACTTCATACATACAGTCCTGGGCACACCTTATACAGCCTCATGACCAGCACTTATACATACATTCTTGTACAATCCTCACTCTCCTCTATATAATAATAATACAACAAATCAGTGTGTGCTGGGTGCTGTGTTATTCCCCCTCATATATCACTGTACAGTCCCCTCCCCCTATATTATAATAATACCACATATCACTGTGTGCCGGGAGCTGTGTTATTCCCCCTCATATATCACTGTACAGTCCCCTCCCCCCTGTATAATATTACATATCAGTGTGTGCTGGGAGCTGTGAGTTTCCCCCTCATATCACTGTACGGTGCCCTCTCACCTATATAATTCCACAGATTAGTGTGTGCTGGGAACTGTATTATACCCCCTCATATATCACTTTACACTCCCCTCTCACCAATATAATTAATACCACATATCAGTGTATCAGTGTGTGCTGGGAGATGTATTATACCCCCTCATATCACTGTATGGTCCCCTCTCCCCTATATAATAATACATTTGAGTGTGTGCCGGGAGCTGTATTATTCCCCCTCTTATATCACTGTACGGTCACATGTTCCCTATATAATAATAGCACATATCAGTGTGTGCCGGGTGCTGTTATTCCCCCGCATATATCAGTGTACAGTCCCCTCCCCCTATATAATACCACATATCAGTGTGTGCCGGGAGTTGTTATTCCGCCTCACATATCACTGTACAATTCCCTCCCCCTATATAATAATACCACATATCATTGTGTGCTGGGAGCAGTGTTATTCCCCTTCATACAGTATATCACTGTACGGTCTCCTCTCCCCCTATATAATATTACCACATATCAGTGTGGGTCAGCTGTTATTCCCCCTCATATATCACTCTACAGTCCCCTCTCCCCTATATAATACTACATATCAGTGTTTAACAGGAGCTGTTATTGCCCCTCATATATCACTGTACGGTCTCCTCTCCCTTATATAACAATACCATATATCTGTCCGGGAGCTGTGTTATTCCCCCTCATATGTCACTGTACGGTCCCCTCCCCCCCTATATCATATTACCACCACATATCAGTGTGTGCCGGGAGCTGTGTTACTCCTCCTCATAGATCACTGTACAGCCCCCTATCCCCTATATAATAATACCACATGTCAGTGTGCTGAGAGCTGTTATTCCCCCTCATATATCACTGTAGTCCCTTCTCCCCTATATAATAATAATACCACATCTCAGTGTGTGCAGGGAGCTGTTATTCCCCCTCATATATCACTGTATGGTCCGCTCCACCCAATATAATAATATAATATATACAGGACTGTACCTGGCTCCAGCTGTGCCAGGAATGTGGCCGCCAGTCACTGTACATGAGGACACCATTAGACTAAACTATGTTTTCTCTAATGATGATGCTGTGAGCATGGCTGCTAGTTACAGGACATCCTTCCTACTTTGTGTCACCTGATTGGCTGCTCGCTGCTGCCAATCACCGCTCTGAGGGGAATGAGAATAGAGCAGTGACTATGATACTGGGGGCGGGGCAGACAGTAGCCATAACTACGCGGACATGAGAGGGGCGGCACATGGCAATTTCCATGTGACAGTTGGAGCAGAAAGAAGCAGAGAGAGCGGCCATTGCTGTGTCTGGCAGCATGTAACATTTACTATTATTATACAGGGGAGCAGTCTCTGGTGCTGCATTATCATGTTATTTGTCATACAGGTAGATCAGCTTCCAGTGTTAAATATAATACACATGAAGGAATATAATATAATTGTTATTTGGATGATGCGAAGAGAAACCACACACATTTACTTCTTGTTTTATGTATCATTATTTTTTCTTTATTGTAATGTTTATATAATGTAATTTTATTATGTATATAAAATTCAATACAAAAATTATTGGATAAAAAAAAATATATAATACACATGGAGCAGACCCTCTAGTTACAATAACACAGGTGGATCATCATGTGGTGCTGCAGAATCTTCATATAGGTTGTGAGATCCTGTTTAATTCTCTCTACGGCTGTTGATGCCACGTGGACGCACCTTGCGTATAGCGATACGTAAATATGGATGCACAATGTATGCAACGTGTGATGCATATGCAATACCTTCCCTTATTGTAACAACACCAGCATGCGTAATAGTCTTAATAATCTTCGTATCAAAACACAATGTGAATTACAGTGCAAAATATATATCACAGTATAATAATCTTGTGTGAAAACATGTGAATACACACACACCAGATTCTGTGGTCCAACCCACAAAGGTAAATATTGTATTAAAAGGATATAACATTATTATCACAAGTTATACAGTGGTACAAAACAATTCAGGAAAAAAAGGTCAGAGCTACAAACCAGTAAACATACGTTCGCATGCGCTCCCTGGATCCAGAGTATAACCAGATGACCGGCAGTACACAGCTACTACTCTCTGGAAGAGGGGAGCCTAATTTATACAGTTAAATTAAGGGTGTGTATAATAGCAGGCTGTGTCTTCTTTCATTAGTCCAGGGGCGGGACTTTTCCAGTTCACTTTGAGTCATTGGTTGATTCAAACAGTGGGCGATGCCTAGGCTCAGGTTGCTGTTGCAGATGTTCACCTCTGGGTTCCCTCCGAAAGGCTAGTTCAAATCAACCATTGTTATATGGTAAATGAAACATAAATCCGGCATTGCTATTATCTGCTTGCCACAATGTGCAACAATCTATTCGCAACCACCAGCTTACTGCTAACACAATTCTGTACATTATGACCCCAAACACAATGTTAATATGTGGTCCCGTCCCTGGACTATATGTATAGCTGGTTTTCTTCTGTTTAATACATTTGTACTTTGGTTTAAACAGTTGGTTGTATGTGTGACTATTATGTGTAAATTATTGAGTAAGAGGCAGGTTTGTATTGTGTGAGCCACGAAAGCCAGGATATATATAATACATTGGACATGTCACTATTAATTCTAATATAAATGTCTGATCTGTACTATATATACATATTGAATACAACTTATAGTAAAATGCACAGATAATGGCATGCACAGGGTGTGTTAAAACAAAATGCAGTCAGGAGCTCCAATATATTCTTAGCATTTTGTATGTTATCTGACCTTCTTGTTGGTTTTCTGCAGACCAGAGACAATTACAGTACAGGGTCTATTTAATCACCAACGAATTTGAATTGTCTAAGCTAACAATTGAAGCAAACATACGGTATTTACAATTCCAATCAATCCAAGGTCTATTTTAAAAGTTTTGGACAGAACAATCTGATATTGTGTTTTAGGCCAATTTGAAATGTAAACTGGGATTTTGTTAAAGTCTGGGATATAAGGCATATTTTGTAGTTTATTTAATATTTTTGACTTCAACAGTATATATACAGCCGTGGCCCAAAGTATTCAGAATGACACAAGTATTGGTTTTCACAAAGTTTGCTGCTTCAGTGTTTTTAGACATTTTTGTCAGATGTTACTATGGTATACTGAAGTAAAATTACAAGCATTTCATAAAGGCTTTTATTGACAATTACATTAAGTTTATGCAAAGAGTCAATATTTGCAGTGTTGACCCTTCTTTTTCAAGACCTTGGCAATTCACCCTGGCATGCTGTCAATCAACTTCTGGACCACATACTGATGGCCACCCATTCTTGCCTAATCAATGCTTGGAGTTTGTCAGAATTTGTGGGTTTTTATTTCTCCACCTGCCACTTGAGGATTGACCACAAGTTCTCAATGGGATTAAAGTCTGGGGGAGTTTCCTGGCCATGGACGCAAAATTTCGATGTTTTGTGCCCCGAGCCACTTAGTTATCACCTTTGCCTTATGGCAAGGTGCTCCATCATGCTGGAAAAGGCATTGTTCATCACCAAACTGTTCTTGGATGGTTGGGAGTTGCTGGATGTTTTGGTGCCATTGTTTATTCATGGCTGTGTACTTGGGCAAAATTGTGAGTGATCCCACTCTCTTGACTGAGAAGCAACCCCACACATAAATGGTCTCAGGATGTTTTACTGTTGGCATGACAGAGGACTGATGGTAGTGCTCACCTGTATGTACATGTAACAATCTCACTCCAAGCACCATTTCGGTAATCTCTACTAACGCATTTTCACCATGGTATGCACACATGCCTCCTCACCTCTGGGTGTTCCTCTAGTAACAATCTCACTCACAACACTGCTTCTGGTAAACTCTAATGCACCTCATCCTGGTATGCACACATGCCTCCTCAGCTCTGGGTGTTCCTCTAGTAACAATATCACTCCCAACACCACTTCTGGAATTCTCTAATGCACCTCACCCTGGTATGCACACATGCCTCCTCACCACTTGCATAAAGTGTAAAAGATAATTAAAGACAAACACAATGCACATAAACAAGCTATAATACAAAATACTTATAAACAAATGACATAAGCATTTATCACTAAGATCTCCCCAAAAAATATAATAAGCATAAATCACATCATCAAATTAAACTCAATACATAGAAAAAAGTAAAATGAATTAAAAAGTACACTGATAAATATTAGATATATATGCGATGAAAAGATGTATGAGATAAATATATATTAGGTAGATATGAGATTAATAGAATCATTAATTATAAAATGTTCAGCATCTCGTAAACTAAAATTATAATCAATTGAGATCCTTTCTGCCCAGCTACAGTTTAGGGTTAGTTTGATTGTATAGTTGTAGTATTGTCTGATATTGTGTTACAATGTAGAGTGAGGAAAGTGAGACTATTCCTTTATACATAACCATATTGTATTGATTCTGTGTACTAGTTATTCGGGGGGGGGGGGGTTGTTATTGTACTACTGTTTAGCTTGTTTTCTTCATCTTTGTAAACCCTGCAATTGTGTACGTTATTTATATTGTAATAAATGAATTAAATATAGAATCATTTTTCTTTATTTGTAACATGAGTATCTAATTTGATGGTTTTACCCCCAAATACAGTACGCACTTAGCATTTCTGTTATTTATTATATACGGTGCTAGGTAATATACAAAATAATCCTGACAATGGTCTGCAGATTTCGGGCCTTATTCAGATTGAGCCGGATATCAAAATCGCAATTTGTAAAAAAAAATTTTTTTAAAAGTTGCATTTCTGTGAACTATCCAGACTCAGCCGTTATCACAGATCCCAATCATGTTCCTGCCTCAGACGCGGTTACGTGACGCTGGAGGAGGGGTTTCAGTGTGAGCACTGACATTGCTAAATATTGCCGCATACAAGGGAAATATACTGCAGGTAATGGACGGAAAGTAGAAAATAAACACCCAAGTGGCTTGAAGCTACATTTTCCCTTAGGCTCCTATCTAAAATGATAAATTATTGCACATATCCCGTGATCGGTAGAAAAACCACATCAGACATGTGGATACAGAACTTTGGAAATCTACTGTCACGATATGGTGTAAGGAATTCCTCCCTGGAGGACAGGGAGCCGGGGGGATAGGATGGCTAGGAGGCAGCTAGAGAAGTGACAATACTAGTTCCCTCAATAAGTCAGTCCCAGGTGTTGGCTAGACCTAACCAGAGGCGTGGTGTATAACCCACTCAGTGACCCCTCCTGTTGGGATTTGGGTTTTGCCGCACTGATTGAGCAGGTCGTGGCCCTATGGTTAGGTACTTGGGAGTGACGAGGAGACTAGGGACTGACACTAGTACAATGAGTGGATTATGCACTGGTCTGCTCTATGAAACGTTGCAGGATTCAGAGGCAGGTTACACCAGGAAATGAGACAGGAGATCCAAGCACAGAATAGTAGAGGGTGACGAGGACTAATGAAAGGTCAGATACTGGATGCTTTGGGTTACTCGGAAAATCTGGATGCAGGGCAGTGTAAAGACACTGTAGATCCAGTCGCAGAACGGAGATAACAGTTCTGGTAACTCAGACGCAGGTTAGTGCATAGACATTATGTAGATTCAGTCACGGAATACAAGTAACTGCAGGGAACACAGAGGCAGGAGAATGAACTTGATATACTGTGGATCCAGTCACAGATTACAAATAACTGTACAGGGAACACAGAGGCAGGAGAAGGATACACTGTAATCACAGATTATAAATAACTGTACAGGAAACACAGAGGCAGGAGAATGAACTTGATACACTATAGATAGTCACAGATTACAAATAACTGTACAGGGAACACAGAGGCAGGTGAAGGAACTTGATACACTGTAGATAGTCACAGATTACAAGTAACAGTACAGGGAACACAGAGGCAGGTGAAGGAACTTGATACACTGTAGATAGAAACAGATTACAAGTAACTGTACAGGGAACACAGAGGGAGAATGAACTTGATACACTGTAGATAGTCACAGATTACAAGTAACTGTACAGGGAACACAGAGGCAGGAGAATTAACTTGATACACTGTAGATAGTCACAGATTACAAGTAATTGTACAGGAAGCACAGAGGGAGGAGAATGAACTTTATACACTGTAGATAGTCACAGATTACAAGTAACTACAGGGAACACAGAGGCAGGAGAATTAACTTGATACACTGTAGATAGTCACAGATTACAAGTAACTGTACAGGGAACACAGAGGGAGGAGAATGAACTTGATACACTGTAGATAGTCACAGATTACAAGTAACTACAGGGAACAGAGAGGGAGAATTAACTTGATACACTGTAGATAGTCACAGATTACAAGTAACTGTACAGGGAACACAGACGCAGGAGAATGAACTTGATACACTGTAGATAGTCACAGATTACAAGTAACTGTACAGGGAACACAGAGGCAGGAGAAGGAACTTGATACACTGTAGATGGTCACGGAAAACAAGTAACTGTACAGGGAACACAGAGGCAGAATAATTAACTTGATACACTGTAGATCCAGTCATGGGGATAATGGACGGTGCTTTGTGAATCCAGACGCAGGGAACTGAAACTAGTGCTTGTGTATGGTACAGGAGGAGACACAGGAAACTGGTAAATGCTGGGTAAACACAAGAGGATTAACTGAAGCAAAACTTGAGGTTAAACTTGATATTCAGCACAGATCCAGATGCTGACATACAGTATACACAGAATTAGATGCTGGTTAGTGCTGAAATAGTTAAACTGGTGCCTCAACACAGAGACAGGAGCTGACATATACACAGGAGAATTAGACAGTGATTAGTGCTGGAGTTTCAGCACAGAAACAAGTATTGGAGAAATCACTGGAGGAGTCTGATCCTGGGAAACTCTGGAAAGAGTTACTGGTAATAAACAGTATAAAGCGAGGAGCAAATCCAGATGCTAGGATATAACACTGGTAGGAAAGAACGTGGAACTTTGAAAGTTGCAACAGCTGGTACACACAGTCACTGGAAAAGCGAAGTTGAACAGCAACTTTCTGTTCCTGGAGTCAGGCTAAATACCATTAGGTAGTTGGTGATTGGATCAGAGGATCGGCTCAGTATCCACAGGACTACCATTGGGAGAGACTAGTCAGGTGATATGGACCAACATGGCTGCGCCCATGCCCGCCACCACGGAAATCAGGATGCACGCATGGAATCTTAGCAGACCCCGGGGAGAATACTCAGCCACCACTCACTTCCACTCCCAGTGACTGAACACCTAAGCCTAAGGACGTCGGCACGGAGGTGAGTAGTGGCCGATCCCCGGCCGCCTCCTGACAACTATATGTTTAAATGTCTAGCCTATTTTATTGTGGGAGATACATCAGTTGCCTCAGTTATAATTTCAGTATGATTCCAAAAGAAATGGCCCATTGAACTACATTTCACATGATCCCTGGAGGACAAGTAACACCACTTCCTGACCACCAGACGCCGACACTTCCTTCCGGGTTTCTTTCTAGCACAAAGTACCCTAAAGACAGCCGGACCTAATTCTCATGCACAAGAGAAAACTACATATCACACAATTCCCTGAAAATGCTTCCGATATCAGACCTATTAATTTCAGGGATCATGGTGACATCTCTTCCGCCAACCCACTCAGGGTTTACTACTTTAGAGATCCCCAGATCACTTTTCTATCTGGAGACTGGCACTACGATACAAGTCACTACTGTCCCACACCCCTGAAGATGATTATTTTACACATTAAGATGGACCTCCACTTCCACTCTGCAACACAGGTACAGGAAGTGACACCATTATACAAAGGAAAACTGTAACTATAAAAATGAGCACTTTGGAAGTTACCCTCCATGCCTTGATAATATCTGGGAACACGTTGGCTGTAGGAGGTACTGCCTGGTGGAGCTGCATACCGATACCCTGGAAGATGGTAAGACCCTTGTTTGCACCATCTAGTTTCCTGAAATTGATATTCGTGATTCCTAACATCATTGCTGGTCACTTCGCTCCAGGGGGAGCATGAAACCTACTGGGTAATACATTTTGTATTTGTTTATATATAAGTCAGGCATATCCATGCACTATAATATTCTTTTTATTAATTTTTAATAAAAAAGTTGTAAAAACAAAGAGGGAATCTATTGGTTGTACAAAAAGATTCCTTTATATGAGAGGCAGAGTCTCCATAGTGGTGAGTACAGTACACATGTGATTTCCATCTCCCATTTGCATAGACACCCATACATGTTTGGTGTCAATACTGTCAGTGTAAGTGAGGTACTCCATCATCACTGACTGCTAATACCAGTAACATTACTTATACCAGCTAATGATACCTGTATATGAGAGGCAGAGTATGCATAGTGGTAAGTACAGTGCACATAATATTTTGCACCTTGGGGGTGGTACACATCACCTGTACAATACCCCAAATGAACAACTGAGCTTACTGTGATCAGCATAAAACACTACACATTGTTGGATCCTCTTATATATTACATGTATTGGTGCATACACACGGTCAGATATGTCAGATGAACGATTGAACGATTTTAGACTGTATTAAAATGAATGAAATCATCCAACTTTTATTCTAATGCTGTTTTAATTATATATGTTAAAATGTCATCACTCACATCGTGAGATCGTGGCAGGCTAGGAGTGTGACAGGTTTTATTTGATTTTTTTCCTATTTTTTGCCTGATGTTTTTGATATCAGTCCTAACCATATTAGAGGTTATGATGTGTTGCCTGAGGGCATCATCTGTAGATTTCCTCCCTTTAGAGGATAACTATATATATTTCTATTTTGTTTTTGTTTATCTGAATGTCTTTCTTTTATTTTTAATTCCCCTTCCTCTCCGCCTTCCTTGCCATCCCTTCTCCCACGTCTTGATATAGGTAAAGTACACAGTTTGCATTACATTACTTCGAAAAGGTATACGGGGACATGCTCCCATCGGTTTCTTATATAAGTTGTCCCCTAGGGGTGTCACAAGTCAGATGCATAGACTATCCCCTAAATAATGGGTTCTCTAAATATTGGTTCTTGGAAATTAGGTGGTTTACATTCTCCTATTAAAAGAAAGAGAGTTTTTACATATATCCGCAAGCTACGTATTGACTTGATGATGTTTCAAGAAACCCACTTACTAGAGCCTGAAGTTAATAAATTGAACATGTTCCAATACAAGGTTATTGCCTTTGCTTCCTACACCTCCAAAGTGAGAGGTGTGGTACTACTATTACATAAAAGACACGCATACGTAGTGCATTCCTCTATCATAGACCCAGAAGGCCGTTTTATAATAATTGATATGACTATAAATGGTACCAAATACAAAATCTGAAATATTTACGCACCTAATGTATATAACAGACCTTTTTTCCAAAATATCATAAACAAGCTAAACTCGCCTAGTGGGACTAAGCTTATAGTGGGAGGAGACTTTAACATAATTTCGTCATCAATTTTAGACAGACAAACAAATAGGGCAAGGCCAATTAAAACGCCAAAGCTTGGTATCCCATCCTTTGAACAACAACTAGATCTTATAGATATATGGAGGGCGTTGCACCCATTAGAGGGAATATACATGTTTGTCTGCCGCCCACGGCACCCTTTCCAGAATCGACTACTTGTTGATTTCTAATAACCTTTTCCCCAAGGTACAAGAGGCACACATTGAGACTATTTGTATCTCCGACCACGCTTTGACCAGGGTCACTATTGCCGAAGAAGTTGACAAAGGTCCTTATAGGCAATGGAGATTTCCCAAACACTTGGTTAACTCAACAGAATTTAGATCCATGCTGGAATCAGCCTGGGTAACATTCAAAAATAACAATGAGGAACACAGACTCACGGATCCAGCCCTATTCTGGCAAACTTCCAAAACAGTAATAAGAGGTGAAATAATCTCCTATATTAAACAACATACGAAGATTTACTACAAAAATTATCATAAAGCCCAACGAGAACTAACTGAAGCTTTTCAGGTACATAAATTAACACTCTCTCCCATACAGAAAAAAACATACCTAGATAATAAATTAGTTTTTGATTCCATTGTATCAAACTGCCATGATAGATCACAATATGTATCAGATTTTAAATTCCACAAATTCGGCAACAAATCGGGATGTTTACTTTCCAATTTATTAGGAGGCCCACGCAAAACGAATATCATTCAATCCCTAATTGATCAGAAAGGTGACCGAGTTCATACAGGTGCACAAATTTCTGAAACTCTTAAGATGTTTTATTTGGATCTATATGCAAGTGGTTAGATAGACCAAACACAAAAAAATATGTTCTGGGAAGGGCTATACCTTCCTCAGATCACCCAAGAATTTTTGGAAAGCCTGAATACCCCCATTACGATGTAGGAGCTCTCTAGAGCTATACGTTTACTTAAACCCAACAAAACTCCGGGACCAGATGGCCTCACCGGAGAATACTTCAAAATTCTCTTCCCCAAATGCTGAGACACTTTGTTAGAAGTGTACAATGACATTCTTCAGAACAAATCTTTACCACTTTATTTTAACAGTGCTATTCTTAAACTACTCCCAAAGCCTGAGAGAGATCTAGAACAACCAGGGTCATACAGACCTATTTCTTTACTAAACTCTGATTACAAACTTTTTACTAAGATTTTAGCTGACCGACTTAAACAGATCCTCCCAGCTGTAGTGCATACGGACCAAACAGGATTCATCATGGGAAGACACTCGGTAACCAACATCCGTAGAGTCATATCTGTTATGGAGGGGTTAGAGGTCGGTGGGAACCCGGGGACGCGTTTACTACTCTCCCTAGATGCCGAAAAGGCTTTCGAACTACTAACATGGGATCATCTTTTCGAATCCCTGCAACGCTTTGGATTCCCAGACAATTTCATAAAGCTAATTTCTGCTATTTACACCAGTCCAACAACCCAGATAGCCTGCAACGGATACCTTTCCCAGCCTTTTGCGATGGCCAGGGGGACGAGGCAGGGATGCCCACTGTCTCCCTTGCTGTTCGCACTGGCGCTGGAACCTTTCGCTGTCACTTTGAGGAAAGATAAACTGTTTTCTGGAATTAAGATAGGTGCAGTGGAGTCCAAGATAGCGCTGTTTGCGGATGACATAATGTTATTTGTCTCCCATCCAGAATTGTCTCTGCCCTCAATATTAGACAACATAAACAGCTTTGGATCCTTCTCGGGCTATAGAGTTAACCTCCACAAATCTGAGCTGCTATATTTGGGGAAAAACCCCCCATCTATCTTACGCCCAATTTGCTCTCAATTTATTAGAGCACGAAGCACCTTAAAATATCTAGGAATATATATCCCCGAAACAACTTCTAAACTATACAGTTGTAATTTCTCCCCAATGCTCTCTAAAATCAATAAAATGTTGGAAGATTGGCGTTCTCTCCCATTGTCACTAATGGGTCGAGTGGCAGTCCTGAAAAGTATAATATTTCCAAAAATCACCTATCTGATCGAAATGCTTCCTATTGCCCTTACTCGAAGCGATATTAATATTTACTCTAAGACATCCTCCAAATTCTTATGTCGAGGTGGAAAACCCAGAATAGCATTAGCGAAACTTCAATGTACTAGAGAGAAGGGTGGTTTGGGACTACCGGATTTGAGTACCTTCTCAGAGGCGGTATTTTTTAGATATGTGTTGGATTGGTGTTGGGACTTAGTATATAAACTGATCTGTTTCTAGAAACAGAATTATTTACTCCTGTCGAAACTGGATTATTGGCTGAGACAAGATCAGTTTAAAATTGAAGCGTGCGCGACGCCATCTTGCGAATGGCAGCTAGACTCCATTTTAGAAACAAGAATCTGCAAGACGCCATTTTGTGACCAGCGTCACTTTAAGTTACAACTCACGAGCTAAGAACAGATGGCAATGTTTTTGATAATCTACCAAGGGCAACTGGAAGAACAAGCTTTCTGAGTAAAAGTAAATAGAATAGACAATGAGTGTTTTTACATATAAATTGGGAATCCCTGTATGCAAAGGGCCTGATTCAGAGCCGCTCGTAAGCGGCCTCTCGTTCGTTCCGAGCGATGTTTGCCCAACTGTGCATGCGTACGGATCGTAATACGCATGCGCGAACCAGTCAGTGCGGGCGAAAATCGTTTGTTCGCTAAATAGCGAATGCCTGCTAATATGAGTGACAGAAGGAGGCGTATGTGGGTGGTAACAGGGGAAGGTGCTTGAAAACGGGGAGTGGAGATCAGAACGCAGGCGTGCTTAAAGGTCAAAACGGGCGTTTTATGGGTGTGCATAATTAATACAGCAGCGTCACTGACCACGTCACTGGGTTATTTTATAGTCAGAACTGCTCGCAAATTTGTGGTAGGAAAAACCAACCACAAGAATAGCGAGCAGTTCATACGCTGGTCGATGTACTCGATTAATCTAATAAATAGCGGACATGACGTAGGATGCGAGCGGCCAGGGGGCGTTTTTATCAAAAAAACGACCGCTCGTTCAGACATAGAGGTGGCAACAGACCGCAAAGAGCGAACGGTTCATTTGAATAGCCATCCCCTTTTTCTGAACGAGCGAGAGCTAATAGCGACCGGCTCTGAATCAGGCCCAAAGTATAGTTGTGGCAATTGTAATATAATCCAGGCATTGATCTACACAATTGGATTTGTCTGAATCCTAAACAGGTTTTAGCCCCACACCCAGACAGGATGGCCCTAGCTTCACAGCTTGGGGTAACACATTTGCATTTCACACAAGAGTCTGGGAGAAAAGAGCTTTTCCTTTGAACATGGGAAAGGTGGGGTCTGCTGAGACAGGGGGCATGTGGAACTATCATGCTCAGCAATCCACACTGCTAGATGTTCACTTTGTGTATGAGAAATTATGCACTTAAATCTCACTAATTAATAACTAGCGTCTATATATCAAACCCCGCATATTCACACATTACATATTCACTCATAAGGTTTAATAAGCTTTTAAGTATATGATTTAAGTTGGTTCAGTTAGTTTAAATGCTGAGAAATAAAGATATATGATAACTAAGGTTTTATATATACTAGGAAAGTCATGTTTGGTTTCGTACTGATGCGTACTCTTTCAACAGAATTCCGGTACTATCGGTGTGAAGATCGCATCATGCATTCTCAACTTATGGACCGCAGAGACTACAAGCAACAAAATGTATATTTCATGAACAACTGTTAGGATGCAGCATGAGGGCGGGGGGGGTGGGAAGACCCCCAGCTGTTAGAGGCAGGGAGAGTCTATTTGAACCAGCCTGTTAAATGCACTGTAACATATACTTCTCCCCTGGGAACCAATGATATCAGCAACAAACGTCTCTATTGTCCTGTCTATTCTGGGGGGGTATAAATATGTGTGCTCAAACACTGGGTCTTAGTCTTCATGCTGAAGGATGAGGGGTTTCTTGCTGATACCTAACATCTGGACCAGAGGCGCTGCGTATGTATACTGTACTTGGGTCTGTATAATTCCTTTGCGCTAAATTGTACACAGATCATAGCGTGTAACTGACTGTACTTTTACTTGAATAATACTTTGTGCTTTGGAACCACATGTTCTGAGTCTGGAGTCTCTATTTACTGTATGACTGCGTACGCAAATTAGCGTCATCCTTAGAGGTTTATAGGAAGGATTTTAGAAGGTACAGGCAGGGGTATATAGAGGTTCATTTTAATATCGTCACTCCCTTTGCTCCAAACGCCCTTTTACACACGCCAAAACCTGAACTCCCCAATCTCATATTAAACAACATAATTTTTCATGATACTTACAAGGCTTGGCTGAGCATTAACCGGAGACTTAACCGAAACTTCAGCTCCTCAAAATACAGCTCTCTATGGGGCAACCCTATGTTTAGTCCAAGACTAGAAAATTCTCACTTCCTCATCTGGAAAACTAAAGGTCTGGCAAAAGTCAAGGATTTTTTTGACTCAGGGGGTAACCTCCTCACGTTCCAGAATCTCAAAGGGAAATTCAACCTACCTAATTCGCAATTCTTTATGTACCTTCAGGTCAGACACTTTGTTCAACATATACCACCTGCTTTGAAAGATCCAAGTGCGGAGGATGTATTAAACGCTCTATTTACGTTCACAATACAAAATAATTATAAAACCAAATTTTTGACAACGGATTTCATTTCACCCAAAGCAAACACCCTATGGCACAAATGTGCAATGAGGTGGACAATAGACATTCCCACATTAAATTCTCCTGAAATTCTTTTAGGTCACTATGAAGAAACCTTGAAAATCTTACATTCAGCACGTCTACAGGAAGTCCATGTTAAGATCTTACACAGGGCATATATTTCACAAAGTAGCAGAGCTCATATGGTGTTAGAGGAGACAGGGCATTGTGTGAAGTGCAAAGCCACTAAAGCCACCTTCTGGCATAATATATTGGAATGCGGCCGCATCCACAAATTCTGGGATAAACTTATGTTTTTTATAAATGACTTGTTATCATTACATTTGATAAAAGACCCTTTAGCTTTAATTCTAGCAAATTTTAAAAATTGGGATGTAACCCCACATAATAAAAAAAGATAATACCACTACTTACAACAATAGTGACGATCGCTAAAAAAGCAATTCTAATAAATTGGACGATAAAGACCCCTCCTTTTATTAGCGATGTCAAACGCATGACTCTCCAAATGCTTTACTTTGATCGGCGTGACACTCTTCCTGATATAAAGAAGGGTGTGGAACGTTTCCAAAGAAAATGGGGATTTTATATCGAACATTTGGATAACACCACTCAATCCCATATTAATAGAATTTTTTAATCCACAACATGGTATTCACATAAAATGCTGAATTAATCCACACATTATGATTTCTTTATTTGACAGGGTTGATGTAGATTTGACCTTATTTTATATTGAAATATTAAGTATTTCTACCATAGCGAGATTTGCCTTAGAATCACCTAGAAATATTTGTACTTACCTTCCCCCACCCTTTTTTTTCTATCTTTCTTCTATGTTCATTGTATGTACATTCATTTTGGTTTCTGTACTATTGTACTATTAATATTATCTATTTTAAGGGCATATGTTGATGTTAGTATAATGTTCCAAAAATTTGAAAGGAAGATTTTTAGGCTCTGAAAGTCTTCAGGGATCATAATAAGGTTGTAACGCTTTCTTTATCCATCCGTTTTTTTTTTCTATTTTTCTTTACTTTTTACCTATTTGGTTTATTCTGGAACAATTAGATATCGACTATTTAAATGCAATGTGACTCATATTCAATGTGTTTGTCTTTACTCTGTTATATATAGTGTTTTTTTTTCTCACTATATTTGTATAGACTTTTGTTGGTTTTTTTGTACTTTTCTGTCTGGAAAACTAAAATAAAGAGATATAAAAAAAAAATGAATGAAATCATCCAAATCTGACTGCAAACACATCAGATGTCAGATATCGTTCATCGTTGCAGGCTCACATGTCAGATTTTCTTTCAGATATGAACGACTGAATGATTTTTAAATCGTTATCGTTCACATCTGACAGAAAATCTTACCGTGTGTGTGCGCCATATCTGTGACGAGCACACGCTGATCAGTATAATCCATCCACGGAAGAGAAATGGAGAATAATGACCTCAGGATGTGTAATATATATAAGGAACGTACAGTTACAGTCATTATCTGTATCACCATAAAATACATCATATAGTTTATGTACCCTCACCAATGACCACATTGGCAGCGCCGTCTTCAGCGCTGTACACATTATCTCACATAGTCTATGAAGGTCCTCGGGATAGATCTTGTAGTATTGTAAGGAGACAGCAGCCAGATCACTGAGGCCTTTATTCACGACCCTTGATTTTATGGTGCCAACTAAATTGTCTCTGCTTTGTATTATTTATGCAGAACACACACAATACCTTGGGTTTTTTTTTTCAAGAAAATACCATTAGTTTCCTTATTTCTTCTAAAAGGCCAAAATAATCTCCCCATGTTCTTTTTTCTTCTTCTAACCACCACCATGAAATACTTTGTGCGTCACCATAAATCCGCCATTCCAAAGCCGCAAATAGCTGGATTCTACCCATAACAAAATATGTTTTAAAAAATAATAATGTATTTTATCTTCTCCGTGTATGACTGATATACATAAAATGTAGCCCCTATATAACAACAACGTGGTCTGTTATTACTGCAGAGAGTGTTGCCGATATCTAATAGAATAATAATGTATTTTATCTTCTCCATGTATGACTGATATACATAGAATGTATCCCCTATATAACAACGACGTGGTCTGTTATTACTGCGGAGAGTGGTGCCGATATCTAATAGAATAATAATTGATTTTATCTTCTCCATGTATGACTGATATACATAAAATATATCCCCTATATAGCAACAACGTGGTCTGTTATTACTGTGGAGAGTGGTGCCGATATCTAATAGAATAAAGACGATACTATAAGTGTCACCCGAGTGATCTATCCCAGTCTTATAGTGATGACACATGGAGGATTAGATCTGATAGGTGATGTGTGAGGAGTTATATAGCAGCTATACACAGATGGGGGTCATCCTCCAATAAGATATAAGACGTTATACAAAGAGCAGGGTTGTACAGCGCTAGGGAAATCTAAGTAACAATAAATAACATACGGCCTGATAAAGATGCATAGAATGTATAGTATCTAATATGGAAATATCTTAAGATAATATTACAAACATAATACAGATAGATCACATAAAACACAGGTCACTGGTATTCAGGCAAATTCTGATTACAAATAAGAGGGCACCAATAATAGTAAATAGAGAACCAGATGTAAATGGTGACGTCACAAGCTAATAGGTGATGGAAAGAAATTTGGTGCATCCGGGTAATTGCCAGTTGCCAGACAGTTATATTACCAGGTTGCTGTGACAGAAGTCCGTCTAGTCTTTAGCAGGAAAGCTCGCAGTGGGTGATGGCTGGCGGATGTAAATGCTGGATGTCCCAACATTCCTGCTTTCACTCCTGGTCCGTATAAGGAAGGACAAGTGGCCCAAACGTGCCCAGTGGATAAAGTGACTAACGCGTTTCATTGTGGAATTAGACCCACAACCTCTTCAGAAGCGTGTATCATACAGTATAATATGGCTGCCTTATATACCCAAGGAGCAGATCAAACCGGCATCAGGAGGGGAACCATAATTAGTCATGCCATATGTAAGAATAAAAATGTATGATATATTCAACCACATGTGATGAGAACATACCAATCATGTCAAACTCTGCAGAGTGCCAGAATGAACTAGAGAAGAAGTCTGGATAATCAGATCCACCTGGTCATGTGATGTAAACACACACACATGACCGGAATGGACCAATCATGGAGATCTCTGTAGAAAAACCAGTAAGAGGCTTGGATTACTTATTTCAAGCGGTCACATGGTAAACCGCAATCACATGACCAGGTTATATCAGTCACACTAAGTAACAGATGTCATGGTGACAATATACAAATACAAGTCTCCGGGCACATAGCATGAGAACAATGTCACATGATGGGAGCTGACCAATCCCAATCATTACATTTTATATATGTCATAGCGATTCTCCTAAATTATAAAGTCACACAATTAAAGTATAAATAACACACATAATATAGTAAGATAACGGTCACTGGGATCTAGTTCACCGTAAGGTGCGTATCCACTTGCCGACTTGGAAAGACAAACCGATTAGGAAATCGTAATCGTACAGTCGTTCCTCATCCCTTGTAGTGCCTACACTGAACGATATATCATTCAGAGCAGACATCCTCCCTCATCCCTGAACATGGCCAATTTGTCGTAATCTGCAGATTGACAGTCATGTTCAGCCGATGATTGATGTCGGAAACGACCAGCAGGAGAGCGTGTCGCTGGTCATTTCCGATATTAAACTGGCTGATTTATGCACCATTAATGAGCGACTGAACGATTACGATGTCGTAATTGTTTAATCAGCAAGTGGATACACGGCTTTGCTCTATAATTCCATATTGTATAGTTATAATGTTGATATTAGTAATAACTTGCTATAGTATCCACTAGTGGGTCACATGATATGATCACACCCAATTACACTACTAAGGACAGATAAAATATATATAAGCAAATACATATTCATTCTAGGTCCCTATTGGAGACTTAAGGGCATATTTACTAAAGTGCGGGTACATAGAAGTGGAGTTGTTGCCTATAGCAACCAATCAGATTCTAGCTATTATCTACTAGGAGGTGCTACATAAATTATAAGTAAAATCTGGTTGGTTGCTATGGGCAACATCTCCACTTCTAAATACCCACCACACTTTAGTAAATATACCCCTTATTCTTTAGTTATCTGGTAAATAAATAACCAAGCTATATCATGAATATTCATCCTACGTCCCTATTGGAACCTTATTCTGTAATTATATAGAATATGGATAACTTATATTATAAGTATAATAGCATCGCATCGGCGATAATTTATCTCCGATTTTACATGTACAAATAGAGAAAGCTTTTCTACATTTTAAAAAATTGAAAATTATCAAAATCCCTATTTTTGGGTAAAAATGTGGGGATCTCTTACAGAACCCTTTGGACAGCCCCCCTAATGATACTTTAGTGAAATTGTGTTTTCGTAAATTGTGTACTTTGGCAAAAAACGACCGTTGAAATTTCGGTTACATTTTTTTTTTTTTATCGTGAAAAATGCATTTAATGTATTGGGACTGGTATTCCGGAGGGACATAAAGATGCGCCAAGTGTTTTAAACATCGCACGTGGCAGGTGTAGGTGTTTTTTTAGCGGTTTTAAAAAAAACCACCTTTGCCAGCCACGAGCGATGTTTAAAACACTTGACACATTCTAATGGCCCTCTGAAATACCAGACCCAATACATTAAACGCATTTTTTACGAAAAAAAACAACAATTTTGACCGAAAAATTTCAGCGCTCGTTTTTTTGCCAAAGTGCGCAACTTACGATTTTTTTTTTCACTAAAGTATCATTAAGGGGGCTGTCCAAAGGGTCGTGTAAGAAATCCTCACATTTTTACCCAAAAATTAGGGATGAGCGGGTTCGGTTCCCTGAGAACCGAACCCACCCGAACTTCGGGGATCCGGGGCGATCCGAGCCCAAGCTCGGATCTCCCTGTCTGCCCCGGATCCCTCTCCCGAGGCAAAACCTCGAGATCTGCTGTCGGATCTCGAGGTTTTGCCTCGAGCGGCCATTTAAAAAAAAATGCCTTTGCCTTTAATGGGCAAAGTGCTGATTGGCTGACAGAGCCGTCTGTCACGGCTCTCAGCCAATCAGCATTATGGTGCTCATTTGCATGTAGCACGGACTCGTGAGATCCGTGCTACATGCATCTGTGTGATTGACACAGAGCACTAACGGGTCCGTGAGACCCGTCTGTGCTGCTGTGGTAAATAAAAAAAAAAAAACCTGTGTAAAAAGAGAAAAAAATGGCGTGCCCCCCCCCCAAAAAAGAGCAACCAGCCCCGGGCATTAGTGACCCAGTGCTGGGTGTGCTTAAATACAGGGGACAAACGACGTAGGGGTCCCCTGTACTTAAACACAACCAGCACCGGGCTAGTCAGAACCAGAGCTGGTTGCCAAAATACGGGGGACAAACGACGTAGGGGTCCCCCGTATTCTGCGCAACCAGCTCTGGGCTCTGATCCGGTCCTGGTTCTGGAAATACAGGGGAAAAAAATGAGTAGGGTTCCCCTGTATGTTCCAGAACCAGCACTGGACTTTTTCTAGCGGGGGGCTGATGCCACAGCCAGGGGAGCCCTTTCACCGGGCCCCCCAGCCGCAGCATCAGCCCTGACCGCTAGTCAGCCCAGGCCGGGGATCCCTGGAGAGCTGGGGACCCCCCCCAATAAAGGGGTCACCCTCTCCAGGGCACCCCAGGCCCAGGCTGATAGCCCGGGGCTATCCCCGCCACCCCTGGTGGCGGTGGGTGGCGGGTTGATTGTGTGGTGTGGTGTAAATAAAGAATATCAAACATTGTCTTTACAAGTAGAACTGCAAGTCCCAGCAAGCCTGCCCCGCATGCTGGTACTTGGAGAACCACAAGTACCAGCATGCAGGGCATTAAGGGCCCACTAGTACCTGTAGTTCACCTGTAAAAAAATGTTTAAAAAAAACACAGGACACACACACCGTGACAGTATAAGTTTATTAAACATACATACACACACACACACATGTACACATACTCACCTATGTAACCCTGTAGCATCGGTCCACTTGTCCGGTAAAGTATCCATAGGGGACCTGTGAAAAAAAACATACTCACCATCTCCTATGCGAGGTTCTGTCCTCTTCGTTCCAAAGTAGGCATCCCCGGACTTGGCAAAAAAAAAAAACGAAAACGCGATCCACGAACTTAGTACCGTTCTATAGAACGGTACTTCCCGAATGAGAGCTTAGCGGCGGGGTATCACCATGGAAACCCCGCTGCTAAGCGTTCATTGGCTGAGAGAGGTCATCTCCCGTCTCTCAGCCAATGAACGGCTCCCTCCATTGTAGTCAATGGTGGGAACCGCAGGGTAAACTTTAATAACCTTGCGGCTCCCAGCATTGACTACAATGGAGGGAGCCGTTCATTGGCTGAGAGAGACGGGAGATGGCCTCTCTCAGCCAATGAACGCTTAGCAGCGGGGTTTCCATGGTGATACCCCGCCGCTAAGCTCTCATTCGGGAAGTACCGTTCTATAGAACGGTACTAAGTTCGTGGATCGCGTTTTCGTTTTTTTTTTTTGCCAAGTCCGGGGATGCCTACTTTGGAACGAAGAGGACAGAACCTCGCATAGGAGATGGTGAGTATGTTTTTTTTCACAGGTCCCCTATGGATACTTTACCGGACAAGTGGACCGATGCTACAGGGTTACATAGGTGAGTATGTGTACATGTGTGTGTGTGTATGTATGTTTAATAAACTTATACTGTCACGGTGTGTGTGTCCTGTGTTTTTTAAACATTTTTTTACAGGTGAACTACAGGTACTAGTGGGCCCTTAATGCCCTGCATGCTGGTACTTGTGGTTCTCCAAGTACCAGCATGCGGGGCAGGCTAGCTGGGACTTGCAGTTCTACTTGTAAAGACAATGTTTGATATTCTTTATTTACACCACACCACACAATCAACCCGCCACCCACCGCCACCAGGGGTGGCGGGGATAGCCCCGGGCTATCAGCCTGGGCCTGGGGTGCCCTGGAGAGGGTGACCCCTTTATTGGGGGGGTCCCCAGCTCTCCAGGGATCCCCGGCCTGGGCTGACTAGCGGTCAGGGTTGATGCTGCGGCTGGGGGGCCCGGTGAAAGGGCTCCCCTGGCTGTGGCATCAGCCCCCCGCTAGAAAAAGTCCAGTGCTGGTTCTGGAACATACAGGGGAACCCTACTCATTTTTTGTCCCCTATATTTCCAGAACCAGGACCGGATCAGAGCCCAGAGCTGGTTGCGCAGAATACAGGGGACCCCTACGTCGTTTGTCCCCCGTATTTTGGCAACCAGCGCTGGTTCTGACTAGCCCGGTGCTGGTTGTGCTTAAGTACAGGGGACCCCTACGTCGTTTGTCCCCTGTATTTAAGCACACCCAGCACTGGGTTACTAATGCCCGGGGCTGGTTGCTCTTTTTTGGGGGGGTGCACGCCATTTTTTTCTTTTTTTACACAGGTTTTTTTTTTTTTTTTTACCACAGCAGCACAGACGGGTCTCACGGACCTGTCATTGCTCTGTGCCAATCACACAGATGCATGTAGCACGGATCTCCCGGGTTCGTGCTACATGCAAATGGGCACCATAACGCTGATTGGCTTCCTGTCTGCCACTGCAGTGCCACTCCTAGATGGGCCACGTGTTTGTGCCGCCCCCTTGTGTCGCTTAGCATAGTCATCCAGCTTCCTCGGTACAACCTTTTGGCCTAAAAACAATATTGTGAGGTGTGAGGTGTTCAGAATAGAGTGGAAATGAGTGGAAATTAATGTTATTGGGGTTATTAATAGCGTAGGAACAAAAACAGGCCCATTTATGTGATTTTAGCGTTTTTTTTTTATTTTTTAAGAAAAAATCCAGATCCAAAACACAAAACCCAGAACCCAAAACACGGAAGGGTGGTTTTGGCAAAACCAATCCAGATCCAAAACACGAAGAAAGATCCAGATCCAAAACCAAAACACAAAACACGAAAAGTGTCCGGTGCACACCCCTACCAAAAATAGGGATTTTGCACATTTTTTTTTGCCTGCCCTAGGCTGGAGAAAGTATTCATCAGTTTTTAGGTGAAAAACGGCCGTGTTTTCACTGTTGTTGGCTAAATCGGCCGCAAATCGGCCAATCGGATGACTGAACGACGCCGAAAATGGACGATTTTGCCTCTAATTGAATACATCGGGTGATCGTTGTTTTTAGGGTATTATGTTTTATTAATTAAATAGTAAAATCCACTTTCATATAAACAATAAATGTATCACAGCCTAATACCAGTATACATACAGAAACTTACACACACCACGTTTAACAACAAATAAGATATAGGGCTTTGTTAAGTATCAAATGTTTTTCAACCAAATGGTTAAAAATCTGTTACATTGCATATGAATTCTCTGTACGTTTTGCTAACGGGGGATACGCTTTTGCATTTTACTCATGCACAGAGCCATTAAAATAAACCAAACCAGGCAAGATATGAAAAATTGTCCTTACTTCCAAAGAATCAATGTCCATAGGTATATCAACCTTCTGTAACACAACAAAATCAATCTTTTATTAACTTCCTAGTTATAGTGCACATCAAGAGTAAGATAGTTCCATGTAAAAGGTAAGATTGTAGAATGCAAGATGGCAAACTTGGATACTTTACATGGAGTATGTCTGGGGTACTGATCGCTTCTGTTCTGGGCGCAGCTTGAAGTCCGTTCAAAGCTTTTCATGGTACGGAGGGATTGATGTATTCCACGCTTAACGCATTTCACCATGGCAGGCTTCCCCAGGATTGTAGAATACCAATGTTTAGATCTGCTTAGCCTTTCATTTTTACGGTATCTATGCAACATGGTGGATGGCACTTCTGCCCTTCCGACGCCAAATGGATTATTTACTTCTGCCCATGTTCTTCCCTCAATCAATTGGGGACTTGCATAAAATTATCTATGCGATATGCTTGATGTCACTTCTGCCCTTCCGAGGCCTGTAGAATATATGCTTCCGCTCATGTTTTGCCCACAATTTATCGGCGACTTACATAAAATTATCACATACAACAACAAATAACAAATGTTATTAAATATATAAAAATGTGTCAAGTGGATCTTAAAAAAATATATACTATATAATAAATAGTTTTCAATATTTTAAATTAATTCTATACACACTCAATTGTATTTAAATATAATTATATACATGTAACTGTGGATAAAAACACATTTATTGAGGTTACTACAAGGGAACACTAAATAGAGCTTTCTATAGAGGAACAGCCTCTTGCAAATTACATAAATAAATATTAAATATATAACAGAATGGTCATACAGGAAGGGTGATTTCGTGAAATATTTTTATTTAGAATTAATTTATTTTATTTATTATTTATTCATATATTTTAGAACTGAGACACATGTAAAATGACTTGGTTTATTTTGATACTGGAATCATATATATATATATATATATACACACATTTTTACTGCATCTTTATTAAGTCCTAAAATAATAATTATGCATTACTGTTTAGATTTTCCTAGCACTGTACATCCCTCCTCATTTTATATTAATGACACACATCCCAATGACCTGCGAATGGAAAACTTCAAATACTGTGTGACTGAAGTGTAGTTAAAACCCTGTTTTGTATTAGTTCATATAAATGCTAATCATCGCTCTACAATTCGGGCTGCCTTACAATGTAAGAACTCGGATAAGCCAGTGGCTAAACATTTTGCGGCCTTGGGACACTCTGCAGCCTCATTGAGATGCATGCTCATAGACCATGTCCCACAGCCTGCCCGCGGTGGTGACAGGGAGCTTCTACTGAAGAAATGTGAGGCCAGGTGGATTTTCAGGCTTGACACTGTCTCCAAAAGGCCTGAATGAATATCACCCTTATAATATTTTTTTGCGGTGATACCTATAAGTCTCTTGGGATTGATGTCCTTTTGTGTTTTACAGATGTTATACGATGATTGATACGATGGCGGGAGTTGTTGTACTGCTCGCTGTATATATTCTATTTTTGCGATTTTTCCCTGGGCAATGTCAGCACATGGTTATTCCTAATATTATTTATTTTTATATATTTTGATGTTTTATGCACCTGGATTTGGTATGCACACTGATGTGTCGTACTCTTCTATTTAGTTGCATTAATGGATGTTTACTATGTTTGTCTATGTCTATGTGTAGTATGTCCGTCTTAGAGTGCAATTTCCCACATGTTTGCCTATTGATCTAGCCACTATTTGAAGTATCTTGTGTCTATTGACACTTATTATATGCCTGAAGCGCTATTGGTATTGTTACTAGCGATATTTTTATATGCCCCTTGATACTATGATCTACCTATTCAGTGACGGGCTTGCTGTGGAGCTGGCTGCTGTTATTGTTAGCGCTGCTTAGCAACAGCCCACGTGACTTGATACTCTCAGTCCGCCGCGTCACTTCCGGTGACGGTGCGCTCCACGTATTGGAGCGCGCGGCACTTCCGGGTTGTGGCGCGACGGGACTGTTCGTGCCATGGACGCGCTGGCTGTACACTCTGGGCCAGCTGCGTGGGTGTTGTTTGTGATATATCATTGTAAGTATATATACAGTGTGGAGTGGAGTCTTTTGGTTCTCCGATTATGTCCCTACTTCCGGGTTTACATTGGGGGTGATGTTTGCTAATTGATGTGGCTTTATCAGATGGCAGGTGGGTCAGTGGTCTATGGGTCTTGCTGGTTGTAGCTTTGTGGCGATTGTCCTGTCCTGACAAAGGTCCTGATGTGACCGAAACGTCAACCATCTCATGTGATCTGTGAGTTATTAAATATGCCTATTACTGAATGGTGAGTGCCCATCCTCTTTTTCTTATATAGATCGTTAGATATAATAAGAAGAAGATTGGGGTAAACAAAAAGGTAGAAAGTGAAGTAATAAAGATGAGTATAACAAATATATAGTGGTCGGTAGGCTCAGGTGAAGGGGTCCTACTACTAAGATATTAAGTAATAGGGTTTACGGCATAGATGGCGAAATCTGTCATCGCCCCTGGGAAGGTTCAAATTAAATGCTATACATTATTACTGCATCTTTATCATCCTAAAATAATTATGTATTACTGTTTCGATTTTCCTAGCACTGTACATCCCTCCTCATTTTATATTAATGACACACATCCCAATGATCTGCGAATGGAAAACTTAAAATACTGTGTAACTGGAGTGTAGTTAAAACCCTGTTTTGTATTAGTTCATATAAATGCTTTTCACTTGTGTGACATCTGATGTCTAACAAGGTTCGATTTCCGTGTAAAACATTTCCCACACTCAGAGCATGGAAATGGTTTCAAACCTGTGTGACTTCTCTGATGTGAAACAAGCCATGATTTGTGTGTAAAACATTTCCCACATTCAGAGCATAGAAATGGTTTCTCACCTGTGTGACTTCTCTGATGTCTAACAAGATCTGATTTGTGTGTAAAACATTTCCCACACTCAGAACATGCAAATGGTTTCTCACCTGTGTGACTTCTCTGATGTCTAACAAGATCTGATTTCTGTGTAAAACATTTCCCACACTCAGAGCATGGAAATGGTTTCTCACCTGTGTGACGTCTCTGATGTATAACTAAATCTGATTTCTGTGTAAAACATTTCCCACACTCAGGACATGGAAATGGTTTCTCACCTGTGTGACTTCTCTGATGTGTCACAAGAAGCGATTTAAAACATTTCCTACACCCAGAACAGGAAAATATTTCATCAGGTGTATGAGCTGCAGTATGTGTAACAAAAGTTGGGGTATCAGGAAAACATTGCTCACAATTAGAGGGGTCAGATGATATAGCTGTACTCTGAGGTGCCGGATGTATAGTTAGTATAAAGGGGCTGGCTCCAGAAGAATCTTGTGTGATGTTATCTTCTATTTTAATAGCTGTAGACAAGATGAGATCTCCCTCCAAAGAATTCCTGCTTGTGTGGCCATCTGCTGGAAATACAATAACTATATTATTATTACTCACAGCTCTTTATATAGCACAGACATACAAAGCAGAACTTTACAAAAAAAATTTATTCACGCCAGGCCCTGCCCCAGTGGAGCTTACAATCTATGTTCCCTACCACATGGACACACAAATACACACACTAGGGTTATATTTTGTATCAGAAGCCAATCAACCTACCACTAAGATTTTTGGAGATTTTAAGGAAACATATACAAACTACACACATATACCATCTTGGTGTGGAAGCAAACTCATGACTTTAGTGTGAAGAGACAGCAATGCTAACCACCACACCACTGTGTAACTATTATGAATGAAGATGTTTAGATGATTAACTTGCAGGTACAAACTATGATCACATTATTACATTTACAATGTACAAACTACAAATAAGACTCTTGATTAACAGATAAAATATTGGTATAAAATGGCACAAGCACATTATCAGCAAATGTCATAGACCCAGCCACAGGGACAGGCAGATGGCACATCACCAATTTATATCTCCCCCCAAATGCAGACTCTGCTGGGTAACGTTCCCTAGCCATCATCACAGAGCAGGAAGCCTCATTAACCAGTGATGTTGGTGAACCACAATATCCATCCAGACCTCCCTCACACATACACATGGGAACTTGTGGGCTAATTACCAACAACTGCGTCCACACTACACAAAGTTCCCCAGGTGGGTATATATGTAGCAATAGCAGCCTCTATATGGTCCTCTGGTCATCCTCAGGGAGAGTAGCCCCACCAGAGTCATGCTACTAAATTAGGGAAATGAGTCACTGTATATAAATGCTGAGAGGGAAGGAGAGCGATAGGACAGAGCTACACACAATGATGATGGCACAGAGCTGGGGAGGCAGCAGGACAGGGTAGGGGAATGGTGAAGGGCACAGAGCAGGGGAGGCAGCAGAGGAGGGTAGGGGAATGGCGCAGGGCACAGAGCGGGGGAGGCAGCAGGATAGGGTAGGGGAATGGTGCAGGGCACAGAGCAGGGTAGGCAGCAGGACAGAGTAGGGGAATGGTGTAGGGCACAGAGCGGGGGAGGCAGCAGGACAGGGTAGGGGAATGGTGTAGGGCACAAAGTGCGGGAGGCAGCAGGACAGGGTAGGGGAATGGTGCAGGGCACAGAGCGAGGGAAGCAGCAGGACAGGGTAGGGGAATGGTGCAGGGCACAGAGTGGGGGAGGCAGCACGACAGGGCAGGGGAATGGTGCAGGGCACAGAGTGGGGGAGGCAGCAGGACAGGGTAGGGGAATGGTGCAGGGCACAGAGTGGGGGAGGCAGCACGACAGGGCAGGGGAATGGTGCAGGGCACAGAGTGGGGGAGGCAGCATGACAGGGTAGGGGAATGGTGCAGGGTACAGAGTGGGGGAGCCAGCATGACAGGGTAGGGGAATGGCACAGATGGGCAACAGCAAAGGAACAAAGTAGAGGGGCAGAGCAGGAAACAAAGACAGGACAGCAAATAAAGCACAACAGTAATGAGCATCCAAGCAGGGACTGGAGGGTACCTTTGTGTAATGACGGGTGTGTGGTAATAGCTGTGTGTGTGTATGAGAAGGTAGAGCTCGTGGGACGTGTGCGTTGTTATGTGTAGTAAACAGCATATTTGGGCTGGTAACACACAGTGACATGATGTGAGGGGGAGAACAGGAGTATAATAGGGGCTGATGGCTCCTGATGTATGAGATACACCAGAGAGTGTGGGGAGGAGACTGGTCAGATCTCTGGGCTGGTAACACACAGTGACATGATGTGAGGGGGAGAGCAGGAGTATAATAGGGACTGATGGCTCCTGATGTATGAGATACACCAGAGAGTGTGGGGAGGAGACTGGTCAGATCTCTGGGCTGGTAACACACAGTGACATGATGAGAGGGGGAGAGCAGGAGTATAATAAGGGCTGATGGCTCCTGATGTATGAGATACACCAGAGAGTGTGGGGAGGAGACTGGTCAGATCTATGGGCTGGTAACACACAGTGACATGATGTGAGGGAGAGAGCAGGAGTATAATAGGGGCTAATGGCTCCTGATGTATGAGATACACCAGAGAGTGTGGGGAGGAGACTGGTCAGACATCTGGGCTGGTAACACACAGTGACATGATGTGAGGAGAGCAGGAGAATAATAGGGGCTGATGGCTCCTGATGTATGAGATACACCAGAGAGTGTTGGGAGGAGACTGGTCAGATCTCTGGGCTGGTAACACACAGTGACATGATGTGAGGGGAGAGAAGGAGTATAATAGGGGCTGATGGCTCCTGATGTATGAGATACACCAGAGAGTGTGGGGAGGAGACTGGTCAGATCTCTGGGCTGGTAACACACAGTGACATGATGTGAGGGGGAGAGCAGGAGTACAATAGGGGCTGATGGTTCCTGACTCCCACACTGGGCAGACATATTTTTCTCATTAGTCTGTACTGACGGGGGAGGGTGTAGAATAAGAGATTGCTATGGTGACTGAGGGCTTGATTCACTAACAACCACGCACACTATGAGACCTCAGGCTGCGTATGACATCGCAGTGGATAATTTATGCACGCCCATGCAACGGCATGCGAATGCACTGGCAAGACTGCATTCGGCCAAACACCCCCCCATCACCACCCACAAACGGCACTTCCTGTCATTCACTCTGTACTGGACCTGCATAGTCACTGCGATCGCAGTCCCCATTGCAGCAGCCGATTCATGCATGCGCAGTACGAAACAATCGGCAGATTGCATGCGCATTCACAGTTGCGTATGGTAGTGAATCAGGCTCTGAGCAAGGAGAATGTGTGTCTCTTTTCTGTAATAAGTGTTTATTACTCACCTGTGCTGATTTCTGTAGGGATTTCCTCCTCCTTATACTGCTGGTCACCCCTCACATATGTCTCTTCTCCCTCTGTATCTTCTGCCTTCATATCAGTCACATACGTCTCTTCTTTTCCCTCTGTATCTTCTACCTTTATATCAGTCACATACGTCTCTTCTTCTCCCTCTGTATGTTCTGCCTTTATATCACTCACATACGTCTCTTCTGCTTCCTCTGTATAATTTATCTTGATATTAATCAGATCTTCTTCCTAATTTAATCATTAAAAAGTTGCATGTCTGATGGCATTACTTGATAATATAGTATAGTACAGTATAATGTCAGTGTAACAGACTCTCAGTTTCTCTATAGATCATATAAAGTCACTTTGGTAAATTGGGGAAACCCTATATCCCATCTACCTGATGCTCCTGTGGGATCCTTTGATTCTCCTCTATACAATCCTGTGAATAAAGAGGACGGGGACATCTCTCTGGGGTATTTCTGTTACTGGGTCCATCTGTAGGAGACACACAGTGACTGAGTACATTGTATATATGTGATTATCAAATGATGTGTGTATATAGGGGCCCCCATACCTGCTCTCCTTTGTACAATAAATGACAGTCTCCTCTTACCCAGTGATGTGAGGGGCCGGTGATTCTCCATCATCACGTCCTTGTACAAACCCCTGTGTTTCTCTATATAGTCCTCCTCCTGCATGGAGACATAGACAGTGACATCCTAACACCTTATAGGAACCTGACACACACAATGATACAGTCATCATCCAGACACATCCCCTCGTGTTACTGTATAATGTCCCATTCCCAGCAGTCACCTCTCCAGTCATCACCCAGACACATCCCCTGGTGTCACTGTATAATGCCCCATTCCCAGCAGTCACCTCTCCAGTCATCACCTAGACACATCCCCTCGTGTTACTGTATAATGTCCCATTCCCAGCAGTCACCTCTCCAGTCATCCCCAGACGTTACTGTATAATGTCCCATTCCCAGCAGTCACCTCTCCAGTCATAACCCAGACACATCCCCTGGTGTTGCTGTATAATGTCCCATTCCCAGAAGTCAGCTCTCCAGTCATCACCCAGACACATCCCCTGGTGTTACTGTATAATGTCCCATTCCCAGAAGTCACCTCTCCAGTCATCATCCAGACATATACCCTGGTGTTACAGTATAATCTCCCATTCCCAGCAGTCACCTCTCCAGTCAGCAGCTGAATTATCTTGTTGGCGAGTTCCAGGATCTTCTGGTCATTGTGTCGCTCATGTATCAGTGAGTGAGATGGAGGCACCGTGATGGAGCTCTGGGTTGAGCTGAGTCCCCCTGACACACGGGGACAGCTGCTGGGTGTCTCACAATCTCTGGTTGACTTCCTTATTACTGTGTAATGCTGTGTATTGGGGGAAACACCAAATATCAGTACTTACACTCCCAGATTCCCTCACCCCCGTCATGTCCCTGTATTATTACTATAGATATAGGGAATGTCACTGTGACACTCCCAGATCCCCTCACCTCCCCAGTCATGTCCCTGTATTATTACTATAGATATAAGTGATGTCACTGTGACACTCCCAGATCCCTTCACCTCCCCAGACATGTCCCTGTATTACTATAGATATAAGTGATGTCACTGTGACACTCCCAGATCCCCTCACCTCCCCAGTCATGTCCCTGTATTATTGCTATAGATATTAGTGATGTCACTGTGACACTACTAGATCCCTATCACCTCCCCAGTCATGTCCCTGTATTAATATAGATATAAGTGATGTCACTGTTATGCTCCCAGGCCCTCTCACCTCCCCAGTCAGAAGGTAGATGATCTCCAGGGTGAGATGTAAGATCCTCTCTGTATTGTGACTCTGATCCTTGCCCATCCTCAGCGACTCAGTGAGAGTACAGGATGTATGATGTGTAATAAAGATTCTGGTGCCTCACAGCAGGACTGTAGGAATAAATATAATAAATATAACAGACAGAACACATGTAACACAGTCAGACATGTAACATTGAGTGACCAGAAAGTGTCCCCTCTCCTCCTAGCCATAGAGCCCTGGTCAGTGTCTGTCAGAGGTTGCTGTGTACTAACTTCATTAAACTCCTCATACAATGCTGTACTGCATTAGGTTACACCAATGATCCTCTCTGGTCTTATTCCTCCAAGACACACATTAAATGCTCTCTGCACCAGTGGTAATAAGTTACATTGATGTTAGGACACTGTCCTTTATTTTGTATCTGGCCTGCAGTACCTCTGTGCCACCAGAGGTGCTGCTGATGTATACTGACATTGTTTCCTCGCATGCAGGAGTTAATATCACTCCCCTGTTTAATCATCTGCACCTGCTTCACAGACTATTTATTCCTGCCCCTCACCATGCATCCTGCTGGTCACTGATTGGTTTCCATGGATTGTATTCCACGGCCTGAACCTGCAGTCCTGTCTACTGGAGTTCTGCAAACTGCAGCTCCACTGCTGTGAGTCTGTCTCATCTACTCTGCAGCTTTTTGCCTTTGCTTATATCCAGTCTATGGCCCGTATTCAAATAGGGAGCGAAAAGTCCACATCAGAGCTTTTCTGGGGATAAAGTATCAGGCGCTCGCCCGCTTTATCCCCGTGTTCACTTAGGAAGCAGCGAAAACGGGAGCCTAAAGAAAGGTTTAAAGAAATGAAAAGAATCAGCACTGATCCATATATTTCTAGTTAATCTCACCCTACTTTCCTATTTTCGGTGTAGGCCTTCAACCACTGATCATAATCATAATCATTTTTATCTTATATTTTTTAACGAAAAAGAAGTGTAGGAAATGGTGCTACCCTGCTCACCAATTGTACCACAATTAGAAAAAAGGAAAAAAGACGTGAGGCTGTTGGGTGCACTCTCGGGTGATTAGGGGCAAGTACTGGGCTTTGCTGATGTTGATGTTACAATAGCAACATGGTAAAAATAAAAAGTAACTTTTATGAATTTATTTTTAAAATTCAAAAATATATGCTATAACATTTGGAGTTAAAATAAAAAGATATATAGGGGTATTCAATATGGAGCGAAAACTCAGTTTTTGCGATGTTTTCGCACCAATGACGTCATTTTCGGAGGTTTTGGTTTTACACCGTATTCAATTTCAAAGACTTTTCGCAGGTTCGAAAAGTCTTTGAAAAAAAACGGGGATAACTTTTCACCACTGAATAGGTGGCGAAAAAAAGTGCAGAATTGGGGTTTAGGGGTGCAGGCTTAAAAAAAAAAAGCCTGCACCCCTGGGAATGACATTTTAAAAATAACTGTGTCAAAAAAAAGTTTTTTAAAAAAATAGGGACACCCCAAAAAATGTATTTAAAAATTGGGGTGAAAAAATTTTTTGGGGAAAAAAAGTGTTTAAAAATAGGGAAATAGGTTCAGGGCTATTCTGCGAGTATGCAGCAGGTGTATTCTAGAATAGGCTATTAGCGGCAGGTGCATAGTTGCAGATTTTATTAAAACTTACTTTAAAAATATGCTAGTACCCATTTTCATGTACCCCAAATTTGATGGGACCACTTAAAAAAATGAAAAAAAAAAACCTCTGTGCTCTTCTGCATCACTTCTTCAATGTCGGGAAAAAACACCTGTTGCCGCTATTTAAATCCCCGACTTTCATTTGCAGGCTAAACGGGGGTACTCATAGTGATCCCCCATGTTTTTACAACTTTAGGGGGGTCCTACAATTTATTCCAGGAAAATTTCATTTTTTTTATGCAGATCCCACTTCGCACCTTCCCGTTTTCGTAGGTTTTATATTGAATACGGGGATAAAGCGGGCGCGCGCCCCATACTTTATCCCAGGAAAATCTGCGATGTGGAGCGAAAAGTCCAGCACGGACTTTTCGCTCCCATATTGAATACCCCTCATAGTGCATAAAGTAATAAAAGGTGATGATTACAAATTCCTAATGAGACCGTTGGGTCAATAACTTGTATTGTCAGTATTAGTTATAATTATATACAGCACAGGGTATATATCTGCTCACTTATTAAGTAGCTTCAGTATTGCTATTTACCAGAACGGAGCAGATTCACTGTATCCTGAGTCAGTAGTAACATTATTTAGCCTGCTGTTACAATGTGTGGTGACTGCTTTAATTGTATCAATATTGTCTCCTCAGCAGTGATTAATATCCTGCTTTGAACAATCACTTTTAATCAGAGTCAGCTTCACTATACATTTGGTTAGCTGTTCACTATTTATAATATCATAATACAGTTAACCCTGTGCTGAATAAATCCGCTTAATGCTGGTCTATACTGCTGGAAGTTAATGTACTCCCAAATAATTAGCTAATATCTGAAATGTATGCGCAGTATTCATCACCAAGATACTGACAAGCCTCTATTAACACATTATTTCTGACATATCACAAATCTATATTTACACTCATAAATGTGAAGCTGTGAGTATCACCAACGATTATAGATGGATGGAAACTTAAATACACTTTATTATATAATGTGTGATTACTGCACAGTGTGTATCGCCATAGTGTGTGATTGGGTTGTTATTTCCCTGTCAGTTCTTTGTTGCAGGCATGTGACAGGTCTCTCTTGGCACAACTCGATATGATATAGGTATTGTTATTTAGTCCCTGTCACTGCACTGTTATGCACATGTGACAAATCTTTTCTGCACATTGCTCGATAGAAGTACACTTTTGGTCAGCGCGTTTAAGGCGCTTGCTGCATGCTCCACATTTCTTATAGTACACTGCCAGTCTCTGTTTTTTTCTGTGTATGCAATCGGCATTTGATTGCAGCGGCTCTAATAGCACTCGCTCCTGGGTTAGTACCATCGTGACATATTAATAGACAGCAAATCTTTATTTCAGCATATTAATTAGGATTTTTCCATGTGGACTAATGCATCCATTTGACCCAGCGGTACTAGGTGTCTATGCGCATTTCGCCCTGAGGAAGCCGGACATTTGTGCTGGGAGCTGTGTTATTCCCCCTCCTATATCACTGTAAGGTCCCCTATATAATAATACCAAATATCAGTGTCTTCTGGGCCCTGTATTATCCACCTCATGTATCACTGTACAGTCCCCTCCCCCTTATATAAAAATAATACCACATATCATTGTGTGCTGGGAGCTGTGTTATTCCCCCTCATACATCACTTAATGGTCCTATATCCCCCTATATAATCACAACACCCCATATCATTGTGTGCTGGGAGCTATGTTATTCCCCCTCATATATCACTGTACAGTCCCCTTTTCTCTATATAAAAATAATACCACATATCAGTGTGTGCTAGGCGCTGTAAAGTTCCCACTCATATATCACTGTACAGTCCTCTCCCCATATATAATAATAATACCACATATCAGTGTGTGCTGGGAGCCTTGTTATTCCCCTTCATATATCACTGCACAGTCCCCTCTCCCCTATATAATAATAATAATATCACATAGTGTGTGCTGGGAGCTGTGCTATTCCCCCTTATATATCACTGCACGGTCCACTCTTCCCTTTATAATAATAATACCACATATCAGTGTGTGCAAGGGGCTGTAAAATTCCCCCACATATATCACTGTACAGTCCCCTCCCCATATATAATAATACCACTTATCAGTGAGTGCTGGTAGCCGTATTATTGCTCCTCATATATCACTGTACAGTCCCCTCTCCCCTATATAATAATAATAGAACATATCAGTGTGTGTTGGGGGCCGTGTTATTCCCCTCATATATCACTATACGGTCCTCTCCCCCCTATATAATAATACCACATATCAGTGTGTGCTGGGAGCTGTGTCATTCCCCCTCATATATCACTGTACATTCCCCTCCCCATCTATAATAAAACCACATATCAGTGTGTGCTGGGAACCATGTTATTCCCCCTCATATATCACTGTAGTCCCCTCTCCCCTATATAATAATAATAATACCACATATCAGTGTGTGCTGGGAGCTGTGTTATTCCTCCTCATATATCACTGTACAGTCCCCTCCCCCCTATATAATAATAATATAATATATACAAGACACGTTACCTAGCTCCGGTTGTCAGGAATGTCTTTGACAAAATGGCAGCTAAAGCTGTGGCCCCGCCCCCTCTGCTCGGTGGCTGGGCGACTATGAGAATATGGCCGCCGGTCACCATACATGAGGACACCATTAGACAATGTTTATGCTACTCTAGTGATGAAGCTGTGAGCTGCAGGTTCAGGTGGCTTCTGGTTACAGGACGTTCTTCCTACTTCTTGCCGCCTGATTGGCTACTCGCTGCTGCCAATCACCGCGCTGAGGTGAATGAGAGGAGGGCGGTCACTATACTAAGAGGGGCGTGGCAGACAGTAGCTATAGCTACATGGAGATGAGAGGGACCTGGCGTGGTTATGTATAGGGGCGGTTTTTCTATTACAGGAAGGGGAGCAGGAGCAGCCGCCGCCGCCGCCTGTGGAGTCCTGTTATTATACAGGAGGAGCAGCGCCTGTGGTGTCTTGTTATTATTATTATACAGGGGGAGCAGCCTGTGGTGTCCTGTTGTTGTTATTATACAGGGGGAGCAGGCTGTGGTGTCCTGGTATTATTATACAGGGGGAGCAGCCTGTGGTGATTATTCAGGGGGAGCAGCCTGTGGTGTCCAGTTATTATAATTATTATACAAGGGTAGCAGTCTGTGGTGTCCTGTTACATTATTATTATACAGGTGGAACAGCCTGTGGTTTCCTATTATTATTATACAGGAGGAGCAGACTGTGGTGTTCTGTTACTATTATAATACAGGGGGAGCGGACTTTGGTGTTCTGTTACTATTATACAGGAGGAGCAGTCTGTGGTGTCCTGTTGTCATTATTATACAGGGGGAGCAGCCTGTGGTGTCCTGTTACTATTATACAGAAGGAGCAGCCTGTGGTGTCCTGTTATTATATAGCAGCAGATGCAGAGTAATAATAACACTAATGAGCTGTCAGAGAAAGGAATAACACATAATAGGTATAACATGTATGTATGAGAAGTAGTCTGTATCCCGACAGTCAGAACCCTGATGCGCATACGACTGCAGGATCTGGACTGGCCAAAATGCCAACAACTTCAAGCGGGGGGCTGTTAGGGTTAGGCTGCGGGAGTGGAGGTTTAGGGTCCCGAAGGGGAGAGTTATGGTAAGGCTGAGGGGAGCTGTTAGGGTTAGGCTGCTGGAGGGGAGGAATGAGGTGCCAAATGAGATGGTTAGGGGTAAGCCAGCTGGGGGAGGGGGTTTGGTTAGGGTTAGGCTGTGGTGTTAGGGTTAGGCTGCGGGGGGTGGGTTGAGGTTAGGCTGCAGGAGCATGGGATTATGGTTAGGCTTGCAGGGGGAGGGGGTGTGGTTAGGGTTAGGCTGCAGGAGGGATGGGGTTGGGGTTAGGCCATACTTGCCTACTCTCCCGAAATGGTCAGGAGCCTCCCGAAAATCGGGTTGGGCTCCCGACCACCCGGAAGACTAGGCAAGTCTCCTGGAACCGGCCGCAGCCAGCGGGCACGCCCCGTTGCCGCCCACGTAGTATGCAAGAGTGGGCAGTCCGGGCGTTCAGATTATGAGATTCACGCTGAATTGCGTCATCGAAGCCCCGCCCCCTGCTGTACAGTGCCAGTCGGCTCTGTACAGCGGGGGGCGGGGCCACAATTACGTGATTGAGCCACCATGCCCCCCTCGCCGCCCACCTGTTGTGTTGAGAGAGCCGACCTGGCTGCCCCCTCCCAGATGAGGCAGCGTAAAAGTCAGTAAGTATGGGTTAGGCTGAGAGAGGATGGGTTATAGTTAGTCTGCAAGGGGAAGGGTGTGGTTATGGTTAGGCTGCGGGGGGAAGGGGTGTGGTTACAGTTAGGCTGCGGGGGGGTGGGTTGTGGTTAGGCTGCGGGGCGAGGGCGTGTGGTTAGGGTTAGGCAGCGGGAGGATGGGTTGGGGTTAGGGTTAGGCTACGGGGGGTGAGTTGGGGTTAGGCTGCAGGGGGAGGGGGTGTGGTTAGGGTTAGGCTGAGTGGGGGGGGTTAAGGTTAGCCTTAGAATATTTACTGAAAATCGCCAGCATTTTTCATTGTCAGGATTCCGATACCGGCATTCTGACCGTCTGGATTTTGACCATTGGGATGTCGTACCCAACCCTTGTGTACGACGGTGGTTCAATAAATAAGGTAACAAGATCTCTCATGTGTGTAATGTTCTCTATATCATTATAATTTCCAGCCAAGCCAGAGCAGGTAGACCACTGCTTCCCCTCAGGCCCATTAGACTGCGCCTCATATCAGTTATACTGTCCCAATATCAATTGTAAGATGGTGGAGCTAACGGTAACATGGTCACACATTAAGGTAATCAGATTTCTGTTTCATCACTAGCTTATTGAGGTGTAAGGTGATAATGTCATGGTAACAGGTTTGGGTGTGGTGCCTTTGATAATGGCAGGACATACATTCTAGATGAGCAGCCAAGCACGTCCACTCAGCCAATCGCACGCATGAGTTGAGCGCTACCATTGGGAGGTACTGGACCATCCTCCCTACTGCCCTGACCTGGTACTAAGTAATTTCCATCTCTTTGGACCATTGAAGAAGTACCTGGGTGGAAGGCGATTCCCAGCCGATGGTGAAATTCACCATTCGTCATGTCCTGGCTTCAGGCCTTGAACAAATGAATAGACCCCATACTTGTCTATGTGGATAAATAATCTGTACCAAGGCCGTACTATTGATTATATGTATATGTACAAGGTGAATACATTTACACAATGAGAGGTCTTGTTAATTTATTGAACCACCCTCGTATATACCAGATGATACATAACAGGAGCTGGGGAAGGATGAGTGAGAAGGATACAGACAATCCATGTAACAAAGGGCTGCACTCCCTGAGCTGAGACTGTCTGTCAGGGTGTCTTGTTATCCTGAGCAATAGAGACTCTCTCAGAGACAGCCAGTGGCTGTGACAGTCCCCAGATCCTCAGAGTGTCACTGATTATCCCCCAGGACATGTCTCACCCCACCCTACGCTGCACACACACGGCCGGCAGGCTGGTCACACATGACCCCTACATCTGAGGTGCGGTCATTTATGATTTGATCATTTGTGCAGAGTAACTGATGGAATTCTGTATTGCTTATCCCTTTGTCCAGTGGGCTGCCTGCTGTCATACCTGTGTTATTAACCCCTTTTGTTCCCTTCCCACCCCTGTCTTACTGACACCTCTGTACAGCTGTTACATCCATCCAGTGAGTTTGAGACACCCAGCAGCCGTCGCCATGTGTCAGGAGGACTGAGCAGTACCCAGAGCCCCATCACGGTGCCTCCACCTCACTCACTGATACATGAGAGACACAAAGACCAGATGATCCTGGGACTGGGACTCACCAACAAGATCATTCAGCTGGTGACTGGAGTGGTGACTGCTGGGAATGGGACATTATACAGTAACACCAGGGGATGTGTCTGGGTGATGACTGGAGAGGTGACTGCTGGGAATGGGACATTATACAGTAACACTAGGGGATGTGTCTGGGTGATGACTGGAGAGGCGACTGCTGGGAATGGGACATTATACAGTAACATCAGGGGATGTGTCTGGGTGATGACTGTATCATTGTGTGTGTCACGTTCCTATAAGGTGTCAGGATGTCCCTACCTATGTCTCCATGCAGGAGGGGGAGTATAGCGAGGAACACAGGGCTCTGTACAAGGATGTGATGATAGAGAATCACTGGCCCCTCACATCACTGGGTAAGAGGAGACTGACATTTATTGTACAAGGGAGAGCAGGTATGGGGGTCCCCTATATACACACATCACCTGATAATCACATATATACAATGTACTCAGTCACTGTGTGTCTCCTACAGATGTACCCAGTAACAAAAATACCCCAGAGAGATGTCCCCGTCCTCTGTATTCACAGGATTGTACAGAGGAGAATCACAGGACCCCACAGGAATATCAGGTAGATGGGATTTAGGGTTTCACCAATACACTATAGTGACTGTCACTGTATGATGGGGATGCAGTTACTATACCGACACATATATACAATGTACTCAGTCAGTGTGTGTCTCCTACAGATGGACCCAGCAACAGAAATACCCCAGAGAGAAGTCCCCGTCTGCTTAATTTACAGGGGCGTATAGAGGAGAATAACAGGATCTCACAGGAGCGTCAGGTAGGTGGGATTTAGGGTCTACCCATATAGCAATATACAAAGTGACTTTCTATGTAGTAACTCCATGGCAGTCCCCACAAAGGGTAATGTCTATAAAGCGGCTTCTCCACATCACCTGTATCTTTTCCTGTCTAGGTCAGTTAGTGTGTATGGTCTCTTAAACAGAGGCTTACCTCTCTTATCTTTCTTGGCTGTAACAGAAGCTTACCTCTCTCATCTTTCTCGGATGTAACAGAGGCTTACCTCTCTCATCATTCCCAGCTGTAAGAGAAGCTTACCTCTCTCGTCGTTCCCGGCTGTAACAGAGGCTTACCTCTCTCGTCGTACCCGGCGGTAACAGAGGCTTACCTCTCTCGTCGTTCCCGGCGGTAACAGAGGCTTACCTCTCTCGTCGTTCCCGGCGGTAACAGAGGCTTACCTCTCGTCGTTCCCGGCTGTAACAGAGGCTTACCTCTCTCGTCGTTCCCGGCGGTAACAGAGGCTTACCTCTTTTATCATTCCTGGCAATGAACAATGTTAGTTCTACAAGCTGAGGACGGGCAGTCTGACCCGAGTGCATTACTGCCAGTGAGTGATGTAACATAAAGCAATTAAACTAAACGGATCGATGGTCTGAGGACACACGATCCACGGCACATTGGTAGCATCGGGCAGGCGGGCCTCTACAGTGATCGAGTTCTGGCTGCAAGGGTGGAAAACCATGTCTTGAAGCCGGTTAGAGCTGGAGTCTGATCCCACACACTTGGAAGTCACCCGCTCAAGGTAATTCCCTAAATTATGGGGTGTCCATATGGTGTATCCTGAGACATACTGATTAGTGTTTCTCTTCAGTGCCTGTGCAGAGTCTTGGGGGAGAAGACAAACAAGTGGCCACATCATAAAGCTCTGTGCAGCCTGTGATGGGAGGTTTCCTGCACAAAGTGAAGGAGTACCGAGTAGCACATGCAGATCCCAGAAGAGGGGATGAAACCATCATCTTCTCCACGGGACGTTTCTGTCCTCCCTTAGCTCGCGTTAGGACACCAGCATTACGGTTTGACAGGTGTACCCCCCCAGTCAAACTCCCCCACCTGCCACTGTCCAGGGCAATTTATAGTATAACTTACATGAATGAGAGAAGCTTTTATTACTAAGAAAGATCTTTGTTACACAGGGAGGCTAGAAGAACAAGGGGGAGATGTATCAAACAGGGCTGTGGAGTCGGTAATCTAAACCTTAGACTCTGAGTCCTCGATTTGACAAAAAATATGAGATATGGTAAGAACTTACCTTTGTTATCTCTATTTCTACGAAGTCCATAGGGTTCCACAGGATACCTTGGGGTATAGGTGATGACGTCAGGCACGGACACCACAGAGTTAAGTTTTCAGCCTCCCAGGATGCACTAGGGTCCCCCTCCTATACCCCGCACCTGAGCCAAGGCATCTCAGTTACGTACCAAGCCGGAGGAGGAGAAGGAAGAGAGAGAAGAAAGATCTGGACACACACAAGAATCACATTCTCACCAGAGGTAGACGGAAAAAAATGGTGACCAGAGTTAAGCCCATCTGCAGCACAGGTGCGACAGGGCGGGAGTCCTGTGGAACCCTATGGACTTCGTAGAAATAGAGATAACAAAGATAAATTCTTACCATATCTCATATTTTCTACATCAGGGTCCATAGGGTATCCACAGGATACCTTGGGGATGTCCCAAAAGCAGTATCCTTTAAGGGTGGAGACGCTCCTGTGCTGAAAGGAGAATCCGCCGCCCGAAGGAAGCATCCTGAGAGGCAAAGGTGTCAAATGCGTAATACCTCACAAAAGTATGGACAGAGGACTACGTGGCAGCCTTGCAGAATCCGGACTGTGGAGGCATCCAGTTGAGCTTCCCAAGAAGGACCCACAGACCTAGTGGAATGAACCCTCACAGAGGATGGAACCGGAAGGCCTTCATGAAGATAAGCTTCTGAAATTGCCATACGAATCCAACCTGCCAAAGTTTGCTTTGAAGCAGGCCAACCCTTTTTACGGAAGGCGTCCGACTTCCTAAACGAAGAAGTGCGGTCAACATAAATCCTTAAGGCCCGCACAACGTCCAAAGTGGCCTCACCCACTGAAAGATCAGGTGAGTTAAAAGCCGGCACAATGATTTCCTCGTTGATGTGGAAACTTGAAACAACTTTGGGAAGGAATCCAGGATGAGTGCGCAGCACCGCCCTGTTCCTATTAAAAATCAGAAAAGGGGGTCTACAGGAGAGAGCCCCTAAGTCAGAAACACGTCTGGCCGAAGCAATGGCCAGAAGGAATATTGTTTTAGCTGTCAGCCATTTAAGGTCCACTGAGCCCAGTGGGTCAAACGGCGGTCCCTGGAGAGCTCTCAGGACCACAGCTAAATCCCAGGGTGCCACCGGTGGAACAAAAGGTGGCTGAATGCGAAGAATACCTTGCATAAAGGTGCGCACATCAGGGAGCGCAGCAATCCTACAATGGAACCAGACTGACAGGGCAGACACCTGCACCTTCAGAGAAGCAAGGCGAAGCCCATGGTCTAGCCCTGCCTGCAGGAAAGCTAACACTCTAGACAGACAGAACTCCCGAGGGGCATAACCTCTCGGTCGACACCACTGGTAGAACGTATGCCACACACGATGGTATATCCTTGCAGAGGATGGTTTCTGAGCTCTTAGCATGGTTTGTACCACAGAGCTGGAAAACCCTCTGGACCTTAACATGGCCGTCTCAACAGCCACGCCGTCAAAGACAGCCGAGCCAGGTCCAGGTGAAGACAAGGACCCTGCGATATCAGGTCCGGTCGTAGCGGCAACCGCAAAGTGATGTCCACGGGCAGACTCTGAAGGTCTGAGAACCAGTGCCACCTGGGCCACTCGGGAGCTATCAACAAGAGCGTACCTCCTTCCTGTTTGAATTTCCGGATTACCCGCGGAAGAAGGGAAAACGGAGGAAAGAGATAAGCAAACCGGAACGTCCACTGGATGGACAGAGCATCCACCAGAGATGCCTTTTTGTCTCTTGTTCGAGACCCGTACACCGGCAAATTGTTGTTGTGCCGTGACGCCATGAGGTCTATCTCTGGAAGACCCCACCTGTCCACCAGAAGTTACAAGACGTCCTGGTGCAGAGACCATTCTCCCGGATGTACGTCCTGGCGACTGAGGAAATCCGCCTCCCAGTTGAGGACTCCTGGGATGAATACTGCTGATATAGCCGAGAGATTGCGCTCCGCCCAGACCAGGATGCGGGTCACACGTACGAGTGCCGCCCGACTTCGGGTTCCTCCTTGTCGATTTATGTAGGCCACGGTGGTGGCGTTGTCCGACTGGACCTGCACGGGGTGACCTTGGAGAACCAGATGTGCCTGCTGGAGAGCATTGAAAACCGCGCGGAGTTCCAAGATGTTTATTGGAAGCTCCTTTTCTGCCTGAGTCCACCAGCCCTGAAAAAAGTGTGGACCCGTGACAGCTCCCCAGCCCCAAAGACTGGCGTCCGTTGTTAACAGGACCCAGTTCGCCACCCAAAATGGGCGACCCTGGTTGAGGTGGGTCGTCTGCAACCACCAGGCTAACGACAGGCGAACCTTCGGAGTGAGCACCATCGTCTGGGACTTTAGACTCTGAGGCAGTCCATTCCATTTGGACAGGATCAATTGCTGCAGAGGTCTGGAGTGAAACTGGGCATATTCCACCATGTCGAAAACTGACACCATGCAGCCCAGCAACCTCATCACAGAGTGTAGAGATACTCGGCGACTCTGCAGACAACTGCGCACCCTCAACTGCAAGGCAGATATCTTTTCCCCCTTCACAAAGATCCGCTGCTGTCTGGAGTCCAACAAGGCTCCGAGGTGCAGAATCCTCTGAGACGGGATCAGGGTGGACTTTTGCCAGTTTATCAACCAGCCGTGACGTTGCAGTACTGCAATTGTCAGGTCCAAATGGCGTAGAAGGCGCTCTGGAGATCCCGCCACCAACAGAAGGTTGTCCAGATACGGCAACATGCGGACTCCCTGCAGCCGCAGGTAAGCCTCCATGACCGCCATGACCTTGGTGAACACTCGTGGAGCTGTCGCCAGGCCAAAAGGCAACGCCTGGAACTGGAAGTGATTGTTGCAGATTGCCAACCTGAGGAACTGCTGATGGCGCAAAGGATAGGGAAATGCAGGTAAGCGTCCTGTATGTCCAATAACACCATGTAATCCCCAGGTTCCAGCGCCAGAATGATGGACCGTAGGGTCTCCATCCGAAACCGCGGCACCCGCAAGGACTTGTTGAGGGCCTTGAGGTTGAGTATTGGACGGTATGACCCATTGGGTTTCTGCACCAAAAATAGATTGGAATAGAAACCCTGGCCCCTCTGGGAGAATGGAACAGGCACTATAACTCCAGCCTGGAGCATAGTGTGCAAAACCTTCCGCAGTTCCAAGGCTTTGTTCCAGTCTAATGGAAGGCCTGTGGTGAAGAACCGGAATGGGGGCCTGTGCCGAAAGGAGAGGGCATACCCGTGAGAAACCACCTCGTGAACCCAATTATCTATCGTGGTTATTGACCAACACTGGGCGAACTGCAGCAGGTGGCCTCCCACTTTGGGATCCCCCAAAGGGAGGCCCGGACCGTCAGGCCGCAGGGTTGTCATCTGACTTGGACCGGACGTCTGGTACTCCAGGCCTGTTTCCTGGGCTTGGCCGATTTGTTGGGCCCAGCCTGTCAGGGAAAAGACTGTGCTTTAGGCCTACCCTGGGCCCTGTAAGGCCGAAAGGACGGCGTACCCGAACTTGAAGGGACCGTAGCAGACGGGAGACATGCAGATTTGGCTGCCGCGAGCGTGGCTACAATTTGGTCCAGATCCGGACCAAATAGGACTTCTCCATTAAAAGGCAAAGCTTCTAAGCCCTTTTTGGAATCAGCATCCGCCTTCCAAGATTGCAACCATAAGGTGCGACGAGCAGCAACAGCTGCCGAAGAAATCCTAGATGTGAGGATACTGATATCCAAGGCCACTTCATTGATGTAAGTGGGCATCCCGGAGATTGCCTACCAACTCTGCCTGTTCAGCCAAACAGTCGGAATCCAAAGACGCCTCCAAACTATCAGCCCAGAGCTCCATAGCTCTGGCTACCCAGCATACGGCCATAGCCGGTCTGGATGCCCCCCCCCCCCCGCAAGGGAATAAATGAACTTTAGGCAGATCTCCATCCTTCAAGGAGGACATGGAGGGCATGGGCAAGGTGGCACTTCGGACTAGGCGTGTCACATGGGAATCCACTTGTGGAGGGGATTCCCACTTAGAAAAATAATTGTCCGCAAACGGATAAGCCATGGCTAAGCGCCTCTGATGCTGATACTGTTTACCAGGGTGTTTCCACGCCTCCTCTAAGTGGTCTACTAACTGACCCGAAAGAGGAAACACTGTGGCGTCACCCTTAATATCCTTATAAAAGGCATATTTGGACTTGGACACCGGAGGATCGTCATCCTCAATAACTAAAGCCGTGCGGAGTGCCTGAATAAGGCCAGGAATATAGACCTTGGACTTAGCGTCCGACTCTTTAGTACGGAGTGGTTCTTGGTCAGATAGATCCAGAATCTTCCCCATCATCGGACGTCACGTCGTCATCCTCATAAGGAGCAGACAGAGACGCCACAGGCCGCTTATGTGGCCGCAACACAGACTCACCTTGTAACACTTCCGACAAATGCTGTACCGAATTTGTCAGTGAATTAACCCACGCAGGCTCCTGTGAAACCTGGGGAGGGGAAATAGGGAGACTGTGGGGTACCATCAGCTGTCTCGGGAACCCCTGCATGGTTGACGACACCACTGACTGCTGGGACAATCCCATCTGGGAAAACGCAGGTGGCGGAAGCCCAGGGAGGTTCCTGTACCGGACCCGTGACAGTAATTGGCCGCGCCAATAAATAACACTGCCGACATAGCCCCTCCGCTATTGGTACATTGCAATTAGTACACATGGAGAAGAAATTCACTCTGACATGATGGTAAGTATGTGACCCCTCTCACTGATACTCGTTAGTATAGTGGGAGAACCACCCTGCAATCACCGCACCGCAAGGGCTTTAGCAGAAGAAGAACAGGGACAGTGAAAAGACTGACAGTAGAAAGTGAAAGTACAGGCAGCAGCGCTAGCAGAAGTCACATACAATGCAGAAGAAATCAGTCCCTGCACTATCAGCGCTGTTCTTCAACTACACAGACAGTCTGGTAGGACACAGTGCTGCATACACAGATTTGTAGTCAACGGAGGAGAGGTATGCCGGGGGACCCAGACCGCGATGCCACCGAGGAGCAGAGAGGAGGCCGGCCTGGGGGAGGAGCACTGCCACAGGGCCAATCGGCAGCGCAGAGAGGCTGTGTGCAGCGGGGGAGGCGCCGGCTGTATATAGGGAAGGCATGCTCCCCTGGCATGCAATTAACCCCTGGGACGCTGCAGCACTTGCCGCTCAGCTGCGGCCCGCTGTCCCGGGGGTTAGTGGAAGCGCAGGATAGTACCTGGCTCCACGCTGCAGCCAGTCCCCAGGGAGCCCCCTGCCTGGGGACTGTGGACCATGTGCTTAGCAGGGACCCACCGTGGGACCCCCGCTGCATACCTGCTCCCCTTGGATCTGGCCATGGTCCGAAGCATCTGGGGTCACCGCTAGCCGTGACCCCAGATACTTACCAGCATCCCCGGATCAGTACCGGCGTTCTGGTCCCGGCGGGGTGTAGGGGAGACGGCATGGACGTCATCAGTGACTGTCCATGCTGTACTCCCAGATTTGCAGCCACAGCTGCCTTGAAGAAAACTTCAGGGGCTATTCTTAGCCCCCCTCTAAACATGTGCTCCGACTCCGAGCCGGGCACCAACGAAACTGAGATGCCTTGGCTTGTGGGTGGGGTATAGGAGGGGGACCCTAGTGCATCCTGGGAGGCTGAAAACTTAACTCTATGGTGCCCGATGCCTGACGTCATCACCTATACCCCATGGTATCCTGTGTATACCCTATGGACCCTGATGTAGAAAAGTCGGAGTTGTAGGTTTGGCTTACCGACTCCATGCGTAAATGCTGATTGGTTGCTATGGGCAACTTTTTTGCTTAACCACTTTTAAGAACCTTTGATACATCGCTCCCAAGATCCCCAAAAAGCCTGGACTCAGAGGGATTACCCTGATTAGAAGATTTGCACTATATACACATAGTTTATAGTAACATGTACTCAGACTAATGGATTCTGGACATCATTAAGTATGGATACTAGTGTCACGACTGGCTGTATGGAATCCCCTACTGTGGGGTGCCAGCTGAGGTTCAGGACTGAAGGGGAAATTTGAGACATGGGGCCTGTATGCAAGATCTCCTCATCCACGAGTACCAGCCGTTGGCGAGACCTGACCAAAGGTGCCTAGTCTAACCAGCCGGGAGGTGTTCACCAGTGACCCCCTTCTAGCGGGCTATGGGTTTAGCTGCACACAGCTGGCAGATCGCGGTCCTTTGTTCAGGTAACTGGCACTCCTGGGAATAGAGAATCTTGCTACCGTGGCCCTAGAAGATACTTCTCACAAGGATTAAGCTACACCCTTGCGTAGCTTCTAATATATACATCGGCGGACCCAAGTAGTAACAAGGCACTGAGGACTGGTGCGTGTGAGGTACAATGGCACTGAGGATTGACTGCTGTAGAGACAGCGGTATTGAGACTGGATGCTGTAGTGACAGCGGTACAAACTGAACGCTGTAGTGACTGTGGTACTATGGCTGGATGCACTGTAGCATCGGGGAATGGCAATTGCTCCAAGCACAGGAGAGAGATTTTGAACATACTGTAGCACAATGATTTGGTAATTGCTCCAAGCACAGGAGAGATATTCTGAACACACTGTAGCACAAGCTTTGGTAATTGCTCCAAGCACAGGAGAGATTCTGAACACACTGGAGCACAATGATCTGGTAATTGCTCCAAGCACAGGAGAGATATTCTGAACACACTGTAGCACAATGCTTGGTAATTGCTGCAACACAGCGAGATTCTGAACACACTGTAGCACAATGATTAGGTAATTGCTGCAAGCACAGGAGAGATATTCTGAACATACTGGAGCACAATGATTAGGTAATTGCTGCAAGCACAGGAGAGATATTCTGAACACACTGGAGCACATGATTAGGTAATTGCTGCAACACAGGAGAGATATTCTGAACACACTGGAGTCGGTACTGGTAATCACAGAAGTAACACAAGGACAGACCTGGAATGAAGTAGCATCAGCAGACACTGGAAAATGACAGCAAGGCTGTCATTGGAGGAAACTGGTGAGGTGAGATGAAGCTACATGGCTGCACCCATGACTGCAAACACAAAAGCCCGGACGCATGCATGGAGGTCCTACCGGACCCTGGGGAGAATCCTCAGCCATAACCCACCACTGCTAGTGACGTATGAGCGCCGCAAAGCCTAAAGACACCAGACCAGCAGTGAGTAAAGGCTGATCCCAGGCCGGATCCTGACAACTAGTTAGTTTCCTCAGTGTATCTCTAGTCCCCACAGTGTCCTTCCAGCCTCCAATGTATCTCTAGCCCCACAGTGTCCCTCCAGTCCCCAGTGTATCTCCAGTCCCCACAGTGTCCAGACTCCAGAAATAACTTTTCATACAAACTAAGAATCCTTCAGAATTAATGGAACTAGATCTACAGAACCTACAACCTTTACTAAGAACAGTCATAATTGTCCCAGTTCCTTCAGGACAGAAGCGCAAAGGTTTTTCCTTATAGGAGGACATCAGGATCCTTTTAGATCTCCTTTAGAGGAGACTAAACAACTGTCCGTGTCAGACCATTTTGCATGGGAAGAGTGAATTTGATCCTCTCCGCTATTGGCTAGGAGGATTTCCTCACACCCATAGACCTGCAGGACGCTTCCTCTTATGTTGTAGTTTAGCACAGGAAGTGTCTCAGGTGCTGGATCAGGGACACCAATATCCGCTAACCAGGCTTGCTTTTGGCCTGGCAACTTCTCTATGAACCTTTATAGAAATGCTGGTGCAGAGATAAGAGATCTGGGGGCCTAGATGTGGCCATATCTATACATCATCCTGCTTGTAGGAGAATCAGAACATGTGACAGACACCAAGAAAAGCTATTAAAATAAACAGAAATAAAAGTAGGCACACCTGAGCTCCCCCTATTTCAAAGATAATGTAAAAGAAGAAATTACTTATCTTCAATAATCAAATACGCAGATATTCTTCTGAGATATCTTCCACATATGTTGTGAATAATTTGAACATATAACATATAAGGGAAGAAAAGAAATGAAAAATCTAGTGCAGACGGTTTCCACAATACAATAAGAAGAAAAAAACCTTATTTTCCAATCTCATGGTACATATGGTGTAATACAATAATCCATCAAAAAAAATCTTTAAATTATTATTTTTCAATTAATAAAACAGATTTGAATGTATACAATGCACCTCCCCCCACACACAAACGTAAAAACACCAACATCAAGTGAAGTTGGCCTCGTACCAGTATCAGGTCACAACTGAGCCTGTAGTAAGCTGAATAATAGATGTAATACCCGGGATCCACCTCAGCCTCCTTCCAGGAACGTTCTCCACACTGATTCGGGCAGGACGTCAAACAAAATCCCCCTCTTTGGCCATATCTATATATCATCCTGGTTGTAGGAGAATCAGAACATGTGACAGACCCCAAGAAAATACAGGTGATGACCTTATTGAAGAAACATGGCAGGATTGTGACCAGGACAGAAAGTCAGCTTGTTCCCTCACAGCAAATACAATGTCTAGGAGCACATATACCATACAGCGCAAAGTAACTGTCAGAGGAAAGGTGTCTCATGCAACAGCACTTAGCGCATGATGTACGGATTCATCACTGGTCACCAATGAGGAGAGTGCTGCAATTAGTGGGGAGCAAAATGAGGAGACGTCAGTCACTGGGCTTAGTGTGAGTGATTACTGTGTCTTCTCTCAGTAGAGAATGTCCTAAGTATATAGAATATTTGTTGGTGATACCCATATGGACCACAAAAAGTTTGTGCCCCTTCCAAGGATCTCACGGAAGTAATCAAACACGGATAAAAGAAATGTGCATGTAAGGTACCAGGGGTAATAATAGGCCCCTATGCTGGAGCAGAGGCAACTTTTTTGGCAAAGGAAGCTCAGCCCTCAGTGACAGAACTTAGCAGAGGCAGCTGGACGACCTCACTAGTCATTACCAATGAGATATATTATCCTCTGCTGGTTCTCCACACGTTCTCCACACAGCCATGTAATAAATGTATTATTATGCAGCATATGTGGCTTTAAATGTTTCTTTGTGGCCCTCGCTATTGTATTGCCTGGGTATGAGCCATGGTAAGGGCTGCCAAGGAGGGCTGAAGGCAAAACCAGTGATTTATGTACCTGATATATCCTATTCCTATCAGCACTCCATGGCGGCCCAGTGTTCCCACCCATCTTGTTTCATATTATATATATTTCAGAGACAGCTGGAAAGTTTCTCAAAGACACAGTGTGTCACATGACCTGGGTATGAACTTACCCAGTGAGGTTCAGGGGAGGATTCCCGTGGCAGGAGCTGGTGGAGGTATGGCAGCAAGAAGCAAGTAACACACCAGATGTTGTGGACGCAGTGAGGAAACTTAAAGATATGTGTAACACTGTTCTGCAGAGTCTGCGCTGTCTTGAGGTCTGCACACTAGCAGGCATATATAAGAGGAGGAGAGACCTTAGGCAGCTATCTGGTGTAAGCTTTTCCCGTAGGTCTGATACACTAATGAGCAGTTCATTGGCCAGTGCACTAAATTGTAGCCAAGAACAGAGCCAGGTTTGGAACAACACATCAGCAGGATGATTAAAGGAGAGGTGAATAGTTGCACACAAGCCAGGATCAGACACTGTATCAGTAGCAGAAAGATCGGAGAAGAAGTGAGTAGCCACACACAAGCTAGGATCTATACACAGTATGAGCAGGAGGAGCAGAAGGATGTATTCAAACACAAACAAGTAGTGTTATACTTTATCACCTAGCATTGTGTGCAGGAATAGCTTTTATAGCATTAGCAATCACCTAGCGTAAGCTAGGTCTGTCCCTACTTTACAGTGGCAGAGGACGCAGATCCAAGGGCATTAGGACTTGCAGACAACTCGCACATGCACAGAAGAATTTCCATAATGCTGGGGACTCGCACTACACCTGTCACACATCTACTCAACAAGGATACTTTCTTACCAGCTTCTCATACTACACAAAACCTATGTAACTTGACATGAAATGAGGATCCACATTATGGGCCTAATTCAGCAGTACATGTTACTGCACGATGATCAGGAATCTGCCCAGGCACCAGACCCGTTCTATGCATGTGCAGAACGGGTCTGAGAGCCCGCTTGGAGACTGTCAGTGATTGACACTCTGCTGCGGTTTGTGGGTGGGGTGGGGGCAACGACAGTGTCCACTACCCAAAACGGAGGTGCGTCGCCATTGTTGGGGAGGAGGGAAGAGGCCAGGATCTCTGTCGGCTGATGGAGATTCCCTGGCCTCTTCCTCGCAGCTGCGACAGATGGCTGCATGACCCTATTAGCCGGCCGATAGTCCGCAGAGTATCTGATTCTGCATTGGACAACGCAGCTCGGATACGTAATGAAGTAGGAGGCGTGATGCTTGCTTGATTGTGAGCAGCTTTGCAATTCTGTCCGTAGCTGAATAAGACCCTATATACCATCCTATTGGCTGTGTTTTTATAAACCTGTCTCTAACTAAGTTAGATGGAACTTAACACACTGTAAGAGCTGCCATAAAGAATATCAATGAAAAGTACTTTTCAGCTACATAATTTGCTGTTTTCTCTAACATCTACTTGGAGAACACTGGATACTATGAGGCAGAGACACAAGCAGCAGTATGAGAGTTACCAGTTAATATAAAGTGACCATGCTCCTGCTTCCACACTCCGTACCTCATAGTATCCAGTGTCCCTGTGTGCTTCTGTTCCCTGCTTTTTTCCTCTTTCTGCTATTGCCCGTCTGTGCCCTGCACCATTCCCCTATCTTGTCCTGCTGCCTATCCTGCTCTCAGCCCTGCACCATTCCCCTATCTTGTCCTGCTGCCTATCCTGCTCTCAGCCCTGCACCATTCCCCTATCTTGTCCTGCTGCCTATCCTGCTCTCAGCCCTGCACAATTCCCTTATCCTGTCCTGCTGCCTCTCCATGCTCTGTGCTCTGCACCATTCCTCTACCCTGTCCTGCTGCCTCCCCCACATTTTCTTACCCTGTTCTGCTGCCTCCCCAGCTATGTGCCCTACACCATTCCCCTACCCTGTCCTGCTGCCAACCCCACTCTGTGCCCTGCACCATTCCCCTACCCTGTCCTGTTGCCTCCCCCGCTCTGTGCCTTGCACCATTTTTTTACCCTGTTCTGCTGCCTCCCAAGCTCTGTGCCCTGCACCATTCCCCTACCCTGTCCTGCTGCTTCCTCCCTGCCTCTGTGTTCTGCACCATTCCCCTACCCTGTACTGTTGCTTCCCCAACTCTGTGTCCTGCACCATTTTCTTACCCTGTTCTGCTGCCTCCCCAGCTCTGTGCCCTGCACCATTCCCCTACTCTGTCCTGCTGCCTCCCCTTCTCTGCTTTGCACCATTCCCCTACCCTATCCTGCTGTCTCCGCCGCTCTGTGCCCTGCACCATTCCTCTACCCTGTCCTGCTGCCTCCCCTTCTCTGTGCCCTGCACCATTCCCCTACCCTGTCCTGCTGCCTTCCCTTCTCTGTGCCCTGCACCATTCCCCTACCCTGTCCTGCTGCCTCCCCAGCTCTGTGCCCTGCACCATTCCCCTACCCTGTCCTGTTGCCTCCCCCCACTCTGTGCCCTGCACATTCCCGTACCTGTCCTGCTGCCTCCCCCACTCTGTGCCCTGCACTATTCCACTACCCTGTCCTGTTGCCTCCCCCACTCTGTGCCCTGCACCATTTCCCTACCCTGTCCTGCTGCCTCCCCCGCTCTGTGTCGTCATCATTCTGTATTGCTCTGTCCTATCGCTCTCCTTCCCTCTCAGCGTTTATATACAGTGACTCATTACCCTAATTTAGTAGCATAGCTCTGGTGGGACTACTCTGCCTGAGGATGACTAGAGGACCATCTAGAGGCTGCTTTTGCTACATATATATCTACCTGGAGAACTTTTTGTAGTGTGGATGCAGTTGTGGATAATTAGCCCACAAGTTTCTCGTGTGTATGTGTGAGGGAGGTCTAGAGGGTTAAAGTGGTTCACCAACGTCACTGGCTAATGAGGCTTCCTGCTCTGATGATGGCTAGGGAACGTTACCCAGCAAAGTCTTTATTTGGGGGGAGATATACATGGGTGATGTGCCATCTGTCTGTCCCTGGGGCTGAGTCTATGACGTGCTGATAATGTGGGTGTGGGATTTTATCTGATCAAAGAGAATCTTATTTGTTGTTGGTTCATTTGTAGGAGAAATAACGTGGTCATAGCTCATACCTGCAAATTGAACAACCAAACCCCTTCATAATAGTAACATGGTGGTGTAATGGTTAGTATTGCTGCCCCACAGCACTGAGTTCATGAGTTCAGTTCCCAGCCAAGGTGCTGTGTGGAGTTTATGTGTTTGCCCCAAAAATCATGCTGGTAGGGTAATTGACTTCTAACACAATTTAACCATAATGTGAGTGCATGTAGATATGGGAGGGAATATAGTGTAAGCTCCACTGATGCAGGGACTTATGTGATTGGCCAAATATTCTCTGTAAGGTGCTATGTAATGTGTGTGTGCTGTATAAAGAACTCTGCTGGAAATACAAGAACTGTGTTGTTATTATTATTCAGATGGACGCACATGCAGGAATGACTTGGAGGAAGATCTCATCTTGTCTACAGATATTAATAAAGAAGATAACATCACAAAGGAATCTCCAGGAGATAACCATGTTACGCTAAATATACATCCAGTACCTCACAGTGCAGATATATCTGATTTTTATAATTATCAGGACTGGTCTCCTGATACCTCAGCTTTTGTTAGACCTAGTGCAGCTCATGCACCTGATAAATTATTTCCATGTTCTGTGTGTGGTAACTGTTTTAAACAGAAATCAGATCTTGTTGCACATCAGAGAAGTCATACAGATGAGAAGCCATTTTCTTGCTTGAGTGTGGGAAATGTTTTAGAGATAAATCGACTCTTGTTACACATCAGAGAAGTCACACAGGTGAGAAACCATTTTTATGCTCTGAGTATGGGAAATGTTTTACACAGAAACCAAATCTTGTTATTCATCAGAGAAGTCACACAGGTGAGAAACCATTTCCATGCTCTCAGGGTGGTAAATATTTTATACAGAAATCAGATCTTGTTACACATCAGAGAAGTCACACAGGTGAGAAACCATTTCCATGCTCTGAGTATGGGAAATGTTTTACACAGAAGTCACATCTTGGTAGACATGAGATTTCACACAAGAGAAAAGCATTTCTATGAGCTGACACAAAACAGGGTTGTAGCAACACTCCAGTCACACAGTATTTCAACATTTTAATTATCCATCCACACATAATTGGGATGTGTGCCATTAATATAAAAAGAGGAGGAATGTACACGCTAGGGAAATCTTAACAATAAATAATGATTATAGGGTTTGATAAAGATGCGATACAAATGTATAATATTTTAATATGAACTATCCCAGGGCAGTGACAGATTCCACTGTCTATGCCGTCAGGAGGTGTTTTGGATGTTGCCACAAGCCGGCGTCGCAGCTTGTTACCTTCTTGCTCCCTTTCCGGGATGCATTGTTCTTCTGCCACAGCTTTAGACAGACTCCTCTTTTGCTAGGCAACATAACTGGGATGACGCCAGCTAGGAGGTCAGGACGCCGGGCAGCCACATACCTCTGGGTCCACTGGATGACAGGCACTAGCTCAGCTGTTGGCCAATCTCCTGCCTTGTTTGCTATTGATGCAATATCTTTTAAAAGCCTGCCGGTCCAGCACCATTGCTGGTTCTTGCATACCCTTAGCATGTGTATACCAGTTCCTGTTAAACTCCCTTTCAGTATCCCTTTTCATCGTGAGAGACTTCTGCATAGCTGTGACTCCCATTGAACATCTAATCGTTCACACGCTTGTTATCCAGAGCAGTGTCACCAGCATTTGGGAAGTTCACAGCAAGTGGCTTTCATCTCAAGCCTGACCTTTGCCTTCGGGCTCACCGCACTTGTGGCATACCCATCTAGCAGCCTCCATTTGCAGCCTGGTCCTCTCAGCCCTCAAGGCCGCATACCACCGACAAGACCACATCTTGGCTGTCAAGGCCGCATACCACCTACAAAGCCACATCTTGCCCTTCAAGGCCCCACCTTGCCACTAAAGCTGCACCTTGGCCCTCAAGGCTGCATACCACCTACAAGGCCGCATCTCGGCCCTCAAGGCCGCACATTACCATCAATGTCGCACCTTTGCCATTTTGGTCGCCTATCTGCATTCAGGTCACTCCTTTGAAGTACAATAAAATACAATACTTTCTGTATGTTATTATAAATATAATTTTCATTATAAGTGTAATCACCTATTTTTTTATTTAATTTGTATAACTGTATATTGATGTTTAGTATTATTCTAATCAGCATTTAATATGTATTGTTTTATAGATAAATACTGCATCTCTGCTGTAAATATAAATGTAATATTATTGATGTAATGTTCTAGATCCCTTTATTTGCAGTTAATCAATGTAATGTGCTGCTCCTGAAACTCAATATTTCCCCTCACCCATGATACTGTAAAACAAAGGAAATCCAGAATGGGATAGTTATCATCGGCTGGGCCCTCTGGCTTTATGAAGATCCGGCTGCACACACAAAGAAGGAACTGACCTATCCAACGTCGAGTATACACAGATCCCTGCCTGTACCCAATGATTTTATTCCCTAAGGACTATTTGAATGTGAACCTATAAATTGTACTGCAGTGACCTTTGGAAGTCAGTGCATTGAGAATTGATGCCTTGTGTTGGTGCCAGCCACGCATGCGCATTGTATGGGGCCATACTCTTTTTGTATTTCTTTGTGCAAATAAATCTTTTGGACTTTGGAACTCCAAGTAAGCGGAGTGGACTTCACAATTATTTTACTTTAACAAAGGGAACAATGGGGGCTGTTATTGGCAGACGACCTCACCAGCGTGCCTCTAGGGGGTCTTACACAGCAGCTCCCCTGGGATCGTAACAGATGTTCTAACTGAGGGCCCGATTCAGCAAGGAAGACACCTGAAAAATCGCACTCTCCCGGCCGCTGCGATAATATTCTAATACGCATCCCTGGGTGCAATTAGACCTCTGGCTGCGTATGCCGCCGCATGGTCTTAATTATACATGCCCCCATAATGGCGCTTAAACGCACAGACACACCTGCATTTCTCTGACCACCCCACAAACGGCACTTCCTGTCAGTCAAGTTCAGGAGGGAATGCGTACACACTGAGAACCCTTACTCGACCGCAGTGACTGGTTCGCACACGTGCAGTGCGATGCTAGTGCAGAAACAAAACTGACTGGGAGCATGCGAATTCGCGCTTGGATTCTGAGTCAGGCCCTGAATTCACTCCACCCAGATGGTTTAAATGGAACAGTCAAAGTGAACTCTACTTCCTGAAATCTCGGTAGTAGGGAACCTCTCACCTGGTCCTAGCGACCACCCAGATTTTAGTTATACTCCTCTGTTTACTACGTTCTTGTGATTCTATTCGTATGATCCCTCCACTTCGCGTGTGTGTGTATATGTATGTATGTATATAAATATAATATGTGTGGCAATATCAAGCTAGGTGGAGATAGTGAGCCACGGATTCTGTGTGGGTCTGGACGGATCCACCCACACAAGGAAGACAAAGGAAGTGTGACCACACCTAAGGGCTGCCTTGTGTACAGATCCCAGGTGGGGCTGATGAGGTAGACCAGTCAGGCTGCCAGGTGATACAGTCTAAGTGGGACTGTGGCAACCATAGAGGTAAGTGTGCCTGGAGGAGTGTCCATACCTACAGGAGGCAGGGGGACTCAACACAACTGTTATACTTTCAGTTTTACTTTTTTAGGGGTCAAACAGTGAGGTAGTGCCCTAAATTACATTTAGGTGTGGTCACACTTCCATTGTCTTCCTTGTGTGGGTGGATCCCTCCAGACCCACACAGAATCCATGGCTCACTATCTCCACCTACCTTGATATTGCCACAAAATATATATGAATATGTGTGTACATATGTGATATTTGTAATAGGCTGCGACTTAGAGACATCAACGAGTGCTATGCGAGACTGCCCAATGTTTTAAAGTCTTTTAATATGAAAAACCATGCTAGTTTAAAACATCGGGCAGTCTCGCATGGGACTCACCGATGTCTCAAAGCCGCAGCCCATTGCATATACCCAGGGCCGTAGAGAGCTCTGCCAGGCCAAGGTACAGAGGGGGTGTGGCCTAATCGAGGGAGGTGTGGCCATGCCCGCTTGAAAAAAAAATAAAAACACAGTTTTCCAGCGCCCCCGGGGAGGGGGGCTCTGTGAGCCCCTCAGCCTGGCGCAAAGCCAGGGGGGGCGCAATCAGTGTGATCGCTCCCCCCCCACAGGCATAGGAGACTGCTATGGCTGCTGCTGTGTGGGAGAGAAGGGAGAGGGGGCGGTGCCGGACCCGGGCCCCTCAGGAAGCCCGGGCAAACGGCACCCACTCCCCCCCTCTCGGCGCCCCTGCATATACCCCATAGTGTCAGTATAAATTCATTATCAGTATATAATGAAATAAATGAAACTTCATGTGGCTCTTATTATGCCAAAATCTAAGTTGTTTTCTGTATTCTAGATATTTATACAATATTGTCCTTATCAGTGTAATTGGGGTCGGGGGTGTGACCCTATAATGTGACACACTAGTGGACATTATCGCACATTATTACTATTATCAATATTATAACTACAATGTGGGATTATAATGTGTACAGATCACTAATCCGTTATCTTACTATATCATGTGTGTTATTTATACCTTATTGTGTTATAACTTAGGAGAATCACTATGATATACAGTATATAACATGTGATGATTGGGATTGGCCAGCTCTGTCACTTGACTTTGTTCTCATGCTATGTGCCCGGAGACTTGTATTTGTATATCGTCACCATGACAACTCTTAACTCATTATTATTGGTGTGATTGCGGTTTACCATATGGCCGGGTGGAACAAATCATCCCTTCCTCCTACTGGTTTTTTCTACAGAGATCTCCATGATTGGTCCATTCTGATCATGGGTGTGCTTATATCACATGACTGGGTGGATCTGATTATCCAGACACCCTCTCTAGTTCAGTCTGGAACTCTGTAGAGAATGACATGATTGGTCCATTTCGATCACGTGCCATTGTATACATCATGTGACACAGACTCAGGACCAGCAGCTGTGCTGCATTAATTGGTAAATGGACCTTTTTATTCTTAAGTTTAAAATGTTTTTACAAACTCATTTGCTGATTATACATTAGGTAATGATTGCCTTCTATGTTATATATTTATTATTCTTAGACTTCTTCTCTAGTTCATTCTGGCACTCTGCAGAGTTTGACATGATTGGTATGTTCTGATCACATGTGGTTGAATATATCATACATTTTTTATTCTTACATATGGCATGACTAATTATGGTTCCCCACCTGATGCTTGTTTGATCTGCTCCTTGGGTATATAAGGCAGCCATACTGTATGATACACACTTCTGAAGAGGTTGTGGGTCTAATTCCACAATGAAACGCGTTAGTCACTTTATCCATTGGTCACATTTGGGCCACTTGTCCTTTCTTATTCGGACCAGAAGTGAAAGCAGGAATGTTGGGACATCCAGCGTTTACACCCACCAGCCATCACCCACTGCGAGCTTTCCTGCTAAAGACGACAGACTTCTGTCACAGCAACCTGGTAATATAACTATCTGCCAACTGGCAATTACACGGATGCACCAAACGTCTTTTCATCACCTATTAGCTTGTGAGATCACCATTTACATCTGGTTCTCTATTTACTATTATTGGTGCCCACTTATTTTAATCTGAAGTTGCCTGAATACCAGTGACCTGTTTTATATGATCTATATGTATTATGTTTGTAACTTTATCATTGATATTGTCATATTAAATACTATACATTTATGCATCTTTATCAGGCCATATGTTATTATTGTAGCTTAGATTTCCCTAGCGCTGTACAACCCTCCTCTTTGTATAATGTGTTATATCTTTTTGGAGGATGACCCCATCTGTGTATAGCTGCTATATAACTCCTCATACATCACCTATCAGATCTAATCTTTCCTAATCCTCCATGTGTCATTAATATAAGACTGGAATAAATCACTCGGGTGACACTTCTAGTATTGTCTTTATTCTATTAGATAGCAGCACCACTCTGAAGTAATAACAGACCATGTCGTTGTTATATAGGGGATACATTTTATGTATATCAGTCACACTAGGAGAATATAAAATACATTATTATTCTATTAGATATCGGCACCACTCTCCACAGTAATAACAGATCACGTCATTGTTATATAGGGGATACATTTTATGTATATCAGTCATACACGGAGAAGATAAAATACATTATTATTCTATTAGATATCGGCACCACTCTCCACAGTAATAACAGATCACGTCATTGTTATATAGGGGTTACATTTTATGTATATCAGTCATACACAGAGAAGATAAATACATTATTATTTTTTAAAATAGATTTTATTATGGAGGCTTATGGGTAGAATCCAGCTGTTTGCTGCTTTGGAATGGTGGATTTATGGTGATGCACAAACCACAAAGTATTTCATGGTGGTGGTTAGAGAAAAAATGAAAAACATTGTTGTTTTTTTTCACTTTCTTCCAAATCAATGAAAAATGTGTTTGCCTATTTTGGGGGGATTATTTTTGGCCTTTTTAGGAGAAATAAGGAAACTAATGGTATTTTTTTTTTATTAAAACAATACTAATTGTGTGGGCACTGCATAAATAATACAAAGCAGAGACAATTATTGTCACCACCACAAATCTACACTGTAAGGGCCGGGAATAAAGGCCTCAGTGATCTGGCTGCTGTCGCCTAACAACACTTCAAGATCCATCCCACAGACCTTCACAGACTATGTGAGAAAATGTGTATAGTGCTGAAGAGCGGTGCTGCGAACTGGTGAGTGTACATAAACAATGTGATGTATATTATGGTGATACAGATAATGACTGTAACTGTACGTTCCTTATATTACTCATCTCGAGGTCTTTATTCCCCATTTCTCTTCCATGATGGATTATACCAATCAGCGTGTGGTCATCACAGATACATGTAATATATAAGAGGATCCAACAATGTGTAGTGTTTAATGCTGATCACAGTAAGCTCAGTTGTTCATTTGGGGTATTGTACAGGTGAGGTGAAAATTATAATGCTTACCCCTACTCACTTTAATGCAGAAGATAGGCCACTTATAACAGCTTCCACTCTTCTTAGAAGGCATTCCGCAAGTGTTTGGTGGGTCTCTGTGGGAATTTGTGCCCATTCATTCTGTAGTGTATGTATGAGGTCAGGCACTGATGTTGGATGAGAACGTCTGGCTCGCAATCTCCATTCCGGTTCAACCCAAAGGTGCTCAATGCGGTTGAGGTCAGGGCTCAGAGTGGGCCAGTCAAGTTCTTCCACAGCAAACTCATCAAACCATGTCTTTATAGTCCTTGCTTTATTGCACTGGGGCACAGTCATGTTGGAATAGAAAGGGCCTTCCCCAAACATCATCCCCTCTAGCATTAAAAATGTTCACAAGGTTTATTACACCCCCTTATTGACCCAGTTGATGTCCTTAGCCACAGCTTGGATGTGTCACGAGGTCTACTGGTTAGGCCGCCTGGTGGCGTTTAAAATTATGTTGTAACCAATACTGATGCAGCTATCTTATGCCATTCCCTATGCAATCCCCCGTACATTACTACAACAGGTGAGACGATTGATGTTTTCTTATGTGTGGAAACGTAAGCCCCCCCAGAATGGCTTATCGTATGATTCACTCAAAACCACAGGGGGGTCTTACACTTCCTGATCTAATTAGATATCATGAGGCTGCCCTACTCTCCCAATTATGTGACTGGTTTCTGCCCCTTCATTCTAAGCCTGGGGTGGATTTGGAACTTGCTTTCGTTAAAGGTTTCCCTCTCCCTGACCTTCTTTGGCATCCCCATCAGCTCCGTCCACTGTTCCCTGCAGCTGTCCTCGATGACCTAAGAGTTTGGGATCTTAAGCACAAAACCCATTTTGAGTTTACCCTTCTCACAAGGAATGTTTTCCTCCAGGCGTTAGATAGATCTCTGCCCCATCTGCATATCTCTTATTGGATGCGCCTAGGTATCTGGTCTCTGACAGATTTCCTTTCCCCGTCTTCCAATGTAACCATTTTTTGACCTGTGTGTTAAATTGAATTTAAGTCCCTCAGCCTTTTTCTATTACCTTCAACTTAAACACTGGGTTTATAGTATGTATACTGATCTCAATGTGTTTCAATTACCCCCGGATCGAGTCCTAGGCAGGTTGACTAGACCTTCTTCCCGTGGTGCCATCTTACTGATATTGTTTATTGTCGTCCCCCCCAGATCTGACGGATAAGTCCCTAGTTCAGCATAAATGGGAGACTGATCTCCAACGTACTTTCACCCTTAAACAGTGGGAATCCATTCACCTTTCTTCCTTCTCCCTCTCTAAATGCACCAATCATACTGACATGCATGTCAAGCTCTTAAATAGATTGTACTTCACTCCCTCTAAACTCCATAAGATATGACCTGTGATTCAATATAGTGCTGGTGTCTCTGCCATTCTGATGGTTATATTTTCCATGTTTTTTGGGAATGTCCTGTTTTACGCCCTTTTTGGGCGGAAGCGTTTACCCTTATATATGATGTATTAGGCCTCACCTTAACCCCAGACCCCTTCCCACATTGGTATCCCTCCACTGTTCCTAAATCTGCCTGCTATGTCCTCGGTCACATTATAGTATCCGCCAGGGCCACCATAGCCCAGCATTGGAAATCCCCTTGTCCTCCTCCATTTGTTACATAGAACATACAAAAGAAGGATCTGTTACACAGGAAACTGCAATTCAAAAGATTTTATGTTCGAAATATAACCCCAGATACTAATCATTTTTAAATCGGAATTATAAATGGGGAAGCCACCACATATCCAAAATATATATATGAATTGAACAAAAGAAAGAACAGGGATCCGTATATGGGGCACAAGTATTAAAATATAACCTTTATTTCATTCTTTGAGATTTAATACTTGGATAATATAGAAAGCAAAGAGAAATAAATTTATTAAAAATGTATAGTAAGAATTGTGAATAAAGTATGAAAAAAGTGATTAATAATAAAAGAATAAACTCTTATGTAGCAGAGTGTCTTTTGAATCATCTGTTAATAAAGGATTCAATGAAATTACTGATGTCTAATCGTATTATTGATCTGTTTCCAAAATATTTAATACAATGTGTTCATTGTCAATATAGATCTTCCATTACCTGACAGAATTATACCCAGTATTCTCCAGATAAAAAGTTACAGTTCAGAATAGTTTTAATCCCAGCACATACAATTATAAAATTGAAATCAGACATAGGCCTGTATTCAATTCGTTTCGAACCTGCGATACTTTTTCGCATGCTGGACTTTTCACCTACATCGCATGTTTTGGACGCAAAAACTTTTTGTGTGCGCCCCCGCTATTCACCATATTAAATTCCAAAACACGCGAAAACGGAACCCGGTGAACAGGTGAAAAGTGCTGTCAGAAATGGGGAAATCAGCCTGACACCCCCACAAAAGATGCCCTAACATTGGGGATCAAGATAGATGTCCCCGAATAGCCCTATTAAAGCTATTTCAGGTACTTAAGTTGAGTCAATAGCTTCTAATTAGCATCTTTGCACAAGTGGTGAAGAATGGCATCAAGCAGTATTTTGGGGAGAAAATAAGTAGTACTGACACATTTGGGGTACATGAAAATGGGTACTAGCATAGTTTAAAGTTGCTAAAGTGAAGTTTTAAAAACGTGAAAAACGCACCTGAAGCAAGCACCTGCAATAAAAAAAAACCTCACCCATACTTGCAGACCCCCAAAAGTCTATTTCGCTAGTTTTTAAGTTTGTACCCCCACTTTGTACTTTTTCACCCCCATTTTCAAAATTTTTTTTTTGGGGGGGTGTAACTTTTTTTTTTATATGCAGTTATCCTTTGGGAGGGGCTGTTCCAAGGGTGCCGAGTGGTTACTCCACCTTGGCACCCCAAAACCACAATTCTATTTTTTCCACCTGCAAATAGCGTACGTGAAAAGTCTTTGGAATTGAATACAGCGGAAAGTGTCCACCTGGCAAAGTGACGTCACCCGCAATAATTTTTCGCGGATCTCGGCTTTTTGTCTGGAAATGAATCAAGGCCATAATATGTAATATTTATTTCATGTGTATTCATTGCTGCAGTATAAGTAAACTTATTTGGGGATAATGATATTATCAAGAATGAGACGGATTTATTGAATAATTATCACCACATAGAATATCTAATATAGTGTGGATCCAGTGTCTTTTATTTCCTAATCTCTCCTTCAAATAAGTAGTGAAGGTAATATTATGTCACATTGGGACAGAGAATTATTAGAAAACATTAATACTGTATTTATTACATAATATTGCAGTTTAACAAATACGAAGTTGGTTGTAGTTACTGTGCAACTACCAAATAAAATTAAGTGTATGGCGACCATTATGATAATATAAAATACCTGTAATCACGGGAATATCGATAGACAACCATACCTTTTTAATGATATAAACCTTTTACAACTCGAAATCTGTAGAATATTAAAGTATATTGGTGTGATGAATCACTGGGGAAGAGCAATAAATCCCAGCAGATTGTATCCTGTTTGTTAATTACTCTTTACTGATCCGTATGAGGTTATTATATTATTATATCTGCATTACCACAAGACACTGGATCACCTATTTTGGGCCTTTATACTGGCTAGCATAAGAATATGTGACTTTAAGACTAACTATATTTCTGGATGAATGCAATTTAAAGAGACATTCATCTTATTTTATAAGGAGCTTATTAGGAATGCACCGATGGATACTCACTAAGACCGAGACCTAAAATTTAGTCAAGAGAATGTTGTTATTTACCCAGGAGACAATAAATAAGACGCGCAGTTATTCTCCCCAGGAGACAGTAAATAAGACACGGTTATTCTCCCCGGGAGACAATAAATAAGACACGGTTATTCTCCCCAGGAGACAATAAATAAGACGCGCAGTTATTCTCCCCAGGAGACAGTAAATAAGACACGGTTATTCTCCCCGGGAGACAATAAATAAGACACGGTTATTCTCCCCAGGAGACAGTAAATAAGACACGGTTATTCTCCCCAGGAGACAATAAATAAGACACGGTTATTCTCCCCGGGAGACAATAAATAAGACACTGTTATTCTCCCCGGGAGACAATAAATAAGACACTGTTATTCTCCCCAGGAGACAATAAATAAGACACTGTTATTTACCCAGGAGACAAAAAATAAGACACTGTTATTCTCCCCAGGAGACAGTAAATAAGACACTGTTATTCTCCCCGGGAGACAGTAAATAAGACACTGTTATTCTCCCCGGGAGACAATAAATAAGACACTGTTATTCTCCCCAGGAGACAATAAATAAGACACTGTTATTCTCCCCAGGAGACAGTAAATAAGACACGGTTATTCTCACTGCCACATTAGGGCACATTTTCTTTTATAATGTTTAACTGCTACAAATTTTAGGTGAACACAATGAAGGTTATGTATTAGATGTTTTGTGGCTTGGCATTACCCTCTGCTGGATGACAATGTATTGTCAAATGAAAATGTGAAACAAGTCCTTGAGTGCCCCATATTGGAATATCTTTTTTTCTGGTTTGTGTGTTACAATTTTCAGCTCTATTCCTGGGTGCACCTCCGATTACTTACTTATTATTATCTTTGAATGCTTTGAGAACATAGAAGTCCTTCCCTATCAATGTTGCTATATGCTCACTTCAGTGCATGTATTTCTATGTTTTTTTCCTCTTGCTGTAGTAGACAAATTTGAAAGACTACTCTACACCCACAAACACTATCACATGTATCTTCTTTACCTATTACAGGACATATACCGCTACTCTACACCCACACACACTACCACATGTCTTCTTTATCTATTACAGGACATATACCGCTACTCTACACCCACACACACTACCACATGTATCTTCTTTACCTATTACAGGACATATACCGCTACTCTACACCCACACACACTACTGCATGTATCTTCTTTACCTATTACAGGACATATACCGCTAGTTACACCACTCTAACCGCAATGTGTCTTAGTGGTGCATCTATTAATGCTGATCAGACCTAAATACAGAGAGAATTACATGTCTTATCCTACACATTCCATCATTGTAGGCTGGTCTCTTCTATCAGTTATTCATTTCATCGTGGTATTGTGTTACCTACACATGTTGGGAATACGCGTTACAGACTCCACACACACGTCATGTAACCCCTATTTGTACAGAAAGAGTTGCAGTTATGGCCCCATATACGGTCCAGCTGACCAGGCCGACTACACCAACATCTAAGCACAGGACTCATAATCTATAGTATCACTGAGCCCTTGTGGGAACAAGGTTTGTAATGTAAACACCCATGAAGCCTCATTAGCACATAGGTTCCTGAGCCTGTCTGCGCCCCTGCTTGTCCTCCTCACATGGTGCACCCCTACATGTGACAGGCGTTCAGGAGCACAGCTGTGATTGGTAGCTAAGTGCTGCGACACATTGTGCGGCTGGTGACCCTTTACTATGTTCAATCTGTGTTCTCTGAATCTAGATTATCAGGGAGTGAATGGTACATCCAATGTACTGTATGCCACAAAGGCTTTTATTATATACATTAATGTACACAGCTTTTACAGTATTTAGTATTAATGCACCCTAAGTAGTACCTAAACAATATACATTAGTTGCATCAATTGGCCATAGTGTAAATATTCAGCAGCTATTTAATATCTCAAGCATATAAATGAGCATATAAATGTGATATAGGTGAATAAAATGGTAAGAGCATAGACCACACTGCGATCAGTCACCAGGAGTGTCTGCAGGTCACATATACAGAGCTGATAACACTGTAACTGTATATGATGGTAGCGCAATAACACTGTAACTGTATATGATGGTAGCGCAATAAACATAAATTGGTAGGAACTATTGGGGCCCCGTGAGGATGTAGAAACTCCAGCTAGGATGAGTATCCCCAGATTGGTGTTTATTGCGCAATAATAAACAGTTACAGTGTTATTAGCTCTTTATATGTGACTTGCAGATGTTCCTGATGACCGATTGCGTTGTGATCTATGCTCTCACTACAGCATCTCTTCACTTCCCTCTGTTGTACTTTATTTACGAGTGACTATAACATATGGACTGGCAGCATCGCATTGATTCTATCACTAGATACCACCTACATATTGTTGTTTACTTAGTCATTATTTAGACTCTATTTATTATGTGTTTTCCCCGTTCAAAACTGGATTGTGCTCTGTGCAGTATCTATGGCCCATGAATTTCAGCTCATTGAAACTCCATTTCTCCTGAGTGAGTTCTCTGATGTTTAATAACATGTGATTTCTTCCTAAAACTTTTCCCACACACAGAACATAGAAATGGTTTCGCACCTGTGTGAGTTCGCTGATGCACAACAAGA